>CM043322.1:52128689-53328689 GCA_023736055.1 Quercus glauca | reverse complement strand
TTAGTCCCTACATTTTATTTGTACCGCTTTTAGTCCCTATACTGAAAAACACTTCTTGTTTTGGTCCCTGCCGTTATATCGGAAACGGAGAAAGCTGACGTGGCAAACGGCAGGAATAAATAATACCAAATTAATGTCCACATGATCTAAATTAATAACAAAAAATGTTTTTTGACATTAAAAAAATGCCATATTAGGATCTAAATTAAAAAAAATTAATTTATTAATTTTTACTAAATAAAAAAAATTAAAAACATAATTAAAAACTAAAAATTATATGAATTGAAATCTAAGTATGTCTTGAACAAGAACACAAACCCAGATCCAAGAACACAAACCTAGAAATTAAAAAAAAAAAAAAAAAAAACTAGTAAATCTTTGTCGCTGAGAAATTTTTTGCTTCGCTTGGTTGCAAGAAAACACAAGCGAATGAAGTAAGCTACAACTTCTAACATCAATTTATTTTTGTGAGCTGAGAATTCAAAACCTTCACTCTACAAAGCTTAAAGAGGGTTTTACTATAAAGAAAAGAACAAAACTTTCACTTTCAAATTATTTTCCTGCATTTTCTCGGCAACCAAACAGAGAATGCTTTCATTTCTGCTCTATTTTTCCAAATTTCTCGGCTAACCCAGAAAGCTTCCTTACCCGTTTCCACTTGAGAAATCGACGAGTTGCTAGGACTCCCTTCCAAATGTGCCATTGAAGACCCAACAAACAAACAACGTCATACAAAGGAAAACAATGAAGAAGAAGAAAATAAAACCCAATAAATGAAAGCAAGCTCAAAGGTCAATCCTTTAGTATCAGTAAATCCTTTATTTTTTTTCAACGCCGTCATTGTCGTTGTCTTCCAGACAGTCACTCAGCTTGGCTTTCTCCGTAGCTCTCCGTCCTAGCTAGCGATTCTCGAAGCCTTTGGGGGTGATCGTTAAAGCTTTTGGCTCTTTGGATGTGAAGCCGTCGGTTTTGGTGGCAGAGAAGCTTGGCGAGGCTGGGCTGAAGCTTCTCAAAGAGTTTGCTAACATGGATTGCTCTTACAATCTCAGTCCCAAAGAGCTTTGCACCAAGATCTCGCTCTTTGATTAAAACCCAGATCTTTCATCTTCTTAGTTCAATCTCTTGATGTCTAGTTTGTTCTCTCTCTAACTCATCATCTTTGTCTCTCTCTTTAACCCCATGGCCAATTGGTAGTAATTGGGTGGTCTATCGGTCCAAATCTAAAAGAGAAAAGCATAGAGGATCTGGGTGTTTTTTGGGTTTTGTTGAGGATCTAGGGCCAATCTCTAGGTTTTTATTTTTATTTTTATTTTTATTTATAATTTCTGGGTTTGTGTTTTTGGATCTGAATTTGTGTTCTTGTTTAAGACACACTTAGATCTCAATTCATATGATTTTTAGTTTAATTCTGTTTTTAATTTTTTTATTTAGTTAAAATTAATTTCTTTAATTTAGATGTTGACGTGACATTTTTTAATGTCAAAAAATATTTTTATTATTATTAATTTAGGCCACGTGGACATTAATTTAGTATTATTTATTTTGCCGTTTGCCACGTCAGTTTTCTCCATTTCTCATGTAATGACATGGACCAAAATGGGAAGCGTTTTTCAGGATAAGGACTAAATGCGGTAAAAATAAAATGTAGGAACTAAAATGAGAATAGCCTAAAAATATAGGGACTAAAATGTGCTTTCCGCTTTTTTTTTTTTTTCCATCCACACTCAACTGAAAATGTGGGGGTAAGTACGAGATGGGGACGGGCCCAAGCAATTATAAGAAGCCCACAGACGAAGCTGTGGGAGCCTTATTAGCATCCATGTTTACAAGGGAATTTCAAACAAGTCGAATAATTGGGCCCAGCAAGAAATATAACACCATATGGCTTTTGTCCAAATGTCCAATATAATTAAAGGCCCAAACGTTTCAATATCAGCCGAAATGTGCTCAATGCAGAGGCACGCAAAATCCGGAGCCATAAAACAGATATAGCCCATTTGCTGCTGCTTGAAGAATGGGCCTTGAACTCATGAATACTTACAATAAGACATGGTCAATAATCGATATTCGGCTCAATACTCCATCCAATAATAATTTTTACTAGTTTTAAACTCATTCTACAATTTTTGGGTTTTGAGTTTAAAGCCCATATTTGTCCAAAACATAAATATATTCCTACCCCTGGTCTAACATGTTGAACTCGGCCTACACACATTCATGAACCGGAGCTGGATAGATGTATAAAAAAGTCTATAACAAACTGTTTAGCCATGTTAGCAAAACAGGGTTGGAGATTGTTGCAGGATAAAAGTTCTCTGGTATACAGCTGTTTTAAAGCCAAATATTTTCCACGGTGTGATTTTCTTGAAGCGACAGATTGTCAGAATAGTTCCTATGTATGGAAGAGTTTGTTAGCGGCTCAGCTAATTTTGCGGAAAGGATGTTATTGGAGAGTTGGTAATGGGGCTTCAATTCGTGTTCTCAAGGATTGCTGGCTGCCAAACCACCCAACAAAAAAAATTCTGTTCCAGCCGGAGGAGGAGATTTGGGAATGGCGAGTCTCTGATTTAGTTGACTGGCAGAACCACCAATGGGATAAAGAAAGAATTACGGCTTTGTTCCACCAGTTTGATGCGGAAGCTATACTTCAAGTCCCTTTGAGTAGGCGGGTTGTCCAAGATGTGCTGGTATGGTCCTCTTCCAAGAAGGGCAGATATATAGTTCGGTCTGGGTATTTTGTGGCAAAGCAATTAAGGAAGGAGGAGTTAAAGGCTGGGGAGTCTTCAGAGCATAAAGCTGATGGGCCACTATGGTCTAGAATATGGAAAGCAGAGGTTCCAAATAAGATCAAAATATTTTCATGGAGGGCTTGCCTTAATATTCTGCCCACACAGGATAATCTCATTCGAAGGAGAGTAGTGGAGAGTGCGCAATGTTGTTTCTGCCATAAGGAGACTGATTCGGTTCTGCATGTTCTCTGGAGCTGTGGTGTGGCACAAGATGTGTGGGCTGGGAGTTTAGGAAGGTTTCAAAAATCTTGTTCGGAACAAAATGATTTTGTGCAGCTGGTCATAGGCCTTATGGCGAAACTTTCATCGGAGGAATGGAACCTGTTCTGGGTTATTTCCTGGCAGATATGGCATCAGAGAAACACAGTCATGCATGGAGGTGCGTTTCAACATCCTTCGAAGTTGGCCCAGCGTGCAGTGGATTATTTGAGGGAGTTTGCGGATGCTCAAGATCACTTGAGGGTACCTGAATCGATTCATGCTCCAGCGCAGCAGACATGGCAGCCTCCACTGGGTTCGTTGTTCAAGCTGAATTTTGACGGGGCCTGTTTTGATGGTGGTGCTTCATCGAGTTATGGGGCTGTGATTAGGAATGGCAAGGGCGAAGTCATGGCAGCTATATCTGTGAGGGGAGGTGCTGTACGAGATAGTGAGGAGGTGGAAGTCATGGCTTGCCGTAAAGCGCTTGAGTTTGCCATTGATGCAGGTTTCACAGAGATTATTCTAGAGGGTGACAATGCTATGGTGCTGAAGATGATTTCTCAGGCTCAACCAGACCTTTCCAGACTTGGCTTAATATACGAAGACATCTGGTGTTTGGCTGCGGGGTTCAGGTCCTTTTCATCTAATTGTGTTAGGCGCAATGCAAATAGTGTTGCTCATGCATTGGCTAGATTTGCTATATTAATTGACAATGAAATTATTTGGTTGGAGGAGGATCCTCCACCAGCGGAGGATATATTGTATTTGGATGCTAGTTTTCTAATTTAATGAAATCGATTGGTTCCGACTTCAAAAAAAAAAAGAAAAAAAAAAAGAGCCAGGCTAGTTCTTAACTCTTCGGCATCAACTAGAAATATCACAAGCTCTGGACCAAATTATTTGGACTCCGGGTTTAGAACATTTGGTCTATTCGGGTACAAGCCCTCTCTCCCTCTCCCTATTCGGGTATTTTCTAAGTCTCTGTAGCCTTCAAGGTCCCCTCAGCAACATGGATCAAGCTACCACTGGAGGAATTCTGCATTTTCATCTCACCACGTTTGAGGATGATGAAAGCTCCACTTCAGCCATGAGATCGGACATCCTAGAAGAGCGCGTGCGAGCTTCCAAGTCCACTCCAAGATCTGCCTGGAAGATGGGTTTGGATCTAAGGTATGTAGATAGAGGAATAAAGATCTTCCAGTTTTATTTCAGATCTAGTCTTCAAATGTAATGGCTTCCTTCTTTTTGCTTTATTTGTGGTGTTTTGGGTTTTGGTGGGTTTCTTCGGTCTGGGTCTCAAGATTTGTCCGATTGGAGGAAGGGGGTTTTTGAAAAACATTGTGCTACTTGCCGAGACGGGTCGGAGGTAGAAAGAAGAGAGGAAGATATCGGTTTTCAGATTCCGATGGCTGTTAGTTTGGTGAGCCTGGGTACGGAGAAAGGCAGCAGTTCAACTGTGCTGGCAGTGGTTTGCTCCTTGAGCCCATCACCCTCCTTTGTTGAGCACTCACGTGTTTCCCAATGGTCCTCTGAGGCCAAAAATCAGTTTTGGGCTTTCAAATGTTTTCTTCTTTGGCCCAAGGACTTCCGAGCCCGAAAACCACAAGTAATATCTTTCCTTTTAATGAGCCCACCACTAGAGCCCAAGAAAAGAGACCCCAAAAATGTTAATTTACAAACTTAGAAATATTACTGGGCTCTCGGGTTCATTGAGGAGAGTGGTGTGTAATTGTTTGTGATTTTCTCCCAGTGTTTGTATGCTTTCTCTGTTGTAACTCTTTTCAAGTTGAATGAATATTTCATGCTTCTTATCAAAAAAAGAACATTTGGTCTATTTAGCTATAACCTTTAAGCCATTAATTACATTGGATAACAAGGTGACACATTAATTTGTATAAAGTATATTTCAATTAGATTCTGCATGCATTGTAATTTTGTGAAAATTGTCCCTCCAATTTTTTAAATAGTTATCATAAGATTTGAACCAATAGTGTTCTCTCTATAATGATTGTTCTTATGACTAGTTAAGACGTTGATTGATTTTTATGTATGCAAAATCCAAACCCAATTCCCTTATTTGATAGTAAGAGACTTTATCGATTGAGGTAACTAGAACCCATTTCCCATTTAAATCTACTTCAAGCATACTTAAAATTAGTTCTTGTTAAAATTGAAGGGAAGTAAAAAAATATTGTAGAGATTGCGGAAGCGTGAAAAGAAAAAGAGAGACAACTATAAAATTGTGACACATACATTTTTGATATATAGTGGTATATGGTGATCCAATTGTAGTGTAAAGCTCTTCAACTCCAAACCCTAGTAGGGTATATATAGAGACTAACACAACTAGGATTTGGTGTAGATGAGCTTTACACTGCAATTGGATCGCTTGGGGCAATACACTATATTATCTTTAATAGTGCTAATCTATTTAAAAGTACTTCAAACCCATTTGAAATTACTTTCAACCTAATTCAAAACTACTCCTAATCTATTAAAATCTAATCAAAATTCTCTTACCAAAACTTATCTGTAATTCAAGAATAAACTTCAATAAATTTTTTACCATGCTCCAAAAAAAAAAAAAATGGTATTTCAATAGATTTTCATAATAACTAAATTTTTATAACTTATTTAAAAAATGTAATAAATGTAAACACAATTGATCTTACAATAAAAATTTACATTAAGAACTCAAAAAAAAAAAATATATATATATATATATATATATATATATAAATAAGTCAAGAAACTATCTGATACTTGAATACTTTACCAACTGATATCTTTAGATTTTTTTAATTCAAGAGTTCACAAAAATTTCAAAAAAAAAAAAAAATATATATATATATATATATATATATATATATTGATAATAAATTTAGGTAGGAACATTTTATTTGTATCTAATTATGATTATGTGAGTTTCAATTAACTTAACTAGTAAAATCCGTTGTCATCAATTAATTGTATCCATAATTGGTGTTTTGACATAATAATAAAAAATAATTATCATCATAGTATAGATGTCATAGGTTTAAATCAATTGTGTAGGGTCCAAATTTCGTGGCCCAAGCCCAAAAGATCAGGATTATGAGCCTAACGAACCCGGAACAATGAATTTGTAGAGAGTGGGTGAAAAAGCTAGGCTGGTTGTGAATCTAGCAACGGTCAACTGACATAAAAACACGCTTGAAAGCTAAATAAACTCAAGTCCGAAGAGGATTGTTATGAATTGAAAGGTGAATACAATTCTTAGAGTTCTTCCCCAGATTTTTTCTTTTTCTTTTTCCCTCTTTGGGGGCCTATTACATTTATATATTCTTCTTTTTCTCCATCTTCACCGTACACCTGTTCTTCATCTAAGCATTCACTTGAGTACATGTCCTATCAGATATTTGCTTTAGTTCTCCGTGAGTGGTGATAGCTGAGATTGCACTATTCAGGGGTCTTCTCCACATAAATGCGGCCAGGAAAGTTGCTGCAGTGTATTAAATACGGTGGTAGCAGCTTTTTCTTTCAGATATTTCTTCGTTCCTATCATCTCCAGGCATGCCCAAAGCTTGTCCTTGTCATTGAAGTTGTTGGAAAGATCAATCAAACCTTCCGTATACTTGCTTGATTAAGTCCATTGGTGTCTGAGGAGAATGACCTCTTCGGACCATTATGGTTCTTTTCGGACTATCCTCTTCGTTTGTTTTCGGGTATATTTCTTCCACCTGGATTCTTTCCTAACCGTTTTCTTCTCTTCGGACATATAGTGACACTCGAACTGGGCCTTAGGCCCAACACATGATTTTGGGCTTTTATCCCCACAAATTGTATCTATAATTTTTCTATTTTTCTTAAATACACTTATCTGTATGCAGGGACCATCCGAGAATAATTTATAGAGATATATTAATCCAGCATTCAGTTTAGTAATATAACCATTTTCTGGTAATCAATTTCTTTGAAATTGCACGCTAGCTTGTTGAAATGGCCGATTGAATGAATGAACTATGAGTAGCTCATTTATTTTCCTTATTTCATATTAGTGGCATGCATTGGATGTGCCCACTCGGGGGAACTACACCTATTTGATGTTGGAGAAGGCTGAGAAGTATCAAAAGGCTTTTGAGAGATTGGAGGAAGAAGATCCGAATTATCTTAGAACAATCAAAGAGGAGGCAAAGGAAGAAGGAAATGATGTACATGAGGTTGCTTGGGGATTGGAAAAAGATTAGGATCTTTGGGAAATTTCTTAAAATTTTCTATGATGCAACCTTAAGGTTTTTGGGTGCTAATTATGTTACTAGCAATTCTTTCTTCTTCTTTTTTTTTTTTTTTTTTTTGGGAGGTTATTTACTGAAAAACAAATGGCGGAGTACATGAAGTCCAAATTTGAAAAGTACAGAGGAAACTTTGATAATTTGAATAATTTGTTGTATGTTAGGTTAGTACTTGATCCTCGATACAAGTTACGGTTTCTTGAATATTATTTTGGTTACTTTGTATGAGGAGAAAAAGGCTACGGATGTTGATAGGCCACAAATTTAATGACCTCTTGTGATTAAACCAATTAATTAATTAGCCAAGTTATTAATTAATCAATTTATCATGCAACTGCGTGGCAGCACAAACAAATCAACAATAAACAAATCACCAATAAACTAATTATGCAACGGAAATTAAATAATACGGTGATTTGTTCACGAATGGGGAAAATCCTAACAGCAAAAACCCCACTGGGTGATTTTCAGGTCACCACTCCCGAAACTCCACTATTATCAAATCAAACGGTTACAAGTAAAGGAATCCCAAGTACCTTACCAACCTACAATTGAACCCTTACCCCAATACCCAATTGGACTTGATCTGCAATGACAGTTCCCACCTTTGATGCACGGCTCCCAAATACGTGACTAACCAGATGCGCGGATCCCAGTACGTGACTTTAAACACCAACTTAGAAGGAGAGGTTGGTTGCAAAGTTCTTCAGTTCATCCTACACGATGAAGATCAGGAAGATGCTTGGTCACAAAACCCTTTGGTGCAAATACACAGCAACTTGTGTCTCATATGACTGCTCTTAAAACCATCATTTTATATGTTTAGGGTTAAAAGAAAAGAAGGCCGAAAAACATATTCACGGATCCCAAGAAATCAGATTAGAAAATCTGACTTTTTAATTCTCGACAGATAGCAGGTGTCGAGGAGCTATCGAGCAGGTGTCGAGCTTTAATGATTTTGCACTTCAGCTTGTTTTTCTTGGACAGACTTGATGACTTCAACACTTGATCTTGAAACCTTGTTTCTTGAAGTATTAAAAACACCTAGAACTACCCAATTACAAGTAGAGTGCGTTTTGTCAAAGGATTAGCCAATTTACATAAATAAGTATGACATATGTTCTTAACATGTGAACCACATATGTCCTAACAAATGTAACGCCCCAAAATCATAAATAATAAAAGTTTATTTAATCTAAATAATCCATAAAAAAATATTAAATAAATGCAATCAACAACCTAAAATCTCATCACAATTGTCAAAGCTCTAATCCCACCAAAGATAAAATATCCTCAAAATAATTCTCTTGTACAATATTTAATACCATAAAATTAATAATAAAATCCTCAGTTCCGCAATATAATTTGTAATTGTTGTCTTCAAAGAATCTCAACTCCAATGATCCCTCTAATGTATCTGTAAGGGTGAATAAAAAGAGGGGGGGGGGGGGTGAGATAACTCAATAAGTGGAATTCACTAATATTGGGATGTGGGAATAAAACTTTTAAATAAATAATTCATGTAGCAAAGTTATATCTTGTAACCCATCAATATTTTAACATCAATTATTTCATATAAAAATATCATTATATTGTGAGCCAATATGATTTACCAACACCATTATACAAACAATTTTCTAGGCTTTTCTCGCAGACAACGTTTACGCCCCATTGATAGGGTTGTGCTGTCCCTTTTTTTTTTTTTTTTTTGGTGGGACTGGAACTCCCTTTTCATCCCCTTTCTTAAGGGTGGTTCCTTCGGAACCTAAAGGTGCACTCCCTTGCTAAGGAGCTCCCTTTTTGGACCCTTAATGGTATACTCCCTTACTAAGGAGCTACCAATTGTGCACTATCCCCCTTTTCTGGAGACGTCCCTTGCTAAGAACTAGCTATAGTGTGATTGTCCCTTACTAAGGACTAAATACAACACTGAGCTTTTAATCACGATTTGCCATAGGATTCAAACCAAATTCAAGATGCTCACAACAAGTAATCTAGTCATAATACTCAAAAATAAAAAGATTTATCCACACATACAAGTTTAAATAAGTTTAGGTTGTCCTAAAAGTTTTTCACATAAAAAATAGTCAACGTTTCCATACAATGTGCACATAAACATTTATAGGATATCAATATATTATAGAATATCAACATATTTCTTTGTTATAAGAATAGTTTGATAATCAAAACTGTTTTGGGAAAACCCCCAAATTAGTAAATACCACTTACCTCTTATTTGCAAACAAATGAAACCAACCACCCTTGAGTCACAATAAATCAGTAAAATTAGAACCTAGTAATACCAAAAATAGGTCTATCAATACACGAATTTCCCACTAAAAAATCTGTTTTCACACCTAAATAGTTTTATCCTGGACAACACTAATATTTCCAAAATTTTCCATTTATGTACTTATTGTCCAATTCACTTTCAGTTTTGTTCCAATTATTCTATTTCAAATATTCTCATTATCTATTAATTGGCATGATTATACTATAACTCTATAGGACTATAGGATTTCATTATGTGTCCAACCATCACATAATCTACTATTCCTTAGAAGCCACATGTTATATTCATATCTAATCAATCAAAAATTCATATCTGATCAATCCTTTTTTTTTTTTTAAAGTAGAAAATTAATATGTTTAAAAAAAACCTGTATCAGCCTTGAGAAAAATATCCTAAGAAGAGGAAACCCGGAGCTAAAGGCAGAATTACAAGTAATATGAAACTTCAATATAGCCGAATGATGGATATCTGATCAATCTAATAGTAGAAGTCATATGTTATATCTTAATTTATCAACCCAATGGCCCATTACTCCCTTGATGCCGCAAAACATAAAGATATAGCTGAACAAGTATTTGGACAATGACAAGGGTGTATACGCATGACAGATTGGTGGTGAACTTAGTATATGATTATATAATAACCATAAAGCACCCTTTTTCCCATTAATATAATGGTAGATTTAGATCCATAACAGCAACATCTATTTTTCTATCAGGTACGCAAATAATAGATGCACAGACCCATGTCTTTCTATAAGGGTGGGAACAATTGCTAGCCATTGAATATTCCAACTTTCTAGATTTACGGTAAAACAAAATCATACCTGTAATCTCACACACAGCCGTAGAGCAGGAAAATAAATTCAATCGTGTGTGCCGCTAAAAGGGGGGAAGTCTCCTAAAAAAAAAATATATATATATATATATATACTTATGCCATCTCACTTGGGCCTCTTATACTATAATAATGATTTGATTTAAATATCTTAGGCCCAAATCAATAAAATCCATTTAATTGTGGGCCTTCTTTTTAATTTATGTATAAGAATTAAATTAGCAACATAATTATAGGGTGTTACATCATTCCCCCCTTAAAAAAAATTTCATCCTCGAAATTGTACATACCTTCGTTAACGAACAACTCTAGATAATTTGATTTCATCTCATCTTCTTGCTCCCAAGATGCCTCATCCACTGTGTGATTCTTCCAAAGGACTTTAACCAATGATATGATCTTGGTGTGTAGCACTTGATCCTTGTGGTCAAGAATTTGAAATGGAACTTCCTCATAAGTCAAGTTGTCTTTAATCTTGAGTGGCTTATAGTTCAAAACATGTGAAGGGTCCGGGATATACTTCCTTAGCATGGAAACATGAAACACATTATGCACTCTTGCAAGTGTAGGCGGTAAGGCCAACTTGTAGGCAACTTTTCCAATGCGTTTTAGGATCTCAAATGGACCAACAAATCTGGGACTCAACTTCCAATTCTTCCCAAATCTCATCACACCCTTCATTGGAGCGACTTTCAAGAATACCATATCCCCCAACTTCAAATTCTACTTTCCTTCTCGAGTTATCATAATAACTCTTCTGTCAACTTTGTGCTGTTTGCAATCTTTTAAGAATCAAATCAATTTTCTTAGATGTCATCTGAATGATTTCTGGTCCCAACAATTGTCTCTCACCAACCTCTTCCCAACATAATGGGGACCTGCATTTTCTACCATACAAAGCCTCATAGGGAGCCATCTCAATACTAGAGTGGTAACTATTATTATAGGCAACTTCCACTAAAGACAAGTATTTTTCCCAACTTCCTTTGAAATCCAATACACAAGCCCTTAACATATCCTCCAAAGTCTGAATAATCCTTTTTGACAGTCCATCTATTTACAGGTGGAAGGCTGTACTAAAGCTAAGATTATTACCCAAAGCTTTATGTAGGCTTTCCCAAAACTTTGAGGTGAATCTTGGGTCTCGATCAAACACAATTGATGTTGGAACTCCATGAAGACTCACAATCTCATCAATATATATCTGTGCTAGCTGTTCAAGTGAGTAATTCATCTTAACCGTAATAAAATGTGCTGTTTTTGTCATCCTATCCACGATTACGCAAATGGCCTCATGTCCCTTAGGAGATCTTGGAAAACCAGTCACAAAATCCATACATATATGCTCCCACTTCCATTTGGGAATGGAAAGTGGTTGCAACAATCCTGAAGGTCTCTGGTGTAGTGCCTTAATTTGTTGACAAGTCAAGCATTGCTCCAGAATCTGAGCTATCTCTCTCTTCATGTTATTCCACCAACAAGTTTCTCGAATGTCATGATACATTTTAGTGCTACCAGGGTGCACTGAGTATGGGTTATGATAGGCTTTTTCCATAATCTCCTTCTTTAATGCAAAATCATTTGGCACACAAAGTCTATTTCCAAACCTTAAAACACCATCATTAGACACATTAAATTCTAGTCTTTTCCCTTTTTGTACTTCTCCTATGATCCTTACAATTTGTGCATCATTAACTTGTGAAGTCTTAATTTTCTCAATTAAAGTGGGTTATATTGTCAAATTGGCCATAAAAGCTTGGGAATCACCCATGACAATTTCAATCCCTATTATCTCTAAGTCATTAATAATCTCCTTTTGAGTAGTTAACAAGGCAGCTGAGAAACCAGAAGACTTCTAACTAAGTGCATTAGCCACTACGTTAGCCTTGCCTGGATGTAATTGATTGAGCAATCATAATCTTTAATCAACTCAAGCCACCTTGCCTCATATTCAATTCTTTCTGAGTAAAGAAGTACTTCAAGCTCTTATGGTTTGTATAAATCTCACACTTTTCACCATACAAGTAATGTCTCCAAATCTTCAATGCACACACCACTACAGCTAACTCCAAATCATGAGTGGGATAATTTTTTTCATAACTCTTTAATTGGCGGGAAGCATAAGCTATGACTTTACCATGTTGCATCAACACACAACCAAGCCCCTTTCTTGAAGCATCACTATAAATGACAAAGCCTTCCAAGTTGCTAGGGATGGTTAGTATTGGTGCAATGACCAACCTTTGCTTAAATTCTTGAAAGCTCTTTTCACATTCTTCTGTCCACACAAACTTGGCATTCTTACGAGTTAGTTGAGTCAATGGGACTGCAATACGGGAAAATCCCTTTACAAACCTCCTATAATAGCCAGCAAGGCCCAAAAAGCTTCTAACCTCACTCACATTTGTCGGTCTTGCCTAATCAACCATAGCTTCAACCTTACTAGGGTCCACAGATATCCTTGCCTCAGATATCACATGCCCTAGAAACACCACTTGGTCAAGCCAAAATTCACACTTCTTAAACTTTGCATATAGCTTTTTCTCCCTCAAAATTTGAAAAACAATTCTCAAGTGCTCATCATGTTCTTCCATACTTTTGGAGAAGATTAGAATGTCATCAATAAAAACAATAACAAAGCGGTCTAAGTACACATGAAACACCCTATTCATCAAGTCCACGAATGTAGCAGGGGCATTGGTCAATCCAAAAGACATTACCAAGAACTCGTAGTGCCTAAACCTTGTCCCGAAAGCTATCTTGGGTATGTCTTCACTCTTGATTTTTAACTGGTGATGCCTCTAACGAATGTCAATCTTAGAGAAGACTTGTGCCCCTTGCAATTGATCAAATAGGTCATCAATATGAGGGAGAGGGTATTTGTTTCTCACAGTAACCTGATTTATCTCACAGTAGTCAGTACACAACCTCATAGTCCCATCCTTCTTTTTCACAAATAAAATTGGTGCACCCTAAGGAGATGCACTTGGTCTGATGAACCCTCTATCAATGAGCTTTTGCAACTGTTCCTTGAGTTCCTTAATGATAGGCCAAGAATGTATTGACCCTTTTGGTAAATTAATCAATTAATTAGCTAAGTGAAATTAATTAGGTTAAATTTCATGCAATAAGTGTGGTAGCACAAACAAATCACCAATTAAGTTAAATGCAGCGGAAAATAAATTTGACACATGTGATTTGTTTACGAATGGGGAAAACCACTGAGGCAAAACCCCATCGGGTGAATTTAAGGTCACCACTTTCGAAAATGCACTATTATCAAAACAAGCAGTTACAAATAAAAGGAATCCTAGTACCTAATACCAACCTACAGTTGAACCCTTACTCAAATCCCCAATTGGACTTGTAATGTAGCAGTAATCTCTCATTTCAATGCACGGCTCCCATTATGTGACTAACTAATGATGCATAGATCCCAATACTTGACTAACACACCAACTTAAGGAAGATGTTGGCTGCAAAGTTTTTCAGTTCATCCAACAATGAAGTTCAAGAAGCTCATTGGTTACAAAACCCTTAGCACAAAGACGCAGTAGCTTCTAGAGAAAGTATGATGAACTAGGGCAAATTGTCTCCGGTCACAATATGCATGAATAATCACTTTGCATCACTCATGTGACAGCTCTTAAAATAATCCTTATATATGCCTAGGGTTGTGAGAAAAGAAATCTTACACAAATACATATGGATATGCGTGAAATCAGATCTGGAAATTCTAATTTTGTAATTCTTGACAGATACAGCTGCTGTCGAGCTTCTGTTGAGTTTCAACATTAAACCTAGATAGATATGATTTTGTTGAGCTATTTGTCGAGCTTTAATGAATAACACTTCGTCATTTGTTTCTTAGACAGATTTGCATGGCTTCAATACTAAACTTGAACTCTTATTCCTTGAAGTACTAAACCCATCCTAGATCTACTCAATTATAAATAAAGTACATTTTGTCAAATGATTAGCCAATTTACATCACATATGTTTCTAACACTCTCCACATATGTCTATACACTTAAGTTCAGTTAGTGTTATCCGATATGGTGCTTTCGATATAGGAGAAGTTCCAGGGAGCAAATCAATGGAGAATTCAATCTCCCTATCTATAGGTATCCCTAGTAGGTCTTCAAGAAAGACATCAGAAAACTCCCTCACAATAGGGATATCATCCAACTTCAATACCTTTTTCCTAGTGTCCACCACATGAAGCTTAATCCGAGTAAGTGCGCGTTCGGGGTGACGGTTGGAAACTTCTTAGGGTCCATGGTGTCTCAGAGAGGTATCAAAGTCAACCCAGATAAGATCTAGGCCATAATAGAGATGACACCACCAAGGAACGTGAAAGAAGTTCAGAGCCTCAATGGTAAGGTAGCCGCGCTTAATAGGTTCGTGTCTAGGGCAACGAACAAGTGCCTAACTTTCTTCCGCATGCTAAAGAAGTCTTTTAAGTGGATGACTGAGTGTCAATAAGCATTTGAGAATCTGAAGGCCAACCTCTCTTCCTCACCGTTGCTAAGTCCCTCCAAACCAGGAGAAGAATTGTTCCTCTACCTAGCCGTATTCACAGTTGCTGTTAGTACGGCCTTAGTCAGAAAAGAAGACAAGGTGCAGAAGCCTGTGTACTACACCAGCAAGGCACTCCATGGTGCAGAGGAGAGGTACCCACCGATGGAGAAGCTCGCCTTTGCTTTGGTTACAGTGGCCCAAAAGCTCAAGCCATACTTCCAGGCCCACACAATGATCGTCCTGACTGACATGCCTTTACGGTGAGCAATGAGCAATCCTGAAGCCGCCAGATGAATGGCACTATGGGTAATAGAGTTGAGCGAGTTCGACATACAGTACCGCCCGCGTACTGCCATTAAGTGGCAGCTGGTTGCTAACTTCATTGCGGAGTTCACTAACATGGAAGGCAGAAGAGTATCCTCAAAGGAGTATACACATGGATGGATCGTCTAACAAACAAGTTGGTGGAGTGGGTATTGTACTTCGTTCTCCAGAAGGGGATGAGATTGAATGCATGGTTCGTCTCGACTTCCCTACGACCAACAATGAAGCGGAGTATGAAACTCTAATAGTAGGACTAGATCTCGTTAAAACGAAAGGGGCCACGAGTGTGGTTATTTATTGCGACTCCTAGGTCATCACAAACCAAGTAAATGGTGACTACAAATGTAAGGGCGAGAGGACGAAGAAGTACCTAGAGTAAGTAAAGAGAAGGGTGGATGACCTACAGACCGAGATTGTTCAAATCCCCAGAGGAGAGAACGAGTAAGCCGACTGCCTTGCCAAGGCCGCATTAGCAGAACACATGATCATTCGCGGCAAGATACTTTCCTTTGTTCAGTTTTCACCATTAATAGATCCCATCGACGTGCAAGAAATGGGTTTTGGAAGCAATTGGACCACATCATTAGTCTCTTACTTGAAAAAAGGCGCATTACCAGAAGGTAAGGAAGTTGCAAGGAAGTTGAAGATCCAAGCAGCATAATTTGTTCTGATAAAGGACGTCTTGTACAAGAGAGGCTTCTCCCGCTTGTACCTAAGGTGCTTAAGCCCCGAAGAAGCGGACTATGTCATGAAGGAAGTCCATGAAGGGATCTGCGGTAACCACTTAGGGTCATGGTCATTGGTACACAAACTGATTCGAGTTGGATACTACTGACCTATTATGCAGAAGAATGCCTATGCTTATGTCAAAACCTGCGACAAATGTCAAAGGTTCAGCAATGTCATCAGGCAGTTGATAGAAGAGCTTACCCCAATGACAACCCCATGGCCTTTCGCTCAATGAGGATTGGACATCATGGGCCCATTCCCACTAGTAATAAGACAGTTGAAGTTCCTAATAGTTGGCATAGACTACTTCACCAAATGGGTAGAAGTTGAAGCCCTGGCCATCATCACAGAGAAGAACGTGCGAAGCTTTGTCTGGAGGAACATCGTCTGCAGATACGAGATCCCTAAAGTCTTGGTCTCAGATAACGGGAAGCAATTTGACAACGACTCTTTCAGGGACTTTTGCTCACAATTGAGAATAAAAAATCACTACTCTTCCCCCACCCACCCTCAAGCCAATGAAAAATTTACGGTCACGAACCGATCCTTGCTTAAAATCATCAAGACTCGGCTCAAGGGGGCAAAGGGTATATGGCCAGATGAGTTGCCAATTGTACTATGGGCATACAGGATGACTGCTAAAACACCTATAAGAAAGACACCGTTTTGACTAGCAAGCTACAGGGTGGACAATTATGATGAAAGAAGGAACGGCAAAGCCATGCGTCTACAGCTTGACCTAGTGTATGAAGTCAGGTTGGCAGCTGAACAAAGACTGGCACGGTACCAAGACCTCATGACCAAGCACTACAACTCCAAAGTTAGGCACAAAGACTTCAACGTCGGAGACCTCGTCTTGAGGAAGGTAACAAGTGCCACTAGAGATCCCTCCCAGGGAAAGCTCGGTCCTAACTGGGAGGGACCCTACAGAATCACTTCATGGCAAAGAAAAGGCACCTAGCACCTGAAGACACTAGACAGACAGAAGTTGTACCATCCATGGAGCACCGAGCATCTCAGGAAATACTACCAGTAGATGACTGCATGAAGAGCGACACTCCTCATTTCCAGTTTATTTCTTTTAGTTAATTTTTACCCACAGTACTTTCTAAGCCCATAGGGCAGGTTTTTATCTCTTTTTTTTTTTTTTAAAGAACAATTTTTTACTTATGTACGCATTTATCATAATAAGAGGAGTTATTCAGATATGACTTGTGTATAGTCTCTACAAAACTACTTTTGTAACCAAGTCTTGAAGTGGACTCAAAATTAGTGTCCACAAGTGGACAAGTCCATTATTAAGTCCGCAAGTGGACAAGTCCATTATAAAGTCCACAAGTGGACGAGTTCATCCCATTGGGATGCCTTAAATTATCAAGTCCACAAGTGGACGAGCCCATCCCATGAGGATGCCTTAAAATTATTAAGTCCACAAGTGGACAGGTTCATCCCATTGGAATACCATAAAATCATCAAGTCCACAAGTGGACAGGTTTATTACAAAATCTACAAGTGGACAAGTTTATTACAAAGTCTGCAAAGTGGACGAATTGAAATATTCAAGCCCACAAGTGGACGAACTCATTATCAAGTCCATAAGTAGACAAGTTTTTTTACAAAGTCCACAAAGTGGACAAATTGAAATTATTTAGGTCCACAAGGACGAGTTCATTATTAAATCCACAAAGTGGACGAGGTTATCATTAAGTCCACAAGTGGACAAATTTATTATTAGAGACAGTTCATTTTCATGCCTAAAAGAAGATGAGTCCACCAAAGCGGACGGGTTCATGCTAGTTATTTACCAAGTCCTTTAAGGGATGAATACATCTCAACATATAGGCACAAGAATGGATGAACATATGTATATCAACAAATAAAGATCAACACACATGCTAAAGAGCGACGGATATAAACTAATACCATAAATAGAGTAAATCTTTACAAATAAGGCCCAAAACACAAAAGGGCATTAATATTGTCTGGAAATTGGACGAAGTACATAATAAGTTATCATTACAAAAAAAAAAAAAAAAAGGGAGATAAATTAAGGTGGCCTGGGCATCTTGAGGATTCTAGTCGTTTCTGGAAGGAAGATCCTGGGCGTCCTAAGTAGATGGATTTTCAGCGTCTTGAGGAGCTTCATTGGACGAGGTCAGAAGAGTGACGGGCTTCTCCATAGCAGGTTGGGCGAGGACGACACCATCATTTTTTGAATCTCGCTCTGACTGGGTGGAGTCGTCGGTCTCCTCAAAGATGGTGTCACTAGCTGGTGTTAATGGTAGGGGGTCGTCCATAATGACCTTGGATAAATCTAAGTGTGGGTAGACGGACTTGACCTGCTTAACGTAGTCCTCAAACCCATCACCGTAGTAGACAGCACATGAGTCGATGAAAGGCTGTGAAGCCTTGAATTCTGCTACAACGTTAGCCCTGGCTGTCGCCACTTGCCCAAGGAGAGCCGTTAGCTCATTTTCTAAGGACGTCTTAGCCTCTTGCTCTTTTTCCCGCTAATAGTTCTCGTCCTTCAATTTTTCGTTCAAATCCATCACCTTCGTGTTGAGAGTACAGAGGGCCTCCTTGTACTGATCCTACGCGTTGGTCAAGTTTTCATTGCGCTTCCTAAGACAGCTGACTACCCCCTTCTCAGCAATGCACCTATCCTGAAGCGCCTTCATGCGAACTAGCGCCTACAAACAGAACAACCGTTAGCTATTGAACTAATAAAGAAGAAAAAAGAAAGGAAAAAGAAGCTACATACCTGTGAAAGGTCAAATAGACCCAACGCCCCCAGCTCCTTTGTCGTTTGCTCAACACAAGGATCCATGTCTGTGTCCTTGATGATTGACTCAATCACCTCAACGACATGTTCCTTGTGAGTAAGAAGACGATAGACAAATCCTTGAGTGACGGGACCGGTCGACGTCATCAAACCTTTGCCAACTCCATGGCTAGGTTTGAGAGGCGACAACTTATTTAGCTTATCGCTTGTAGGAACGACTGGTCCCTTCTTCAGCGGACAGTCATCCTTCCCATCGTTTTTTTGTTTGGACGTCCCTTTGGTGACGTCCTTGGGAGTTGACGAGGAGGCCCCATTATTCTCCTTATTCTTCTTGCTCGCTGCGGCTGCCCTTACCAGAGCTCTTTGCCTCGCTGCTTCCATTTTTGCAAAGGACAAGAGACAGATGTTTAGATAAGCAAATGCAAATAAAGACAACGAGAAAAAAGAAAGGAATATGACTTACGTCGACGGGAATATGTGTTTAGTTTGCGAGCTGCTGGCATAGGCTCAGGACCTCCACAATAAGCGTGCAAAGTGTCGAAGGTAATTAGGTCTCGGCACCTCCGCTCGTCAAAAAGGATCTCTGTAACCCGATGGATGAAAGCTTCTTGCTCGTCCGTTATATGTGGACGACTGCTAGCTGAAAATGAGGAAAGTAAACGACATTAAAAACTTGAAACAAATAAATAAAGAAAAAGTGAAGATGTAGATGGTGCTAAACCTGAATCCTTGACGATGCTCCAAGTATTGTCAAAGCCATGGGGCATTGTCACCCACTCTTCTTGACAACACACCTAGTCCGTCCCTTGAACAAAAAAATATCTACCCTTCCAATTCCTATTGGAGTCAGGCATGTTTGACACCAGCCTAAGTTCCTTTTTCCTCACCGTGAAGTGGTATATCTCTTGGGATGAGATGATATGTTAGGGTCTATAGCACCAAAAGTACTCGTCAAGAGTAAGCTGACAGTTCCCACCACTAAGATGACCCCAAAGGATTTCAGCCCTAATGAATATCCTTCAAGCGTTGGGAGCAATTTGGCTGAGAGAAAGTCCTAGAAAATTGGCCAACTGACGATGCAGTGCCATCAGTGGCAACCTCAACCCTGCCGCGAACATGGCATCGTACATGCCGATGTCCGCAATCTTCCCCGAGTAGCACTTCTCAAACTTTTTAGGGAGGCGAATTGGGATATGGTCAGGGATTTGGTAACGGTCCCTTAAGTTGTTGAAAACTTTGGTCATTATCGTCAGCTTGAAGTCATTAACGATTTATATTGCGGGAAGAATAAAGGGACGAGTATGACCATCCCCTGGGCTTCCTGAACTTCCCTTCATAAAAGCTTCCCCGTCGCTCTCATCCTCATCTTCGTCATCTTCTACCTCTAACTCCCCCTTATTCTCTCCTTCACCCTTGTCATCCTCATCTCCCTCTCTTTCCTCTTCTTCAAAGTCTTCCTCCTCGTCAATTGGAGATCGGGCAGACGGTTCCCTCTCTGACGACCAGGACAAGCCCTTCTTGGGCTCATGACCTGATGGGAATACTTCGTCATAGCCCACTTCCTTATGGACTGATGACTGCTTACTCGTTACTTCACTATGTCCTAACATCTATTCACCTACAAGCAACGAAGGTAGTCTAAGAACCTAAAACTAACGGGTCCTACTATAGAATTAACGACCAACTAGAAAAACAAAAACAAAGGATAGAATGAAATAAAAGAAAATAGGACATACTAAGTTAGTAGATGGTTCTTTGAGAAATGATGGCCTTAGCAAGGTGATGGTAGCAAAGGCGATGAGATTAGTAAGTTGACGGAAGCAAGGTAGACAAAAGTGACGAGCTCTCTCTCTTAAGATCAGCAAGGTTGAAATAAAAGGAATGAGGGGAGGAGGTGAGATATATATAGGACAAAAATACACGAGAAACGAAATGACACTCTTGCTCAGAAATGAGGCCAACCAACTTGTGCCACGTGTTCTAGCATTTAATAATGGCCGCTCAAGGAACTATCAATAAATACCCCTTTCTTTTTCTTGAATAAAAAAAAAAAAAAAAACCTACAAATCCAACTTCATAACCCGTCAACTAGAGCCGACAAAGTTATGGAGTAGGGGACAGCTAATAAGGGTAATTCAAAAAGTTTGGTAAAATCGTTCACATAAGGCAAAACCGACGGTCCTGATAAACTCGTCAGTATTACTTGTGCATTCATAAACAGAAATGACGGATCTACCTCAAGGCCAACGGCTACGCCTTGGGACCAACGACACCTCCATGAGACGACCAGAATACATAGACGGGATAGGAAGCTGACAGGAGGAAGCTAAAGGGTATAAGTAAACCTTTGACATGGTCTTGCTTGGCTTCCATGCAATAGCATATAAGGAAACATTTTGTGCTCCACGATTAACCCCAAATCAAAGGGATTCCTACAAGAAAAGGATCTCGTGAGATACGCGTATTAATGAAAATCTTCCCTACAAGGAAAGGTTCTCTATGCCAAGAAACGGATGTCAACCCTATGCTGATATAAAAAACCCCAAAGCTTGCACAAACCAAGGTACGCATAATTTTCCCCAGCTCTAGCACTCTAGAGTTGTGAAAGTTCTCTAACTTGACCATCAGAGGGTATTTGGCCTGCACTACGCTGGTACTCTCTACAATGTCTTCTTTGTCTTTGTTTTGCAGGTGTTGTCTTGAGCATGTGAGGACTGTGTGATTTATTGACGATTTCCAACATCATCAGGTTGAATGTTTAAATTATAGTGGAAATTTTGTTTTTTTTCTTGAGTATGAATATCCACATAATTTAGTAAAAATTTCTAATTAAGATTTTATTTTTTAAGTTCTTTTCAGGTTAATTTTTTAGTTATATTCTTAAAACTAAAAGAATTGTAAGCAAACGAAAAACAATTGATTCATTCTTTAAGAAAAAAGATGTTAGCAATTCAGAATTTAAGATACCTGTGGTTGTAGAAACAAATGTGGCTGTAGAAATAAAAGTTGATACTTCAATGCCTGATGAACACCCCTCCAAATGTTCAAGAATTCAATCTGAAGAGATAGATCGTGATTTAGGATCACATAAACAAATATGTGAATTTTCTATCAACAAACAAGATGAAATCTGACGAGTTTATCTCAAAGAAGGTCCATATCTACCTAAAAATATAGACTGTTCATACAACGATGATAATCATTGTCATCGAAAATCGGCCCCCCCATGTAAAAAATCCTGGCTACGCCCCTGAATGAGGATGATGGGATTTAAGAACTTGAAGGGTATTGATTCTTCAAATAACAAATCAGAGGTTGATAAATAATTAGCAGAGAGTTGTGAAGATGTCTCGGATGAGAAGTTTGATATTTTGGCTTGGTGGAGGGTTAATTCTCCTCGATACCATGTGATTTCAAAAATTGCACGACATATTCTTGCAATTTCGGTATTCATTGTGGCCTTAGAATCCACATTTAGTATGGGTGGTCGTGTTTTTGATACCTTTTGGAGTTCTTTGTATCCAACTATGGTGGAAGCCTTCATTTGTGGTCAAAACTGGCTTCGTTCTTCAACTGCTCCAATTAGGCTTCAAGCTGCCATGAATGATGTAGAAAAGTTTGAAAAACTCAATCGAGATATGTTTGTTATTATTTTTATTCAAAAAAATATATGAATGTCTATTTCTTTATTTATTAAAAAAAATTTTGAATGTCTATTTCTTTCTTTATTAAAAAAAAAAAAAAAAAATTGAATGTCTTGCATTCTTGGCATATGTATTGTTTTATTTTACAATTGATTTTTTTTTTTTTTTTTTTTTTTTTGTGTTTTTCATTTTTTGTTTGTAGAACTTGTGAGTGATATTACATTTTCATTGGAACTAGACATGCCCACACCAACACCGATTGAAGTTGATAATTGAGAATTGTTTTTTGGATTGGTGGTATTGATGACTTTGGGACTGACTTTTTGTTGTTATTTTGCCAAATATTATTAAGTTTTGTCGATTTTTATTTTAACAACATATTGATATGCGGTCTAACTTGACATATTGATATGTTACATATCTAGACAGTGGCTTATATATGATATGAGTTTTAGTGGCCCATATATAGACAGTATATGGTATTAGGCAATAGGCAATGACATATGACCAATTTATTTTGAGTCTATGGCTAAATATAATATATAGACAGTATATGTTGACATTGACGTAAGGCCAATTTCTTTTGAGTCTTTGGCTTATTTTGAGCCTTTGGCTATATGTAGCTATGACATATGAATAATATGTGGACGTTGACATATTACTTATGAAATTTGCACAATTTATTTTATTTTTTCTTGTACAAGTTATTTTTTAATCTTGTTTGTATTTGATGGGTACCTATAACAAGTTACAAGTTATTTTGAGCACTGGAGCAATTTTTTGCTCTATATTATTTCCTAAGTTTTTGCTATCTTAATATCTTGAACATGTTATGACATGTTTTTTTTAATCTTTTGTAAAGGTTGTTTATTAATCTTGTTTGTAAGGAATGGATATGTGTATGAAATTTTGGATTTATGAATCTATGATATATATTGTTGATAGGTTGTATTGTTGGCAGATTGTATTTTAATGAGTATAGGTTATGTATTGGTTATTCATTAATCTTGTTTGTAAGAGCATTAGCATCAACTGTGTTATACCAAATGCCATTTTAACACATTAAAACCTACTTTATCTATTTTAATGCACCATTTTACAATATGTCATACATCATATCTTCTATTTTAAGATCAACAAATTAAAATAATATAACCAATCCATTAAAATAATATAAACAATCTAATTAAAATACCCATTTTTTCACTTTATCCTTTTATCATTTATTTCACTTTATCATTAATTCATTATGAAAATTACTTGCTCAGTAGAAGTTATGAATGACTAGGGTATGGTTTTGGATTTTAATTTCTCCTCTTTAATGTCTGATGAGTCAAAAGTAACATAGGATCGTCATTCCAAATCAATGACGATCCAAACGAGTGTTACACATTTATTACGCGCATTGATGATGAAAAGTAACGGATGGAGCAATGGTAACAAGTGAGTTGTGTACTTCAGAGCTCCCATTGATGACACACTAGTCGTTGCCCATAAATGCTGAGATTCATTACCCATTAAGACAGGAAACAACTATAAAAGGAAGGGACAACATAATCCAAAGGTACACACAAATACTCACCAAAAAACCACTCCAAGTTTGCAAGTTTGCACCGGAGACACAACCAACCACGGGATCGTTCATCTAGTGAGACGAGGTCCTCAACTTGGTGATTTTTTGCATTACCAATTTGGCGTCGTCTGTGGGAACGCTGATCATTCAAAGCCATCTTCCGTAAGTGACAAAAGAGAACCTCGTAGCACGGGATGGATGCTGAACAAACTGCACAGCAAATCCAAGCCCTGACAACTAGCTTAGAAGAAATGACTTGCCAAAATGAAGAGCTGAGGAGAGCTATTGAATCCTAGAATGAGGAACGACAGCGGATCATGGAAAACCAGAATGAAGAAGAGCGTCGGAGGATCAAAGGAAAACCATAATGAGGAAGGATCGGATAGCCAGGCAAACAGGAGGACAAGAACGCTAGAAGAAAACTTGTCCGGAATGGAGAGCAAGCTTTCCAACATAAGGAGGGAGATGGACGAACTTAGGAATGCAGTAAAAGACAGAGTCGTGGGGAACTTGGACGAAACGATCCGAAGGACGAATTCACCATTCACCACAGAAGTGTTGAACTGTCCACTTCCACCAAAGTTTCGTCTTCCCCAGTTGGAGTCCTTTGACGGCTTAAGAGATCCCTTGGATTACAATGAGTTGTTCAAGATTTTGATGCTTTTACAGATGACCCCAGACGAAGTAATGTGTAGGGCTTTCCCAACAATGCTAAAGGGCATAGCTAGGATTTGGTTTGGCAAACTACCTTCAGGCACCATTGTAAACTTCGATTAGCTCAGCAAAGGTTTTCTTCGTCATTTTATTGGTGGACAACGACACAAGAAGCCAATTGGGCATCTTCTCAACATACGCCAGGGAGAGGGAGAATCACTGAGACAATACGTGACGCGCTTCAACAAAGAGTTGCTGCTGGTGGACGAAGCGGAAGACCAAGTGATCCTGATGACCTTCCAAGTCAGATTGCTACCAGGAGATTTCTTCTTCTCAATCACCAAGAGTTCTCCGAAAACAGTAGAAGAATTACTTCACAAGGCCTAGAAGTATATGAACGCAGAGGACGTAGTAATAGCTAAAGGAGTGACGGCTAAAAGGAAAAGAGATGAAGGAACCAGTCACTACCCTGATAGGAAGAAGGAAACACAGGGTATTAGGCATGCATTGGACAAAAAGAAGAACCTCCCAGATTGAAGACCTAAGTTTACTAGTTTCACTCCTTTAGTGGTGCCTATCGAGCAAGTGTTGATGCAGATAAAGGGCAAACCTTCTCTGTAATGGCCTAGACCCATTCATGCCCCAGCAGAAGTAAGAGACAAAAGTAAGTACTACAAATTCCACCAGGACCATGGGCATCGCACTAACAAATGTAGGCATTTGAAGGAACAAGTAGAAACATTAATTTGTTAGGGAAAATTATAGAAGTTTGTACGAAAAACGGAGTTGTGTAGAAGACAACAGAGGGACGAGAAGGAAAGGGAGCTGAAGACCGGGGGGGGGGGGGGGGCAACAAAGCACCCATAGGAGAAATAAGGATGATCCTCCAAATCACTGAAAAAGGTGTATGCAAGAGAAGTGAATAGCATACACACGCGGTTCCCACCTTAAAAAATGCCTAGATACAGCGAGCCGGACATCGTCTTTTTCGAGAAGGACGCTCATGGCGTTAGGCAGCCCCATGACGATCCGCTAGTTATAATGCTCAGGATGGAAGAATTCAGCATGTATCGAGTGTTGATAGGTAATGGAAGCTCAGCAGACATCATCTGTCTACCAGCCTTTCAACAAATGAAGCTGAATAAAGAAAGGCTTCGGCCATTCACTTCCCCATTGGTAAGTTTCACTGGGGACAAGGTTGTTCCCAAAGGCATCGTTAAGCTAACCACAATTGTAGGAACTTATCCAGCATAAGTCTTTAAGGAGATTGATTTCCTCGTGGTAGATTGCCCATCGATGTACAACGTCATCCTTGGACGACCAACACTTAACAAGTTGAGAGCGGCAACATCTACTTATTATCTAAAGGTGAAGTTCCCTACAGCCCACGGCATAGAAGAAATCAGTGGAGATCAAGTCCTCGCAAGAGAATGCTATCAAGTTGCCTTAGCATCAAGGGAGAACCATACATGGATGATAGACGAACCTGAACCAGTCCCCGAATTGTTAGAAGTGCCATAACAAGTTAAGGTCGTCCCTGGAGATCCGTCCAAAGTTTTGAAGATAGGTTCAACACTTTCAGCCTTAGAGAAGATGAAGATAGAAAACTTCCTAAGAGAAAACCAGGACGTTTTCGCTTGGAAGCACGAGGATATGCCAAGAATTGATAGAGGAGTCATCCAACATCGTCTCAATGTTAATCCAGAGTGCAAGCCAGTGTAGCAGAGATGAAGAATATTTGCGCCTGAATGCAATAAGGCAGTAGCAAAAGAGGTGTAGAAACTCCCAGAGGCAGGCTTCATAAGGGAAGTAGTCTACCATGAATGGCTAGCCAACGTAGTGATGGTAAAGAAAAACAACGGCAAGTGGAGGATGTGTGTCAACTTCACAGATCTCAACAAGGCATGCTCGAAGGATAGCTTTCACTTACCCAGGATCGACCAATTGGTGGATTCAACTGCCGGACACAAGCTTTTAAGCTTTATGGACGCTTTCTCCAGCTACAATTAGATCATGATGGATGAGAAAGATCAAGAGAAGACCGCATTCATCACTAGCCAAGGGTTATATAGTTTTAAGGTGATGCCTTTTGGACTAAAGAATGTTGAGGCCACATACCAGAGGTTACTGAACCACATGTTCTCTTATCAGATAAGAAGAAACATGGAAGTGTATGTAGATGATATGTTGGTGAAGAGCAATGACAAAGTGGACCACTTGGACGACCTGAGGGAAACATTCGACACGCTACGTAAGTATAAAATGAAACTAAACCCCACAAAGTGTGTCTTTGCTGTCTCATTAGGGAAATTCTTGGGATTCATGGTATCTTAACAGGTCATAGAGACTAATTCAGATAAGGTAAGAGTAATAATGGAGGTAAAGTCCCTTAAAATAGTAAAGGAAGTACAGAGCTTAACAGGAAAAGTTGCAGCGTTGAACAGATTCGTCTCTTGAGTGATATACAAATGCCGACCCTTCTTCAAAGTTTTGAAGAAGGCTTTTTAGTGGACTGACGAATGTGAAGAAGCCTTGATGAAGGTAAAAGAATACCTAATAGCTGCCATTGTTAAGCCCATCAATTATAGAAGAGAGGCTGCAACTCTATTTGGCAGTATCAAATATAGCAGTAAGCTCGGCACTGATTAGAGAAGAGGAGGAGGTGCAGAGGCCTATGTACTACACTTTAGAAAACTGTGCCATTACTTTCGGGCACATTCCATCGTCATCATGACAGACCAACCAATAAGAAAGACGATGAACAAAATATATGCAGCAAGGCGCCTCGTCCAATGGGTTGTAGAGCTTGGCTAATTCAACATAGAATATCAGCCTCGGGTAGCAATCAAAGCCTAGGTCCTAGCCGATTTCATTGCAGAATTCACTTATCCTTAAGAAGAAGAAGAGCCCAACACTAGAAGGAGAAATCCTTAAGTACGCAGTTAGATTGCAGTTCCCAGCAACCAACAATGAAACTGAGTATGAAGCACTTCTAACAGGATTGAGTCTTGCAAGAGTGCTTGAAACCAAGGCCCTCATTGTCCAAGCTGATTCCCAGCTTGTAATTGGTCAAGTAAGAGGAGATTATGAAGCGAAGGAATAAAGAATGCAGAAGTATTTGAAGATCATCAAAGACCTCCTCCAGTATTTCAACAGTGTTGAGTTCTAGCAAATCCCTTGTGCAAAGAATGTTGAAACTGATTTCTTAGCATGGCTAGCCTCATCAGACAAACATGGCATATCTCCTGAGTTATGCACGGAAACAAGGGGACAACCCATCACAGAGGGTGAACAGGTGATGAAGATATAGGAACAAAATGAATGGATGACTCCCATCGTCCATTACTTGAAAGAAGGACAACTCTCAGAAAACAGGAATGAAGCATGGAAGGTACATATTAGAGCTGCTTGCTTCATCATTATTGAAGATACCCTATACAGACGAGGACACTCCCTCCCTTATCTTCGTTGTGCTAACAAGGAAGAGGCCAACTATGTACTTTGAGAGATACATGAAGGAATCTGCAGTAACCATGTGGGAGCAAGGTCTCTTGTGGGAAAAGCCCTCAAAGCAAGTTATTATTAGCCAACATTATAGAATAATGCTTATGACCTCGTCAAAGCATGCGACCAGTGCCAACGCTTCGCGAACATACAAACACGACCAGGTGAGCCAATGACACCGATAACCGCTCCATGGCCTTTCGCTCAATGGGGGATCGACATAATGGGACCGCTCCCTATAGGAAGGAAGTAGTACAAGTTCCTCATCGTTGCAATCGATTACTTCACAAAATGGGTAGAAGTTGAGCCAACAACGACGATCACAGAAGCCAAGATCACTAGTTTTGTATGGAAGAACATAATCTGCAGATTCAGCATTCCAAACGTAATCATATCAAACAATGGGAAGTAGTTTGACAACCCCAAGTTTTGAAAAATTTTGCCAAGATCTAGGCATAAAAAACCACTACTCTTCTCCCAGACACTCTTAAGCTAATGGTCAAACAGAAGTGACGAACAAAAGCCTGTTCAAAATTATCAAACTCAGCTTGAGGGGGCAAAGGGTGCATGGCTAGAAGAGCTGCCTAACATTTTATAGGCATACAGGACGACCACAAGAGTGCCAACGGGAGAAACACCATTTAGAGTGACATTTAGAACTGAAGCCATTTTACTAGTGGAAGTAGGACTGATGAACATTTAGGTCAAAGTGTACGAAGAGCAGAGGAACCACTAAGAACTCAATAATAATCTGGATCTAATCGACAAGGTGAGAGACGAAGCTGCGAAGCGGATGGAAAAGTACTGGGGAGTAATGGCCAGATACTACAACAAGAAGGTAAAGGTGAGAAGATTCAACGTAGGTGATCTTGTCCTTAGGAAAGTCTCACAGGCAACAAAGGACTTGTCCCAAGGGAAGCTAGGCCTAGCATGGGAAGGACCCTACCAAGTCATTCGCTACTCCAGAGAAGGATCATACTACCTAAAGACCTTGGATGGCTAAGAACTACCTCGTCCATGGAACATAGAACACTTAAAGAGATACTACTAGTAAGAACAATCCTTAAGTATTCCAAAATGTTTACAATGTTTACTTTTGTTTTTCTCTTTTTTATTATTATCTACTTTACATAGACGAAGGAATGTTTTGTCTCTCTATCAATAAAACATACTCAGAAGTACTATTTAGGAATTATATGTAGTAGATTCTTCCATTATGAACTATTGGCCAAGTCGTCATTAATACATGACGTTGAAAATTATTAATACATATTAACAAATACCACTCATGCATGAGAAAAGTTATTAATACATAACAAGACCGTCATTCATACATGAATTAAAATAAAGTTATTAATACAAAACAAGATCGTCATTCATACATGACTTAAAACAATGTTATTAATACATAACAAGATTGTCATTCATACATGATGAACGGTTTAGACCCCTTAAACTATAACCAGATTGCGTAGCCTAGATTAATTAGCCAAGTTGTTACTTAGTCAAATTATGTAATTCTAGGTTAAAACAATCACAAAATCATATCAAGCATATAAAACATATAAAGCAGCGGAAAATAAATAACACATGATATGATCACTCAGGAAACCACACCGGAAAAACCTGGGGAGGATTTTACCCACCGATCCTCAAGGCAAAACGGAATCCACTAAGAAAGAATTGAAGTTCTTACAAAAGGACTTACAAGCTCCCCGCTTGACTTCCTAATGCTACACACCAGTAGTAACTTCCTGACACGACCACGCGCAGGCTCCGAATCCACGGACTACTTCTTTCTTTGAACTCCTTTTTCAAGTACAAGCTCCTCACTTGTTTTTCTTTAAGTTCCAATGGCTGCAACCTAGTTGATCATCAAGATGTTGATGTGATCTCAATCTTGAAAACCCTAAGCTTTGTGTAAAGGAAAGCTCCTCTAGATCTCACAAGAGATTTACACAAAACCGCAATGTATGAGCAACAATACAACTTGTGCAACTCTGAAAAACGTAGCTAGGGTTTGCCTTATATACCTAGGGCAAAAACATAAAACCCTAAACGTTTAAAGAGTTAGGGCTGAGTTGGAATTCTGCAGAAAAACGCATCTGGGCCGACTTTCGATCGATCGAGTCTAACCTTCGATCGATCGAGCCAGGCCGAGAAGCCCCAATGTTTCTGCAGTCACTCGATTCCAACTTTACAATATTTAATCAACTTTGAGCAAACTTAAACAAGACTAAATACATTGTTTTGATCATGGTTTGCCAACATTACATATTAGAGTTCTAAATACATAAAATCCTAAGACCTTAGAACCTAACACATGACTTAATAAAGTTATTGATACATAACAAGATCGTTATTCATACATGACTTAAAAATAATGTTATTAATACATAACAAGATTGTCATTTATACATGACTTAGAATAAAGTTATTAATACATAACAAGATCGTCATCCATACATGACTTAAAACAAAGTCATTAATAATAAAAAGTCGTCATTCAGACATGACTTAATAAAAGTTATTAATACATAACGAATGCATGACGTAGGAATAACATATGCAAATAAATATCATCAAACATACATGGCACTATTCAAAGTAAGTCATATGCTCAAAACAGACGAGCCCCAAAAGATTGTCCAAGAGATTATTTGAAAAAGAAAAATAAGCAGACATGCTAAAAAATAAGCAGACAAGTTCTCAAGAAGGACTAGAAAACGAAGGATCCGTAGGGATGCTCTTAACTACACCTGGCGCAATCTCGCCCTCCATCGCAACTTCGGAAGGATGATCCTCCAGAATTCCTTTAGTCGCAACCTTAGAAGGACGATCCGCCAAAACTTCCTTCTCCACTTCTTCCATATCAAGCTAGGAGAAGTACATCTCGGGGTGATGCTTGGCCAGATACTTACGAAAGAGTTCAAAACCGTCCGCGTAGTAATCGCAAAGCTTATCCAAAAACTCATCCGAAGCCTTAAACTTCTCCACCACTTCAAAATTGGCTTTCTTGACCTTCATGAGGGCCTCGTTAATTTGCTTATCCTTCAATTTCGAAAACACCTTCTTAGTGTTGATATTTTTCTCCAAATTTTTCAGATGGTTTTTGTCCTTCTTGGTTTCGTCAGTAAAAGTGGAGATTTGGATCGTCAGTGACTCATTCTCGGTAGAAAGAGAAGCAATCCTAGATTGAGCCTCAACCAAATTCTTATCATAGTCCAAGTACTTTCTAGAGATGTACAAGGACTCTCCTAGCACCTACAACGACAAATAAGTGACAATAAAAAAAAAAAAAAAAGAAAAAAAAAGAAAAGGAAAAAGCATACATAAGAGACAAGAACGCATACATGTATGAGCTTATGAACGTGTGACAAAATCAACTCGAAAGGAGGTTTTCCCATCAAAGGCTCTAAATCCTCCATGGAGATTGCGTCATAGGCCTTCTGCGTCTTCCTAGAATGAGGCAATCGAGACCTTGCTCGTGGCTTTAGCCTTAGAGCCACCCCTAGGACAGACGATCAACTCCAAGGAAGAAGTAGGCGAAACTGTACCACGAACTTGAAAATTGGCCGCCGAAAAGGTCACCATAATATCATCCTCGGACTGTTCATTCTCCCTTTGATGTTTCCTCGACAGAAAGCCACTTGATAGACCACCCTTGACTTTCTTCTCCTGGGCTTCGGTGAGCTTTGCCTTGCTAAATTGGGTCGTCGTTCCTGAAAAATAAAGGAAGCAATGATCCTTAAAAAAAAAAAAGATACATCACTGGCGTGCTTACTCTTTTTTACGGTCTCAATGTTCTTTCGGACTTTGTTGGAGGGTTCTAGACCAAGAAAATGGAAAAATAAAGATTGAGGGGAGATCATCTCATCAAAATCCTCGATAGTCTCCAAGTACTCCTTAACCTTCTCTAGACGAGCGTGATATTTTTTCTTCAGCTTAGGACGAACTTAATCTACACCAAAAAACAGCAGACAACAGATTCAGAAAGTAATGAATACATAAGCATAGAGACACGTAAACACGAGTACAAATAAAGGATGCATCGGAAATAGGAGTCCCCCAACTACGAAACAGCCTGGGAGCTTCACTCGGATCCTCACAAGGTTCCATTTCCCAGCCCTCACCAGAGACAAAGAAAAAGTTCGTCTTCCAGTTTCGAAGAGAAGACAGGGAATCAATAATCAGCCTTGAGCTCCTATCCTAGGGTTTGAACTCCCAATAACCAAGATCCCTAAAACGCCTCAGGTGATGCATATGCAAAAATTCATCTATCCTAATGGTGTCTCTGTCATTAGCTGACATCCACACCACCATACAGCAAATAACTATCCTTCACGAGTTGGGGACTAGTTAAGCAGGAGCAAGCGACAAATGGCTAAAAAGTTCCCTAAAAAAGGGATGGATGGGAAAACGAAGACCACTGATGAAGTTAGCCTCGTAGAAACACACCGCGTCAGCATAAGAACGGCAAGCCCTATCATTGTCGTTAGGGATCCTAACCCTGATCGACGAAGGGAATTGAAACCTACTCCTAATCCTACCCTCATCTTTCCCTTTCAAAACACAGCAAACATCCCAAGCTTTAAAGGGAATTGACGGAGAAGTGACCTCAAAAGCCTTACAGTTCTCGGACAAGGACAAGCTTGTCTTAAGTTCACTAGACCTAACCTCACCCTCTCCAGACATTATCAAAGGTTGGGCAAACCACACAAAATGATGAACCAAAGGAAAAAGTAAACGCAAGACAAACCTAAAAGAACAATCTCTACCCATGAAAAGCCCAACCTTGGGGCGTTATCTACCCACAACCCCAAGCAAACTACTCAAGCAAGTAAAGAAAAAAGAAATTGAGGGACAATCCAACATAACCACAGAATAGTCTACCATTAAAAAAATGAAAATAGAGAGAGAAGCGGGAAAGACTTACCAGAAAATGAGAAGGGAATGAGGAAGGCTCGATGGAAATGGAGGCTCCAAGGCAACGAAGAAGGAAAGAACAAAGCAAAAAATGGAAAGAAAAGAAAATGAGGGAAAAAGGCAAAATAAACGGAAGAACGTGCGTGGGATTACCGAGATTTGCTGACACGAAGAAGATATCTTGACTATACACGTGGCACGCAACAGGCAAGACATTAATTCGCAATAAATACGACGCACACGGGACACAAAACAATAGACGGTTATGTTCTTATCTCGTGTCAAAAATGAGAATACGAACAAGGGGGCAACTGATGAGTCAAAAGTAACATAGGATCGTCATTCCAAGTCAATGACTAACCAAACGAGCGTTACACATTTACTGTGCACATTGATGGTGAAAAGTAACAGACGGAGCAACAATAACAAGTGAGCTATGTATTTCAGAGCTCCCATTGATGACACTAGCCGTTGCCCATAAATGCTAAGATTCATTACCAATTAAGAAAGGAAACAACTATAAAAGGAATGGACAACATAATCCAAAGGTACACACAAATACTCACCCAAAAGCCACTCCAAATCATTTTTCTCTCTGGATCAATTTCTTCTTTTCTGACTTAAGCATCAGAGAGTTTTTGGCAAACACCACACCGGTGTATTACACTTCTTTTCCAGGCTTTCTTGTAGGTTTGCACCGGATACACAACCAACCACGGGATCGTCCATCCAGTGAGACGAGGTCCTCAACTTGGTGATTTTTCATATCATTAATGTCCATCAAAAGTGTATGACAATTTTATCTTTTTTATATTCCTTAATCCTCATCATGTTCTTTTAGATATCCTTTAAATGAAACTGCGACTATAGCTATATCTACAAAGTCCTCAAATGACTATTCTTCTTTTGTTTCATTTTTTCTTTCTCTTTGGACTCCAAGTTTCCAATATCTTTGTCTTTCTCACGCTCCAATCCAATCCCAGAAAAAAAAAAAAAAAAAAAAAAAAAAAAAAAAAAAAGAAAAAAGAAAAGAAAAGAAGAAGATCAAATCCAACCACTTAATCAATCCAAGCCAAATTCAACCAACAACCATTCAAACCAACCACAGTGATCAACCGGACCAAAATAACAAAGACCAAACACTAGATCAATGGAAACCCAAAATCAGTCCAACCACCACATTCACTGTGACCATAACCCAATTGAGAGAGAGAGAGAGAGAGAGAGAGAGAGAGAGAGAGAGAGCCATCACCGTTAATCGACCCAAAACACCCAATCACCTCAAAACACCGACCAAATGAAAATAGTTTCGGTGAGGGAATTTTTATGAGGAAATCGGTAGAGAGAGAGAGAGCCATACCCAAGCTTTAGAGACCGAGAGATCAAAGAGTGATGGTGATACATGAGAGAAGAGAAAGACAAGATAAGAAGAAGAGAGAGACAGAGGGTGATGGGTGAGAGGAGAGGAATTTTTTATCATTAAAAGAGAGAGAAAGTTGATTAAAAAATGCAAAAAAATAAATAGCACATATGACCGTACTGTGCCGTTGATAGAATGATACTGTAGCAAATGCCAAATTTGTGTAGCATTTGACACATCTGATGAGAATTAGTTTTTGGCATTTGTAAGGAATGGGTATGTCTGTGATATTTTTTATTTGGGATATGTATTGTTGTGGTTGTATTTTAATGAATAATAGAAGCAGTCATGTAAGATTTTTTAGTATTATCAAAAGCAAGTTATGTAAGATTAATTTCAGGTATTTTAATGAATAATAGAAGCAAGTTATATATGATTTTTTTGGGAGCAAAAGTAGGTTAAGCATGTTGCAAAAAATTAATTTGTAATAAAGCAGGTTATGAATAATTTATTTTTCTTGGTATTTGACTTTACTACTGATTCCTAGTCACTATATGTAAAATGCTTTTATTGTTTTGCATTGTATGGATGTGTAAATTGTAAAAGGCCCAAATAGGGCCAAAATAGGTATATGAAAAAGGTCCAATAACAAAGAGGTGTGTAAAAGGCCCAAAAAGGGCCAAAATAGGTTTCTAAAAAACAAATAGGCCTAATACTGCAATTTTTTTGAAAAAAAAAAAAAAGCCCAAACAAAATAAATAAAAAAAATCCCAAGGCTTACTGACCTAAACAATATTAAAAAAAAAATTATATACAAAAACTGAAAACCCACCGAAACCAAAATAAAACTGAAACCAATTGATTTTTAACCATTTCAGTCAGTTTCAGTTGAGATTTTTACAAACCGATAGGTTTAGTTTCAGTTGGACAAACACAAAAAACACTGACTGAACCGAACCAAACCAATTACACCCCTAATTTGATTGCTATATATATATATATATATATATATCATGTTATATATGTATTTGAATGAAATAAATGTGACTATGCTTTAACATTTTTATATATAGACAATCTGGCTATGCTCTAAATCTGAAACCCACCCAACGAGGGTTAGTCATTGGTACTGAAACTAGTTTCATTTAGGGTATCACGAGCTTATCATGTTTCTGGACCTAGCTAATAGGTAAAATACATTAGCACGAAACTAGTTTCATCTGAATTTGATACCTAGTCGTGGGAATTTAGTGTGGCCATAGTCATAAATGATTGTTAATAATATGAATTCTATTTGAGTATTTGAACTATTTTTAAGCACATGAAACTTCTTATATTTTTTTTAAACCCATCGTATATTGTAATTTTTGATATATGTGAATTTTGTCAATTAATATGCTTGTTTTAGCTAGTTTGGATTTAGTTATCATGCCAATCTTTTGAAATATTTGATTTGATGTATAATGCATTGTTTGTATCTAATGATCTAGTATTAAACCTCTAATTTAAAAAATAAAAAATAAAAAATAAAAAAGAGGCTAAATTACACATTTTTTTTTATCCTACTAAACTATAATGTCCTCCAAACTTTCAAAAAACACAATTGATCGCACAATTTTTAAACTTTATTTCAATATCCCGTGTCATCTAATTTGAGGTTAACTGTGAAGGAAAAACTAGACACCATATAAACATGAGATGCTAACCCAGCCCTAACACCCACCCGTCTAGACGGGTGGGTGTTAGGGTTGGGTTAGCATCTTTAGTGGCAAATCAAGATTAGTTCAGCATATCATGATTGGGTTTGTGTCTGAGTTGACAAATTGGGTGTCGAATTAGGTTAGGTTTGCATTTTGGATTGGATTTCCTCCATTGAAGAAAAAAAAAATTATGAGAAGTTTTAAATTTTCTCAAGAAATTTTGATGGAAGTGATCAAGGATTGAAGACGGTTACCATGTACTGTTTGGATACAATATATTGTATTTTTAAATTTTGGATTCTTGTAATTGATATAATCTTGGGTGTGGTCTAAGATTTCTTGCAAGCAAATTTCATTAGAAGTAGCACCAACATTGATGGCATGGGGACATATGTTTTAAAATTGGAGGAAAGGTCAATCATGTGTTTTGAAAAATCAAAGAGGACATTGTAATCCGATGAAAAAATAAGATGAAAAAGTGGAATTTGCCTTAAAAAAAATGGTAACATATCCAGAAAAAAAAAATCTGATTTTTTTTTTCAATCCACACTCAACTGAAAATGTGGGGGTAAGTAAGAGATGGGGACGGGCCCAAGCAATTATAAGAAGCTCACAGACGAAGCTGTGGGAGCCTTATTAGCATCCATGTTTACAAGGGAATTTCAAACAAGGCGAACAATTGGGCCCAGCAAGAAATATAGCACAATATGCCTTGGGTCCAAATGTCTAATTTAATTTAAGGCCCAAAAGTTTCAATATCAGACGAAATGTGCTTTATACAGAGGCAGGCAAAATCCGGAGCCATAAAACAGATACAGCCCATTTGTTGCTGCTTGCAGAATGGGCCTCTAACTCATGATTGAATACTTACAAAAAGACATGATCATGGACTCATAAATACTAGAAATGAATCGAGATTCGGCTCAATAATCCATCCAATAATTATTATTACCAGTTTTAAACCCATTCTACAATTTTTGGGTTTTGAGTTTAAAGCCCGTATTTGTCTAAACATAAATATATTCCTGCTCCTAGTCTGTCATCTTGAGCTCGGCCTACACACATTCATGAACCGGAGCTGGATAGACGTACAAAAATGTCCAAAACAAACTGTAATTAAAAAAAGGGCTTGTTCTCAACTCTTTGACATCAACTAGAATATCACAAGGTCTGGACCAAATTAGGACTCCAGGTTTAGCCCATTTGGTCTATTTAGTTAAAACCTTTAAGCCATTAATTACATTGGATAACAAGGTGTCCAAATGACACATTAATTTGTATGAAATATATTTCAATTAGATTCTGCATGCATTATAATTTGTGAAAATTGACCCTCCAAAATTTTTAAATAGTTATGATTGGATTTCAACCAATAATGTTCTCTCTATAATGATTGTTCTTATGTCTAGCCAAGACATTGATTGATTTTTTGTGCAAGCAAAATTCAAACTCAATTTTCTTGTTTGATAGTAAGAGACTCTATCAATTGAGGTAACTAGAACCCATTTCCCATTTAAAACTACTTCAAGCATATTTAAAATTAGTTCTTATTAAAATTGAAGGGAAGTAAAAAAAAAATATTGTAGAAACGCTGAAGCGTGAAAGGAAAAAGAGAGACAATTATAAAGCCATGACATATAAATTTTTGATATATAATGGTATATGATGAACCCTAGTAGGGTATATATAGAGACTAACACAACTAGGGTTTGGTGTAGATGAGCTTTACACCACAATCAGATCACTTGGGGCAATGCATAATGAACCATTATATTATCTTTAACAGTTCCAATCTATTTATAAGTACTTCAAACCCATTTGAAATTACTTCAACCTAATTCAAAACTACTTCTAATCTATATTTCTCTTACCGAAACTTATCTTTAACTCAAGAATAAACTTCAATAAAATTTTTACCATGCTCCAAAAATAAAAAATATCTTTCAATAGATTTTCATAATAACTAAATTTTTATAGCTTATTAAAAAAATGTAATAAACGTTAACACAATTAATCTTACAATAAAAATTTATATTAAGAACTAAATAAATAAATATATATATATATATATATATATATATATATATATATATAAGTCAAGAAACTATCTGATACTTGAATACTTACCAAATGATATCTTTTGATTTTTTTATTTATTTATTCAAGAGTTCACAATTTTTTTTTTAAATTGATAATATTAAATTTAAGTAAGAACATTTTATTTGTGTCTAATTTTGATTATGGGAGTTTCAGTTAACTTTACTAGTAAATTCCATTGTCATAAATTAATTGTATCTATAATTGGCATCTTGGCATAATGATAAAGAATAATCATCATCATAAGTTTTTTTTTGAAAGCATCATCATCATAAGTTTAAATTCAATTGTGTCTATACTTTTTCTATTATTCCTAAATATACTTATACGTATGCAAGGACTTACATCCTAGAATAATTTATAGAGAGATATTAATCCCAACATTCAGTTAAGTAATATAACTATTTTTTGGTAATTATTTTTTTTTTTTTTGAAATTGCACGCTAGCTTGTTGAAATGGCCCAGTGGATGAATGAACTATGAGTTGCCCATTTATTTTTTTCAATTTCTTTCAATCGGAGCGTATATTTTATTTGTTCAAATTTTTTATCCATATAGTATTTATATATTTATTTACTTGTAAACAAAGACTGGTTTGAATAGAAAGAGGTAGCCCTCAATTATAATGATGACAAGTGAAGAAAGGGAATGTAAGGAGTAGGTCCATCCAATCCCTCTTCTTCGTATTACCATCATGAAACCTTTAAAATAACTCAAATTGCTTTTGCATGGTAATTCCTAAAAATTTTAAAAATTCATAACTCATTTGATGATGCAAAAATGAGGTCATGCTGTGCACCTATTAGACAAGAAGGTATACAGTCTGATCCACGTGGCTTAGTCTCACAAAAATCCTCTAAGTTCGATTCTAAATGTATGTGCTTCGAAAAAAATAAATATGAAAAAAAAATCAATGGCTATTCTTTATGATTGGTTTGATGATTGCTGATATTAATTTGATTATCTTCACATATGTAGAAAGGCATTTGAGTCAGTAACGAACAATATTGAGTTATTTGGGTTCTTTTGTGGCTTAAGTTATGGCCCAAATAAGGTCTTAAAAAATTATAGCATTAGTTGGTGAGGCATTAGAATGACATTGTGGTATAAAATGATAATATTGAGTAATAAACCTGTTGCCAAATTGAAAAAAAATAACATAAAATAAACATTGGAGCAATCAAACATATGATAATATACTTTGTGGAAATTTTGTGTTAAAGTTAGGTTTCACTGGCTATTCCTCAAAGAAAAAGAAACTTTAAGAGAGCATTACAGTACTGTTGTCAGAGGACAAAGGGAAATAATAATAGAATTGGGTATTTTCAACAAAGCGTAAGCAGACGAGAAAGGCAATAAATAAAATAGATTTCAAACAAAGTCTTCAAATATTGTAGGATTATAATCAGGTTGTGAAAGCTTTAGCTCACTAGGTTGGGGTCCATTGATGACCAAAGGAATGTTTCATCAAAGAGAGTCAAGATCCATGTCAACCCACCAGTGGGGGTAAAGGACTCATTTTGATGATAAGACACATGCCCACTAGTCAAATTGTTTATTTACTCATCATCATCCTATTGAAAATTTAGGTCTTTCTTTTATGGTTGATATTGCAATAACAAATTTTCAATTGAGAAAAATTCAAACAAAGTCAATGACAAGAGAGATGGTCATCTAAGGCACACAACGCAAGCCTAAAATATCTAAAATTTAGAAGAGAATTTTCAACTAGGTAATCCCACTTAATAAACAAATAATATAAATTTAATAAACACAAAAGTTAAAGAAGGATGTGATGATCAGCTATCCCATGTATAGAGGAAGTTGGTAAGGATAACAAGTATTTGGACAAGTTTTCACAAAGAGAAAAAATTTTACATTAGCTTTAATACCACACGTTTAAAGCTCTTGTTTTTATGTCACATTATCATCATGATGATAATTCGAAATACTAAGAGCAAGTTAATTTAATATAAGTAGTGACTAAACCATTTGAGGACTTACTAGAATAAGAAACTATAAGGATTTGTCTTCATTTATTTTAATAATATGTATGAATTATTTTCAATTTTTAAAAATTCTTTCCATTAACCCTTGTCCCTTTGGAACGCCAACTTTTAAAAAGCTAGAAGATTGTCGAAGACTATTGTTATTGTACGTATTTGGTGTAGCCCAGATGACCAAAGTGGAGGTCTAGTTGGCCCTTAAAGAAAGAGTATATGATGAGTGGGCTGAACCACAGTATTATAATATCTATTTTTTAAATGCTTAGCTAAAAATAAAGTATAGTTATTATCCGCAAAATACACTAAAAAACAGTAAAAATGCATAGCATTTAGTAGCCAAAAGTTTATAAACAATATAGTTTACCAATACAACTTTCAATTCAGACCAACAGGTTTAATTGCTCTTTTCTTCTGCGTTGTTTGTTTTGTTATGTGAAGAATGTTGCGTTTCTAATTTGTCCTCTAATTACTTGGAAAATTTAAGGATAACCATGGTTTGTCAGCACCCCTAGGGCTTGGTCTAAGTCTATAGGGTTTGTCTTAATCTGCCAATTGCTTTCACCTTTCGGCAAAGGAAAACTCTTTGAAGAACATAATTGAGGGAATGCTAGAAAGTCTACGTAATAAAACAAAAGAGAGATTGAAAGAAAAAAAGAAAGACAGAAGTGAAAGTCTACGTAGATAGGCACGTTACAAATTTTTGTCAACTCAAAATATGGCATGGTTGAAATTCTGTTTAATCACAAGAAATATCATTCGGTGCAGATCGAAATTTCTCATAATAGATGGGCTCATTATAAAAAACTAGCCCCACGTTTAAAGGTGTATCTAATATATATAATGAGAGGCTGCGATGCACCCAAAGCATTCACCGGATAAAAATCTCAGCGTGTTAAACAAATTCAATGAATTGTTATATATGTAAGGTGTTCACCCCAAGTTATGAAATGCTACAAGAGTTAATCCTATTATCATACCAAGTTTGAATTTCTCTTGCTTTAGCTTTAAATCCATATTGTGACATGGTATGATCAATACACATATTGAAGCAGTTTCAAAATAACAAAAATAATAATTTGCCTCTTTTTTTTTTTCTTTTTTTTCTTTTTTTTCGGTTTATATTATAAGTAAGCTCTAATTAATATTTTTACTTGCTTTTATTTAGCAAATTCTTCTCTACACATATAGTTCTTACTTGAGTGGGTTATGTATACTGTTTTAATGAAGAAAGAGAATGAAAAAAAAAATGAAATTATATAAATAATATAGTGTCAAGAGCTTACTCACGTTGCCAAGAGCTTGTAATTTAGTGCTTGTAATTCAGTGGTATTACTTGGTTTCCATTATAAAAAATTTATGGTTCAAATATTTTCATATACTTGTAACAATTGAATTATTAAAAAAATAAAACCTTACTCTAATTAATTGAAAAACAACAAAAGAAGACCCAATGAATATTCTCAATCGAAAACTTATGTGTTTATTAAATGTAAAAGACTTTTTCGGTCAAAACCTATTATAATTTAAGTTACGCTCACTATTAAGATAATGGGGTCTACCAAATGATTTGCAAATGGTCGGCTCAATATAGTTTGAGATCTAAAGAAAAACTTTTAAATGAACTTTTTTTTTTTTGTATTTTTAAATATTACCTAAATAATATTTTATTGAATGTATTATATTATAATTTTTTTATTTAAAAATTCATTATTTTTACTTTTTAATATGACTAATTTACTTAATGGTGATTGATGTGAATTTCTATTAATCTATAATTTTTGGGCCTTCTCAGACGTGGATATGTTTTCTTAAATTAAAAAACAAATCATTTATTGGACCCGCATTTGGGAACTTCTTTAGTTTCGAGCCCAAGATGTGTTGTAACTGTGTAAGTGGCCTTGGCCTACGGCTGACCTTGGATTTGTAAAATCCCTTTCCCTTGCACGCAAGGATCTATTTTATACTTGTTCCCAAATTGTTGCAATAATTTTTCCTGTAGTTATAGCATTATTAGGTGTACTTAGAATAGATGAAAATTTTATTAACGTGCTAGGTTTTCTTTTCCACTCGATGCCCATAAATAACTTATTTGGCCTTATTGAGTTTTTTAATAATTTAGAGATATAATACTCATATAATGGTAACCATTCATTAGAGTAATCAGTTTGTTTTCGTAAATAGACATGAATGATTGGTATTATAACAATTGAAAAAAATTTACTGAGATCACTAGAGATATTATATACAGCCTGTAAAAACAATAGAGGCACCTTAAAATTATTTGGAAATTATAATTTGATGATCACTAGAGGCATCATACCTATAAAAACAATAGAGGTACCTTAAAATTATTCGGAAGTTATAATTTGACGTGGTCCTTGTTCATGTTAATATTCTTAAAAAGGTTTTGTTAATGGGTGTGCTTAGAACACTCTTAAAAAATTTTATAATATCACTTTCATGATAAAATATAAAAAGCTATAAAAAATAGGTTAGCTACTTTTTATTTTTGTATTAGAAATTAATTTTTTTTTAAATTAATGTTCTTAAGACATCTATTAATTTTTATATTGCTAAAAACTATCTGCTTATGCGGTGCAAATTTAAACTTGCCAATGACTGCCACTTGTGCGCATAGAATTATAGCAATAAAAATAACACGTGCTTATTATTATTTTTATAGTTGACAGTTCGCTGTATTGACAATTCCAAGAGTCAATTACTAGCCAATTTCTAAAATAATAATAATAATAATAATAATAATAATAATAATCAAGAGTCAATTAAGTGTTCCTTGAGCGTGCATTCAAATTATATCTCCTCAAAAAAAAAAAAAAAAAAAAATTGTTGTTTTCCACAGAGGGCAATTGGTAACTCAATAGTCAAACCAGTGGAGCTAGGCCATTCAATATGCTTTGCAAGTTCACGAGTCAAGCTGAAATAATGACAGTTGACTTCTCTTAAATGTTTAAACTAAAATTGACTTGTGACTTTGGCACACACATGGTCTATTAGGTGATCACTGCAAGATTCTATCACATCAAACTAATCAAGACTAGGTTAGTGTATTTCTGACATATCAATGAGGATTAAGCCCCTAAACAATTAATCTAGTTGTGTGTGAGAGAAGGAGACTGTCACATCCAAGTTATTAGATTAAGCTAGTGTTGATTGACTCATTTTTTATTTTAGTGCCAAAAGCCAATCAGTTAATCTAGTTGTGTCATTTGTGTCTGTATGCGTGTGTTTGGTGAATGTGTTTTGAGAAGTAAACCTACCCATTATGAAAGCAGAGCGTGTACGCCTTGCGTGTTTCAATCCATCTTTTGTGGTTGACTTAAACAAAGAGAGTAAACCAAAAATAAAAATAAAAAATTCTACACACTCGCTATTATATACTCCGGTACATATATTCTGTAAATTTGTGTTTGGAAAACATAATTTTAATTATTATTATGAAATAGTAAAATCGTGATTTTAGCTGATGTGATATTGTGTGTTCTATATGCATAATATGTAACTATCACCACTCAAAAAAGAATTAAAAGAAAGAGACATGCATGAGAGGAGACGAGGCATGTTGTTGGAATGACAAAAACACATGGATGTAAACAGAGAAGCAGCCTTCTTTCGCCTCCTACTCATGCGCTGTGTATTTGTTTTATGTTTCCATCAATGTGACTCATAGACCCCACAGACTCAGCTTGTACTTCATCATAGTCTTTCTTGTTCTTCATTCATTCGTGTGGGTTTGTCCCCTCTCTCTCTCTCTCACTCATAAATTAGGGAGAGATCACTACTTTGTGTCTCATACATCTGGTTGAGCAAGCCCCTTTCAATTTGTCAGCATTCACACCTCAAGCTTACAGCAATATGACATCATTTTCACATTATATGATGATTGATAGAAATTTGTCCATTTATGTTCAAAAATATGAGGAAAGCAGAAACGACTAAGGGTTTTTTTTTTTTTTTTAGAGTGATACTTATAAATTGGAAAATTTGTTACTTAAATAGTTAAATTGCTTTGGAAGCTTCCACATAGCTAAAGGAGAAATAGCTCAAACCTACAAAATATGTCCATGATTATTACTTACATTACATGAGTTACTTAGGTGTTATTAGTTTCACCATTAACATTGTCACCACCATTGTCATCATTGTTTTGGGGTGGTGTAAGGTGGGATAGTAGATGATTTGTTACGTGCTAATGGAACAAATTGAGTAATTGATAGTTTTGCTAGCTATGGGTAAATCATTCTCTTCTTACTTATTTTATTTTAAATTTTGGTCAAAAGAAATTAAATAAGAAGGGTAAGGTTTATTTTATTTTATTTTATTTTATTACTCATTGTTATTCATTATTCATAGCTTAATTAACACAAGGCTGATTTCCATCTAAATAAAGATAAACTTCAAGTTCTTATAAACTATCAATAAAAATAATTATAACTCACCCTATTCCAGATTATCTTATTTCAATCTATGATAACAGATTCTTAATATAATCTATCTTAATTGAATTTACCATAGCAAACTACAAACATTATAACAAGATATTAATAATCATCTAAATTATCTAATACTACTAATAATAAAAAGATACATAATATTGCTCCCCTATGAGAAACTAGCCTTGTCTTGATATATAACTTTTACATCAAAATTATAATTGTTGAATGGATTGGTATGAATTTGTTACAAATGCAAAGTTTTCATTGAGTAATGAGTATATCTTATTTTGGAATATTTATAGCGTCTTATTTATATCAACATATTTATTTATATTTATGAAATTTTTTTACTTTAAAAAGTCATTTGTTAAAATTGTTCCTAACTAATAAAACTCTATATGAAATAAATAGAATTTTTTTTTTGGTATGATAGGTCCGATAATCGTGTCAACAAAGATTTATTTTAATTTTATGTAATATCATTAGCTGATAATATAAGATGATTAGCTGAAGTAAGTAATTTTTCTTCCCCGATTACTTAACAATTTCTATAATTCCAACTTATGGGGTTTTCATTTCGAGTTAAATGAGGGAAGTTCAACTTTACCATTTAAGGGAGGTATGAAATGGTCGAGTTGTCATGAGTCATTGCTCTATTTGCACTTGCTTGACCTCCAATATTGTTGTTTTTAGTATTGAGTTTTTCTCATTGCACAATAGCCCATTGTTTGGACTTTGGTGAGCAGGTCAAAGCGTGCACTCAAGGCTGTGAACATCTTTGTCATCTTCTTGAATATTTTCATTTGACTGGTAGCTGAAGAACCCACTACATTCTCTAACTATTACGACCATTACTCCTTCAAGCTTGATTCTAATACTATTTGTTATGAGTTTATACATAACGGATCAAGTAATGGATTGATTTTCTAGTTGTGGGCTAATAATTTTTTTTTTGACTATTCTGTTCTACATTTTCTCTACTTTGCTTAAGAAGAATATAATTTACTTTGAGGGAAACAGCTACATATATTACTTATACAATAACCAAAAAAATGAAAGACACATGACAAGATGCTTGATGCCTTTGCTAACTGTTGAAAGATGTGGTAGCTAGGGCATTTTGCTTATAATTAACGCATAAGGATTGATCTATTCCCCCATTAAAATTTGTATAATGAAAAATTAATAAGAATTCTACTACAAGCACAACAAAATTTCATAATATTTTCACAATAAGTTTAGGTATCAACCTACCATAGATCAAGATAAGATGAAGGTCGTACTTAATACACAAAACTCCCACTTTTGTGGAGTAAGGAAGAAGCCTTACCCCACATTTATTGGAGATGCTGAATCGCTAATTCCCGAACTTGAATTTGCAACCTATCACTTTTGGTGGAATGCATTAATTTGTCATTGCATCAAGGTCCAAAACTCAAAAAAATGGTATTGTGAAAATATTGTGAAACTTTATTATGTCCTTAACTTTCTTAGTTAATAAAATACTTTAGGGAAAATTGCATTTTAAACCGTATAGTTTAGGGGTGTAATAAATTAAAAGGAAAAAAAAATCACCCCTATATTTAGGGGGGTACTTTCATTGTGATCCTTGTGTGTTCATAGTTTTCATTTTATCCCTTGGGTTTTTTTTGCACAATATTTCATTTTGGTTCTTATTGACATCTCACCTATGAAATGCGAAATTTGACGATAGGGCTAATGGAATGCTATGATGGAACACTGACAGATAACATGACTATAATAAGAAAAAAATAATAATTGCTAGTAAAAAAGCTACATCAAAAAAAGAAAATTTTTCATTCCCCAATTAATAAAAAAAAAACTCAACTCTGCTTTATTTTCTTTTTGTTCACTTTTTTTTGGAAATAAAACACTTTCATAACAAACATGATTTCTTTTCCTTTCATTGCAAACAGAGAAAGGGAAAATAACTAATAAAATTTAGATACTTTCTCACACTTCTGCATCCTTTATATATCCTCAACCAAACAACACAAAAACAAGTATTTGAAATAGAAACAAAAAAAATTATAATTTCTTTTTAATTTTCCCATGTTTTCTCACCAACCAAACATAACAAAAATATTGGAAAATTTAGGCCAGTAACCTCTATAAAATTTCCTAGGCTTACGTTGCAAACAAAGAAGAAACACCAACAAGATCCATAATTTTTAGTCAATGTTTATTTTCTTTCACTTTCCTACATTTTCTCATGATCCAAACTAAAATTGTAAATACAAAAAAATAAAAAAATGGAAGTAACTGGTGATTGGTGGCACTTGTGGTGATTTAGTTCTGTAACCCCCAATTGTTGTCACAATAAAACCTATGTCAAATCTAAACCCCATACCCACATCCAAACCATTGTGTCACCACCAACATCCATGCTGGAAACTCATCTCGAGTCTTAAATGTAGAGATCTTGTTAGGAACCACCGCACTACACTGCCACAAACTCATCTTGATCTTTTTATGCCGCCGCTCGATCACCATCCTTGTCTCAGTTACTATGCTGCTATCAAAATCACGACATTGGATGATTGGCAACAAATGTGGACTCACTCTACCCATCAATTAATAGGTCACCGCACGTTGATGACCCACTCCAACAGTGGACTGTGACACCACAAGAAACCATTAGTGACCAAGTCATAGAAGTCCCAAACATGAAAGCACACAAGGTTGTCAAATCGGGATCCTACGTAGGATCATGAGAGGTAGGTAGGATCGTGGATCGTAGATTGTAAGATCCTACCTATCTTCAAATTTTAAGCAAAAAACTTATTAATAGTGGCTTTGTATGTTATAAAATCACTTAAAATATGAATCCATCCATTAAAAAAAAATGCATCATAAAATGTAATTTACACACACTACATCGTTCTTATATCATTCTAACGAAACAAAATATATTTAACTTTTGTCATAATGTATCTAAAAAGTTCAGTATATGTTTAATTAGCAATTAAGTACCAAAATATTATCTACACATATGGAAAATGTTTTCCAAATTCTAAGTTCCAAATCTAAAATAAGTTAGGCTAATTAGCATATAAAAATTAGCTAACTACAAATTTACAATATGTAATCCAAAAGAGAATTCTTAATTTAAGGTAAACTAGCTAATTACAAGTATGAAATCCAAAAGAGAATTCTCATTCTAAGGTTCCTCTAATTTAATCATTGTCATTGTTATATCCCATTTCATCATCTAAATATTTTAGGTTTTGTTTTTGAAAACGTTAAACTTAAGTACTATAGGTTTTTTTGAGATTTTATGTTGACATAGGGGTAAATTTGGGACTTCAATTCATTATTGGGTTTTTGATAACCCATTAGGCTTTTGGGTTTAGGTGGATTATCTTACCCAAATGAATCGCACTTAAAAAAAAAAAAAATCAAGCCAAATAGTAGAATCGGTAGGATCGGTAGAATCCCATACGATCCTATAATCCTATGCGATCCTACACGATCTTACATACGATCCTACCATTTTTGCGATTCTGCTACGATTTTAAACTTTTTGGTGAGGTGGGATCGTAAAATCGTGCGATTTTAAGATCCGGATCGCGATTTTGACAACCATGGAAGCACATAAACCAAGATCCAAAAAACTTATTAATATACAGGTATGTGTTTCGATTTTGGTTGTCTAATTATGAGAGTGCAGTAAAGTCTTTTAACTCAAGATTCTTACTTAGCGTAGGCGTTTGGTCACTATGAAAGTGTGGATTGAGTTTTTCTTTTCTTTTTCTTTTTCTTTTTCTTTTTTTGGTAATTGGTGAAAGAATTTTTTTTAAAGATTCTGACATGTCTTTTTTTTTTTTTTTAATTTTAAATTCTAATTAAAAATTTATTATCATTCCATTTATTATTCTATTTATTATTCAGATCTAGGTTAAACAGTAAGAAATCATATTATGCAGTGCAGAAAAATAAATAAAATAACGATATGATTACTCAGGAAAACCAATGAAACTAATAATTTCAAGGTAAAAAACCTGGGGAGGATCTGACCTAACTATCCTTAAAGTAAAACAAATCCACTAATAGAGGATTGAAGTTTTTACAAAAAATTTAACCCTAAATCTATTACTGCTTCTAGTAGTAACTTACTGACACGACCACGTGCAAACTCCGAATCCACAGACTTCTTCTCTCTTGGATTTGCTTTGCACAAACACCCACATTTGTGACTTTGAGATCCCACTCAAAGGTTTAGCAACACAAACTCTCTAGTTTATGACTCTAAGACTACTCTTGAAGGTTTAGATCATTAGCAGTTGTTGACTTTGTTGCAGGAACTTCAGATCTACCGGTTCCAATGGTATGAGATTGATTTCCAGTAGTGACTTTTAAATCTCACAAGAGCACCTCCAAAGTCTTCTCAGATTTGTGAAAATGTAGTTAGGATTTTCCTTTTATACTTAGTAATGTTGGACTAAAACCCTAAACATTTAAACAGAGTTTGGGCTGAAATAGAATTTTGCAAAAATTTTATGTTTGCAAATTTCGATTGGTCGAACCTGCTTCTCGATTGGTCGAACTCTTCAGAAATTGAATTCTCCTTTTAGCTCCTTGAATGTTCTTGTATTTTGACTTGTAACACCTTGAGCATTGTCTACTCAAACCTATAGACTTAGGAATCTATATCTGGACAAGTTTGTGCTCACGATTTGCCAATTGTTCTAAAGTTTTAGAACCTAGCAATCTCTCCCTTTGGCAATCTGTGACAAAACTTACATAAAAAATGAAATGCTCAAATACAAGAACAACTCAATTACAATAAAATGCCCAAATACATCACAAATTCCAATCTCGGATTTCTAACCCAAAAGTTGCTAAAAGAGGTAGAAGGTCTTGATTAAAATGTACCTGTCTTTCCTGAAACACTTAAAAGAGTACATCACCACATATGTGGAAATAAAGATAGATAAACAATGAATAACAAATATGTAATAACAGCAAATAACAAACATGGAAACTAACTTTCCCTAAGTTAGATACATAAAAAAAAAAACTTTTATTTTCTCCCCCTTTCAAAAATAATTTCATCTCCCCCGGAATAAAAATAGTTAAAAACCTTTTCCAAATTTTATTTATTTCTCTCCCTTTTTGTCACGTATTGACAAAAACAATCCAATCAATAGGTAGACTGTAAACATCCACAACAGAGGTCAAGAGGAAATAGAGAATCAAGAAACAACTCCCCCTATAAACAACATAGGTTTTAAAAACAGCTTTCTCCCCCTACAAAAATAGGAAAAACAAAACAAGTTTTGGAAAAAACAGTTTAGAAGAAAGTTTAGGAGGCGGGGAAACTAAAAAGACACGAACCAAACAAAAAAAAAAAGCTGAGGATTCACATGAATACAAATGCTCTCTTTTTCAATATATGCAAACTTGACACTATGTAACCCCGAAACAGATACATGCAAACACTTTAGGCACAATCAGTTAAGACTATACAATATAGATCTCAATGATATAAAAATTCAACATGCAACGTGTTTTAGAGAAAATATTTGCACATTTATTATCTACCATATCTCAAAAAAAAAAAAAAAAAATCCCAATTTTTAGTAGTTCACACATCAAGATAAATAGCATATACTAAAATGTACAGAATTCAAAAATTAATTAATCAATTTTTAAATCAAGTTGAGTACCCAATTTAGCAAAGTGTACGCATGTTATGTGTGAAAAAAAATGAGAGATATGACTATAAAAATGCAAGATGGATAAAGAAAACAACGCAATGCATGTGAATCCTATCACAAAATGATGCATGAAAAGTTTGATCGGTTAAGAACTTAAAAAACTTAAATTTTCCAGTTTCGATTAGTTGAAAGGAATTGAGCATCATTCGAAAAAAAAAAAATTTCTAGAAATTTTCAATCGGTTGAGCATTAATCGGACATCAATCGAATTAGGCAGAGACTTTTGGCCTTAAAACCTGAACATTTTCGATCGGTTGAGGGAGATCTTCGATCGGTTGAAACAATGAAAATTTTTAAAACTTAAAAATCTGGAAATTTTATGTAAAAAACAACTTGAAAGCAGTTTTTATGACTCAATGTAGATACATATGATCCAGAAAAGTTATAAAAACATGATGCCTCTTAAATGCAGGTATCAAAACCAATCAAGAAGTTAAAATCACATAATTTAAACTTCTAAAACATGAAAATCTTATTTTCAAATTCTCAATCAAAACAAAAAAAAAAAAAAAAAAAAATTGCATTTACACATTAGATCATATGCAATTAAAGATGACTAGATTAGTCAACACACAATCATATGTACAGAGTTTAGCAAAAATTTGCGTGTAGTGTGTGCAACTAGTAAGTGTACAAAGTACATAAAAGGTGATATGTAAATAATAGTTAAACAAATTTTTTACATCATCAATCACATTAGTTTGAAAGTGATTATCATCTAAAGAGCTACATCATATAATTCACACATCTCCTATAAAACATGCTTGCAATCATGTAAAATTTTTTTTTTAAATTCTTTTTCTTTTGATGCCTTTTTTTTTTATTTTTTTATTTTTCTTTTTATTTTTTCTTTTGAATAATCTTTTGATTTTCACATTCTTTTCACAATTAATACCTCGTTTAATCTTGCCGTGTGCTATACCTTACCGAGCACGGCTTTTATAATTTGCACATAGGTGCTTATGATTGGCGAGTAACAATGGTGAGATGATTATTTATGCCTTTCTCCTATGATTTTTTAGTCTTTACAATCAAAAGAATGTGACTTCAAAATCAAAAGCATGTGTTTAAAAACCATAAACAACTCACACAATATAAGCACTACATAGCACAAACTAGCAAAGTGCAGAAAAATAAAACTAGTCAAAACTAAACAAGGTACATAATCCTGAAATGCAAATTTTAGAAGCCAACCTCAATTACACAATAAGTGGTGTTTAATACTAAAACAATAAAAAACTATTTGGATTTTCAAAATTTTTATGACCACAAATAAAAAGCACACATTATGCTAAATGAATAAAATGCAACAACAATGCATGACAGTGCTCAACTAAGCTATAGAGGGTACACAAATAAGAAATATCAAATTTCTTAATTAACCCATGAGTACATGTACAAACTAGTACATACTCACACAAAATCAAAAATAGCTCACGCACTCAATTATGCAACACATACTTTCTATGTTTCTCCACATTGTCAAGTATATTTTAAATCAAAAGAGAGAGATATCATAATTTATGTAAACCTCAAGAAAAATAAAACTAAACACAAAATAAATTTTTTTTTGTCTTTTTGAAAATTTTCAATGTTTTTGGATTTTATTTTTATTTTTTTATAATCAAAACAACCTAAGAAAACAAAACAACCAAAAACTGGAAAAAAAAAAATGTCCACAAATAATTGAAAGAATTATATCAAGGACAAATAAACAATACTCACCTTAGTAAGTCTTTCTCACCCATATAGCATGCGTCTTTGGCTTAGTAGGTGAAAAACCACGAGAAACAGAGTGCATTTGATGGATTACACAATTCTTCTAGGAGAGACTGAAATCATGCAATTTCCTTTCATAAGCCAACAAGTTTAAATTTTTCAAAAACATATGAAGCAATTTATCAGGACTTATGGTAAGAGAAATATCATCACATATCCTAGACTGAAACATAGAATTCTTAAATTTCAATTTATGAGAGTTAGGACGAATGTGACCAGTAATACCACAAAAATGACAAACAGGAATAAATTTAGAAACATCAGTATTCTTAACAACAGATCTAGTATCAAATTTTGGTATTTACCTCAACAAAAAACAGTTTGGTCTAATATGACCAACAACACCACAAAGATGATAGGTAGGCACAAAAACAAATTTCTTTAGCAATCTATCAGTAGGTTTAGACTTAGGTTTAGAAATTTCAACGTCTATATTAGAACTTTTATCTTTATCTAACCTAGCAAAATAAGCATTTTCTTTATGATTCCTCTTGAAAAGAGAAACATGAACATTTTTATCTTTAGGCTTACTGGGAACAGAAACAGATCTGTCAACAACAGCAAGTTTGGCATGAGACAATTTCTCTAGTTCAGCTTTAGACTTAGCTAACTCTTGTTCCAAACTTTTCATCTTTTCATTTGGAGAAGAAAATTGATTTCTAAAAATTTTTTTCTTTTTATTAAATCCATCCAATCTCACAATCAATTCATCTTTTTCAAGATTAGCCAATTTTAACTCTTCCTTGAATTTCTTAGATATTTTCATAGATTTAAATAATTCCTTACGGAGAGTTTCACAAGTATCAATAAGATCAACAGAAACAACAGTGTCTTTTTTATTCAAATCATCACAAATATGAGCAGACAGACACTTAAAATTATCCATGATAGCAGGGATCAAAGATCTCACTCAAGATGCCAATCCAATCAAAGTGAACCCGCTCTGATACCACTTGTTTGTTTGTTTAGACCACTGAACACTCAGATTGTTTAACCTAATTAATTGACCAAGTTAACACTTAGGTTTATTATTCAGATCTACGTTAAATAGCAAAAAATCTTATCCTGTAGTGCGAAAAAAATAAATAAGACAACGATATGATTACCCAGGAAAATTAATGAAATCAACAATTTCAAGGTAAAAACCTAAGGAGGATTTGACTTACCTTTCCTCAAGGTAAAACAAATCCACTAATAGAGAATTGAAGTTTTTACAAAAGATTTAACCCTAAATCTATTATTACATCCAGTAACTTATTGACACGACCACGTACCAGTTTCAAATCCACAGACTCCTTCTCTCTTGGATTTGCTTTGCACAAACACCCACGTTTGTGACTTTGAGATTCTACTCAAAGGTTTAGCAATACAAACTCTCCAGTTTGTAACTTCAAGGCCACCCTTGAAGGTTTAGATCATTAGCAGTTGTTGATTTTGTTGCAGCAATTTCAGATTTACCGGTTCTAATGGTATGAAATTGATTTCTAGTAGTGACTTTTAAAGAGGAAGGCACAATATCTTTTAGATCTCACAAAAGCATTTCCAAAGTCTTCTTAGATCTATGAAAACGTAGTTAGGGTTTTCCTTTTATACCTAATAGTATTGGACTGAAACCCTAAACATTTAAGCAGAGTTTGGGCTGAAATATAATTCTACAAAAATTTCATGTCAGTGAATTTCGATCGGTTGAACTTGTTTTTCAATCAGTTGAACTCTTCAAAAATTGAATTGTCCTTTTTGCAGCTTGAATGTTCTTGTGCTCTGATTTGTAACACCTTGAACATTGGCTAATCAAACCTAGAGACTTAGGAATCTGTATCTGGACAAGTTTGGGCTCACGGTTTGCTAATTGTTCTAAAGTTTTAGAACCTAACACAATAACTTTCTTCCATCAAAGTACAGTAATCTTCAACGCATAAAGCATGTTTTGTTAGTAAATGAACAAGTCTATTACCTCACCTGCAAATATGGAAAACAATAACTCGATGAAAGTCTTGAATAGTGGAAAACATGTCGTATATCACCGGTGCCATTGATGAAGGCGGTGGGGACTGTTTGCTTAATGATTCTTTAACGTATATCATCATTTCTAGTGAATTCCACCCTTTTTTATTTTTTTAAACAGAATTTTATGATTCTTGATCTAATCTTAGAATCGGAGACCCTTACACTGATCCTATCCTAACAATCATAGGTACCACTTGATTGTTTCGTGTATTCACACACATTTTTGGTTTCCTACTTTGCTAGTGGCTATACGGAAGATGACAAGATTTATATTGAAATTGAGGAGTGGATTGCGTCAATGCTTTAATAAAAATCTTCATTCCCTTTGTGCCATAGAAATGTCGGTGATATAGACATGCCGTATATGAGAGACAGAGAGACTAGTGTAAGTGTAAACATGATACCTCCCTACAAAGCGAGATTTGCGGTGTCCCGTTAATTTAAAGAACTATGGTGTTTTTTAAAAAAAAAAAAAAAATTAAAAAATTAATTTCCTTTGATTTCAATTTTGGTCGTTGTCAAGTTAGTAAAAGTCCACCTCCACATGAAAGGAAATAGATTAGAGCTTAGAGGGCATTGTCACGAATGTAACGAGTGCAAAATTTGCGTTCACTCTATATGATTCAAGATTCTAATTGGTACAAGTTATGACTTTCAAACATGGTCCAACTCCAACCAATTGGATGATTTCAAAAAGATTATACCGATATAATTAAGAGGAGTATATCAAAGGTAATTGAGCAACTAAGATAATCATAGTTCATACATATTGAAATAGGAATGTATCCTATTTTGGCCCTTCACTTGTCAACTAACCCCACTCATTGTCCCAAAAGAAGAATGAAAACATTCTCTCTCTCTCTCTCTCTCTCTCTCTCTCTCTCTCTCTCTCTCTCTTAGAGATACACCCAAAATAAAAAATTAAAAAAATAAAAAAAAAATCAAAGGGAAAGTTTTTTTCAAAAGAACCTCTTTAAGATTAATAACTTCCTTCTCAAAAAAAGATTTATAACTCAGTATAATTGTTTTCAATTATTTAATTTATTGCAAATTTTGTTAATACTAACATTCCAACCAAGTTTCATATTCATTAAATTAAATATGATATATTTACGTGTAAAGTTTACATTTTTCTTATTGGAAAGTTAAAGATACAACTTCCTCAAAAAAAGAAAAAAAGAAAAAAAGAAAAAAAGAAAATGAAAGTTAAAGATACAGAAACCATAATCTAAAATTCTAACTCATAGTGTGTGTTTGACAAAAATTAAAAAGCCAGCTTATTTTACTATTCAGCTTATTGTTGCTACTATTCATGGGCTCCACTGCACTTTTTGATACTATTCATGGGTCTTACTGTACTATTTCAGCTAACTTTTACCTTTATCTACAGTACTTTCAGCAAAAAGTTTTCAGTTTCAGCAAAATAAACAAATTCCAAATAGACCTAGCGTCTAGAATTTGTGAAGAGATTTTCAAAGCGCAGTAACAAGAATATTGGGATCCTTTCACTAGTTTGAAATGCAAAATAGCATTCTAATCTTGATTACTGTCTTCCTATTAACAAACCTATGATTTATTCTGTCCATTTACCTTTGTTATTGGTCATGTGAGAACAAGCATGCACAATTTATAATCTAGTAAGATCCTTGATTTTTTAAAATAGTAGTCTAAAAATATTTTTCAACTATCCTAATGTACTCAAGTAAAAATAAGTATCTGTATGCAGCCTTAAAATTATAAGACGAAAAGCACCTTTTTGTCCCTACATTTTCAGGCGATTCTCATTTTAGTCATTACATTTTATTTTTATCGCTTTTAGTTCATATCCTGAAAAACGCTTCTCGTTTTGGTCCCTGCCGTTACATCAGAAACGGAAAAAGCTGACATGGCAAACGGTAGAAATATATAATACTAAATTAATATCCATGTGGCCTAAATTAATAATAAAAAATATTTTTTGGCATTAAAAAATGCCATGTTAGCATCTAAATTAAAAAAAAAATTAATTTATTAATTTTAACTAAATAAAAAAAATTAAAAATAGAATTTGTGGGGCCCTATCGCACTTACCACACTGGCCCACTACATGCGGCCCAAGGCCCGCGCCAAGGATAGTGCTAAGGCCGAGGACAATGGGAAAGAACCCAGAACGTCCAAAGGCCTGCGCCGAGGATGACCTGTCCTCAGGCACACCGACTTCGCTAAAGGGAAAATATCCCATCTCAATTGAATATATCTCACCAACATTCTGACCACTTTAATGGTGAGGTGACCTGAAAACCCTAAAGCATCAATCACTTCAACTATTATAAAGCCTGCAAAGGCGGCTGGGAAATAACATAAAGCCTGCAAATACAAATGATGGGACAATCCCCTACGCCTAGAGGCTCAGATTATTGCCAGATGGACGGCTAAGATTAACAAAATGAGACAATATATAGTGAAGGGATTTCCCAACAAAAGGGGGGGGGATCCTCCGGAGAAGAAAAAGAGGTCCTCGGCTAGAGCCGAGGATCAATGTGCCTTCCAAACACTTGGCCAAAATGACAACGGAGGTGGTTTGAAAGATTTAGCCACAGTGAGGATCTCTCTTACCAAAACTTCTAAGTCCAGTTCGTTTAGAGTGATACGCCCTAAAATTCGTTGTGTGCCTGTTATATGCCTAGTCCTTCCTACCCATTCTCTACAAATTTCATTGTCTGGGGTTCATTACATTTTGAGTCCCTACAGAATTAAAAACTAAAAATCATATGAATTGAGATCTGAGTGTGTCTTAAACAAGAACAACAAGAACACAAACTTAGATCCAAGAACACAAACCCAAAAAAAAAAAAAAAACCAGAAATCTTTGTCAGGGAGCTTTCAGGAACATGTGCCGTGGTGGTTGCATGTTCGCTCCTACCAAGATCTGGTGCCGTTGGCATAGGAGGGTAAATGTGAACCAGAAACGATACGCCATCGTTTCGGCCATTGCTGCTTCTGTGATCCCATCTTCCCACTCGTTATCAGTGACTCGGCTGAGAGCTTAAAGAAGACCTCTACGGCTCTCAAGGTTTTGAAGTAGATCAGAGCTGCCCCCGACGCCGATGAGGTAAAGGAGAGCCATTCGATCCGTCCTGGGAAAGGTAAGATGAGGAACCGCCGCTACATTAATAGGAAGGGTCCTCTTCTTGTGTATGGTTCTGAACTTCTTGTGTATGGTTCCAAAGGTGCGAAGCTCGTGAAGGCGTTCAGGAACATTCTCGGGATTGATATCGTGAATGTGGAGAGGTTGAATCTTTTGAAGCTGGCTTCTGGTGGCCACCTTGGGAGGTTTGTGATTTGGAACAAGTCGGCTTTTGAGAAGCTCGATTCAATCTATGGGTCGTTTGATAAGGCCTCTAAGAAGAAGAAGGGGTATGTTCTGCTTAGGGCCAAGATGGTGAATGCTGATTTACTGGTTTTTTTTTTTTTTTTTAATAATATTTTTTGGGTTTGTATTCTTGTTGTTCTTATTCAAGACGCAATTAGATCTCAATTCATATGATTTTTAGTTTTTAATTCTGTTTTTAATTTTTTTTATTTAGCTAAAATTAATAAATTAATTTTTTTAATTTAGATGCTGACGTGGCATTTTTTAATGCCAAAAAATATTTTTTATTATTAATTTAGGCCACGTGGATATTAATTTAGTATTATTTAATCCTGTCATTTGCCACATAAGCTTTTTCCGTTTCTGATATAACGGCAGGGACCAAAACGGAAAGTATTTTTCAGGATAGGGACTAAAAGTGGTAAAAATTAAATGTAGGGACTAAAATGAGAATCACCTGAAAATGTAGGAACTAAAAGGTGCTTTTTGCCAAATTATAAATCACGACATCCCTTAATCAATGTGCGAATTTTTTGTTATTATTCATCTACAATACTACTAACATTCTAAGATATTATTTTTTGCATTAACTAAAATCACATATCTTCATAATCTTAGAGTTTGTTTTCTTCTTCTTTAAAAAAAAAAATATGTATTTATAGTCACCTTAAATTATGAACTATCTTAAGTATAACGATGATTATACTAAAGGCTCGATTTTAACATTGGTTATAAAAAGATAAATTATAATAAACTTATATTATTTTTTTATATCAATCAAAATTTTGTTTAATTAATTAGGTGCTATTTACTTATATCATTTAAAGTTTTTGGAGTTAATTTTGTCTTCAATCTTATATTTAAACCTAGCTTGTCTTGACTAAAATATCTTAATTTTGTCATTTATCTAGTTATTTTTGTCTACAATCTTATATTAAAACCTAGCTCTTCTAGACTAAAATATCATGATTTTGCCGCTAATAAATAAAATATATCTTTAACATAATGAGGGAAATAAACTCTTGTACTTTGAGAGTGATATTTACAAAAAAAAAAAAGCTATTTAATTTTATATTTAAAATTACAAACAATCTTTAATTTTTCCTGGAAATTATTATTATTATTTTTTTTGGTTGAAGAAAATGGGAAATTTTTTTTTTTTTGATATAAATAAATAAATAAATAAATATATATATATATATATTTATGGGGGGATGGGGGTGTGGGGAGTTACGTGTAAGTTTGGGTAGGCCAAAATGCCAATGATTAGGATAGGAGAATATTCAATAATAAGTCACTTTCAGGGCTCTGACTCTTAGGAGAAGGCGGAATGAGGTGGACCCCACGTGTTTTCGCACGCGTGCACGCCGTGTGGACCCCTACTCGTTGACCCTTGCCTCTCAAAGTCATAATTTTCTAAGCATGACGCCAGAGTCAAAATTATATTTGGTATCTCTTACTAATAATTTTTGTTGTTTTTTAGTCAAAATATTTGAGCACCTCTTTTTTTTTTTTTTTTTTTTTTTTTTTTTTTTTTTTTTTAATAATTTTGGTTTGATTCAAAATCATAATTTTATTGTTGGTTTTGAACATAGTTTTTCTTTTCAAATTATCTCATATATGTAAATATAAATATATATTTTTTTATAATTCTTTTTTGGTAGAATTTTTTTTTATTTTTATAATTCAGTTACAAATAATAATTTCCTCAAAAAAAAATTACAAATAATAATTGAGAAAGTGAGGTTTAAGCTTAATTCTGTTTATAAAAATGACATATCAATGCTACCAAGCTCCATATTGATGCTTACACTATATCTTTTCAAAAGAAAAAATAAAAAATAAAAAACTCACATATATTATTTAAAATATCCAAGTTCTGATGTTGAATTACCGGCCAGCTATTTAAAAGCATATGGAGTAACGTGGCAAGCTCAGCTAGATCATGGAAACATGTCGTTTTTCATGCTCTTTGAGTAGAGGCGAAGTTTATCATTATCGGTTAGAATAGTGTTTGAACTATAGTGAAGCCCATAAGTTATCTCTATGCATTAGGAGTAATTTAAATTGCATAGTTTCTTCTAAAATTTAGAGTAATTTTAAATTGAATCCTAAATTTAAAAGAAATTTAATTAAACCATGAAGTTTCTAAATTGTTTCCAAAATAACGAAAGTTCATATAAGTAATAATTTTATCATATGTAAATATTAAAAAAAAAAAATTCATGTAAATCAAATGCAACAATTTTGCATAAAAAAGCTAACAAAAACCTTTAAAAAATCTCGGCAAAAAAATACAATTTAATGCAGCTGTGATCAATTGGTAAGTCATTTTGCAATAAAAAATATGTTTTACAATAAAATGTCATTTGGTGTTCATGTGACATGCTTTTTAACACCTACATAAGTAGGGATGACACTGTTTGAGTTTTCTTCATCCCAAAGAGGTGATAAGACTGGAATGAGTTTTACTTGTCTTACCATGCCTTGCTACACTCAGAATGAGTATATATACATTTTATTAAACATATCATTTAATATATATATATATATATTCTATTTATGATTTATTTTCATTGTAGATATTCTATTACTATCCCCCATGACTTTTCCCCTTCCTTTTAGAACTCTTTCAATTGTCTATCATCTTTCTCTTTCATCTTTCACAAATACCTTCAATCCACCCTGAACTAGGCTAGTCTCATGTGGGTTTTTTTCTAACCTGAAAAAAGAGGACAGAGTTGTGGGGATAGGGCACCCTTGATCTAATTTCACCACATGACCACCCCTACAGATAATTCTCACGTGCAATTTACTTGATTTTTCATTAATATGGTTGACAATTATTGACTTTTCTAAGGGGATGATTTAAAATAATATTTTAAAATTTTATATTTAATTAAAACTTTTGGGAGATTATATAATTTAACCTTTAAATTATTTTTGGACTTGGTGTTTTTATTTTTTATTATATATTTTTAAGTGGTGGATGGGAATTAGAATTTTAAAAGTCTCTATTAAAAATACTAAACTATTTCATTCAGTTATAAAACTCTTGACCAAATAATTCTCTAGAGTATATGATTTAGGAGCCATTGGATAGCCCATGTTATATCATGTTCAAACTCTTGTCACAAACTAAATAAGTTGGTAAAACGTTTTGCATGTTTCAACCTTAAATTTAAACTTTTTTCACCCCCATTTTCTTTTGGATAAATTTGATAGTTATAACGAGGGAAAATAATTTGAAGTCCAAATTCTTGACATCTCTATTAGAACCCACTAAAAAGTACCAAGTAAGTTATAAAACTCATGTCGGCTCTTATTTTCTTGTTAACTTAAATATCTTTTATTAAATAATATATTAAGGCGCCGTAGAGGAATAGAGATGCATGACAGCAATTGAAGATATTATTTGATCCCCTAGGATATGACCTAAGTTCCTGATCAAATTCCAATTTTTCTTGACTACAAAGTAGTATAGTTGATGTCAACGCGATCTTATCCTTGACTAAAAAAATAATATACTTTTATTCGAGGCACGCATTCAATTCCAACATTATTGAGAAATGAGTTTGAATTAGAAAAACTCCTACCCTAATTGTCATTAGTCACCCAAGTAAAACAAAACATGAGACATTTACCAACAGAAAATGCTCAATGGATGTCTTTTTCGAAGAAAGTTTGTTCCCAAGTCACAATTTACGTTACTATGAACTTGAAATTGGTACGACAAATTTGACGCTTCCACTATGGTTTTGATTTGCTGAGTTGATTGTCAACTGCCGTCAGGTGATCCTATTTAATTTGTGACAATTTGGTGAGGTTTGAGGTGGCCAATTTTCTTGGTAAAATCTTTTCATTGAAAACACAAGGAAATGATTTTCAATACATTAATATTGTTCATTATGGAAAATATTGATGGCTGCTAGAGCATCGTATTGTATAAAATATCACCTAATGGAAAAGAAGACGTCGCATGCTGGTTCTATATCTCCCTTAATCTAGACTGTTGTTGGTTCCCACCTCAGAAATCCAAATACTGTTTGATGAAAATAGAAATTGTTTTCTTATTGTTAAGACCTTGATATTTGATGGCATTCGTGCTGGATTATATTTGAAGCACATTATGTGTTCATTTTTCATCCATGTGACATGCTTCATTCGGAATCTAATGTTATTCACACTAAACTCTCTTTGTGTGTGTGTATCTTCTGGGGTCTTTCTTTAGAATGATTACTCTTCCTAAGAGATTTTAGATTCCTAGAGATAGCACAATCCATTTAGAATCGCATCTCATGAAATGAATGTCACTAATGTAAATCTCTCTCTTTCTCTTTCTCTTACTCCTACTCCCTCCTTAGCACTAAGCTCATTTATTAAAAGGACAAAGAAGAAGTGGTCGAAATTAATTCCCACACCAGAGACTTATCCAAAAAAAAAAAAAAAATTCCAACACTAGAGCTTTTAGGAATTATTATTATCATCATTATTGTTTTGCAATAACGTACATATATATCAGGTTGTATACATAAAATAGTCATAGGTTTGCAAGACATAATTCTAGGAGATTCGATAGCTATTAATTAGTCATACGAGTGGTGAAGTTTGAAGGCAAAAACCCAGACCATAGTGGGTCATATAATCAAAGATGCGAAGAGGATTCTCACAAGTTTCCCAAGCTAGTTCAGTATTTCTATCTCATGTTTGGTTGGCTCACCGCTTGGCAAAACATGCACAACATGTTGAGGGTGATAAGGTATAGAATGAGTGTGACACCAGCCTTTCTTGCATCAGAGGCTCAGATGTACAAGCTGATGCTACTTAATACTGATATTAATCAATGAGTATTTCTTATTGTTGATTCTCAAGAAAAATTAAAAAAGGTTGTATACATAAAATACATTAAATTTGGTTGGATGGTTTCTGAGATTCTTCTCTATAGTCTTTTAACACCCTTATCATTTGTACTTTGTATATCAAGCCGTGTATTTTGCAACTTGCTACCAACCCTGGCCAGAGCTTTGGTCATCCACTGAATAATTATACGATCATCATTATAAATAAAACTATACTGGGTCACCAGCTAAACATTATTATAATTTTACATGATGATTCACATATAACAATAAAACCCACTTTTTTATAAATTCAGTGTTTAGAATACCTAATAAGTGAACATTAATCAAAGTCTTTCATATTATCTGGCTAATTAGTTAATAGTTACATATACGAGTATCCTTTAGAATTTATCATAAAACGACTATAGCTGCATATCATATCCATGGAATGACTAGAATACCCTTTTTGTAGTGCTCTATGATTGGCAGAGTGGCACCTTCTTGGTGTGAGGCCAACCTGGCGTGAGTATAGTGTTATTTTCTTAATCATTATTTATTGAATCTACAAAAGAAAAACATTCTAAAGACAAGGAAATTAAAAAGAAAGAATGTAGGGAATAGAAAATTTTAGCATATAAAAAACAAAGTTGATGTTGAAAATCATCAAAGATATGTAAAAATTCAATTGCGCAATGACCTTTCCTCTTGTCTAATCACTCACGCCCCCCTGAAAATGTCAACCACATTCCGGTTACTTCTTTCTTTCACTCCCTATACATACACACACCAAACGGGTTTAATCCGCTAGTATAAATATTTGAGATGCAGCGAACCGTTTTCATTCATTTTCTGCACACCATAAAAGCTCAAAGAGACCCAACAAAACAAGGCCAAGAGTTTGAAGAATCTGAAGCCACAAGTAGTACTCCAGAGAAAGCTAGCTAGCTACTGCTAGAGAAGAAGCAAGAGAATACATATTATATTAGCAACCGTATATAAACATAAAGAAGCATGGCAGATGAGTTCAACACAAGTGGGAACTGGTGGGATTCAACATCAAGAAGCAGGTTTGAAAGCGGCACATCATCGTCTTCGGGGCTCAATAATTCGGGGAGCTTTGGATGGCCAACTGATATGGCTGACATCAAAGCAAGGACTAATACTATGGATTCCATGTCGTCGGTGTCTGGTAGTTCGGTGGTTTTCCAGGAACCCCAGAAGCTGCAAGGGCATGAGTCAGCTGGTGGTGGCGACCCAAGCTTGCAAATGATGGGTTTAGGCCTTTCAACTCAAGCCATGGATTGGAACCAAAGCTTGCTGTAAGTACAAAATATAGAACTACTCTTTCATCTCTAAGAAACCCTACAAGGAATCAATCTTTCATATCTTTTTTTGATATTTGTATTTTGAATGAAAAGCAAACATGTGGAGTTGAGTAATAATTTGATATGTAGTATGTAGCATTAGATAAGATAATCAAGGATTTTTAACTTTTATATGTTGACAATCACTTACACCCCCAAAATTTTGGAACTAAGGTTTGGTTGTTATTGTTGTATATGTTGATAGTCGAGGTGAAAAGGCAACTGATAGTAGTTTCCGTGCCATGCTTCAAGAAAACTTGAACTCAAACGCTAACTTTCAGCAAGAAACTGGGATGGGATCCTCTCAAGTTCAATGGAGATCAGAAAAAATGTTTTCAGGGATGAGTGGGGGAGAGTCATCCTCAAATGAGTTTAAGCAAATTAATCGTGGTTTTTCTTTAGATCAACCTTCCTTTAGTCCTCAATATAGTTCTGGGGATAGCACTGTGACATGCCAAGGCTTGCCTTCTAGTTTTCAAATGGATTCATCGGCTATGTATGGAAGCCCTTCAACTATATTGCAAGGACTATTGGGATCAGATGGTAACCAGCCTCAACAGCCTTCATTTGAGAATCGTCCTATGAATTTTTCTTATCCGGCGAACTATGGCGTGAATTCTAGTGAATTGTTGCCATCTTGGTCGGCTAAGGTTCCTCCGTTTTTGAGAAGTTCACCACCAAAACAGACAGTACCACATAACCAGTTGCATTTCTCTAACAACGCCCCGTTTTGGAACGCGTCTGAAGCCGCCATGAAGGGCTTTTTCCCATTGATGCAACAGCAGTTTCCCACAACAAGCTTTGAAGAAAAACCAAAGGTAAGATTATGAACATGGTAATTGGGGAAGGAAACATAGATGATATATTAATTCATGATTAGGGTTTCAAGTATGGGGTTGAAATCTTGATAGATTCATTCTTTAGCAGAATATATCCGAAGCTCGGGACTCAAGCACAGTGGTGAAGAAAAGTGGCAGTGAAGCCACATCTAAAAGGCCTCGGAATGAAACACAAACTCCTTTACCAGCTTTTAAGGTACAATAAAGGCTTTGGACAAGAGCAAGCTTTAAGCTTTTTTTTTTTCCTTTTTCTTGTTTTCTTTTCAAATTTAATTCAATTTCATAGATATGGATGAGAATTGTTATAGCTTTGGTAATAGGTGAGGAAAGAGAAGATGGGGGACAGAATCACTGCGCTCCAACAATTGGTATCACCTTTCGGAAAGGTAAGGCTTCTGAATTGATCAAGCTCCTTTACTTTCTCAATGAGTAGAGAGAGTGATCATTTTCTTTCTGAATTTTGAATTCATACAATTACATCTTTTACTTTGATGGATCTTAAAAATCATGTTATATTGTGTCAGACTGATACAGCCTCAGTGCTTTCTGAAGCCATTGAATACATCAAGTTTCTCCATGAACAAGTTAGTGTGAGTCCCATATGTGCCTTGTTACATTTTAACAATGGCTTTAGTAATTACATTATGATAGCAACACTTATAGACAGAAATTAAGTATCAGCCATTTCTGATTTATGTCTGTATTTTAAACCATATTAGGTCTTAAGCACACCTTACATGAAAAGTGGAGCTCCCATACAGCACCAGCAGGTACAATATTCTCCATCCTAGCTACCTTCTTTTAAAGCCAATGACAACCCTTTTTTAATTTATTATTGCTTGTCATTAGGAACCAATTTTCTGTCTCTTTAATAAGCATTTATTTTTGTGTTTTCCTTAATGTAGAATTCTGATAAATCTAAGGATCCAGAAGGACCAAAACAAGACCTTAGAAGCCGAGGACTATGTTTGGTACCAGTTTCAAGTACATTCCCAGTCACTCATGAGACCACAGTTGATTTCTGGACTCCTACATTTGGAGGAACTTTCAGATAGATGGTGAAGAAAGTTCAACTTATTAACTGTAACAAATATACATCTTATCAAAACCCTAGCCAAGTTGGGAGTGATAAGATCAAAGAAAAAAGAGCAGAAGACACAGAAAGACCACATTATTGTACTAGTTTGAGTTGGCAATAGAAATTGAAGAGAAAGAAAAAAAAAGGAATTGACCCTCCAAAGGGCAGACCATTGTTGGGCCAGCTAGAGGCAAAATGATGCAGGTTTGGCCAATATTGGGATCATTGGAAAGCATATTAATTGTTGTTGTAATAATAATAATTCAAGAATTGTGATTAATTAGAGGTGGGCTAGCTAGCTAGGAATGAAAGAAAAAAGCTAGCTGCTGAATTTAGGGAAACTTTTTAAGCTAATTTTTAGAGAAAAAAAATTTGTTGTTATTAGTAGCTAGAGGATAAAGGAGCTTTTGTTCTTGTTGCTATATTGTGAATAGAGCTGGCACTACCTTTGATTTAAGAGTAAAGGAAGGAGAAAAAATTTGAAGGAATAATTGAATTATAGAATAGGAGTGAGTGTGGGGATGTCATTTGATTGGAAATCTCACTTTTGATTTTTTTATGTGTTTGGAATATGTTAGTGGAAGTCAGAGGGAGGCCCACATGCTCATCCTTTCAGATTTTTACTAATTTATTATTTTGAAATTATTATTATTATTATTTTAATAAAAGTTAAATTAGAAGATGTATGTCCAGATGCTATCAGTTATGCTTTTGTGCTTTTCATCGACTGGTCACATTGAGGGGCTTCCATTGGAAGGTAAAGAGAAGCCAAAACCGATAAATATTTTTATCCTCATTGGACTTCTCGAACCCATAAATGGTCCTCATTGAATCTCTTCAGATAGTTGGCTATTTCCTCCTCCCCAAACCACCACACCCACCCCCCCACCCCCCCCCCCCCCCCCCCCCCAACCCCCCCAAAAAAAAAAAATAACAACTTTTAGTGGTCCGTAGGTTGATTTTGTATTTACAATTGTTGAACATGTACATATTGGTTTGAAAGAAAATAGAAAAGAATCTTCATCTTGAATATGCAATTGAGGTACATTTAGTTGCCTTTCCTTTTCCATAGAAAGAAAAGCTTCAAACCAAAGTAAACAAGATAAAATGATCACTTTTATTCTTAATGATCAATGTTGACAGGCTTTGTTTGCTCATTTTATAAAAGGAGATAAACTTTTTCTCTTCCCAAACTGAGTTGTTTGTTTTTATACTTACGTTTGAGCAAATAATTATAAGACTGGTCATCTTTTAGGCTCGTATAAATCTTGTTTCTTTTTATTATTGTTAATTTTCCTTGAAGGTTTTATAATTAGTGGCATTGTAAGAAAATTTTCGCAACAATGGCCCTGGATGTGACAAAAAATTCATAAAAAGTTTTGGTTGAAATAACCTTGAAATGGTTGAATTATTATGAAGAATCTTATATGATTGTATCTTCACATACGAGAGAAAGATAACACATATATTAGATATATGTATTCTTCTTCTTACATAATGTAAGTCTCATACATTTGTGCGATTTACACCGTATGCATGAGAGAATATGTACATATTCAATGCATAAAATAATTATTACATGATAAATTTTTTATAACAACTAGTAAGTTTCCCGTGCAATGCACGGATAATTTTGTAATGATTTATGTAAATTTGGTTTTAGAAAATATTATACATATATTGTAGCATATTTATTATAAAACTTTGTTAGTAATGAATTCATCATAAAAAGTAACAATTATAAATTGCACAAATATATCTATTATAATTATTTTGTTCAACTAATGAGTAATAATGAAAACAACTTGGAGTAATATTGTATAATAAAAGTTGATAAAAGCATATTAATTCATTCTATATTATTGACTTTTATTATGTGATGTAATAAAAAGCTTCATTACGATTTTTTTTTTTTTTTTGGTTTTTTCAATGCTTTGTTATTGCAGTATGGTGACGCTTGTTGTCATCATTAGTTTCTCCATCTTCAACATTTGAAATTTAGTCCGTCCATATTTGTTCAATTTTTGAGCTTTTATCATATTTTCCTTTTATTGCATCATTTGTGTTAATTACTAATGAATTGGCACCGAGAGATTCTTGATTAGATCTTACAAAATTTGGATTTTGTCACTAATATTTTTCATAGGCATTTGCATTTATATTAAATTTCAATGATGTGATAGGTTTTTTGTAAATTTTTTATTTTTGTTAATTTTGGAATAGTGCAGCAAAAAGAATTAATATAGCATGTTGAATTGTGTTTTTTTTTCTTCCATCCCTTTTTATCATTTGAAGGTGCATCAACAATCTTAGCAACTATGTAATTTTCAAAACCATATTTTAGATTGAATTCATTCAAATGAAGTAGAGAAATCCATTTTTTTCCTTATTATTATTATTTTTTTCAAATCACATGGGATTCCTTCTCCAATATCAATATTTTTACAATAATTTAAATAAGTTGTACGTCAATTTATTTTTCAGCAAGATCTCAATCTTGTAGATTTATTTAGGATTTTCTCGGCATCTCGATCAAATATTACAAAATTTGTTTTGTTAGTTGCATTAAAAACTTCAATTTGAATCTTGTATCTGAAGTAGTTTGCAATTGTATATATATAGTAGTTATAGTGAGATAAATATATTATAAATATTTGGAGAGTATGTAGTTAATGTGAGTGCCTCTAACTTTGGGATAGAAAGATTTATTTTTGTTTTACATTTTGTACACTAAAATGATTTTGCTTGTGGTTTGACATTCCTTTCACAAAGTACACACAAAATGTAATACCAACTCATTGTTGTATCAATGTTACTTATTATTGCAATACCCTAGCAGTTCTCATCTTGTAATGAACTTTGAAATTAATATGTATTATTTTTTTAATGTAAATAATATGATGTATTATTATTTTTTTACATAAATGATGAGTATAATTTGAAATGATTAACAAACTTGTTTTGTAGGATCTCATTCCATGCATTTTATCTTTACTATTGTCTTCATATTATTTAAAGATAAATCCTCTTATGAAAATTGTTTTGCATGTATTTTTGGTATTTTTTGTATAGGATCATGTTTTTGACCATTCCTATCATTGAATTTTTTTAAAGAAAATATTAAGTTAATGGCATTTTGTGAGATAGTTTATGCTATTTATTAAACTTTTTTGTTATTATAAATTTTAGAAATATGCACTTGTCAATTATTTCAACAACCTTAGAGATCTAAAGATTTATATATATATTTTTATTGCACTGGTCAATGATAGAGAATTTGTCTACATAAATTGCATAGAATATTATTAGTAGACAAAAGCATATTGAATTGAAATTGGGGAAAAATGAAGACATATTTCGTGAGAATGAGATTTTTTAGAAGTATCATCTATACGTGGAGGTGGAAGAAGAGAGTTTGTAAGAGGGAAATAGTTTTTGCTTTGATTTACACGTGGGAAGGGTCAAACTTGGGTCATAATATGTAAGGTAAGAACTGGGTGTGAGTTTTTCATAAGGTTTGATCTACTTTTAAAAGGTAATCCATTTTATAGTAAACAACTTTTGGTCTAATTGGTCTAATTGTCAAGAACAGCTCATATTTTATACTATAATAGTAAAAATAAGTTACTATGATCTATTGGGTAATAGTAAAAAAAAACTTAATAAATAGAGGTAAAAAATGCTAAATTTATATAATAGTAAAAATAAGTTACTATGATTTATGGGTAATAGTAAAAAAAAATTAATTAAAAAAGGTAAAAAAAGTTAAATGCAATATTAGAGTGCCACGTGGCAGAACCTCATGCACTCTCACATGAGGTCTCTACTTTTATTGATATATTGATTAAAGATAAAGAAAGACCGTAAAAAAAAAAAAAAAAAAAAAAATACAAAAAGAGTGAAAGATCTTTGATTAATTTGGAAATCTACTTGATTGGTATATAAGTATATCTAGATACCTGCTTTACTCCCGCACTGGCTTTAGCAACTGTTGGCTGAAAGTGTACCTTTATTAGTCATAACATATATTTGCTGGTCCCGGTATATGTTGTCGCCTTGTGATTAAGCACTTTAAACGAGATTAATTTTAAAATTTTTTCTAGTAAGTTCATCTAGACTAACTAAGAAAATGAATGGCAATAGAAAGCAGAATCTAAGTGTTTATCATTATTATGCCAATTTAGGCTTTCATGTGACTCCAAGACACTTAACAATCTGATCTAGATTTGTCTTCACTAAGACGTTAATCAATTCCTATAAATGATTCCTTTCAATAGTCCTACCATGTTCAGTGTCAATAACATTATTTGCAATTACTTTTATTTGAGGAATCAGTTCTGCTATGGACATTATTTATTTGTCTAGGAACCATTTTTATGGGGGGTCAAAGGCATAAATCAAAAATATTTTGAAATGCAGTAGCACGAATATATGTGCTTTCCTTCTTGCTTGACACGCCCATCTCTTCATGTCGGAGGAGGGTGGTGAAAAACTGAAAATTACAGAAGAAATGGACAAGGAGTAAAAGAATTCGTTTCTTAGATCTTTTTTAATCTAGCTAGCAAGGCAGCAAATATTATGGAAGAAAAAGGTGGAGTTTCCAAACTACACATTTTTAAAAATTAAGAATGTTAACCCTCGCCCTATATTTATTTATTTTTATCAACCTTTCCTGTCAAAACTAAAGAAAAAAACTTTGAGCGTGATATATACAATTACTATTCACTATTAGGCCAAGGCAAGGTGGACAAAGTTTAAAAAATTTATTGATTGCATAGCTATTATTCTTTAATTTTCTAGAAATTTTACAAGCGTAGAGGATATAAAAGAAAAATATAATTCAATGGTGGATTTGTCAAAATTCAACCCCAATAAGAATATTTTGAGTAAGGTTAGACTACAAACAATCTTGTAACTAAACTTTGTCTAAGACAATAATAGGATTTTGTGTGTGTGTGTGGATAAGATTCAATCCAAGTCTCATATTTAAGAACAAAGATTTTATTAATTGAACTAACTAGAACCCATTTAGCAAAACAAAGTAACACCCCCCAAAAAAAAGGGCTAACTAATTCATTAACATAATATGTATCACTCTTTAAAATAAGGCAATTAATTCATAGTCATAGTCATAAGAAAATGTTCTTATAGGAAAATGATCAAGTATCTACATTTGAAATTGAATCATTTTGTGGTTCAAAATAAATATTACAAAACTAAAGACATACTGACAATAATATTATTTAAATTTTAAAAGGCGTGACAATTCGTACATTGTTAAATTCAACAAATAAAACTTTAACCATGAAATTGATATTATATTTATTTTTTTCATTTCATTTTCTCTCATCAAATGCTACCTTGGTCACAACTCCTTTTAGCTTTCACACCCTAAACTTCATGTTGTTAGCTAGCCTTGTTGTCACTGTTGTATATATAGGTATATACAAGAATAGGTTGTAATAATGATGTTTGAGTTTAGAGAATATGGTTTTATAAAGTGAAAATTCAAGTTCTGGAATTTTCTAAGTGAAAATTAAAAAAATCTGAATTTTCTAAAATTTTCTGCAGAATTTTTTGGTGACTGTTCAGAAAGGTTGAAGAGGTTTCAATCTTTGTTAACCATTTTATGAAAAAAATAACTAACTCTCCATACATGCATTTTCATGAAACATAACCCTATGAGTATAAATAGATGCTTATGTTCACTTAAAAAAAAAAAAAAAAAAGAGAGAGAGAGAAAGTTTGAGAGAAACATAAGAAATCCTGTGGTCATTCTCCATACGTGTCTTTTGATGAAACATAATCCTATGGGTATGAATAGAGGCTTATGTTCACTTGAAAAAATAACTAACTCTCCATACATGGCTTTTCATCAAACATAACCCTATAGGTATAAATAGAGACTTATGTTCACTTAAAAAAAAAAAAAAAAAGTTTGAGAGAAATACAAAAAATCCTGTGATCATTCTCCAGAATTGCTATTTGTAGAACCCAACATCTTGGTTGTATCCTGGGGACAAATTTGCGATAATCATTTAGCAACAAAAGTGTGAGGGCAAATATTGTCTAAGGAAAACGATATAATGCCTCTAAGTTATCTATTTTTTGTTTGTCTTTTGTGTTAATATTGTTCTTCCATTATTACTTTGTATAATATCTCCAACAGTCATGCCTTCATTAGCTCCTCCTTGTTAGCTTCCTCATCTTGCCTTTGTGCATCGACAACGTGTAACCATCTCTCCTTCACAGATTTAGTGTAGAGTCTAGTGTGTTCGGTCAGTCTCGATGCATGGTTTCTAAAAATTGATTGTTGTGATGCAATTTGAAAAGCCCATTAAGACTGATTAAGCTACACCAAATACATCCCTAATTTTAAGTTGTCTTTATTTTGTCCACTTCACATATAAGATTTTATTTTTTGATCTAATAAAGAGTACAAATTGTCATGTTATTTAAAATTTTAAATGATATAGCATTCTATACACCTTTAGATTTGTAAATTTTTTATAAATTATAAAAAAAAAAAAGATCAATTTCAAATGAAGATGATTTTTTTCCCTAATACCACTTCTTAAAGTTAGAAAATACTAATATTTTACCTTTGAAACAAATCCATTTCATGATTTAGATTAAATATTATAAATCTTAAAGTGTAAAAATTAATTATCACTTCATTTAAAAATTGTAGTCCAGGTAAACTATTAGAATAAGAGAGGAAAAATCTTAATGATGAAATAGACTCTCTTTTCAAGTAAAATAATGACGATCTTGTTCCATATTTCAAGTCCCTCCTAAGGTCTCCTGTTAAATTGAAGTTTAGGGCGACCAGTTGAGTAAGTGTTATTTTTTTGGTTGTTTCTAAGCCACCCAAACACAAATGGCAATCAGTGAATTTTAATGATACCTTAGAAATAGAAGAAAGAGGGGAAAATAGGATCTTGCAATTATTTTGGGGCACAAACGATTTTTCTAAGACTCCATAATTTCCTTTCCTTTTACCTAAAGCCGTAACATGTTTGCCAATAATGTCGCTTCACTTTTAATTTGTTTGCTGAATGATATTTGCTCCACTTTCACATGTAGTACTAATTGATTTTTAAATCTTTGAGCGTGTACAACTGCAAACAATAATAAATTAGCTGAATTAATAATTACTAGCTTCCCATGCGACCAGAGATTTAAGGTGATAGCGAAACTCTGTTTTGTATAGATTCTATACCAAGATTTTCTAACTCGTCCCTTAATTAGTAGTACATGGTATATGGTATTTTATTTATCCTCAAAGAGACCATGCAATTAATTAAGTACTACAAAACCAAATTTACGTATCGACATTGTAGGACAAGATCATCTCTATTTCACTAAAAATAAAAATAGCTTCTTTCACAATTAAGATTTTATTTTTTTAAAATATAATAATATACAAATTGACTCCTTATTGAAAGTTTTAAATATTTTGAGAGCCTCTATACCTTTAAATTTGTATTAATATTTAATATTAAGATGGTCTTTTTTCTAGATAGTATCAAATAAAATTATAGGAGGAAAGTTGATAAAATAGTAATTTGCGGGTGCTGCAGTATTTTGGGAAAAATATGTAGAGAGAATCCAGTTTGTATACGACAACTCCTCAGTGCAAGCTGCATAATTGCAGCAGCCAGCAGTAAACTTGAACTTGAATTAAACAGAAAGTACTTCCACTATAATGACAAACATGAAATGGTCCAAAATTTAGTCCAAAATCTAGTAGTCTAAATTGCAAATTCTCACTCATTTTCTTTTGAATGAACATGATCAGCAAACAACAAAATTGATATGTGTAAAATCAGCTAGGTTAAGAAACTCATAGCTAGGCGTGCAGATGATTGATAGAGATAAAATAAAGTAGACAAGTGGAAGAACTCAGCAGATTAAGCTATACGTACGTGTCACACTGAGATAAGGAATTAGCTGCAAGTTGTAATCCACCATCCAAACCATGCATGCAAGTTGCAAATTCTTGGTCAATCAAGTGCTCATGAACATTCACAAACAACCATTTCCCAGCTAAATACAATGGAAAATCATGAAGCCATTACTACGTAACATGAGGCTCATTCAGTCATTCTGAGTTTTCTTTTCTTTTTCTTTTTATTTTATTTTTAATTTTTTAATATATATATATATATATATGTATGTATATATGTGATTTTGGTAGCTAGGTTAAGTCTGCATTATCATTTTTTTGAGAAACTACAAAATTAGATTATTAAGTAATAATGCAAATCCTGAAATCTAGATTAAGAAACTAGAGGATTGGTCATAGGATCAGATGCAAAAGATTAATGTACTCATGTACACAAGAGGAAGAAGATCTTACTGTTCAGGGGTTTTTTTTTCTTTTAATACTTACGTGGCAGCTGATGATTTGTGCATTAATGCCCACTTTGGAATTCATTAAGCACCCAATAAAAAGAGTTGAGCTAAACATGTGCAAGCCCAAAGTGAGAGAAAGAAGCATTTATGAAACAATCTTATGAGACCATCCTCTCCAAATCAGGAACCCAAAGACTTATATCTATATGGGTTGGGCTTTGTGTCCACAATCTCATTAGCTTAATGAGCCTTTCCTAATAATTCATTTCATGATCATATGAGTCATGAACCCTTCTCTTCTCCATATGAAGCTGATCAACTAATGAGCTTAAATTACTTTTCATGAAATGGGCCAAATTACTTCAAGGATTGGATCATACGAATCATATTTTCTTTACTACACTAATTAGGAGTAATGGAGCATCGGTATCAGTTTACTAAAATTTTTTCCATATTTTAGAATAAGAACCTACTTTATATTTTAGTTAACTAATTTTTCTTTTCATTCACATTAGATTCCTTATTTTGAATCCTATTCATTTAAATATTACTATTTCTTCATTAATTTTTTACTATTTTTCTCACAGTTCAGTGTTCAAAACACCAACTTTTTTTTTTTTTTTAATCACATTACCAAAACACAAAAATAATAAAATCCTAATTTGGGGAATGAATAGCGGTTCCCTAAATTTGGGAAATGAACAGTGCAAAATCTTAAATAGGGAACCGATAAGGGAGGCCGATGTGGGTTGTTTTTTTGGGTTGATTTTCTATTTTTCTTACTTATATTGACCCCTTACCTTAAAATAAAGAAATTGCTCCAATGCTCTATAAGCCCATATATCATATATGTTCTCTCTGCATGTTGCGAACTTCGTGATCCACAATGATTTAGGGTTTTATAAGTCATCCAATCTCATCGTACGGATTGAGCCATTGGGTGGATATAATCACTTGATCAAATATTTACTTGAAGCCTAATCCACAAACACTTGAAAGACACGTCAGGTCCAGTTTCATCACCATGCTAGAAAACCAGTAAACCGTAGAAAGTTTAGGCCTAGCAACGAAGCACATGTTGATATACTCTAACAAAGCCAATTTTTGGAAAAACTCGGCCTTGGCACATCAAAGCCAGTTTAAAGTCTTCAACATTCAAAACATGGACCAAGCCCACATATTCTTTACACTTTATAGGGTAAAGTGCAGGAACCAGAAATATTTTCTAGTTGGAGCTGAAGAACAAATGAAATAGTATAAAACTCAAGTCATGCACACACATATTACATATATATGTACAGGCTCTGATGCTCCTATGTAATTTATGTATTCATTTTCTATTTTGCCTTAAAGAGTGAAGTGAAGTTTTCATATTTTGTGAGAGATACTAAACTAAAGTCATAGAGAAATAGTTAATTCAATTTCTTTTTGGATTTTTTTTACATCAAATGTTTTAATTAGATTCCATCTTTCATATAAAATTTAATAAGTAATATAATATTGAATAATTGAAAAACCCATAAGTTTTATATCAAAAATTAAATTTAAATTGACCCAACCAAATCAATTAATTTAAGTTCTATTGGTTTTGGCTAATTACAGATTTGATTTCATTCTAAAGAAAAAGGATTTTGTTAAATTTTATCACCCCTAAATTACTTTTTCAGAAAAAGAAAAATAGAAGTAACCGAGAAACCAAGACTTCATCTCAACATAAAAGATAGACCAAAATACACTTTTGGCACTCAAAGTTTGGGGTTGTTTTTATTTTGGCAATTTACATTTCAAAATTCTCATTTTGGCTCTTAATGTTTAATTATGTTTTCATTTTAGCCTTGTCATCCATTTTTGTTATTCGTTAATAATCTTATTGTCTATAATATATATATATATATATATATATTTTATTTATTTATTTATTGCCTACAAACAATAATGAAATTCATGTATTCCACAATATTTTAGAGCTAATATTTCAACCGTCTATAATATGTTTTTCTGCTTATAATAATGAAATTTCTACATTCCACAACATTTTAGAACTAGTATTTTTTGAAATTATTAAATATAGTATAAGGGTACTTAAGGGTCAAATTATTAACGAAAATGAATGGCGATGACAACGTAAACATGAAAATAAAATTAAATATAAAGGGTCAAAATGAAAACAATTAACTTCAAACTTTAAGAACCAAAAATATACTTTAGTCTAAAAAGATACTAAATACATTCCAAAAACGGAGCTTTAGGAGGTGAGAAAAGCCTTTGATTATGAAGTTGTAACTTCTTTAAAGGGATGGATGCCAACCCCCTCTCCACCCTAAGAAAAATATGAATTGTGTAAGGTCAAATATATTTATTGGGCATATCTGTTAAAATTGGGCGATGTCGGTAGTGACACTGTTGATCAATAATATCTAAATTCTAAAGGCTGAATCTGACTTGGCAATCAATTTTTCAATTAGCATACTGAAACATACATCCAAATATGTACCTGCTAATCACTTATCTATATGTAACATCAATGTTAGGTTATTCATCTAGAAAAAGAGTAACATCAATGTTAAGTTAACCTTAAGTTTTGATTTATATAGAATTTTCTTTTATGGACGTGATTTTGTTTGTCATTAACGTCTAATGAGAAGTATTACTTCTATAATATTTTCACGTAGTAAATTGTTACTGGTTCTAATTTGAACTCATCATTGAAATGACTTTTTTGTCCACCAGTAATAATTGATAACAACTTGCCACTTAAAATTTTTTGTGAAAATATTGTGAGTATAGCATTTCTCACCTAAAATCATGCCTATATTGAAAAATAGAGAAGTTAACTTAGCTACGAAAGGTTTAATGTCAACAATGGGCTACCAGTCCCAGTCAACTAAATAGTCCATGGATTTAAAGCTTAAATCTCTGTTTGGTTCTAAGCAAGAAGGCATTGTCCGAAAAGGGAAAGAAAGAAGAAAAAAAGAAAAGAAAAGAAGGTCATTGGAAGTTCAAGAAAATATTCCAATTTTAACGGTTCTCATTTCAAATTGCTTATATTAATTTTACCGTGGCAAGACTTAAGAACAGTACTTAGATGCTGTCATCAACGTCTAATGAGAAGTATTACTTCTATAATATTTTCACGTAGTAAATTGTTACTTGTTCTAATTTGAACTCATCATTGAAATAACTTTTTTGCCCACTAGTAATAATTGATAACAACTTGCCACTTAAAATTTTTTGTGAAAATATTGTGGGTATAGCATTTCTCACCTAAAATCATGCTCATATTGAAAAATAGAGAAGTTAACTTAGCTACGAAAGGTTTAATGTCAACAATGGGCTACCGGTCCCAGTCAACTAAATAGTCTATGGATTTAAAGCTTAAATCTCTGTTTGGTTCTAAGCAAGAAGGCACTGTCCGAAAAGGGAAAGAAAGAAGAAAAAAAGAAAAGAAAAGGTCATTGGAAGTTCAAGAAAAGATTCCAATTTTAAGGGTTCTCATTTCAAATTGCTTATATTAATGTTACCATGGGCAAGACTTAAGAACAGTACTTAGGTGCTGTTTTTTAGGTTCTTCTCTTAAGATTCTATTATATGAATTTTTTCTCATGAGAAGGAAGTATATTTTTTAGTTAAGTAGCCACATGACGGAATTTTAAGAGGAGAACCTAAGGAACAACATTTAAAGTACTGTATTTAAATTTTGTATTTTTACCGTATATCAAATTGAAGGTTGATTTACCAAAACAGTGCCTTGGATTAACCAATAAAGGTTGAGTTTAGTCAAAGCACACTGAATTGCAATTACCTTGTGCAAAATTAAGGGTGTGTTTGTTTGGAGGCGAAATATGGTGGATGGAAAATTTTGGAGAGAAAATAGGAAGGAAAGCTTTTTGAAATGTGTTTGGTTGGATGAGGATGGAAAATAAATAGTGGAACCTAGGTATTTTCTCTCCGGGCCTATCAAAAAGTTCTCTCTCAAAAATAGAGAGAAAACTGAAGGAAAAAATTAGGCATCATTTTTGGATGAAAATGCCCATGTGCAATCACCCACATTGATTTTCTTCACACTCTTTTTTTCTTTTTTATTTTCTCCTGGATGTTGCCTGCCTCCTTTTCTTCCTCCTTTTTATTTATTTTTTATTTATTTGTTTTTCTTTTGATTTACTGGGCAGGCTTGTCCAGTATTCGTTTTTTTTTTTTTTTTTTTTTTTTTTTTTTGACATGATTTTTATTTTTTAATAAATTTAGGTGATTTTTTTTTTTTTTGGTTTATCACTTTTTTGGTTTTAATTGGAAATCATTTTTTAACAAAGGTATATGCGTAAATTTATACAAACTTATTTTTTCCATTCTTCTATTTTTCCACTCTCAACCAAACAAAAATGAGAGAAATTAAAATCTTTTTTATCCTCTCACTTTTCCATCCTCTCACAATTTTCTATCCTCCTACTTTTACGCCCCTCCAACCAAACGGACCCTAAGTTATATGGGTACATCATTTTCACTTTAACTGCATTGCACACCTTGAGTTATGCCATTTATCCCTCAAATTTTTCCATAACCATCACAAAATTACCATCTTTCAGCAGATTCATCACCCTTTGCAGCATTCATTGAACAATGGATCCATAATTAAAAAGGAGAATGCCGGTCACATGGATCAGAATGTGCCAAGTGATCCAGAACTGATGAACATATAAATGTATATCGCGATGGAGGAGGGCTTTTAGTGTCTTGGCCATGCATTAGCCTTGAGACCAGATAAAATCGAATCCTTTTCATGTTCCTAGTTAATATATACGCGGGAAAGAGGGCAATGATGCACAGATGGATGATCAATCAAACTTTTATCATTAAGAAAAACCACTGTGCTGTGTAACACACATACAAAGCATAATTCAAACAACACAGATATTATTACTTGCACACACAAATAGGAATATAGAATATTAAGACTGAAAAAATGGAAAATGTTATCCAAATGATATCTTTATGTTGAATTAGAAAACTTAAGCAGCACCACCCTTGAGCTTCTTTGTGATGGCGGCAATGTACTTCCCTTGGTGGAATGCCTGCTCCAACTCAAGCTCAGTTGGCTGTCTTGAACCATCCCCAGCAAAAGTTCCAGCACCATAAGGACTTCCACCTTTCACTTTCTCCATTTCAAACATGCCAGCTCCAAATGTATATCCAATGGGTACAAATATCATTCCATGGTGAACCAGCTGAGTAATTGCAGTCAACCTATGACATAATATATAATATGCAGTTTAATTTCACCCCATTCAAATTTTTAGGATATTTCAGATAGATTAATAACTGAATCATGGAAACTTACGCAGTAGTCTCTTGTCCACCACCTTGAGATCCAGTGCTGAAAAAGAGCCCTGCAGGCTTGCCTGCAAGCTGTTGTGATCTCCATAAACCTCCAGTTGCATCCAGAAATGCTTTGAATTGAGCGGCCATCATTCCATATCTTGTTGGGAAGCCAAAAACAAGACCATCGGCATCGGTAAGTTGATCAGGTGTAATGATTGGTACATCACTCTTTGGTGGTGCACTCATCTTCCCTAGCACCTCTTCTGGTAGTGTCTCAGGGACCTGTTCCACCAGTCCAATATTGTCAGGGAATTTTTCAATAATTACGTAAAACACAGAGAAAAAGACAAACATAATGTAAATTGGCCTTCCACTAAAAACCATGGACCATCTAGATAAACAATAAGGGCCAGTTGCTTGAATTTGCATACAACTAAAAGAAATTTGTGATTTCTAGATGTACCAACAAAAAAAGAAGGAAACTTAAAGCTTTGGGGGACAAAGAACATAAAGGACCACTGCAAAGCGTTAAGCTAATCATGACATATGTTCAAATATTGAGCATACTAGGGATGAGGTTACTATAATGAAAGAACAGAGAAAATAAAAAGAAAAAGGAGAACAAGATAAAAACTATAAATAATAAAACATGTATGCACGAGAAAATCTCATGAGTTATTGGGTGCAGGAGAACCAACTAAAATGTCAAATTATGGAAAATGAACCATGACAATGACACCGTATCACATTATTGCAATGGGAGATCCTAAAAGCAGAAGGTGGCAACTTAGTTCAAGTATAATTAATTGATATAATATTTGAAGGGTCACAAAAAGACATGGCTTTGAAAGGGGAACATGCAGAGAGAGAGGCAAATTGGGAAAACAAAAAACAATGCAAAATGATCCTAAAACACTGAGTTAAAGCACAGACAGTGACATTCAATTGCAAAAAACCATCAAAACAGGGTTCAAGCTTAAAACTTCTCAGAAATAACTAACAAGTCAACGAGGTCAAAAGTTCATAAGCCAATTTACACTTTTTATTTCCTGTGGCAAAAAGATGAAACTTCCTTTCTTGGAAACTGATTGTTGCTCACCATTAGTGCATTGTACCATACACTAAGCTATTACAAAAACTATACCTGGTACTTCATAAATGATATAACATGCAATGCATGATATGTGATGCACATTCTTACCTGCCATAGTTTGGCTTCCACTCCTTCAACAGATGCAGCCCCTTTCCTTATCTCTTCTGCTAGCTTCTCTACATGTCCATACATGGAATAGTACCTGTAGCAGCAATAAAAAGTTATCAGTAAATGAGCCATTCAATAATCTGAGCTTACCCATTGCATACTTGAGAATTGACTGTAGCAAGAGAGAACAAAATAAAATGGCATCTAGTGCAAAACATTAACTTGCTTAAATTTTTTATTTTATTTTTATAAAAGGTAGTTTTCATTAATATTTAACAACATAAGGAGAGAAATTCCAAATATATTATAGAAAGAATCATAATCAAAGCACCATTATTATTTGCAAATTGCAAATCACTGGGAAAAACAACCGGGGCAGATTTGATCCCTAACAAACTTCTGAACTGGCAGTCTTCCATAGCCAATTACTCTGATTATTTGGCTGAATATAAAATTTTCAAATCTTCTCAGTTTATTATTATTTTTTATTATTTTTTTTGTGTGTGTGTGGAACTTCCCACACACTCTCCAAAATTGTGGGCAGATTAAAGCCCAGAGCTAATCCAAGAAGCCAATATAGCAGATGAACAAGAAGCTCACAACATGGCACATATAAATGTCACTCTAAATAAGCAATATTCAAGAATCACTAATGCCATAGGAAAAAATGCCACTAAACCACTCCCATGCATGTCCTCTTTCCACTTTGTGGTTCTGCCACAATTAATTGACAAGCTCTGACCTTTGAGCTCCTTACTCTATTTCTTGGTTCAAGCATTATAGGTGGTCAAGGACATCCTAGTGACCAAACAATCATGAGCCTCTGTTTGGCCATTGGAAGAGAATGAGAATGTAAGGTGACGTGAGCCTTCAAGAACACCAAACAGCATTCAAGTGATAATGGCCTCTAAACAATCATGGCAGACATTTCTGACTACAGCAAGGTACTGAAGAGCCAATTGACCAACTAAAGACACTTGCTCTAAGTGCAACGCTATGAAAGAGACTTCTAAAACTTTATATTTCCTTATCAATCACCTATCCTCTACTAGATCTAAATGAATTGACTAAACAAGTGCTTGAACTTTCCCTGCTGTCAATATTTTCCCCCACAGTGGAAAACCCCACTGACCATAGCCAATGACCCCATTTAACTGTTCTCAGAGTCAACCTGAGAAGGGATACAGGAACCTAAATAGAACTAACATTAAGAAATCCAGACCAAGAGAAAAGAATATTTAAGAAAAATCAAGACATACAAGACTCCTTGAAATGTTAGTCTTCCTTCCCTTAGTTTCCCTAGAGAACTCTCTCTCTCTCTCTCTTACGTATGTATAATACACCCAAAGACCAAGAAGACTGCAGCCACATTAACAAGACTTGGGATGCATTTTCGTTGTGGATGTTTTTGTAGGGGAGCCAAACTCATCTAATTCTAATTTATAACATGTGAGCATGGCTGGATTAAACATATCTCATGCTTATAAGAAAAGAAAGGGCTACAATATAATGTAACTTGTTAGACATGGCACTTCTAACCCACTAGCACTTCGTCCTCCAACAAGAATCAGTTAAGGATAAGGCTGTTGAATTAAACCCACTGGATGTGTGCGTAATTTAGTAGCTTACCAATAAGAAAAACTGTTTAGCATGGCAATTCGGACAACTGTATTCATGACAAAATTTGATGTAATAGATGACTCAAGTAAGAAGCCACCTAAGGTAACTTCATTATATAGAAAAATGCACTTCTCCCTCACTTTTACTTGTATGGCTTCGGTTGTAGATATCTTGGAGCTTCCATTCCCAGGTAAAATGGTGTCCTGTTTGAGATGGTACTTTCATGCATTTTGAAATGCCTAAATAGAATAGGAATTCAGTGAAGTTTGACTTGATAGTGAGCCATATATGTTTTTCTGTGGCACCCATTACAACATTCAATTTCACTCTAGAGTTAACAATATTTTGTAAAATAGTGGCTCAGTATTTTATTTAAAAGATTTATATGTGCCTAAACTATTTACTTTTTGGTGAACTTATATATAAGAGTGAAGTCACAGCACAAACAAGTAATATTTATACATCTCATTATTGTTTATTCACATGCCAACAAGATTTAGCCCAAATGGCATTTCCTTCCTTGAAGTACACGATGTAGAGTAAGGTCATGGGTTCAAAAAACATAGGATGCATGTGTAACTTTCCAACAAAAAATCAGAAAGACTAAACTCAAAACTTAGTCATTTACATTCAACAATTTTAGGTTCAGATCTATAGCCATCTCTCCAAATAATATCAATTAATGGCTTTCTGGCTGAAGAGTTTAATATTCAGCATAATAAGTCTTTCACTTTCCTTCAGCCATTTTCTGAACATATGTCTAATTCTTCTTTTTTAAGAAAAAATTTCCTGAAAAAGGGATTCTGGCAATTTGTTTCAGCATTTTAGTGCAACTGCACCATAATGAGAAGCACATTGAACACTAAAGTTTTTTTGAAAATAATCAAACACTAGAGTTTAATATTCATCACCTTTATATGGTCATTAAAGAGAATACATTTAACTTTATTTCCTAATAGAATCTCTCCTACATTTGTTTAGCATCACGAATACATTTCCTCATACTGCTAAAATGTTAAACCAATTTGAAATGCTATGATCCTGGAGATCATGATGTCAGCAGCACAAATAGTTCTGCAGTCAATCTAATCAAGTGTCAAAACTAGCAGTTTATCAAAATTTGAGAAAATCAACATTCTCATAACAGCTTTATGCAAAAAATAAAAATCTTCATGGAGATCATGATGTCAGCAGTGCTCACATTCTACAGTCAATCTAATCAAGTGCAAGAACTAGCAGTTTATAAAAAAAATTCGAGAAAATCAACATTCTCATAATGGCTTGATGCAAAAACAAATTTCTTCATGGATTCACTACCATCCAAATCCAAAGCACAGACTATAAAAAAATAAATAAAAAAAGAAAAATTAATTCAAAGAATTCAAAGTCCTAAATTTATACCAATGAATGATATATCAACTTGGCCATTCCGAATATCATTGGTATTCTCAGATCTTGATTTGCAAGGGGTTAATGGTTTTTTCAAGTAAAACAAAAAATCCCAGATAGTTAAAAGTTTAGGTGTGATGTACCAAGAAAAGTACATGTGAAACCAGCCTACAGTCTCAACATTTAAAGGCCATCAAGGAGATTATATTCATTTGTTTTTTCAAGAACAGATTAAGCAGAAATACCAAAACAAGATGATCAAAACCCAAAGCAGCTTCTTTTCGATAAGGTTCTTGAAAACCATGAGACCCACTAATTGAAGCAATTCAATATGCAAAACCCTGACCTAAACAAAGCCTATTATCTACAAAATCATTTCTTTTCACTTCAGTTTTCAGTCCAATCATCCTCACACAAAAGAGAAAAAAAAAATATAAATGTATAAAAGGGTAATCATTTGTTTATAGTTCTATTAGAGCAGTAGCAACCATTACAACCAAAGAAAAAAACCCAAAAACAAAAAAAACAGATCCAAGAAAATCACATTTCCAACCCACACAACAATTTCACAAACAAATTACAGAAACATCAAACCGTAGATCAATCTTCAATTTCAACAAAAATAAGGAATACCCAATTCATATAATCAAACACAAAACCAAAATGTACAAAAATCCCAAAAAAGAATAGAAAAAAAAAAAAAAAAATTTAACAGAGCAGAAAAAGGCAGAGTATTAGCGAGAACAGAGTACATATCAGAGTTTAATATTTGAAATTGAGAAAAAAAAAAAAAACAATATGCATATATATATAGTTGGATTGATACATACACAATATACACTTTAGTGGCCATTGATGGAGTCGTTCAAGTTCTCTGTGATTTCTCTGAATTTTGCTTTATCTTATGTGTTGGAGCTGTGTATATAACGTTGACAAGTGCGAAAGTGGGAGAGCCAAAAAGCCTTATTTATAGTTAGTTGCACATTGATTGGATTGGTTTAAAAGGCTGTAATTCTCCTTTTCTTTTTTCTTATTTTCTTGTTTTGGGAGAAGATAAATGCTCTAATTTTCAATTATTTTCTAATTTAGTATTCTGTGCACCAATGCACCCGCCCCTTTTTTTTTATTAAAATTATTATTTCAGTGCACCGTGTGTATTACGTGATATTGTTGCGGTTGGATAAGAGCTTTTTTAGTATTATATATAGAGTCCACTCTTACAAAAGATTTATGTGTAATACTAAATTATTACTATTAGTGCGATGGAAAAAATCTTCCGCCAAAAGTGATAGATCCCCCGTTTGAACCTAAGAATTAATCTCTCTCTCTCTCTAAAATAAAAAATTTTAAAAAAAGAAAGAAAGAAAGAAAGATTAGGGATAAAAGGTTGACTACCAATCCGATGTCATAAACCTTATAAAAATGGGGGGTTTTGTAAACAGTATATCACCTATATTTAAGGTTCTCCGATTAAATTTAGGTTTGCAAAGACATCCAAAAAATGAGAGTTTTGTGAAGAGAAATGTTATGTTCATAATATATTCATAACATTTTTACAATAAATCTCAAATAGTAAATTGTTATTGGTTGTTATAGGTGGACTAAAAAGTAATTTAAATTGTGAATTTAGATTAGAACTAATAAAAACTTATCACTTATAATTTATTGTAAAAATTTTAAAAAAATATTGTGAACGTAATATGTTTGACATATATTTAAGATTCTCTAATTAAATTTCGATTCATATAGGCCTTAAAAAATGAGAGTTTCGTGAAGCTTCTAGTTTTTAGGTTGAATTTAATTAGAGAAGTACAACTGTACCTAAATATCGACAAATAAAAATATTTTACCCTAATTTATTAGTAGTTAATTGAAATGAGATGATTAATTACTTGAAACAGGGTACTTTGAAGGGGGTTTGTATTGTGGAAATCAAGGCCTTGGAAAATGGGTTTTTTATTTTTTATTTTTTATTTTTTTAGGGGGATCAAAATGATTAATGATGGAATGGTGGTGTCACGCTCATCATCATGCTTTTGCAAACTAATTCTAGAAGATGTTATTATTAATTTTAATTGATTAGTATTTTTGGGTTTGGGGATTGATAAAGTACATATGTGAGGACAAAGAGAAGAAGGTGTTTGATTAATTGATGCGTGTGGACATGGAGAACATGGTGGTTGATTTGTACAAGAGAAGAGACGACCATGGATTTATAGTTGAGGTGGGCCATTAAGGGCGCTATTGGTGAATCTGAGCCGTTTGATTTGGTCCAGGTGGTTTAGTTATATATGATGCATGATGATGTATTGGGGAATCAATTTTTGTTGGAGATTAATTGGAATTGGGGGTCCAATTATATGTGAGTTTATGAGTTTAGTACTTTTTAGACTGTTCCAATTGGTTGATGGCATTTGACTTTAGGTAATTTTTACGTGTGGACAAAATGAGATGACGTTTTGCACGCTGCATGCTGACCCAAACTCACATATCATGGATTTTTACATATATACCCTATAAACAAATTGAGTGATTCATTCCCAAAAAAAAAAAAAAAATAATAATAATAATAATAATAATAATAACAATAAATAAAACGACAAATCAAATCAAATTTGAGTGACGACCACGTCTATGACTCTTTTGTTTAGACTTGCTTTTTCTTTTGGGAAAATTTAGCACATAATTTTTTATGTCACAATTTAATCACAATTTTGATGCAGTATATAATTTAGATGCAATATATAATAGGTAGTGGAAAAAAATTGTGAGTCTATGTGAAAGTGCTAGCCGGTCAATTATAATATGACACATACAATAATTATGAAAAAAGATGTAGTAAATGTTTGACAACATTTAGTTACAAAATTGGTTGTAACCTCAAGTTACAACCTTACTCAATATCTTTTTATTGGAGATCAATTTTGACAAATCCACCATTAGATTATATATTTTTTTTATATCCTCCATACTTGCAAAATTTCTTGAAAATTAAAAATCAATAGTTATGTCATCAATAAATTCTTTAAATTGCAAGTTTTTAGAGTTTAAAATTTTACATAAAATATAAGCATTAGATCATATAGTAAATAATATCCGATTGATACAAAATTTGACATGTGTATTGAGAGCGTAAAGAACATGCAATTCAACGGTTAGATTTTCAAAATATGTAATAATATTTATTTTATTGAGAAAAGTTGTAGGCTTAGGCTACAATCAATTTTGTAACTAAACTTTGTTTATAAATGTTGTAGTCCTTATTTTTTTTTCTCTTTTTTTTTTTTTTTTTTAAATTTCCAATTTTCAAATCATATTATAGAGTTGTGGCTTATAGCCCATCCTTATCTATAAAGAAAAGTTGGAAATTCGATAATGATGGTTAATGAATGTTATTAATTATCCGTATTGTTTACCCTTCAAATTTGGATGAAATTCTAATGCAGGATTGTATTTAGATCCCTAGTTAATTTCTATATAAAGTTGATAAAAATATTGCCATTATTGGTTCATTATTTTAAATCATTAACGAGTTTTATCTATGAAAGCATGCTTTATCTTTAATTAGGAAAAGGTCTATTTCGTAGGATGTAAGTGAAATGATACGTTGAAATATATAATGTAGTGTCATACGATTAAAAATTGGAAAAAGTTAAGAGAAGCCTTAAAATAATTGATTTAGGAAATATTTTTAGAAACTTTTTATTATGGAGAAAGAAAAAAGTACGTAATTGATTTTTTTGATAATTTTTTATATTTTTCATAAAATTTGTATCAATACCCTTCAAATTTGGATAAAAGTCTAATGCAAGATTATATTTAGATCCCTAGTTAATCTCTATATAAAGTTGATAAAAATATTGCCATTATTGGTTCATTATTTTAAATCATTGACGAGTTTTATCTATGAAAGCATGCTTTATCTTTAATTAGGAAAATGTCTATTTCGTAGGATGTAAGTGAAATGATACATTGAAATATATAATGTAGTGTCATATGATTAAAAGTTGGGAAAAGTTAAGAGAAGCCTTAAAATAATTGATTTAGGAAATATTTTTAGAAACTTTTTATTATGGAGAAAAAAAAAAGTACGTAATTGATTTTTTTGAAAATTTTTTATTTTTTTCATGAAAGTTGTATCAAATCTTTCCAAAAATAGTCAATTAACAAATGTTCAAAGAGTACCCATTAATCAAAATCAAACTTAAAAGTTTATTCAACTATTTTGTAATCCTTAATAAAAGGTACGATGTTTAATATAGTGACAATTTGAGGAAAAAAAGATAAAGACAGATACAAACTCTAGATTTTTCAGTTTGAAAATTGGAAGTCGGTAGAATGGTCGGCTAAGCTATATGCATGCATTCTCAATCCCCATGAAAGTCATAATTGGAAATTAGTATGCATGTGCTGGAAATAAAAAACTATATGCAGGCTTGAGTTTACTTTTTTTTTAACAAAAATAAATTTGCAGTAAGCCAATTCATGTATTGGTCAACAAAATGCAACTCCTTGTGTTGTGAGCTCGTTTTAATGGCAGAAAAAAGATTGCAGAAATTGGTTCAAGAGCCACCATATATGAATGAATGAATACCATCATTGGATTTGTTAATGTTTAAGGTTCCAGAGTGTTTGACACGCTGTCCAGTCCTCATGTATAATGGATCTCACCTAACATAATTTTGTTTCTTTATTTTTTTGGTCAGAACTCATTGAATTAGAATTGTTTATACAGCTTGGAAATTTTTAATCAGTCACTGAGGCTAATTGATTACGGTTGGTTGCTCTGCTCTTGTCCTTTTTTATTGCCACAAAATTTATGTCCAATTGGGTGGTATTCTTTTAAGGGAAAAGTTAACAGTGCACTTCTTTTATAGTTTTATTAGCCTCTTAAGTCTGAATAAACCACATTAAAAAAAAAAAAAAACAATAACAACAACAAATGAAGGAGAGCTGCCCAGTTTGTTTTGTTTGTTTGTTTGTTTGTTTTTTATTTAAAAAAAAAAAAGAATTAAAACTTCATTTGTAAACATCATCCAATTAAGGGGACATTCTAAGAATCAAACTTGAGACCTCTTCGCGCTCAAACATCCAATAAATGGGACATGGTAAGAATCAAACTCGAGACCTCTCACACTGAAAGCGAGAATCATATTACTGGATCAAATGCTCAGTTGGTAGTAGCATTGGTAATTACTAGAGGGTAGAAAAATGAAGCATCAACTATAGTAGCATTGGTAATTAATATGATTTCTGTTTTGGAGATAGATGTTGTCCTTGAATGGGATTACTTGACTTGAATTCGGTCAAAGTGATATATAGCAATGCGATAATCCTACAACTATTTTATGAACACTTGCTTGAAGATATTCAAATGGTCTATACTTGGTTTTGATCTTTTCTTTTTCCCTATATTTTTGCTCTACTGCTAATTCTGTTGCTTGTAAGTCGGTATTTTTTGAGACTCATGTTAGTGTCTCTGTTTTGTTGGAGGACCTTCTTCCAGCTTTTGGGCCTATATTAGCGGCTGACGTAAATTCTTGATATAGTGATGTGATGCTATTCAATTAAGTTTCTAGAGTTTTGATGCAGTCCTTGACTTGCTAGGTTAGTTAAATGAAAGACTCTTTCTAAAAAAAAAACTAATAATAATAATAATAATAAAAAAATTGAAAGATTCAACCAATGGATAAAATCATAAAGGGGACATATAGTTGACAACTTCCAAAATTGATTTCACACCATCCTATGATTAGATTATTAGGCTCGAGTAAACTACTAATAACTTGACTCCATAATTAACTTTGATTGAATAATAAAAATAAATTAAAGATAACTGGACTTATAAAATAAGGGTGCTATTAACGTTTTTTTAGGGATGTGGAAAAAACTGAATATGTATAATGTATTATATGTGTGTTAGTCTAGATAGAAAAAGTCAAATTATTTTGTAATAAATCACAGCTAAAAAGTAAAACTTTGCCAATTTCCTATGTAGTGAGATTTGTGATAGATCATAAATGAACTATAACTGGTTCATTAACAGGTGCTGGCCGGCACCTATTAACAAAGTCCATAAAATAAATTACCCATATTACCTACGTAGTTGCTACGTATGTATGTTGTCACTATACTCTAGCATTAAGTTTTATTCAAAAAAATATATAGCTTTAATATAACAACGCCTATGTATAGGTACTTAATAAAATAAAAGAAACAATAATAAAATTTGAACCCCAAATTTAGATATCTTTAATAATTAAGGGTTTGACTTATCTCTAGTAATTTTTTAATTGAACATTTTTTGTTGTTTTAAATATATAATAACAAGTGATAGTAGGTTTCAATCTCTACATTTTATTTAGTTAGTAGGTGATGTGACAATTTCTTATTAAAATAAAAAGAAATTATAGTTAAAAAAGTACTAAAGATAAACCAAACCCAATTATTAATATAATTGTAGGGACTCAAAATGTAGTGGACCCTGGACAATAAAATTTATAGAGAAATGGGTTTAAGGGTTTGGCCTCACCGAAGTAAACAATGGCTGGTGTAAAGTTTATAACAAAATAATGGATGACATGAACTTCTTAGGAATATTGGGAATTTGGCTAAGTGTTTGCGATGCACATTTGTCCTCGGCTCAGGCCGAGGATCTATTTTTCTTCGAACTTATCTTCTTCGAGTCCCCCCTTTATGCTGGGAGCCCTATTGGATATATAGTCTCGTTCTTGTTAATCTTCGCCATCCACTTGTCAATTGTCTGGACTCTATGTACAGGAGTTTGTCACGTCATCTGTATTTTACAGGCTTTATGTTAGGTCTTAGCCGCCTTTGCAGACTTTCTATTAGTTGTAGTAATCGAGGCAACTGGGCTTGCTGGTCATATCACCATTAAAACGGCCAGAATGTTGGTGGGATAGGTTCAATGGACGAGGGATGTTTTCCCTTTATCAAAAGTCGGTGTGCCGAGGATGTGTCATCCTCGGCAAGGCCCTTGGGTGACCTGTGCTCTATCACATTGTACTCGGCTTAGCATTATCCTCGGCGCGGGCCTTGGGCCCTATGTGGTGGGCCGGTGTGGCTAGCGCAATTAGGGCCCCACAATAGCCCCTCAAAATTCTGCTGCACGTCCCCTTGGGCGGGGAGGAGGATTTTGATCCCCTCGGCACGTTTTCTCGGCTGGTTGGGTTCTACCTTATCGTCAGTGTTTATTGCGATTTCAGCCGTTTATGCAGCTTTCTTTTTGCGTAGAGTGTCGCCCGAGGATGGTTGGGCTTGTGTTGTTTGTACTATAGTACTCAATTTCTCACGGTTTTTTGTCTCTGACAGGATTCGTTTATTCGGCACCTGAAAAGGGAATTGGCTTTGCCTCAGTTTTTAGCTCATGACCCGTACGAGAGCCCTGGTTTTGATCAACGTTTGCATGGCTTCATAATGACTGATTCCCATAGAGGTTTAGGTCTGAAATTTGTACAAGACCTCGATTTTTCTTAGCGTTTATTTTTTTACGGGGAGATTTTCTTCCTGCTGACCTAAGGTCTTTGACCCTGCAATGCTTTAAGCTTTATTTAGTGCTTGGTTTTCCCTGAGGCTTGGGTCCGAGGACCATGCAATGCCTTGGTTCTGCTTAACGTTTAGCTTTCATGATGACATGTTATTCTTGTTGGACGTATCGGGTTTCTCGATCTCATTTAGCTATCTGAAGTATCTGGTTTCCCCATGAGGCCTGGGTCCGAGGACCATGCAGTGCCTTGGTTCTGTCCAGTACCTAGTTTTCCATTTTAATCATCTAAAGTATCTGGTTTCCCCATGAGGCCTGGGTCCGAGGACCATGCAGTGCCTTGGTTCTGTCCAGTACCTAGTTTTCCATTTTAATCATCTGAAGTATCTGGTTTCCCCATGAGGCCTGGGTTCGAGGACCATACAGTGCCTTGGTTCTGTCCAGTACCTAGTTTTCCATTTTAATCATCTGAAGTATCTGGTTTCCCCATGAGGCCTGGGTTCGAGGACCATGCAGTGCCTTGGTTCTGTCCAGTACCTAGTTTTCCATTTTAATCATCTGAAGTATCTGGTTTCCCCATGAGGCCTGGGTCCGAGGACCATGCAGTGCCTTGGTTCTGTCCAGTACCTAGTTTTCCATTTTAATCATCTGAAGTATCTGGTTTCCCCATGAGGCCTGGGGCCGAGGACCATGCAGTGCCTTGGTTCTGTCCAGTACCTATTTTTCCATTTTAATCATCTGAAGTATCTGGTTTCCCCATGAGGCCTGGGTCCGAGGACCATGCAGTGCCTTGGTTCTGTCCAGTACCTAGTTTTCCATTTTAATCATCTGAAGTATCTGGTTTCCCCATGAGGCCTGGGTCCGAGGACCATGCAGTGCCTTGGTTCTGTCCAGTACCTAGTTTTCCATTTTAATCATCTGAAGTATCTGGTTTCCCCATGAGGCCTGGGTCCGAGGACCATGCAGTGCCTTGGTTCTGTCCAGTACCTAGTTTTCCATTTTACTAACCATTCTTATCTGCTTCTCCGTAGCCGTTTAATTTTACATTATTACATTATTACAATATACAATAAGCATTAAATAATCGCATTTCTCGAGCAGAGTAATAATAATAATAATAAATGGAGTTGGAGTTGGAGTTGGTGAAGGATAAGACCTTGCCGTGTTTTGCCTCTTCGTTCGGTGGGACTCTTCAGATAACGAGGCGTCATTTGGGTTGTCCGGGTAAGGCGTTTTGACGCTTCGGCGTCTTCTCGTTTAGTGAGGCGTCTCCTCATTAATGCTGGCCATGGATCTACGAGGATCTAACGGTTGGCAAGCCCCTTGGAAGTTGGGGCGGCATCATTGCCCCCGAAAATCTCTCCCTGGGATTTATGGTAGATTGGCACTCATAAATACCCAACCATCTATATAAGACGCTCCCAGGGCAACCTTCTCCTTCACCCTTGACAAAAGTCCATATCAAATTTCTCCAAAAAAGGCTCCGCCAAACATAGCCGCCTGAGTCCCTCCGAATGAGTGGGCCCTTAAAAAGGGCGATCCTGGGGATGCACAGCCCCTACTAGGAGCCGAGGATGGCACTCCGACCCTGGCCGCTACGCTGGGATGGGTATCTGGGAGATCCGGAGATTCTCCTTCTTTTCAACCTAACCAGAGGGGGAGCCCTCCTCGCCGTCAGGAGGAGGATCCCGGAAGAACGTAACCACCTTCCCTTGGGTACGGGTCATTGACCCCCCAAGTCGGCTGCAGCGGGGGTGGGAGGGAAATCAGGCGGAACCCAGAAGTGGGGCCGCCCTGTGCCGCGACCCCTTCCACCTCCTCTGTAGCTCTTCTTCCCTCTAATTCGTCTTCTCTCTTCTCTTTTTGCTCCTCAACGAGCCTTCTTTTCTATCTTCTGTTCCTCTTCTGTTCCTCTGCCAACTTTCTTTCTTTCTTTTCCTCCTCTCTTCCTTCACTTCTTTTTTAATATTTGTTCTTCATCTCTTCTTTTCTTCATCTCTTCCTCTACTCTCCTTTTCTATCTTCTGTTCTTCTGCCATTGTTGCTCTCCACCCTTTGTTCCTCCGTCAGCTTCGTCATGTGTCTGCCTTTGTGGTTAGCTTTAGAACAAGCCCCCTGGGCATTACTTGTAAGAGATGTAGTTTTACTTCATATATGAATAAAAGAAGTAGATTTGTTTCACTTGTTGTCTTTCTTTTTCTTTCTTTTTCGCATATTCTTGTTCTTGTGATTGCTGACTTCTGAATCATTGTTGTTGCAGTAGGTTGTATTGTTTTTTGTATATTATTTCTGAAAGTGCTGCTCTTAATTTCTTTACACCGACCACCGCACTTGCCAGCGCACAAATCCTTCCCACAGACGGCGCCAATTGTAGGGACTCAAAATGTAGTGGACCCTGGACAATAAAATTTATAGAGAAATGGGTTTAAGGGTTTGGCCTCACCGAAGTAAACAATGGCTGGTGTAAAGTTTATAACAAAATAATGGATGACATGAACTTCTTAGGAATATTGGGAATTTGGCTAAGTGTTTGCGATGCACATTTGTCCTCGGCTCAGGCCGAGGATCTATTTTTCTTCGAACTTATCTTCTTCGAGTCCCCCCTTTATGCTGGGAGCCCTATTGGATATATAGTCTCGTTCTCGTTAATCTTCGCCATCCACTTGTCAATTGTCTGGACTCTATGTACAGGAGTTTGTCACGTCATCTGTATTTTACAGGCTTTATGTTAGGTCTTAGCCGCCTTTGCAGACTTTCTATTAGTTGTAGTAATCGAGGCAACTGGACTTGCTGGTCATATCACCATTAAAACGGCCAGAATGTTGGTGGGATAGGTTCAATGGACGAGGGATGTTTTCCCTTTATCAAAAGTCGGTGTGCCGAGGATGTGTCATCCTCGGCAAGGCCCTTGGGTGACCTGGGCTCTATCACATTGTACTCGGCTTAGTATTATCCTCGGCGCGGGCCTTGGGCCCTATGTGGTGGGCCGGTGTGGCTAGTGCAATTAGGGCCCCACAATAATAATTTCTGCTATGATAATTTGTAGGAGATCTTTCTTTTTAGAAGATGATAAGTTGTATTTGATATTTTGAAGTTAGAAATTTAAAATATTGTGAATTCTTATTTTTTATTTCTCCGCCATAAATTCCAAAAAGAAAAAAAAATTAAAAAAAAAAAGAAAAAAGAAGAAGAAGAGAAAATAAAGTCTTAAACAAGCACTAGTATATGAGTACAACACTATGACTGTTCAAACTTCAAACTCAAAATTAAGATGAAATTGAAATTATGACGAACAAAAACAAACAAGACACGTTATTAAAAAAGAAACAAAGGAAAACAAAGTCGAGGTGTTCAAACCATCTCTCCTTGAGAACAAAAACTCAAGAAGCACAGGTAGATTTTGTTTTGTTTTAAATATTTTTCTAATAATAAAAAATTCATTAGTATAGAACATACAATGAATGGGGCATTCCAATTGTCAAACTTGGGGCCTTTCTCTCGCACCCAAAGCGTGAATCATACCGCTAGATCAAATGTCCAATCGGTGGAAATACTGGTATTCAAATTAAATGAAAGGAAAAAAAAAAAATGAAGCCTTAATTTTTTTTTTTTTTTTTGGAGAAGGAATGAAGCCTTAATTAAGATATATTTAATATGATTTTTGTTTGGAGTGTGGCATTTATAATGTTGTGCTTGAAAGGGATAAGAAGATATATATATATATATATATATATATATATATAGCCTCACCAAATGCGCTTTGCGTGTGTGATGAAGCTTTTTTTATTTTATTTTATTTTATTTTATTTTGTGTCAAAAGTTTATCTTATAGGAAAGGACTACTCTTTCATTGGAGAGAAAAAGAAAGAGATATTTAAAAAAAAAAAAAAGATTAAACAAAAGAAGAGAGACATTTATTTACATTTGATTTTAGTAACTAACTTGACGTTCATAAGGGATAAGGAGAGTTGAAAGTACTTAATTTTAAAGGATATGGATAAGTATCTAAAATTTAGGAGTGTTTAAAATAGTACTTTTATATATTTAACCTTATTATTTAAACTTTCTAAACTTATGAATTTGAGGGTGTAGATATGATAGGCTCAGTAATATATATATATATATATATATATATATATCTATATATATGTTGGGTAGAGGGCCCAATCCGAGAACATCTAGTAGTTTGAGGACAGGTAAACGTTGTCATGGAAGTCCGCATTAGTGAATGAAGACGTGGGGTCTAGTCATAAGGGCCCAGGAAGGTGGTCTAAGGAGAAATGTCTCATTGACTAAGCAAAGCAGAGGTTAGAAGGTGTTCTCTGCTATCTAGAGCAATGTTCCGAGAGATTCTATTGATAAGCATACATATCATGGAAGCATAAGATAAAGGGGAACTATGAAATATCTAAGAGAAAGCTACTACCACTGTATTGAATGCTCTGTCGCTAATTCTCTGGCCGCATTAATGTGGAAGTGATACCTGAATAGTAATTTTTAGCCTTACAGCTACTCCCAGATACTTCAAGAATGTACTATTGGGACAGCGATCAACATCAGAAACCTGGTCTACATGTGGAGGGTGGAGATGAAAGAAGGAAGACAATATAAAAGAGAAAGAATACACTAAGAATGGAGATGGAGAAATCAAAAGAAAAAAAAACTGTAACAACTAGAATTAGACTTGTAATTAAATTCTAAAGAGATATATATAAGAGCACATTTCCTCAGATTGTGCCGAGAACGATTTTCTTTGGATAAAACCTGTTTATCTTTGCTTTCAAGTCATTTAGACCTACCATAATTGTTGTTCAATTCATTAGATCCTATTTTTTTGACACACTCTCTACAAATTTATTGTATTGGGCTTTTTGGGCCAAAATCCTTTTGACTCTTGGACTTGGGAACCAAATTGGGTCCTTACAGAGGGTATTTTGGTACAAAAAATGATAAAACCCAAATAAGGAATCTTGTTATTAGTAGTACTAGTATGTAACCCATGCAAATGCATGAGTGCATTTAAAATTAAATACAATTTTTATTATAAAAATATAAATCATTACTCAAATTATTTAAAAAAAAAAATGTAACACATGCATACATATAGTTAAATTTAAAATTAAATACAATTTTTATCATAAAAATGTAAATAATTAGTCAAATTATTTTTTAAAAAAGTAAACGTAATTAGTCACATATTAAAATTCTTACCTAAATTTAGTACTACTTATGATCATTTTAATTTTTTTTTTAATAAGATAGAACATGTGGTGATCTTTGTTGTGTGGTGATTTTTTATTGAGTATATGTGATTGGTTTTTTTTTTTTTTTTTTTTTTTTTTAATTTTATAATTTATCAATATTAAATAGTATTTTGCACTTATTAACTCATTTGGCACAAAAATTAAGGGGCTGTTTGGTTTTTAAAAAACCATCACTCATCACTTAAAATACCATAATTTCCTAAACCCCACACGTTTGGCATACTGTTTTCAACTTCTCATCACTCAAATATTTATACTTTTTGTGGGACCCATGCCTGAGCACCATGTCAAGCTCATGGTTACCATGCCTGCATAACACACTACCATTTCATTTATTTTTTCCTCTAACCCGCATAACACACTAGTCAAATTATTAAAAAAAAAAAAAAAAAAAAAAAAAAAAAAGAAGCATGTAACACATGCATACATATAGTTACATTTAAAATTAAATACAATTTTAATCATAAAAATATAAATAATTAGTCAATTTTTTTAAAAAGTAAACATAATTAGTCATATATTAAAATTCTTATCTAAATTCAGTACTACTTATGATCATTTAAATTTTTTTTTTTAATAAGATAGAACATGTGATCTTTGTTGTGTGGTGATTTTTTATTGAGTATATATGATTGGTTTTTTTTTTTTCCTTAATTTTTTTAATTTTATAGTTTATTAATATTAGATAGTATTTTGCACTTATTAAATCACCTAGCACAAAGATTAAGGGGCTGTTTGGTTTTTAAAAAATCATCACTCATCACTCCTTACTCATCACTTAAAATACCCAAATTTCCTAAACCTCATATACCACACTGTTTTCAGCTTCTCATCACTCAAATATTTATACTTTTTGTGGGACTCATGCCTAAGCACCATGTCAGGCTCACGATTACCATGCTCGCGTAACACACTGCCATTTCATTTATTTTTTCCTCTAACCTACGTAACACACTGTCATTTCATTTATTTTTTTCCCTTCATTCCCTTCAGCCCTGTTTCTCCCAAAACCCTCGACGAACCTAGCGCTGATCTCCACCTCACCTAAAGCCGATCTCAACCAACGCCGATCTCCCAAAAATGTTACTTTTTTCTTTTTTCCTCTAATTCGTCTTCACTCTCCTTGTTGAGTGCAACAGATCAAGCAGATTGGCATGTGTGATGGCTAAGCTGGGGACGATGCACTCCATTAAAGAATCTATAGATCAATATCTCTCTCCATCTTTATCACTTTCGCTCTCTCTATTTCTCGTTGCGGCTATATATCCCTCTCAATTTTTTGATTTAGGAAATTTGTGGGTATATAGGTTGTGTTGTGTTATCTGATATTGTGTTCCTGTTTATGGGTTTGATGCTTTTATTTTCCCCTTTGGTTCCTTGATTTTCTAATTTGATGGGTTCCAGTTTTTTGCTTAGCACTGTTCGTAGATGGGATGGGGAGAGAGAGTAGATTGGTATGGGGATAAGAGATGAAATGGGTATAGAGAGAGAGGAATGTTGGTATGAGCTCTGTTGCCGTGGGTTGACTGAGGTGGGGGCTCGGTAGGCGTGGCTGGGCTGAGGGTTCAGAAGTGTGAGGAGTGCTTGGAGTTGGAAATGGAGAGTTTCTGTGGGTTGCATTTTGGTGTGAAAGAAAAAGCCATTGGTGGGTTCTCAAAAGTTGTGCTGGTGTGACTTCTCTCTAACAAAGGGTCACACCAATGTGTGTTTTATTACCAAAATGCATAGAAACTCAGTTTTGATAACTTGAAAACACTTCAAATGTGTTAGAAATACTGAATGTGATTGTATTGTATTTCATAATAAAAGAATGTACATAGGTGCCTTTATATAGGAGGCATATGTGTGCAGTACAAGTATATATGTGTGCTATACAAGTAACCTAACTGGGCCTAAAGCCCACAACACTATATACGTTAACAGCCCCCCTCAAACTCAAGGTGGATGTGAGACCAACTTGAAGTTGTCAACCAAAGTACGAAGGCGTCCCTTAGGATGTGACTTGGTGAAGATATTTGCAAGTTGATCTTTAGAGGAGACTGAGATCAGCTTGAGAGCACCATGGACAAGATGAAAATGGATAAAATGATAATCGATCTTGATGTGTTTAGTCCGTTCATGAAAGACATCATTGTGAGCAATATGAATAGCACTTTGGTTGTCACAATAAAGAGGAGTAGCAGAGGATGTAAACACACCTAAGTCTTTGAGAAGCCAGCGTAGACAAAGGAGCTCAGATGTGGTATCAGCAAGGGCACGATATTCTGCTTCAGTACTGGAGCGGGCCACATAAGTTTGTTTCTTGCTTCGCCAAGAAATCAGAGAAGAACCAAGAAGAAAGCAATAACCAGTGGTGGATCTGCGATCAGTGGGGTCTCCTGCCCAATCAGCATCAGAAAATGCACAGAGAGTAAGAGGAGACTGAGCAGAGTAGAAAAGACCATAGAAGAGAATGCCCTTTAGGTATCGAAAAATGCGCAGAACAGCAGCATAGTGAGTCGATCGTGGAGCAGACAAATACTGGCTCACCTGGTGAACAGCATAGGAAATGTCTGGACGAGTGACAGTAAGATAAACCAAGCTGCCAACCAAGCGTCTGCAAAGAGAGGGATTAGACAATGGTTTCCCCCCTGAGGGAGTCAGATGCACATTAAGCTCAACTGGAGTGTCAACAGTCTTACTATCAGTGAGTCCAGCGCGAGACAAGAGTTCAGAGGCATACTTGGCTTGAGTAATATAAAGTCCATCTGTAGAATGAGTGATTTCAAGACCCAAGAAGTAGCTGAGATGTCCAAGATCTTTCATTTCAAATTGCTGACTGAGAAAAGCCTTGAGTTCTTGAATGCCACTGAGGTCATCACCAGTTATGATCATATCATCCACATATAAGAGAAGTAAAATAGTGCCTTTGTCAGTGCGACGAAGAAATAAGGCAGAATCATAGTGACTGGCCATGTAACCCAAGTGAGAGATGGTAGAGCTGAATTTGGCAAACCAAGCTCGTGGAGCTTGTTTAAGGCCATAAAGTGCATGTCGAAGGTGACAAACCTTGTTTGAGTCAACAGAGAGACTAGGAGGAGGTTGCATATACACTTCTTCACTTAAATCCCCATTAAAGAATGCATTTTTGACATCCATCTGAAAAAGGTCCCATTTACTGGCAGCAGCAATAGCTAAGAGGGCACGAACAGATGAGATACGAGCAACCGGAGCAAAGGTCTCTTCATAATCAATCCCATACTCTTGTGTAAAACCTTTTGCAACAAGACGAGCTTTGTAGTGCTCAATGGACCCATCAAAGCGAGTCTTAATCTTGTAGATCCACTTACAACCAACCACAGATTTCCCAGGAGGAAGTGTCACCAAATCCCAAGTATGGTTTTTAGATAATACATTAAGTTCCTCTTTCATTGCAATCTGCCATAAAGGGTCAGTGGAAGCCTCACGATAGGTGTGAGGCTCGTGTAGTGTAGCAAGAGCAGTGTAACAATGATAGTCAAGTAAATGTGCATGAATAGATCTTACTCGAGTTGAATGACGAGGTGGAATGTCTTGTGCAAGATCTTCAGGCGGAGCAGGAGCAAGAGATCCAAGCTCAGGATTGGGGTTGGGTAGCTCGTCTTCAACCTGTTCATCTTCCACCTGTTCATTAAAAGGTGAACTAGGAAAGGGATCAGTGATATCTGGTGGTTGGACAGAGAAGTCTACAGCAACAGAATCAGGAGCAACTACAGGAGGATCAGGAGCAGCTACAGAAGGAATATGTGCCTCATCTGGAAAAAGATCTAAGACAGATGAGGAAGACAAGGAAGCACTAAAATGAGAGAGCTCGACAAAGAAGCGATGTTCCCAAAAGACAACATTACGGGAGATACGAAGACGATGAGAAACAGGATCATAACACCTATACCCCTTTTGAGTTTCGCCATAGCCAAGAAAACAACAAAGCCTTGACCGAGGCTCAAGTTTGTTATGCTCATGTGGCTGAAGAAGAACGAAACAAGCAGAACCGAAGAGCGAAGATGGTGATAGTCTGGAGGTGACCCAAAAAGGTGCTCATATGGAGTTTGATTTTGGATAACAGGACTCGGAATGCGATTAATAGTATGAACAGCATGAAGAGCAGCTTCACCCCAAAAAGGAGCAGGAACTTTAGCAGAGAGAAGGAGAGCACGAACAGTGTTAAGAATATGACGAAGTTTTCGTTCGGCTCTACCATTTTGCTGAGAGGTACCTGGACAAGTTAGTTGATGAACAGTGCCATAGGAATGCAAAACAGCTTGGAAAGCATATTGAGTGTATTCAAGAGCATTATCAGATCGAAAAATTTTGATGCGTCTGGAAAACTGAGTTTCAACAATTTTTGCAAAATTAGAATATATTTCCAATAATTCAGAACGATGTTTCATATTAAAAATCCAGCTATAGCGAGAGTAGTCATCAACAAAGACAACAAAATATCTAGACCCACCAATACTAGAGACAGAGGAAGGCCCCCAAACATCAGAATGAATAAGGTCAAAGATATCAGTGGATATGGATTCACTAGTATTGAAAGGCAAAGCTGGTTGTTTTCCTAACTGACATGAAACACAATCAAAATTTTCTGTAGACACTGAACCTAACAAACCTCTAGAAGCCAATTGTTGTACTCGAGAGGAAGATGCATGACCAAGGCGAGCATGCCAAAGTGCAAGGGAAGGAGTGGAAGAAACTGCAGCAGCTGCAGCAATAGAAACAGGAGCAATAAGTGGAAGACGAAGGTTGTCCACGGGAAACATACGCCAAACTCTAGGACCGGTCCCAAGCTCCTGTCCCGTCCTAGGATCCTACACAATGCACCCAGAATAATCAAAGGTAATGCGATAACCCAACTCAGCTAATTGTCCCACAGAAAATAAATTATAAGAAAGGTCAGGAACATTAAAGACTCTAGGAACCGAGAGGTTGGAGGTTGAAACTGAACCTATATTATGACCAGACATTGTGGAACCATTTGCTGTGTGAATATTAAGAGGATGCGGTGCAGGTTTAAGGTCAGAAAATAAGGACGAGTGAGGTGTCATGTGATTGCAACAAGCAGAATCCATAAGCCAAGAGGTAGGAGACATACCAGATAAAGCTGAGAGAGAAGAGGAATAAGATGCATTACCAACCATACGAATGACATTGGCGATGATATTTATAAGGTCATCTCTGGAAATGGAGAAAGTGGATCCCGAAGACTTAGACTGTGCAGAGACGGGAGCCATTGGCTGGTCATGCTCAGTGCTAGCAACAGTAGCATCAACAATTGAAACATCTGATTTGTTACGACGGTAGCAAGTCCCAATATTGTGGCCAAAACGTTTGCAAAATTTGCAAAAACGTTTGATGGATTGGCCGCGATGGTTGTTGCAATAAGAAGACGACATGTCCTTATTTTTCATTTAGAAGCAAAATATGCAAAAATGGACTGCAAAAACGAAATCTACGCGAAAAACTGGGTAAGGAGAACCTGGACTGCAAAAAGTCAACTCTAGCCCAAAGTCAACGGTCAAATCTAGTCAAAGTCAACGGATGACGTCAGCAGGCTAACTGCTGATGATGTCAGCAGATGATGTGTTGCTGACGTAAGCAGGTGACGTCAGCTAGGGCTGACGTGGCGGAGATGACGTCAGCAGGTGTCCCAGTGGCGCGTGTAGCACGTGAGGCACGTGCGTTAGCTTCACTGAAGATTCTAGCGGCGCGTGAAGGCGCGTGAGCCAGTCGATGAAGGTGATTCTTTGCCGAAGATGCAGATCGGGGAAGGACGATTCTGGTGGTGTCGACGGAATCAATATTGGAGCAGCCCTGGTGGCGCGTGGAGCCCGTGGATGTACTGGCCGAAACGTTGACCGGCGCGTGGATGGTCAAATGTGGATGTTTCTGGCGTCGATGTGTAGATCAAGTGAATATCTACACGATGATATGTCTTATGTCCTCATCGGAGGTCGGAGGTGACAGATCCGATGATGGCAATGGTTTTGGCGGTGGAGGAGCAGCTTCTGGTGGTGGAGATTCAACCCTGAGGACCTCTGACGGCAGGGAGCAGTCGGGAGAGGGCATTGAAAGGGTTTACTGACCACAGAAGTTGAGGCAGCGGAAAATACCGACAAAACAAGACACAAGAAAATTAGAGCAGTGGCTCTGATACCATGTTAGAAATACTGAATGTGATTGTATTGTATTTCATAATAAAAGAATGTACATAGGTGCCTTTATATAGGAGGCATATGTGTGCAGTACAAGTATATATGTGTGCTATACAAGTAACCTAATTGGGCCTAAAGCCCACAACACTATATACGTTAACAAAATGTGTTTTCAGTTTTCATAACTTATAATTCAAAAATCAGAGAATTGAGTGATAGAAACAAAAACTGAAAGCACATTCAAACAAACTACTCAACCGTGGGACCCATCAGTTTTGAGTTATGGGTGATGGAAACAGAGTTATGAGTGATGGAAAACTACAAATCCAAACAACCCCTAAAAAACTTAAGTAGACATATGACATAAACTTAAGTAGATAATTATGGTATGGTCTCCACATAAATTTAGACACATAACGCAAAATTAGATTATAATTTTAAATTCTAATTGAATTTTTTCTAAGTTTTACCTATTCATATATATATATATATATGTATAATTTTTTTTTGAGAACATTGCTTGAACATATTTGAATGGTCTATACTCTATACTCGGTTTTGATCTTTTCCTTTTTCCTATGTTTGCTTTGTTGCTAATTCTGTTCCTTGTAAGTTGGCTGCCTTTTCTAGACCCATGATAGTGTCTCGGTTCAATTTGTTAGAGGCTCTTCGTCTAGCTTTTAGGCTTGCGTTAGTAGCTAATGTAATTCCTTGATCTAATGATGTGATGCTATTCAATAAAGTTTCTTAAAAAAAAAAAAAAATCTTTAATATGATATGATAAAGCTATTAGTTGTACAGGCGGTTAATAAAATGAAAGAGACAAAAATAAAAATTGGAGCCCAAATATTATTATTATTTTTTTTTTTTGAGAAAGAACCCCAACGGGGTACAGAATATCTTATTGCATCCTTAAAAGATCAAGCTGATAAACATCAAGAATATCTGAAGGAATAGATTCCATCCAGACAAGAAAAGGATTTCTGACAGCCCTTCTAGCAAGTTTGTGGGCAACACAGTTCCCTTCCCTATGAATGTGCTTAACTGAAAAAGAAGAAAAACTAGAAAGCAAATACTTAATATCTTGCAGTACATGACCCATGTAAGAACAGTCCATGTAGTCACCGAGAATTGCCTTAATAACAGTTTCAGAGTCACCTTCCATAACCACCTTTTCAAACCCGAGTTCCTTAGCAAACACCACAGCCTAACAAGCCGCTAACACTTCCACCATCTCCACCGAAGCAGGTGATGGAATTTGTTGTGAAAGAGCAGCCATAACTAATCCCTGTTCATTCCGGATTATCACACCGATGCCAAATTTAAATATTGTTAATATGAAAACTTTCGGTAAGATAAGTTGTATAAGGTTTTTATTTATTTATTTATTTACTTTTTTTTTGAGAAGATGAAAATTTTGTATTTGATGCTAAGAATTAAAAATATTGTGTATTCTTCTTTTCTATTCCTTCGCATAAAATTTCAAAAAAATTTCACAGTGAAAAAAAAAAAAAGAATAATAAGTCTTCAAAAAATACTAGTATACAAGTACAACTTATGACTAGTCAAAGTTAAAATCAAATTGAAATTTATGACCAACAAAAACAAACAAGACACTACTTTAAAAAAAAAAAAGGATTTGAAGTAAAGGTGACCAGCCATCTCTCTCCTTCTAAGAAACTCAAGATGCAGCGGGAAAAGACAATAATTTATGAAATATTTTTATAGTTTTTTATTTATCATAAACGTGGTATTAAAACTTTCTTAAAATGATCAATTAGCAAATACTTTAAAGGTTATGCTAACGAGTGCCCTTAGGGCACTTATTAATAATTCATTTTAGGAAAGTTTTGATACCACTTTTATGGGAAATGAAAAAAGCTGTCAAAATATTAATTACTTTTTTTTTTTTATTTCTCATAAAAACTTTCTTTAAATGGATTATTAACTAGTGTCTTAAGTGCACTCGTTAGCATTTCCCATACTGTAAAGATACTAATTGATGAGATCCAAATTTTTTAAACATCAAAGCTTCGTTAATAAACAACATCCAAAACATGGGGCATTCCAAGAATCAAAACCGAACCACCCCACCAAATGCCTAATTCCAATACATGGGGCATTCCAAGAATCAAAACCGTACCACCCCACCAAATGCCTAATTGGTGGTAGCACTGGTACTTAATTAAAGGAAAGAGGAAAACAAATAACCCTTAATTAAGATATATTTAATATGATTTCTATTTGGAGCTTAGCATTTATAATCGATGTTGTGCTTGAATGGGGTGACTTGGCTTTGGTCAAAGTGATACAGCAATACCATAATCCCACAACTACTTATATGGACACTTGCTTGAAGATATTTGAATGTTCCATGCTCGGTTTCCACCTTTTCCTTTTTCCAATGTTTGCTTTATTAGACCATGTATGTGTCTCTGTTTGGTTGGAGAATGTTCTTAGAGCTTTTAGGCCTGCATTAGCTGTTGATGTAATACTGTGGTGTTATTCAATAAGGGAAATGTTAATAAGTGTCGTTAGGATATTGGTTAAGAATACATTTTAAGAAAGTTTTGATATCACTTTTATGGAAAATTAAAAAAGCTGTCAAAACATTATTTGTTTTTTTTTTTTTCTCATAAAAACTTTCTTTAATTAGATTGTTAACTAATGTCCTACGGTACTCGTTAACATGACAATTCAATAAAATTTCTACATTTTTACTCCAAAAAAGAAAAGATATCCTAACATGACAACGTTATGATATGATAAATTTTACGGATAGTTAATAAAATGAAAGAGACAAAAATAAAAATTAAAGCCAAATTTAGATATCTTTAATATGACAGCCTGACTATTATAAGTTGGTGTATCCATTTACTAATATTTTTTTAACTTGATCCTCCGAGGGTGTTTCATGAAGCTTAAAAAAACTATACTGTTCTACATAAATGGTAGGATCTTCTTCTCGATAAAAATTGGGAAAATTGAGCTTTATCATCTTAGAAGCATATGAGTAATGAGTACTGATGAACCAATAAATTCTCATTGTCTAAACAGGTCTTTGAACGACCAAAACACCATTACCAACAGAAGCACGTGTTAACATAACCGTTGGCAGGATCATCAAATCTCACCATTAAATCATTAGAGGCGTTACCAAAGCCATCAAGGCCACCATTGAAGACCTCCAACGGCTAGAAAGACAAAAATTTATATAAACCACCTTAGAACCTAAGAGAAAGTAAAAATTCACACTATAAGTAACATACTCTCATATATTGCTATCTCTCTCAATCATCATCTGACTTTGTCATTAGAGGCTCATCGGTTGGCACCACGCCTAGTGGCGGAGCCAGAATTTCAATTCAAGGGGGGGGGGGGGGGGGGAGATTTATTATTATACTATGTATTCTCCATAATTTCTCCATAATTTCAATTAACTACAAATATATATTTTATATCAAAAAAAAAAAAAAAAACTAATTTATACAGTAGTTAGTAAAAATCAAAGTAAGATATATTAATCTAAATACATAAATTTAGATATCTAATTTAGTTCCTTGTAATAAATTGAAAAAAATAATCAATATAAAAGTGTTAATACCTTTAAAGTTGTTTACAATATACGTATATTGTCTTGATTGCTTTAAAAAAATATATAGAATTCTGTCTTTTTGCTTTATATTAATTCTTCAAAGTATTTAAATTGGGTTTATACTTTATAGTAGAAACCTAGACCCAGAGTTTGAATTTGAGTACTATACAAGGACATTATTATTATTATTATTATTACTATTATTTTTGGTTAAAAGGGTAGATAATATACTAACAACCAATAACAGACATTACAACCTGCCCACAGAGGCTAGAGTATTGGCAACATGCCTATAATAGTACAACCCATTTTTATCAGAGTCAAGCAAATTATACATATCAGCAGAGGGGGGAAAATCAAACACAGCAAATTTTTCCACCATAGTACAACCCCTTTTAGCCAAAAAGTTGGCACATTGATTTGCCTCTCTATATACATGCCCCACCCTGACCTGCACTAGTCTTGCTATGAGGGACTTGCAATCATTCAACAAAGGAGAGTAACTTTGGTTAGGACATTTAGCACCATTGAGCAACTCCACAATCACCTTAGCGTCAAGTTCCACCTCTAGCTAGTTTATGCCCAATTGAATGGCCAAGATCAGTCCATCCCGCAATGCCCACCATTCAGCTAGCACACTAGTGGTATACCCAATTGATCTTGAGTACCCCTTCACCCAATCACCAAGACAGTCCCTAATTACTCCTCCACCTCCTGCCTTACCCGGATTTCCAATAGAAGCACAGTTTGTGTTTAATTTGTGCCAGCCAATTGATGGTTTATTCCATCTGACAGGGAAGGGAATTTTGGAGGAGACTTGGTTGATCTTACTCACACAAAAGTGAAATTCCCTTACTTGACCAAGACAGATTTTATCAACCTTAGGATTTGGTATACTATTGTCAAACATCACATAATTCCTATTTTTCCACAGACACCAAACTGCATATAAAAACACCGTGCACCAAGGAATAAGTGTGTTATGTCTTACAGTACTCAAACTATTAATTCTAAGCCAATTAGCCAAATTTTCATTAAAGGAGTTTAAATGCATATAAGGAACTCCCAATTTACCCCATAAATCACGCACAACCTCACAATCTCACAATAGATGTATAATAGTTTCCTCATGCCGTTTGCACATAGGACACACCTTATCACAATTAATACCCCTAGCTACTCGAACACTTGTCACAAGTATGCTACCATGAACACAAAGCCAGAGAAAGCTTATTATCTTTGGTAGCATATCCACTTTCCAAATCCACTACTCTTTAAAATGATTTTCCGCTGAATCAGGTTGGTTGGCTAACTGATATGCAGAATTTGTGGAGAATTCACCATCTTTGGAATATTTCCACATGATAGAGTCTTTCCTACTTCCAAAGAGTTGAAGTGGGATAGCTTTAACTTTATTTTTAATTGAATTTGGTAGATCAAAGGACAGGATTTCCCATCTGCACTAATAATCACGGCACAATTCAGCCACAGACAAATTAGCATTGTCTTGCCTTAAAGGTCCCTCTATCATGCCATGAAGAGACTCTCCATTAATCCAGCTGTCCAACCAAACTCTCACTCCATGTCCATTTCCAATACCCCACCAAATACCTTTCTTGAAGATAGGAAACCCTAGGCTTATGGCTTTCCAATTAGGAGAAGAAGGGAGTTTTTCTGGATCCCTCGATCTTGCTCTTGAAATAGGACAATACTTTTTAAGCAACACCTTAGTCCATAAAGCATCTTGTTCATGGTACATTCTCCAATTTAATTTAGAGAGCAGAGCAATGTTTTCCGCCCTAGCCGCTTGTATTCCTAAACCCCCTTCCTCCTTGGACTTTGTAATTTTGCTCCATCCAACCATGTGCATCCTCCTTTTCTCACTAGTGGAGCCCCATAAAAATTCTCGGTTAATTTTATCCAATTTATCACAAACATGGACTGGAAGAGCCACCCTTTGCATCACATAGTTAGGAATGGTAGACATCACGGACTTGATTAAAACCATTCGTCTGGCAAAGGATAAATACTTTGCCTTCCACCCTGCAAGCTTACTCATGACCTCTTCCACTATGAACTTATAAGGATTACGAGCAGCTCCTCTGTGCCTTAACGGGAATCCAAGGTACTTTCCAATCTCATGTATTGCCCGAATGCCCAATTTATCACAGACTTCCTCTTTTAAACTTTCACTAACATTTGGAGAAAAATAAACACGGGACTTTTCCAAACTGATTTTTTGGCCTAATTCAGCGCAAAATTTCCCAAGCACTTCCAATATTGCTTCACAGGTAGCAGGTTCAACCTTTCCAAACAATAAGATATCATCCGCAAAAAGAAGGTGGGAGATTCCTACATTATTCTTGGAAGCCTTTAAAGGGGTCCATACTCCACCAACACACTTTTGCTCAATAAGATGACCCAAATACTCCATACATAATATAAAGATGTATGGGGATAAGGGGTCTCCCTGCCTAATACCCCTTAAGGGCTTAAAGGATTGTAAAGCACCCCCATTGATCAAAATGGATATGCTTGAAGTCATAATACAACTCATTATGATCTTGGTGAGGTTAGGAGGGAAATGGAAAGCTTCTAACACTTTATGCGCAAAAGTCCATTCTAGCCTATCATAGGCTTTTTCTAAATCCAACTTGATTGCCATATAACCTACTCTTCCCTTCTTCTTTTTGTCCAAGGTATGAAAAAGTTCTTGGGCGATGATAACATTATCAATTCCTCTTCGGCCAGGAACAAAAGTCGTTTGCACAGGAGATATCAAACTGCTGAGATGGGGTCTGATTCAGGCCACAATGATCTTCGAAATAATTTTATAAATCAAGTTGCACAAACTGATGGGCCTATAGCTGCTCAATGATTCTGGATTTTGGCATTTCAGAATCAAGGATATCAACGTCTCATTAAGATAACTCGGCACCACGCCATGCATAAAAATTCTTTTAATCTCATCACAGACAGATTTTTTAACCTCTATCCAAAAATGTTGGTAGAATCCCGCATGTAAACCATCGGGACCTAGGGCTTTGAACGGTTTGAGAGCCCAAAGACTAGCTCTAATTTCCTCAACTGTAACATCACAATCAATCCTAGCTCTATCCTCATTTGACAAGTAGCAGCAAGAGAAATTAGAGACATCCGAGGATTTAGAGGACCACCTCAACTCCGTGGTGTACAAGTTTAAAAAGCCACTCCTTATATGCTCCTTTACCTCATTTTCCTCTGCTAACCAATTCCCAACTGCATCCTTAATACACCTTATTTTGTTTCTATGTCGCCTCACCACAGTGGAGACGTGAAAAAAGGATGTGTTGCGGTCTCCAAAAGGGGCAGCATTAAGTCTGGACTTAAGGGCCCAAAATTCCTCCTCTTGCATTAGAATAAGGGAATACTCTAACAAAAGCTTTTCTTTTTTGCAAAAATATTACCAAACACTTCCACATTCCGTTTTTTAACTCTGTCAACAAAATCTGGCACTACTCTTTGTAGTGCTCTATTCTCCGACTAGGCTTGTTGAACTACTCTGTAAAAATCCGGATGGAGAAGCCACATCATTTGGAAACGAAACAGTTTATTAAAATTACTGGCAGTAGATTTACATAATTCCACAAGAATCGGGCAGTGATCCGAAAAGGTTCTAGGCAAATGGGTAACTATAGCTTTTGAATATAGGAGTCTCCACCCCAGGTTCGCAAAACACCTATCAATTCTTTCCAAAATAAGACTTGTGATGGGCCTACGATTTGTCTAGGTGTATTTAGGACCCACAAAACCCAAATCTAGCATATTACATTAATCTAGACAATCTTTCAATTCAAGAGCTCTATTTAGATTCACTTGATTTCCCCTAAACTTATCTTCTCCACACAAAACTTCATTAAAGTCCCCCAGCATCAGCCAAGGTAGATTATGGGGTTGAGCTACAGTTTTTAGATTGTTCCATAAAATTCTTCTTTAAGCTAACCTAGTACTAGTATAAATAACAGAAATAAGCCAGGTTAGGTTAGAAGAGTGCACCTTAATAGAGGCATGAATTTCTTGTTCTGTGCTGGAGAGATAAGACACTTCAACATCCTCAGTCTTCCAAAGCATCCACAGACCCCTGGCGTAGCCCACGGTATTTGTGGTAATGTACCCATCAAAAGGCAATCCTTCAATAATTTTTCCTGCTCTGTCTCCTCCAACCCTCGTCTCTGTAACAACCACAATTAAAGGGCGATGGTTAATTGTCATTTCAAAAATCCTTCTTTTGAAATCAGCATTCAAAGCACCTCTACAATTCCATAATAAAATATTCATTTTGACAAATTGGCTTAAAGGTACCTTAATTTTAGGTGGGTTAGCACTCATTGTCGCCGACTCCACCATACTCCATCCCATCCTACTCAAAAGGCTTTTGGACGTTGTCCATTCTGGCTTCCAAATTATCATATACTTTAGAATGCCCGGGATATCCTCCTTGCAACACAGGAGTACATCGCACCTCTGCATTGGAGCCATGATTTGGATCAATTTTAGTGTTGGGTGATTCTCCATATGAGTCATAGCCATTCCTCGAAAATCCACTAGTTTCCTTTCTAGTATTAACCATCCGGATTCATCCCAATGGGGCACGACTGATGGCCGTCGTTGCCTACTCAACTCCTCCGCTGCTTCCCAGGAAATCGTCGGAACGTCCGTGAGGAAATTCCACCACGGGTTGGGCGTGAGATTCCATGCCTTGTGGTCTAACGGCAGGTCCCCAGTTCTGATGCTCGTTGGAGTTATGGGGAATAGATGCTTCCATGCTTGTCCCAACTCTTCCTCAAACCAACCCAGAGTCTCTGTCAGTGCCGCATGAATTTGTGCTATAACCTCGTCTGGAATCACCACCGCTCTCCTCCTGTACCATATAGCCCAGCCGGGTCTCGGCACCTAGATTTGAGCGCTTCATATCCCTTCCATTCTTAGCCAGTTAGGCTTTAATATATTCTTAGCCAGTTAGGCTTTAATATATATATATATATATATTGCATAAAATATAAAACCCCCACCACCAATTGAAATTCAATGAAATTAAAAAAAAAAAGGATAAACAATCAAAATTTCATGAATAGTGACACGCTAAAATTTGGTAAATGATAAAAGTTTTTATTTTTTATTTTTTTTATTATTATTTTTTTTATGAAAATAATAAAAGTTTATGTTTTAAACAAAAGTGATGTAGTTGGTTAAATAGTACCGTAAATCTCTCAGTGCTGTGAAACTGTTCTCCTTTCTATTCGGCATCAAAGTTATTTTAGAGATTGTTTTCTACTTTTTTTCTTAAACAAGAATGGGCAAACTAGCAAAGCATTTAAGATGGCGTTCTACTGACTTCTACATGCCAGTACTCATAAACTTTTTAAAGAGGAGTTAGGGGGGGCACTTGACCCCCCTCGCCCCCTCTTGGCTCTGCCCCTGACCACGCTGATAACCCAAGCAGAGAGAAATTCCTTCGTGATTTTTTTGCAGGTCTCTAACTTATTATCATCAGAATCCATATGAACAAACCTATCAACTGACAAATTCGGCTTCATCAAGTACCAATGCTTTGGAAATTGGAACCCACCATTATCTCAAGATAGAGTTTGGTTGTTCCTGCTTGTAGCATGAGAACACTTTCCTTCTTTGCACAAGATGGGAAAGGTGAAAAGCCACGTAAGAAGCTTGGTCATCCTCTCCCTAACTAGTTGTTGCCTGGTGACGAGAGAATTCACATTCTAAGGCTTTGATACCTGTGGGAATTACGATCAAATTAAATTGCATAGGGTCAAAATGTGAGTCCCAAAAAAAGTTATTCAACTGATAGCCTTTTACCCTCCATATTTAAGAGTTTTGTTTTACCTATGGAGTCATCACTTAATTTAATTGAAAATAAAAATTAAGAAAATCTCAAAAATATATCAATTTACTGTCTTTGAAGAAGACTTCTCCAACCAAATTCGACTGGAACAACATCTCAATCATATAATACTGGATCTATATTAGCTAACATAATTTCCTCTTTCCCTATCTAACTAGGCCAAAATTTGGATATACCTCTTTCGCCCAAAAATTTAGCAAAATGCCCAATTTCTGAAACTATTTAGGGATATGCCCCTGTTTTGAAACTCGATTTTCTAAAAATCGAATTTCAATGTAAAACTCGATTTTTAAAAGATCGAGTTATAGGCAAATCAAGCTTAAAATATATATATATATATATATATATATATATATATATATATATATATATATATATATATATATATATATATGTGTGTGTGTGTGTGTGTGAAACTTGAGTTCCTTATTGAAACTTGATTTTAAACAAATTGAGTTTTAAAACAAGGGCATATCGCTAAATAATTTCATAAATGGGGCATTTTGCTTGAACTTTTGGGTGAAAGGGGTATATCTCCATTTTGGCCTATCTAATTATCATAGAGTCTAAATGCAAAATTTCAAAATAAAATAAGAATTACATAGAAAACTCCTCAATGGAGGCCTTCATGGTTAACTTCAAAATATTCCAAAGCATGAGCAACAACAAACTTTGCTAGGATAGGAGGATCAAGATGTGGCATATTGTGGCTGTCTTCATTACATGCACTTGCTCCAAATCATCCAGCTAGTTGTGAAGAATTAATATTGAATCTCTAGATCAATTAACTTTTTTACTATTTGGTCTACCACATCCACAAAGGATAAATTTGAGCAATGGGCCAAGAAATCTTTCAAATGTGCTCTTGCCTTTTGAGAAATATTTTATAAAATAATTAGCCATTAGAAAAATCTTTTAAGTGCTGAGGTTCAAGTCTCTAGAGGAAGCTTCACACACATATACACTTAGATTAGGCTATAGTAAAATTTCTATCTTGTATAAAAAAAAAAAAGAATTTTATATTTTCTAAAAATGATGGTGTTCTGAATTGATCACCAAATGGAAATAGAGCGGGTGAAAATCAATTACCAAATGGAATTAGTAGAGTGATGATTTTAGGGTCCTTGTCTTTAAGCCTCCATTTGGGAAGCGCGTTTTGCACGTTTCCCAGCGAAAGCATTTTTTCTTGTGAGTTCTATGTACTGTCCACGGGACCCACAAGCATCATATTCAGCAACTTTTTCTTTAAAACTGAGACCCATAAGTACCCACAAGTACCATATTCACACATTTAAAAATTATTTTATTACAGTGTTTTCAGTTTTCATTTTTCAGCAATAAACGGTATCCAAACAGATCGTAAGTGGCATACGCCACTCTAGCGTATGCATCTTTGGTTAGGAAATTACAAATGGGCTTGGAAAATAGGGTACACCATCCCTTTTTTTTTTCTTTTTTTTTCCCTTCGATGTGTGTTTTAAAATTACAATTTCATCCTTTAGTTAGTGTTTGTTTACAAAATGGGGGTGTTTACAACTGTATAGATTAATCAAAATATAATAGAGAAATGTGTGACAAAGATATGGGATGAGATATAATTTTTATTTTTTATTTTTTGTAACAACAATTTGAGCTAATGGAGTATAATATTTTAAAATAAATTTTGTACAACAAAATGGTGAACATGTTTTATTTTATGAAAATATAGCAACAGATAACTTAAAAATACTTTGTAATAACTGGTTTTTTTGTGTGTTTCTTTTAATACAAATGAAAGAACAACCAACATACTAAAAAAATACTTAAGTTTACTGTAGGGACAAGGCCCAAAGATAGTACATTGGGCCTTGGGCCTCACCCCAGATCGTTTGTGCGTCCAAGGAGAGACGAAATGATAAAGGGACATTCCAACTCAGCGCCTCACAAATAGGGAATGAAAATGGATGTTCCGAGGAGAATGACCTCATTGGACTATGTTAGCACCATTCCTTCATACGTTCTAGCAACTAGAATGAACTCAATGGGGACGCCAGTGTCAAGAGCATGCCACATGAGCTCACAAGATGGAAAGGGACAAAAAATATCCAGAGGATGGGCTGTTACCTCCGCATTAAATGCGTTGCAGCTGCTTTTCTGGCCATATTTATGTGGAGAAGACCTCTGAACAGTGCTTCCTTGGCTACCGTGACTCACAGAAGGCCAAAAGGAGCGTCTGATGGGACAAGCACTCAAGTAGAGGTCTGGATGACTCATAAGTGTAAGGCTAGGATCATCAGAAAAGACTTATTTAAAGAGAAAGACCCTCCATCAGGAATGGGGCAGGAAAAAAGCGGAGAACAATCATGATTGTAATCAGAATTGCTTTTGTAATCCTTGATATTGATTTATATAAAGGATGTCTTTCTCGGACCCGGCATTTTTCCAATCTTGAATGTATAATTCTTATGTGATCTTTTGTCAAAGCTATATTAGCTGTAGTAACCTTGTTTGAACCTAGCTCTTTAACCCACTCTCTATAAATTTATTGTATCGGGATCATTGGGCCATTATCCAATTCTTTTTATTAGGTTTGGGCTTCAAATTGTGACCCTACATTTACAATCTAATAATTACTTTTAATAGTCCACTCATGCATAATTCCACACTAGCAGAAAGAAAATAGGTGCACCAGTCAAATTTAAAATATGAAATAAATTTAAATTACATATAAATATAAATAAATATATAGAGTTTTAAGAATAAAATATAACATGCTACTTAAAGAAAAATAAGTAATTAATTTGAAAGAAAATCTTAATATGACGAAATGTTATATATAAATATTTAATTTATTATATATAAAAATTTAATATAGTTTTAATATACAATAAAATTTAGTCAATAAAAAAAAAAAAAGTAAAGTTTTAGATTTTAAAACAGTTTCCCTAGCAAAAGTTCGAATTAAGTATGGATATGACCTGGTTAGGTTGGCTTAAAAAAGGGTATAGGTAAAAATAAATCATCGAAAATAGATTATTATTTTTTTTTATAGAAGAAAATTGATTGTTATTCGTGTTTCTTGACTTACTTCTGTTTTAGATAGGGTAGATGACACCTCCTAATATTTTTCACAGAGACATCGGTTTAAATTTTTCTTTCCTTTATTATTGAATTATTAAATAGCAAAAAACTACCGAATTATTAAAATAAAAATGTTGGATAAATTAATGAGTACCGGTCTGTCAAATCAACATGCATGTAAGACTACCACTCCTAATGTGATAAATTGCGGTACACATGATATGATTATATCTTCTCTAAACAAATTAATCATTAGTGTGTAATTTTTCGAAAGCAAATATCACTTTGATCTCAAAACCTGTACTGAACTCTGAACTGTTTTAGATCTTGTTTTACTATTGTTGTTGTTAATTACTTTGTTCTTTCGGGATTCCGACGCTCTCAAAAGGGCACATTTTAGGGTATATGCCCTTTCAAAGCAAATTGATATTGGCATGGAAAAACTTTCAATTATTCAAGAGAATACTGCTTTCTTCATGGGCCCTTTTGTCCTACAAATAAAGTTAACTAGCTTTTCATACTGTGATGAGGAAAGGATAGGTTTCCCTTGGACTATCATGAGAAACCTCCATCTCACCATTATTATCCTTCATAATTCATAGATGAGGCCCACTTAAGACATAAAATGAAACATTGGCTTTTGCTTTACGAATCCTGTACACTGTCTTCTTCTCCATAATGTTCAATCCTATTGCCTTGTTCAGAAAGTTATAAACAAAATCTTCATCATTAGGAGAAAAAAAAGGAAGAAGATGGAGTTCGTTACGGAAAATACTAAAGGCACTACTAATTTTACTACATAAAACTTATAAACTGATGTAGTAATGAATTTTATTGGTGGGTTTCGACATCTTCATAATTGAATATTTGAATTGACTTTTTATAATTAGTGACACATTAGTTTATAAGCTTAATATAGTAAAACTTGTAACATCTACATAATTACCTTTTTATTATATTCACTTCAAGAGGCTAGCTTTGCCATGTGGCATCATAGGGCCCATGTCCACTCTAGCCACGTGGTGGTACCACAGCTCTCCGATTAGCTTGGCCACCACTTTTGCCAGCATGCGTTCAATTTTCACTTAAAATTGACTGATAAAACAATAATTTTGCTGCTACACCTCAAATCGGTATATACTCATTGAAACAAAGATAATGAAACGAGACAAGGTCTTGTACTGCAACATATATTTTACTTATAGCTCTCATCTCATCTAAAAAAGTTCAAAATTATGGTTTTAATTTTCTTATTTTAAAATTTTACTAAACAAAATAGTTTTAGGTCTGATAGTAAAGAATGCAAAATTTAACATGCATAATAAACATATAATTTAACATTATAATTCTAAACAATTCGAGGATTGTAGCATTTTCCAATTCTATCCCCCACATTTTATGAGCTCAATTCTAGCTTGTGCGAACAGGACTTATCTCACATAGATATTAGGAGACATAAAGTTAATGATAAAAAGCATGAGACGCATTGATTATAGGATGCTCATCAAGGCTTTTTACAGTGTGACAATTACATCATTGGTTGAAGATGATTCATTCTCCATGAAGAAATTACCTCAAGTTAATCTTTTTCTCATAATTACAGATAACATGTTTGCCTATATCCAAAATGCTATTTCACACATGAAAGACTAATGTGGATGCAGTAGTAGTACAACACAAATCTGATATAGTGGAGAACGCATTGCATGAAGTCATGGACCAACTAGCTAGTTCCAAAGGCTCGGTCTTCTTTCCACAATATCCATGCCTGAAAAATATGAAACCTCATTTGTTTATCACTACTCTTGCATATCAAATAAGCAAGTTAAATCTACCAAAACCCCCCCTTTTTTTTCTCTTCCCATTTTGATCGTACAACTCCCAATTAGATTCAAAAATTGGAAAGAATTAATTGTCAGCTAATCCAAGAAACTTTTATAACCTGGGTAAGACATATATACCAAGTGTGTATATGGCTAGCTTTATTCAGGTCCTAAATGCAACATCTCAGGCATAGTCCACCACCAATTAGAATAGAGATTCGAGATTTTCAGTACAAAGCAGGAGAAGGAATTGTCACTAGTGAGTAGTGACTAATACTAGAATTAATCATGAAAAATGTGATACCACAAATATTTGTTGTAAAGTTGTAATGGCCACTCACTGCCAATATATACCATATATATGAGCTTCCACATCGACCCCATTATTGGAACATCATTTTCTAGTCTTAAAAGATTGCTGACCAATGACCATTCTGCTAAACAGGCAGTTGATTGATAGTGAATGAGATTGCGACAAGAGATTTTTTCTTCCTTTCGGTCCAAAATGTAGTACTAGTGGGATTGTCATTTAAGTTTTTTCTTTCAACCATTAGGGCTTGGGCGATCAATTTCATTCCTAAGTTATTAGTTATTGGGCACTACACGTGTAGACCTCATCCAATTTAACGAAGAGTAATTATTAATACACACACCTTACTACATAAACTATACACAATTTAATGAAGTTACGATTTCAATTCAAAAACTAAAATGTGCATACAATGGGGTGTAATAGACAATGCTTAATAAATATTATCCTTTATTGAATTCAAAACAATAGATAAATAAGAATAATAATATTGATATATACGTATATGTTTATATCATATTATATTATGTATTACCTGATCTAAATTTTATTATACCAGTATAATTACATTAATTGGATGATCTCTCATTTTTTTTTTAAATTTTAATATTTTTTTCCTTATGCCATTTGGCACACACTAGAAGTACATTAACGTATTCATTCTATAAAACTCTATTTTTAAAAGAGAAATACCATGTTTATAATATTTGTATAATAATTTCACAACAAAACCTAGTTTCTTAGTTGTTACTTGTGTATAAAAAAAGTAATCTTAATAGTGGGTCAAGATTATAATTAATAGCAGCTTACCACCTAGAATTTGTAGAAAAATTGTTGTAAAAATGTTGTTGACATAACAAATATTACTACTCCAATAAAATTCTCTTACCATAATTATTTTTAATAATAAAAGTAGTGTCATATATGTCATGCTTGTGCTATGTGGATCAATATAAGTGTGAATAATAATAATAATAAAGATTTTGTCCTAAATACATGGATGTGTAGTTAGGCAACATTTGAAAATTTAGAAGAAAATATGATAATTGTCCTAACAATAGGAAGGTATTTTATTATTTTTCCTTTGAAAATGCTACCAATAAAGGATATTTATCTTCGCTTTGGTTCACAAATTGCCATCACATCACCCTTGGTCATCAATTGTTAAAGACCAGGGCGAGCACTAGCCACAAAATGCCGCTTCACATTCGATTGGGGTTTTTTTTTTGCTAACCATTCGATTGGGGGTTGGTTGCTCACTTTCGTAAATCTTTATAGCAAGTTAAGTGTCTTGTCAAAAAAAAAAAGTTCCAGTAGTTGTTGGTTAACACACTTTGGCACACACTAACACATAAAATTCTATTTATTTACTAGGTTAATAACCTAGTCGCCTCTTATTTTTCCAACAGCAACATGGTCTCCTATTTCTAATAGGAGTCTTGCACTTCAATGTGACTTTCTTGCGGCTAAAGTGGCCTGGAGTCGCAACAACAACCTTTGGGAATCAAGGCCCAAATTGATAAGAACAAAAAAATGCAAAAAAAAAAAAAAAAAAAAAAAAAAGGAAGAAGAAAGAAAGAAAGAGGGAGGCGCATATTAATTCTAGACCCAAATCCAAAATTGACCTCTGCCAATCCGATGAAGATGCATGTGTCGAGAGTCGAGACCATCTCCTTCTCGATGCTATTGAGGTCCTTGCCCATGGGCCAAATGACCTTGGTGTTCTTCGACATTATTTGGATGAAATTTAGATAAGAATCTATTGGTGAAGCTCTTAATGAGAAGGTTGATTGTGCAGTCCATTGAAGAGCAAGGGCATAAGCATACTGGTAACAGTTACGTCGAGTGAGTTGTTGATTCCATCATGTTATTTTGTACGAAAGATATTTACTTTAACGGATGTCATGTTATAGACTTAACCCTACAATATTTGTTTTTCTAGCAACATCAATTTTTAGTTGTGAAAGGAAAGACAGAAGACCTATTTGATTCACAATTTGAATTCTCCTTAAAACTACTTATTTCTTCACCAACAATTGGTCCTGGTAGCTTAGACGTGGCTTCGATTCATTTGTTATTTGAGAAGAATTCAAATTTCTTAACTTGTGCAAAATGAATCATAAAATTCTAGTATCAAAGAAGATTAACACAACATACTCGAGTATTGGAATACTAGCATACTAAGTTACTAAAAATATAGTGAACAAAACATATATATATATATATATATATATATATATATATATATATATAGTGAACAATATTGTTGACACATATAATAGAATGATCCTTTATCGAGCCTCTAGTAGTGTAATAGACATCTCATTGGTTGAAGATGATTGATGCTTGCTCGATGATGAATCTGCATCAAGTGAATTTTTTCCAATAAGAAAACCAGGTTCTTTAGGTTCAGATAGTAAACTTTCGCTGCCTAACATCATAACCACAGATGACATGTTAGGCCTATCCTCAGGATGCTGTTGCACACATAAGAGACTAACATGGATGCAACGCAACATCTTCGGTAGAGTGCAAGAGTCGTCAAAGCACATATCAATTAGTTCCAAAGGCCTACCTTCTCTCCATAATTTCCATGCCTAAAAAAAATTGAAACTTCCATCACCAATTGCTTCATTATATGTAAAATATAAATGTAAAGTTTTTGGATCCTCACATGTCCAATGAGATTAAGACTATGGTTTGGATGGAAAAACCCTCGATTCTTCTTTCCGCTTACTATCTCTAGCAATAATATCCCAAAGCTAAAAACATCAGACTTTATTGAGAAAAGCCCATCAATGGCATACTCAGGTGCCATGTATCCACTGCAAAACACCATTAAGAATGAAACGTGTCAATTATAATAAATATAGACTAATAATGGCCATAAAAAAATTAGATTAAATAATTTTTTTTTAAACTAATACTTACTAAGTTCCAACTACTCTATTTGTGTTTCCTTCAATTTGATTTTTCTCAAAGGTTTTAGCCAAGCCGAAATCTGATATTTTTGGGTTCATCTCACCATCAAGTAACACATTACTTGCTTTAAGATCTCTGTGTATAATCCTTAGTCTGGAATCTTCATGAAGATAAAGAAGCCCCCTAGCAATGCCATTAATAATGTGGAACCGCTTAGACCATGGTAGAATTTTGCCTCTTGCTTGATCTAACAAGTTTCTCAGTTATGTTAGTAAGAGTCCATCTTGAACTATAAAACAAATAAAAAGCACAAGTTCTACCTTCTTTGGAAAAACCATAACAAAATTATATATCTAACTAAAATAATTATGTTTTGAGAGATTCAAACCAAAAATGAAGGAGTCTAGACTTTTGTTGGCCATATATTCATAGATTAGCATTTTCTCCTCTCCTTCAATGCAACAACCAAGAAGCCTAACAAGATTTCGATGCTGAAGTTTGGCAATCAATAGTACTTCATTTATGAACTCATTCAATCCCTGCCCAGAACTCTGTGAAAGCCTCTTTACAGCAATCTCTTGTCCATCTATTAATGCACCCTAGAAATTCACATTTGTAGGAAGGTTACCATATGCTGAGTATGATAAGTGCTACTTTTTCTTAGAGTCCTTAAACAAGAATGTTGTAAGTTACCTTGTATACAGGTCCAAAACCACCTTCCCCAAGCTTGTATTTGCTTGAAAAATTGTCAGTGGATTTTTCAATTGTAGCTAGGTCGAAGAATGGGAGATCCAACTCTTCTTTTTGGCTTTCAATGCTCCGATCTATGATCACACTGTTCTCCATTTTTTCTAATAGTGGAAAAATGGGATTTACATTATGCGAGAAATAAATATGATAGCTATAACTCATTTTGGAGTAAATACATATTAGTCAAGCCAGACTATAACCTGATCAGGAGCCAATTAACCAAGCCAGAACCATAGCCTGGAAATTTACCAATAATATGAAAAGCATAAAATGACTTACTCCTAGCAAATCGTCATGGTTTTACTGATTCAATGATATTGCTCCATTTAGTGTGGCAATGGTTAGTGGCGAAGCTAATAAGGGGCCAATTCTATTAAGAGTACTAATGAATTCGTATAGCACTTGTAAATATATTGCAAATATGACGATGGCCCCGACCTATATACTTGGTCTGTGGCCATCCTGCTCTTAATATGACCATGTGATCTTTTTGGCTCACAATTCAAACCCATTACTTAAAAACAAGGAATCGGTAATTTTGATGAAATTATATTTATGTCTCTAACTCAAGTCGGGTTTGCCAAGTTATATGGACACTACAAGAGGGTCTAGTTTAAGGAAAATCTTGGTTAAATCTTAATCATGGGTATATCTGTAATAAATTCTTTCACATTGCTATGCATTTTGATCATGAACAAATGGATACGCACATATCATAGTTTTCCTGTTGTTCGGAAAATTAGTAACTCATACATTTCTAAGAAGTTCAATTAAACAATATGGCAATATGTTTTCTGCAGGTAATAGATCACATTACCTCTGAACTTTGTCCTGCTTTTGCAAATGAGATAGGCAATTATGAACATCCCAGAAACTATGGCAGCGACAATTGCAACTACAACTATCACTATAACCCTTGTCTTTAGCTCCTTTTTGGCTTCTCCTGGGTCAGTATGGACAATCAAAGCAAATACAATTAAAACTCAGCCAAATAAAAAGAAGCTATGGCAACAGATATTCAAAAGAGAAATAAAAAAGAAGACAATTAGATACCTAATTCTGAAGCAGGCATTCGAACATATAGATCCTGCCCACCATCTGAAAGTTGTCTAATATCAATTAGATCACCATACCAGATGGCACAACCACTGCCTCCTCCTCTGATATCCAAACTTGTATAAGCCATACATGAGCAATTTTTCAAGCATTTGATCCTGCATTCTTCAAGACTCATATTTTTGCTCACCCAAGAGTTTGTAGCATCTGGCAACTTGAGCCCACCAAATTTAAGAAACCCATCTTTATCTTTATCTTTATCTTGGCAACTCAATTGAGTCCTGCGTACGCATCCTTGAGACCAGCTCTTTGGGTTCCATGTTTCTTGTGATTTAGGCAGGAATCCTTTCATACACTTACAGATTGGTGAATCACCAATGATACAACTTCCATAGGCACCACAAAGGTTGTAGCTGTCACAATTGTCTCTAGGCACAGATGCATACAGGCTCCAAGTTGAATCTGCTTCAACCCAAATAAAGCGTTGACGGGAATAGTTGGTTTGGTTCATAACCATTCTTGAGATTATTGATTTATCTATGGGGTGGTACTCGTAGTAAGCCTCGTTCTCACTGGAGACAAAATTGAACTCGAAAACGGGGTTGGGCCTTAAATCCGGTGCACCACTGAATCTAAGGCCATTCCACGGGCCACTGCTGTAGTACTCCACCGAGCCTTTCCACATAACTGCTTCAGGAATGTCATGAAGTTCTATTCCCCAGGTAAAGTCTCCAGGAGATGGATCATCCCAGTTCATCCATGCTGATAAAGTCCGGTCAAGACCGGATTTTAAGTCCCATCCAAGCTTCATTCCTGGTAACAATGTATCAGAAGGATAATCAAAGCTTTGCCACAAATAGTTTCCTGAATTTCCATCATTCCCATCTCTTAGTACTAAATTCCCAGTATCCAAAAGCTGTACTACTGGATTTGAAGCCTGTTTTGTTGAATTCGCGTACCAAACAATACTAGTATTGTGGCTAAGAATAACAAGATTGCCTTTGCTGTTTATCATCAACACACCAGACAAGTCTTTGATTGGGTTGCTTCGGTTTGCTACCCAAACAACAGTTGTAACTGGGATATTCTTGTACCATATTCCCAAGTAACGGTTGTTGGAACTACCTGGACTGAAGAAACCCAATTCAAAGCTTCCACCTGTAGAAACCAATGTCCTGCCCTCACTGACTGTCTGGGATTGAGTAATGCTGTCTGCTGCATTGGTGCAAGAAGAGAATAGAAGAAGCAAGATGGTAACCTGAAACATAAAAGAATTCATTTCTATTGCTCTCTCTTATCTTTGATGTTAAGTTAAACTAAGCCAATTCGTAGCCATGTTGAGCAATTGGAATGGAGTTCAGTATACTATGAATCACTTTGACGCCGACAAAAAAGGCTAGTAGTATGAGTCCATGAGAATTCTACATTTGTGAATAAGTTAATAGCATTTCATGTATCAATAGATTCGAGTCCAGGTGTCCCATGTTTTATTTATTGGGTGAGGCATAGGTTCAATGCATTTAGTGCACTAAACCTGTTGAAATGGTGAGACATGCTAAAGAATAAACATATGTCCTTATATCAAGAGGTCCAGTGGCACTGGACCCAAATCTAGTCTCTACCAATTGGTGTAGGATTTGAAACGTCTTGAAAGAGAAATGAAAATCAAAATACGCTACTTGTTGAAATGGTGAAAGAGATGTGCCTTGTCTCACATATTAATGTGACTCAGAATTTTGTCTTTTGTTCCTTTCTAGAAAGAATTTCTAATCTTCTCCTTCAAGTTCTTGGGTAGGCGGAAAATTTGACTTGGTATACAGGTTAGGCCTGCATGATAGACACTGGCAAGACTTAGAAGGAAAATAACAAAGCTAATTGGACAAAATTTATGCGCAAAGACCTCATATCAACTCTTGTGAGGCTGTTTTAACATAAGTGTCTTTTTGGGACCATAAATATTTTTTGCCACAACCTTATCACCATTTTGATGTGGTAGATTGTGGGTAGTTGTTTATTATTTTTACATAAATTAATCGCGAACCTGCGCCATGCGCGTGATAATTATTTTTATGGTAGTTTTATTAAAAAAAATTTTACAATTTAAACTAATCTAATAATGAGTAATGTATTTCGTAATTATATTTTTATTTATTATAGAAAAAATCATAAATGTAATAAAGGAACAATCCAAAACTCCAAAAAAACATAAACTAAAAAAAATTAATAAAACTTAACAATGATTAATTGAACCAATATTAGGATAAAATTTTGTTTTTGATAATCTATTAAGGTTATTTTCTTTGTAGAAATTATAATTTTAGCCACCCAAAACATATTATCAAATAAACAATTATTAGCAAAATCTAAGAATTAAATTTCCATACATGCATTGGTATAAAATAATAATAATTAAAATAAAATTGCAAAAGTTAAAATTTGTCATCTATCCGATTATTTTCGTTTGGCTAACTTTTGCTTTTCTTTAAATGAAAGGTGTAGGGCCTCAATTTGTAACGGACCCTTAACAATAAAATTTGTAGAGATGTGGGTGTAAGAATTTGGCATCACCGAAGTAAACAATGGCTGGTATAAAGTTTATAGTAAATAATTGATGACATGAGATTCATTGGAATCGAAATGTGAGAATTTGGCTAAGTGTTTGTGAAGCATATTTGTCCTCGGCCCAGGCCGAGGATCTATTCTTCTTTCAACTTATCATCAAAAAAATCCCCTTTTATGCTGGGAGCCCTCTTGGATATATAGTCTCCTTTTTGTTAATCTTAACCATCTACTTGTCAATTATCTGGACTCTGTGTACAGGGATTTGTCCCATCATCTGTAATTAGCAGGCTTTATGTTAGTTCTTAGCCGCCTTTGCAGACTTTCTATTAGTTGAAGTAACCGAGGCAACTGGGTTTGTTGGTCACATCACCATTAAAGCAGTCAGAATGTTGGTGAGATATATTCAACGAATGAGGGATATTTTCCCTTTAACGAAGTCGGTGTGCCGAGGACGTGTCATCCTCGGCGAGGCCTTTGGGTGACCTGAGCTATTTTCATTATCCTCGGCCTTCACAATATCCTCGGCGTGGGCCTTGGGCCAGGTATAGAGTGGGCCAGAGTAGTTAACGATTGAGGCCCCACAAAAGGCATTATAGAGTACTTCTAATACAGCTATTAAGAGTATTTTGTCTGCCACAAAGAATTAGAAAATAAACAAAAATTAGTAGAGTCTCATAGTTTAACATCTAAATTGAGCACTATAAAAAATCATGTTATGTAACTGAATAAATACAAAATTATCCAAATAATTCTATGTAATAGAATAATATTATATTTTTATATGCTATATTTAATTCTTTAGAATGCAATAGGATAACATTTAACAATCAAAGAGAATAAATAATAAATAAAAAACAATAACAACAATTTAAAAAACAAAACTAAATTGCATTAACCCAAAATAGAGTTTTAAATAATATAAAAAATTATCAACCTAAGTCCTAAAGTAGAAATGCAAGAAAAATAAAAAAAAATCCACCAAAAAATTTAGAGAGAGAGAGAGAGGGAGAGAGAGAACCTTTTTCTTTTTTTTTTAGAGAAAACTATGCATAGAATAGAAGAGATAGTAACAAATTTATTGTAAGATGGTGTGAATAAGAAGAGACAAAAATAAAGGAAGATAAAGGGAAAGAAGAAGAATGATATTAATGTAGAGGGTAGTGGAGAGATGAAAATGTAAGGGGGGGGGGGGAGATGAAAAGGCAAGGGAGGGAAAAAGATTGAAAAAGTAGTAGAGAGATGAAATGGTAAGGGAGAAAGAAAGGTTGGAGAAGTGTAAATATTAAAAAAATAAATGTTAAAAACAATTATAGGAAAAAAAAAAAAAAAAAACCTAAAGCTTGAAAGGTTTCAACGTTTTGTTTTGTTTTTTTTTTTTTTTTTTAAAGCAGAAAAGGCTAATACAAAATCCTAAAACTAAATTGAAAAGACTTTGGATTGGGCTTGATACTGGAACTAAATAAATTAGAGGTGGGCTGGATTAATTATATAGATTTATTATAGGGTGATAGTGGAAGTAAATAAATAAGTAGTGGGGTGCATTTATAGGGCTGAAAATTGTAAAAACCATTTTAAAATTGTAGGACAAATTATATTTATAAAAAAAAAAAAATGACGTGGCAGCTGATGTGGCACAACGTTAGAGCAGCAGCATTAAACACTACGTGGTTTTTTTTTTTTTTTTTTTTTTTTTTTTTTCTCCTTTAAGCTAAAAAAGCTCACACAAAACCCTAATGCTAAACTGAAAAGACTTTGGATTGGGCTTGATAGTGGAACTAAATAAATAAGAGGTGGGTTGGATTAATTATATAGATTTATTATAGGGTGATAATAGAAGTAAATAAATAAGTAGTGGGCTGGATTTATTATAGGGTAATAGTGGAAGTAAATAAATAAGTAGTGGGATGCATTTATAGGGCTGAAAATTGTAAAAACCATTTTAAAATTATAGGATAAATTATATTTTAAAAAAAAGTAAAAAAAGAATGACGTGGCAGCTGATGTGGCGCAATGTGAGAGAAGCAGTATTAAACGCTACGTAATAGAGTACAAAATTTTGAATAAATACAAAATTATCCAAATCATTCTATGTAATAGAATAATATTATATTTTTATATGTTATATTTAATTCTTTAGAATGCAATAGGATAACATTTAACAATCAAAGAGAATAAAAAACAATAACAACTGTAGGGACTCAATTTGTAATGGACCCATAACAATAAAATTTGTAGAGGGTGGGTAGAAGGGCTAGGCACCAACAAAGTAAGTAATGGATGATATGAAATTCATAGAAATAATAACGAAAGAATTTGACTAAATGTTTTTGAGGATAATCACCATAACCTTGGTTAAATGTTTATGAGGATTTTTATAACGACTTTGGTTAAGTATTTGTGAAGATCTTTGTGATGATTTTGGTTAAGTATTTGTGAGGTATGCTCGTCCTCGGCTCAGTCCGAGGACCTTTTTCCTTCGATTTGATAAACACAAGGATTGTTCTTAAATGCCCTAAAAGATCCCCCCCCCCCCTCTATTTCTGGGGGTTCTATCTATTATATATTCTTGTTTAGTTAATTCTCAGCCGTTCACTTGTCGGTTATCCGAACTCTGTGTCTAAGGGTTTGTCCCATCATCTGCCTTTGTAGGCTTTCTGTTAGTTCCCAGCCGCCTTTGCAGGCCTTCTATTAGTTGAAATGACCAAGGCATCTGGGCTTGCTTGTCACTTCACCATTAAAGCGGCCAAAATGTTGGTGGCGTACATTTAATGGGTGAATGATATTTTTCTTCTTTCAACGTCGGTTGGCCAAGGAGGTGGGCATCCTTGGCCTCTGTATTCTCCTCGGCGCGGGCCTTGGGCTGGATATGGAGTGGGTCGGGGTTGTTTAAGTATTTGAGGCCCTACAATAGCCTCTCAAAATTCTGCTGCCCGACCTCTCGGGCGGGGAGGAGGATTTTGACTTTCTTGGCATATTTTCGCGCCTTGTTGAGCCTTACCTCTCTATCAGTGTCACTGTCATCTCAACTGCTCTTGTAACTTTCTTTTGGCGCAAAGGGCCTGTCCGAGGAGTTTTTCCTTACTTTGGTAAGTTTTCTTCTTTCCTTCATCTATAATTTTCCACCTGAGTTCCTTGCTAATTCTTCTAGGAGCGGTAGGTTTAAGTTTTGTTATGTTTTTAGTGCTCATTTTCGCTTGGTTTTCGTCCTTAGCAGGATTCATCGCTTAGCACCCAAGGGATTGGCTTTGCTGTAGGTTTGGACCTACGATTAGTATAAAGCCTATTTCTGCCCAGTGCTTATATCGCCGTATAGTGATTAGTTTCCCCATAGGTTTGAGTCTGAAGACCATGCAAGACCTTGGTTTTTCCTGGCACTTAGTGTTTCATGCAGATATGGTTTTTCCGTTGGCCTGAGTCCTTGGACCATGCAATGCCTGTGTTTTGTCTAATATTTAGTTTTCTCATCTGAAGTATCTGGTTTCCCCAGAGGCTTGAGTTCAAGGACCATACAATGCCTAGGTTCTGTCTAACATTTAGTTTTCTCATCTGAAGTATCTGGTTTCCTCAAAGGCTTGAGTCCGAGAACTATGCAATGCCTTGGTTCTGTCAAGTACCTAGTTTTCTCATCTGAAGTATCTGGTTTCCCCAGAGGCTTGAGTCCAAGGACCATGCAATGCCTTGGTTCTGTCCAGTACCTAGTTTTTTCATCTAAAGTATCTGGTTTCCCTAGAGGCTTGAGTCCGAAGACCATGCAATGCCTTGGTTTTGTCCAGTACTTAGTTTTCTCATTTTAAGTCGTTAGTTTCCCCAGAGGCTTGAGTCCGAGGACCATGCAATACCTTAGTTCTGTCTAACACTTAGTTTTCTCATCTGAAGTATCTGGTTTCCCTAGAGGCTTGAGTCCGAGGACCATGCAATGCCTTGGTTCTGTCCAGTACCTAGTTTTCTCATTTTAAGTGGTTAGTTTCCCCAGAGGCTTGAGTCCGAGGACCATGCAATGCCTTGGTTTTATCTAACACTTAGTTTTTTCATCTGAAGTATCTAGTTTCCTCAGAGGCTTGAGTCCGAGGACCATGCAATGCCTTGGTTCTGTCAAGTACCTAGTTTTCTCATTTTAAGTGGTTAGTTTCTCCAGAGGCTTGAGTCCGAGGACCATGCAATGCCTTGGTTCTGTCCAGTACCTATTTTTCTCATTTTAAGTGGTTAGTTTCCCCAGAGGCTTGAGTCCGAGGACCATGCAATTCCTTAGTTCTGTCTAACACTTAGTTTTCTCATCTGAAGTATCTGGTTTCCCCAGAGGCTTGAGTCCGAGGACCATGTAATGCCTTGGTTCTGTCCAGTACCTAGTTTTCTCATTTTAAGTGGTTAGTTTCTCCAGAGGCTTGAGTCCGAGGACCATGCAATGCCTTGGTTCTGTCTAACACTTAGTTTTCTTATCTGAAGTATCTGGTTTCCCTAGAGGCTTGAGTCCGAGGACCATGCAATGCCTTGGTTCTATCCAGTACCTAATTTTCTCATTTATTTACTATCTTATCTATTTATCCATAGCCATTTAATTCTACATTGCTATAATTTATAATAAACATTAAATAAATACACTTTTCAAGCAAAATAATAACAAACGCATGCTGGGGTTGGGGTAGGAGAAGACCCTGCTCTGTTTTGCCTCTTCGTTTGGCGTGACTCTTCTGATTACGAGGCGTCTCTTGGGTTGTTCGAGTAACTCGTTTTGACACTTCGGTGCCTCCTCGTTAAAAAGGCGCCTCTTCGTTAAAGAGGCGCCTCTTCATTAGTGTCATTTGTGGATTTACGAGGATCTAACGGTGGATAAGCCCCTTGGAATTTGGGTGGAATTATTGCCTCCGGAAATCTCTCCCTGGGATTTAATGCGGATTGGCTCTCACCAACTTTCCACCCTCTATATAAGGCGTTTCTAGGGCGACCTTTTCCTTTACACTTGACAAACATTCATCTTAAACTCTCCCAAAGACACTGCCTAGGGGTTCTGTAAAAAATAGCATTTTGAGCCCCTCCAAATGAATTGGCCCTTGGAAAGGGCGTTCCCGAGGATGCTTAGCCCCTCTCAGGAGCCAAGGATGGCGCCCCGACTCTGGACGTCATGTTGGGGTTGGGGTAGGAGAAGGCTGGAGACACTGCCTAGGGGTTCTGTAAAAAATAGCATTTTGAGCCCCTCCAAATGAATTGGCCCTTGGAAAGGGCGTTCCCGAGGATGCTTAGCCCCTCTCAGGAGCCAAGGATGGCGCCCCGACTCTGGACGTCATGTTGGGGTTGGGGTAGGAGAAGGCTGGAGATTCTCCTTCTTTTCAACCTAACCAGTGGTGGAACCCTCCTTACTGTTTGGAGAAGGATCTAGAAAGAATGTTACCTCCTTCCCTTGGATTTGGGTCTGTGACCCTCCAAGCTGGCAGCGATGGGGTTGAGAGGGAAACCAGGCGGAAACCAAAAGTGGAACCGTCTGGTGCTGCGACTTCTTCCGTCTTCAATGTTGCCTTCCTTTCCTCTTCTCCGCCTTTCTCCTCCTCTTTTGCTCCTCAACCAGCCTTCCGTCCTTCATTTCCTCTTCTCTTACTTCACAACCAGCCTTCTTTTCTATCTTTTATTCCTCTGCCAGCTTTGTTAGGCGTTTGCCTTTGTAGTTAGCTTTAGAACAAGCCCCACGGGCATCACTTGTAAGAGATGTAATTTTTTCTTCATATATTAATAAAGAAGTAGACTTGTTTTGTCTCTTTTATTTTTTGCACATTCTTGTTTTTTGTGATTGTTGACTTCTGAATGAATGTTGTTGCTGTAAACTGCATTATTTTGGTGTGTTTTTTTTTTTTTTTAAAGGTGTTGCTCTTAATTTTTTCACACCGACCGTCGCACTTGCTAGTGCACTAGTCCTCCCTACAGACGGCGCCAATTGTAGGGACTCAATTTGTAATGGACCCATAACAATAAAATTTGTAGAAGGTGGGTAGAAGGGCTAGGCACCAACAAAGCAAGTAATGGATGATATGAAATTCATAGAAATAATAACGAAGGAATTTGGCTAAGTGTTTTTGAGAATAATCACCATAACCTTGGTTAAATGTTTATGAGGATCTTTATAATGACTTTGGTTAAGTATTTGTGAAAATCTTTGTGATGATTTTGGTTAAGTATTTGTGAGGCATGCTCGTCCTCGGCTCAGTCCGAGGACCTTTTTCCTTCGATCTGATAAACATAAGGGTTGTTCTTAAATGCCCTAAAAGATCCCCCCCTCTATTTCTGGGGGTTCTATATGTTATATATTCTTGTTTAGTTAATCCTTAGCCGTCCACTTGTCGGTTATCCGAACTCTGTGTCTAAGGGTTTGTCCCATCATCTGCCTTTGCAGACTTTCTGTTAGTTCCTAGCCGCCTTTGCAGGCCTTCTATTAGTTGAAGTGACCAAGGCATCTGGGCTTGCTTGTCACTTCACCATTAAAGCAGCCAGAATGTTGGTGGCATACATTTAATGGGTGAATGATATTTTCCTTCTATCAACGTCGGTTGGCCGAGGAGGTGGGCATCCTCGGCCTCTATATTCTCCTCGGCGCGGGCCTTGGGCCGGATATGGAGTGGGTCGGGGTTGTTTAAATATTTGGGGCCCCACAACAACAATTTAAAAAACAAAACTAAATTGCATTAACCCATAATAGAGTTTTAAATAATATAAAAAATTATCAACCTAAGTCCTAAAGTAGAAATGCAAGAAAAATAAAAAAAAAAATCCACCAAAAAATTTAGAGAGAGAGAGAGAGAGAACATTTTTTTTTTTTTAAGGGAAAACTATGCATAGAATAGAAGAGATAGTAACAAATTTATAGTAAGAGGGTGTGAATAAGAAGAGACAAAACTAAAGGAAGATGAAGGGAAAGAGGAAGAATGATATTAATGTAGAGGGTAGTGGAGAGATGAAAATGTAAGGGGGGGGAGATGAAAAGGTAAGGGAGGGAAAAAGATTGAAAAAGTAGTGGAGAGATGAAATGGAAAGGGAGAAAGAAAGGTTGGAGAAGTGTAAATATTAAAAAAATAAATGTTAAAAACAATTATAGGAAAAAAAAAAAAAAAAAACCTAAAGCTTGAAAGGTTTCAACGTTTTTTTTTTTTTTTTTTTTTTTTTTTTTTTTTTTTTTTTTTTTTTTTTTTTTTTTTTTTCCCCTTTAAGCTGAAAAGGCTCATACAAAATTCTAAAGCTGATCTGAAAAGACTTTGGATTGGGCTTGATACTGGAACTAAATAAATTAGAGGTGGGCTGGATTAATTATATAGATTTATTATAGGGTGATAGTGGAAGTAAATAAATAAGTAGTGGGGTGCATTTATAGGGTTGAAAATTGTAAAAACCATTTTAAAATTGTAGGACAAATTATATTTATAAAAAAAAAAAAAAAAGAATGACGTGGCAGTTGATGTGGCATAACGTTAGAGCAGCAGCATTAAACGCTACGTGTTTTTTTTTTCCTCCTTTAAGCTTGAAAAAGTAGTGGAGAGATGAAATGGAAAGGAAGAAAGAAAGGTTGGAGAAGTGTAAATATTAAAAAAATAAATGTTAAAAACAATTATAGGAAAAAAAAAAAAAAAAAACCTAAAGCTTGAAAGGTTTCAACGTTTTTTTTTTTTTTTTTTTTTTTTTTCCCCTTTAAGCTGAAAAGGCTCATACAAAATTCTAAAGCTGATCTGAAAAGACTTTGGATTGGGCTTGATACTGGAACTAAATAAATTAGAGGTGGGCTGGATTAATTATATAGATTTATTATAGGGTGATAGTGGAAGTAAATAAATAAGTAGTGGGGTGCATTTATAGGGCTGAAAATTGTAAAAACCATTTTAAAATTGTAGGACAAATTATATTTATAAAAAAAAAAAAAGAATGACGTGGCAGTTGATGTGGCATAACGTTAGAGCAGCAGCATTAAACGCTACGTGTTTTTTTTTTCCTCCTTTAAGCTAAAAGGGCTCACACAAAACCCTAATGCTAAACTGAAAAGACTTTGGATTGGGCTTGATAGTGGAACTAAATAAATAAGAGGTGGGCTGGATTAATTATATAGATTTATTATAGGGTGATAATAGAAGTAAATAAATAAGTAGTAGGCTGGATTTATTATAGGGTAATAGTGGAAGTAAATAAATAAGTAGTATGGTGCATTTATAGGCCTGAAAATTGTAAAAATCATTTTAAAATTATAGGATAAATTATATTTAAAAAAAAAGTAAAAAAAGAATGACGTGGCAGCTGATGTGGCGCAACGTGAGAGCAGCAGCATTAAACGCTACGCTTCAGCTTTTAGTAATATATAGATTAATATTTATCATATCACAGTTTAAAGTCTCAGATTTTCTCTTAGCAAAAACTTGAGAGAGATTATTGAACATACTAGTTGGCATTTTCATCATTTCATCATCATGAGTCATGAGAGAACATTATGTTATACATAAAGAAGAGAGAGAGAGTAATTTAAGTATAGTAGAGATTAGTTTTGAAACACCATGAAGCATGAACACTGACAATGACATGAGCACAACATGACAAGACATGATAACACCACAATTCTTGAAAAATTTGAGGATAGGATACTACAATTAATTAAATGTATTTTTAGGTATGTTTTATTTACTTATAGGCATATTTTAGTTTATACTCTTTTTAGACTTTAGTAACTTCCTTGTGTTCAATACCCACAAAAAATGGGAATAATTACCGGACCAAGCAAAATGGGTCATTTTCTTCTTTGACATTTATAAAAGTGCAAATTACACATCTAAGTTTAGGAGTTTTTGAATTTTACACTTTGAAATTTTAGAATTTGGATTTACGTTTTAACCCCCTAAAGTTAATATTCTGTTTGGGCAATGTTGATACAAATGAGCTTTATAAAGTAGTGATGAATGTTGAAGGCTTTGAAGTAGAAATCTTTGCTGAAACTTTTGATCATTTGGTTAATGGTGAAAAGGCAGGAAGGACTTTTATGGCTAAAAATGATAGGTTGAGAAATCTTTGGTTGGAGAAATTTTTCAACAAAACCTTCTAACTTGAGGTTACTGGATATGTTTTGTGAACCTTGTTAGTGGTATTATGGTAGTCTTTGGGTTGTTAATTATGAAACAATTCCATATTTTGGAAGGTTATGTATTAATGTTAGCTATATTGTCGTAATCTTTGGGTTTTGTTATTATAAGTGTGCTTATGGATGGTTATGCAACACAGACTGACATGGTTTGGGATGGTTATGAAACGATGTTATATTTTGGATGGTGGTAATATTATAAAAATCTATGTTATGAAAGTAACATATCTATGTTATGGTTGCTTTGCCCCTTTTGTTTTGTTATGAATGATGTTTCTTATTCAGTATATGTATTACAGCACATGCCTTCAATATATATTCCTTGAAGGAATATATCTATGTTATGGATGATTCTTTATCATTTTATTTTTTGGTATGATGGAGGCTTTTTTCGTTATTCAGATTATATATTTATAGGTGCCTTAAATATATTCATTGAAGAAATATATCTATGTTATGGATGGTTTATCTTTATTCAAGATATGTATTTTTTGGAAGTTAATAAAAGAAAGTTTTAACTTTTTAATAATTTTTTTTTTTCCATTTTACATTGTGCTAAACACTGAAAAATATTTTATATAGTTTTTTATGCATATAATCAAACACGGTAAAATGAAAACATTTTTTAGAAAATATTATATATTTTATCTTTGCAAATATTTTATATTGAAACAAAGGGAGCATAAGTGCCACATAAGCTTGTCATGTATGTTTAGTTCGTCCAATAAAATGATGTTATGTCATTTTTATTATGCCATGTCATTTCATTATGCCACATAATATCACTTTATTGGCCGAATTAAACACACGCGGAAATTTTATATAATATTTAATTAAAAATATGGATGAATGCTACTGATGCAAATAGAATATAATTTTAGTAAGTATAATCCAAATTCTAACTCAAGATATAAATTTCAAAGAATCCAAAATTTTAGAGATTTTATCTTTCACTGTACCCTTTCAACTTTATAAGCTCACAACTACTACCGCAGTGTCCTAGACGGCCTAGAAAGGCAACATCTCATCTTTTCGGTCCTTTGGGCTAAAGCAGGTCACATATCGACCAAATGCAAATGGGCCAACAAGACTAAAAAGGGGAAGCTACGACAAAAGCCCAAAAATCTTCCTTCTTGGGCTACATGTTTAAGAACCTGACCTGGGCCAAAAGGGGAAGCGAAGATAAAAGCCCAAATATCTTTCCTTCTTGGGTTTCACGTTTAAGAACCTGACCTGACCCCTGGCCCTGAGACGCACATGTATTTCTTTCCATATGGCACTTGAATTTTATTTTTCTTTGAAAGAGACTGTGTAAGACTCATAAGTCATAATCACCCTTATATGATTACTTTCATGAAAAGTGCTATATTCACAATATTTTTATAATAATTTCACAACAAATTATTGGTTCAAATTTAAATATAAAAAATGAAAAATTTTAATTGCAATTGCTTATAATTTAAATATTATATATTTGCTAAAAGTTTTGTAATTCAATTGATTAACATCTTTTAGTATTTTCAACGGAAATCTCTAGACCTTTCAAATTTTCCATACTCCTTCATAAGCAGTTAAGTACTGTCAAATTGTAAATAAAAAATAAAATATTTATTAGAACTTTTACTAAAAAAAAAAAAAAAGGTTCCCTAATTTATGAATTTTGAATTTCCGAAATTATTTTTATATCATAATTTTTTGGGTCCTAATTTATTGGAATTGAATTTTTATATTTATATTTATGTCCTTAATTTGTTTTATTATTAAATAATTCTTAGTTATGTAATAGGGCTATTTTTGTAAGTATAGCAATTTAGATATTAAAGAGTTAAATTCTAATTATGCATAGTATTTAGAATGAATAATAAAGAAGAAAGGAAAATTTTATATCTCTCAAACTTTTCCCAAATATTAAAATCCTCGTAATTCCAAAAACTCTTTCATCATTCCAATCCTAGAAGTCATCAAAATTGCCCTAAAAAGACAACCAAAAAAAAGAAAAAAAGAAAAGAAAAGGGAGAAACAAGAAATCACAAGAAAAGTACTAAAATGGGTCAGTATCATTCAAAACCAAGATAAGTCGATATATTTGAGGCAACCAAGGGGTTGTTTCAACGTTCTATGCCCGAAATCGTTAATGCCCCATTTTGGGACAAGGTTGTTTGTGCACCCAAATCCCAACCAAATCTCTTCGGAAAGTGCATACCATATATAGCACTTTTTGTTTCCTTATTTGTATTTGCATATACTTGTTACTATTTCCATACTTATATTTTACACACATCAATTGTATATGTATAGCTCCCATTATGTGTTGATTTTTGAACAAAGGAATATCAAATTATCCTTAGGGTGTGTTTAGATACTACTTATTTTGCTGAAAAATAAAAACACTTCAGCAAAATAATTTTAAATATGTGAATATTGCGTGGAATCCATTTTTAATGAAAGTTTTGATGAAAAAAGAGGTTTGTGAGTCCTGTGAACAGTGCACGAGACCCAATAAAAAAACATAAAAGCCATAGAAATGCACTTCTCAAAAAAAAAAAAAAAAAACGTAGACACAAACACAGTTTCAGCACTATGCAAATGGGTACTTAATTTAGGCATAGTCAAAGCTTCCTAGGTCAATTATCACTATATATAAATAGAATCTTTTGACAATATGCCTAGGTCTACGGAGTTGTAGCAATTTTTATAATGTCAAAGAGAATAATATATGGATGACAGTACTTTTTTTTTATTTTTATTTTTTGCGAGAAAAGATGATAGTACATTACAATGACACAACATCCTAATTATGAAGTGACAAATATATACTCCAAATAACAAGTCCAAAACGGCCCAAAAATGGGCCAAATGTTTTTTCTTTTTTTGCCTTCGTGGACTATGCTTCACAAAATCCCATTTAAAAGTAAACGCTTCTAAGTTGGGTTAGGTCATAAACCATATTAAACACAAAACCAAGTTCCACATGGCCCAAGAAGTGTAAACTGAATTTTAACCTCATTATGTGGATGATCAAATATTAAGTTGTATTTTTAGAGTTGCATGACGTTTTAGGATACTTTTTTTTTTTTTTTTTTTTGAGAAGAAATTTGGGATAGTAATTTATTATGTTATTTAGAGATGGCTAAACATTCCGATCATATTGATGTCAAATCTTAACAAATTGCCAAAAAGTTTTGTAGCTCAATTAGCATTTTTTGGTATTCTTAAGAGACATATAGTTTCAATCCTCCATCTTCCAATGCAACCATTGAATTATAAAAAAAATCTTTACAAATTGATTAAATTTCTCGTAGATAATGAGAAAACTTAATAGATGCTCTAAGAACATTAGTTTAAAAATTATTTTTTAGAAACTTTTTTACGGAAAAGAAAAAAAATAATTGATTGTTTTGACAATTTTTTTTTATATTTTTCTTAAAAGTTGTATTATTATTAATTTTTAAAAAATGGTGCATTAACAAATGCTTTAAGACATCGGTTAGTCCATTAGTCTATAAATTATTTAGCGTCGATGTATTGATAAATGATTCTGTAATGACTTACTTAACTAAGGCCTAAGAGTGTCCACAAAGAGCAATACTTAGATAGTACTGGAGCACTATTGCAGGTTCTCACAAAAAAAGTGAACTCCATAATAAATTTCATGCGCAGAGTCCACCCATTTTATGAGAGCATAGAGCATTACTCTTGGACTATCTACGTACTTTTCCTAAAAAGCTAAAATATGTATTCTTCAAATCTAGCCTCTGCTATCAATGCAGAGTTGGCTGCAATTTATAAGGCTTTTCCTGCATTCAATTTGCCTGGGTGGTTTCACACAACTACAACAGCCCCAAATTGGACTAAAAAGTTGCTATTGCTTTCAAAGAGCAGATTTCAGTACTTGCCAAATTTCATTACTAGAGCCCGTTAGAGATTTCAGTAGTTGAGAAGTAAATACCTCAGTACAAAAGGCTAAATACGTTGAGATGTAGCCTATTGGAGGCACTCCATGCTTTTTGCAGCTAAATCCAGCTACTATTTAGAATTTAGATCCTGTCTGTCCAAATCCCAAGAGCCCCATTTTCTGCTTCTGCTTTTGATAAACATATCCAACTACTTAAGTGGATCTACCACTCAAGATTTTATATTATGTTCCTCCAAAAATTGTTAATGTTAGTCTTAATTTATACATTGAACGCGTAGAAACCTAAAATATTAAAATTGAAAAAACTTGACGTGAAAATTTTATTCTTTCTGGTCCACAACCTTGTGGAAAGTAGACCACCTTGACCATTAAGCCATGATTTTGATAGTCTACACTCCAACCTCAATCTTACACGTCTCTTGGATTTTATATAGAATTATATCTTAAAAAAATAATAATAAAAAAAGAGAGTTGCCTACATCTTTTTCACTATATATATATATATATATATAATATTATTGGATGCCCTAAAAATATTTATTAGTGAACAATTTTAGAAAAATTTTAATAAAAAAAATTAATATTTTAATAATATTTTTTAATTTTTTATAAAAATAGTATCAAAACTTTTGTAAAATAGTTTGTTATCCATTTCTTTAAAAGTACCCACTAACATGGCCTTAAAAAAAATAAATAAATAAAAAAATAAACCTCAAAAAGTGTTCATAATCCAACTAACCCCATATAAGAAAATTTTCAGATACAAGTTGATTCCACCGTTTGCATCTATGGCCACACATGGCTGGTTGGGCTTCTTTAAATGCTTCTAACATTTAGTAGGTCAATTAATCCTTTAATTTCTTTAATTTCTTGGAAGAGAGCCAGTAATATAAAAAAGTATACTATATTTCGGTAATACTACCTCAATATTTGTTTTGATGTTTCTATTCAATAAATGGATAACACTTATTTCAAAAAATTACATTAATCTATTTCAATAAATGATTAATTTATTTTCTCAATAGTATAGAAGATTGTAATTAATTTATTAAAATAGTTAGATATAATTTTTTTAATTAAGTGTTATTTATTTATTGAGTAGAAAATATTAAAATAAATATTAAGTTGATATTACCAAACATATTATGCTTTCTCACGAACCAATCAATAAAGTCTGCTTCAACTTTTCATAAAGAGATTCCCAACTGCCAACAACTCCTTGACTTTTCTGCTCCCTTGAAATTATGGCAGCCCCAAACAAGTCCTCATGCAAAGTGTAAATTTTCTGAAACAAATGCTAGTCGGCTTCAACTTTTTATAAAGTGTTCCAACAAATCCCACCAAGTGGAAATCTTGAGTTGATTATTTAATTCACATTGTAGAAAGAAGTCTTTTAGCAACATTGAAATCTGAGTACTGATTATCATTGCTAGAAGCTTCCAGCTGCTACAAGTGGTCTTATAAATGCAACAACCAATGTATTTATTATATGTTACCTGTTAATTTTCCATGACCACTACTGATAGAGAAGTTGAGTGCATTTTGGGATTTACCTAAGAAAGTTTAATTTTATTTTCCTTTTTTGTCTCAGTTTTTTATATAAATAATTTAATTCTTAAGTTCTTAAAAATAAATTAGCTTTTAATTTTTTTTTAACAAATTTAATATAAAAGTTTTTTAAAAAACTATATCGTGTGATTAATACTATTCATATAAGCTACCGAAAAAAATTGCAAAAAGGGGAACAATTTTAGGCATTTTATAGCAAACAAGATTGTGGAATGTACTTCACTCTTAAGCTTGTGTGAGACCAATTTGATTGACCACTCGGTATTTCAGTCCAGGGTAATCCATAGACTTTTATGAAAACCACTTGTTATACATTTAACTTAAGGAAAATAAGATAATGTTATATTTTGGGCTAGTGACAAAAGTTTCATGTACACTGGAAATACAATACAAGGGACAATGTGGTTCTGTATATGACCTACTAACTGTATGGCCTTTGCGCCAAACTTCAATTCATTTTGGACAAACATTGTATCAGGTCTAAACAAGCTCCATCCGGAAAATCATGAAAAGCATTGGTCCATTTGTTGTGAAATAAGGCATTTTACGACATGGCACAAATAATTAAACATCAGTAAGTTAAACACATTCAGGGGAAAAAAAAAGTGACATCAATATTGGACTACAGGTTACAAAATGATAGCAAGAAACAATACTCTGGATAGGTGATGCATGATCACACACCAATGTAAACAATCATTATCGAGGGTCTAGTAATGTAATGGTTATTTCGTTGGTTGAAGATGATTCATTCTTACTTGATGAAGAATTTGCATCATGTGGCCCCTTATCTATGAAGAAACCAGGTTCTTTGGGCTGCGGCAATACACTTTCACTACCCAACATTAAAAGAACAGTTGACAAGCTCGGCCTATCGTCAGCACGTTGTTGCACACATAGGAGACTAACATGGATACAGCGTAACACTTCTGAGAGGTTGTTTGAGTCGGTCAAGCAAGCATCCATCAGCTCCAAAGGCCTGCCTTCTTTCCATAGTCTCCATGCCTAAAAATATTGAAAGTTACTTATCATTAATTGGTTTAAGTGTTTAACATATTCTGAAAATAAGTACAAACTCTTAAATACTTACATGTCCTATAAGGTTCCCTTTTTGGTCTTGGTGATACAGCCCTCTAGATTTCTTTCCACTTACCATCTCCATCAACAAGATTCCAAAGCTAAAAACGTCAGATTTTGTTGAGTAGAGTCCATCAAATGCATACTCTGGTGCCATATAGCCACTGCATTGCACCATGAATTAGGATAAATAACTACATTAATGAAATTATAGATTTATACAGATATATAGCATATCAATAGTACTTACTAAGTCCCAACCACTCTGTTTGTGTTTCCTTCTGTCTGATCCCCTCCAAATATTCTAGCCATGCCAAAATCTGATATTTTGGGATTCATCTCACTATCAAGTAAAATGTTACTTGCCTTGAGATCTCTATGTACAATCCTCAATCTAGAATCTTGGTGGAGATAGAGAAGCCCCCTAGCAATCCCACATATGATTTGGAAGCGCTTGGACCAATCCACAGCTTTACTTTTTGTTTCATCTAGCAAGTTTCTTGTTCAAGTTAATATAAAATTCTCAAATTCTTAACCAGTCAACTGAAATTTTACATATTCAATGGAAAAATTGATAACAGAATTACACATGCCATTCCCTACTAAATACAATAGGTTCAGAGGGATCCATACCAAAAATGAAAAAGTCCAGGCTCTTATTTGGCATGTATTCATACACCAGCATCTTCTCTTCTCCCTCAATGCAACAACCAAGAAGCTTAACAAGATTTCGATGCTGAAGTTTTGCAATCAGTATAACTTCATTTTTGAATTCGTTCAGTCCTTGTCCCGAGCTCCTAGAAAGCCTCTTCACAGCAATTTCTTGTCCATCTATTACACCCTGAAAGTTCACATTTGCAAATCAATCTAAAAAGTCTGAATAAAATGAGTAGTATTTCTTTGCTATTTACTTTTCCAACACGTTGCAAATTTACCTTGTATACTGGTCCAAAACCACCTTCTCCAAGTTTGTTGTTAAGTGAGAAGTCATCAGTGGCTCTAGAAATTGTGGACAGGTCGAACATTGGAAGCTCCATATCTTCTTCTTTACCCCTGCTGCTATGACCAGTTGTTCTACTTCTCTCCATTTTCTCTGATAAAGGAGAATTAACCAAAAAAAAATCACAGTGACCTTAACTCAAGGATAAAACATGTGAAGAGAAGCACATTATGATATACATTTAGGTTAATTAGCAGATCACTATCTTTATAAGAAACTTTACCTTTTAAGTTTTTCCTGATTCTCAAAATCAAATAGCTAGCTAAGAGCATTCCAGAAGCTGTCACAACGGAACACACAACTAGCACTGTTATCTTCTTCTTATGACCATCTTCCATACCTTGATATTAGATTTAGAAGTGACAAAGCAAATTCAGTCAATAGTATAAACAGAACTAAAAAATATTTTAAATTCTTCAAAAAAAAAAAAAAAAAAAAAACATTTTGAAAGACAATTAAAAACACTTATTGAAGATCTTCTTTCACAAAATAAAACTCATACCTACTTCTGAAGGGTGCATTCGAATGTATAGATCCTGTCCACCAGCTGGAAACTGTTTAATATCTACTAAATCACCAAACCAGATGGCGCAGCCAGTACCTTCTTTGATATCTGAGTTTGTATAAGCCATACAAGAACACTTATTCAAGCATTCTGCCCTGCATTCCTTGAGATTCATACTTGTGTTCACCCATGAGTGTGTGGTATCTGGGAGTTTCAATCCAGAAAATGTAAGAAACCCATGTGTACTTTTATCCTCGCAGCTCAATGGTTTACTGCGTACACATCCTTGGGTCCAATCCATTGAATCCCATCCTTTTTCTGACTTGGGTTTGAATCCCTTCAAACATTGACAGACCGGGGAGTCAGTAACAAGACACCTTGCATAAACCCCACAAAGGGCATAGGTATCACAGCGGTCTATAGGCAGAGATGCATAAAGCTTCCAACTTTGTTCTGTCCATGTGTAGCGTTGAAACAAAGAGTTAGTTTGGTTGGGAAGTGCTCTTGAAAGGAGTGCCTGTTTGAGGGTATACATGAAGTAGACCTCATCTTGATTGAACACAAATTCGAAGGCAAACACTGGATTTGACTTTAGTCCAGGTGAACCACTGAAGCCATAGCCATTCCAAGGCCCAGTACGGAAGTATATTGTTGAGCCTTGCCATAAATAAGCTTCTGGGTAGTTATGAAGTGTCATCTCAAAGATACAGTTTCCAGGAGATGGGTCATCCCAGTTCTTCCATGCAATTAAGCGCCTGTTGAGACCTCTCTTTAAATCCCAACCATGTTTCATTCCTGCTAAAAATGTATCAGATGGGTAGTCAAAGCTTTGCCACAAATAGTCTCCTGAATTGCCATCTGTTACCACAAGATTCCCTGTATCCAAGAGTTGTAACAATGGACTCTGAGCTTCTTTCAAAGTGCTTGCTGACCAAACAACCGAATCATTGTGAATGAGGTTAAGATTTCCAGTGCTGTTTATCATCAAAATCCCAGATGAATCGTTGATTGGGCTAACTCTGTTTGCAACCCAAACAACAGTTTGAACTGGGATGCTCTTGTACCAAATTCCCAAGTAACGATTCTTGGAACTTCCAGGACTGAAGAAACCCAGTTCAAATTTTCCTTCTCTTGACACTATGGAGTTACCATCGCTTAAAGGTTGGGAGGGAGTTATGCTGTCTACACCATAGCAGATTTTAAACAAGAAACAGAGTAAATTTGCAACGACAAGAATAGAAGAAAGAAGGCCCATTGATTCCTACTTCTTGACCTCTATGGTTCCTATATACAAGTTCAAGACAGGCCTCTAATAATCAAGGACCATTAGAAAGGCATAAACCCTGAACGACACGCCAGTTGACTTGGACGCATGTCTTCCGGAAAAGAGGACACAACGCTTCTTGGGTTACAAAATGAAGGAACCTACTTTAAAAGTGACTCACGAGTTGAAATTTTCTTATTTCAAGCAAAGAAAAGAACAAGGATATATATATATATATATATATATATATATATATATATATATATTGACATAACACCACATTTTTCATTATTTATTTATATATATATAAACACCATACTCTATTATGATAAGTATGTAATATATCAGAAAAAAAAAAGTATGTAATATAAGTGGTATCAATGCTAGATTTAAATAAAAATTATATTACACTAATTATAAGGAGTTGTGGAAAAATTATATTTCTAATTAATCTTATTATTTTTGTAAGTTCTAATTAACTCAATTGGTAAAGTCTTTTATTATCCGATAAGATATTTGAAATTTGATTCTTATTTATACTAAAAATTAATTGTTATCTTATGCTGAATGATAAAAAGTAATTATTATGGAGTAGATGTCATAGATTAAAATTATATAATACCTATAAAAAAAATCTTAATATTTTTTATAAACCATTGTTTGTATCGTTTTATGGGGGAAGGTGGTGTCGGTAATATTACCCATATCAAATTATTGCAAAAATGTCAAAAGACTAATATTGGGAATACAAAAAATTTCACAAGCATATTCATCACTATTGATGTAGTAAATTGTGATTAAAATAAGCTTTCACATGGCTTTACTACTAACATTACTTTATTAGCACCAAATTATAATATGTTATTTCAATAATTGCGAAGAAAGTTTGAAAAAAGTTGTATTTCCGCAGAATTGTTGTTACAAATGTTTTTCCGGAGCTGCTAATTGAAGTATTGAACATTAGTTAATCAAAATTTAATAATTCTAGAAAAAAGTAACTGACTATAGTCCTAATGGTATCTAAATCTGACCACTCCCACAAAATTGCAACTTAAAAAATTGCAATGGATTTTCAATGACTATAATAACTTAACCCTTAGATTATGTTTAGATACTTGAATTTGGATTTAGATTTGAAAGTGATGGATTTGAAATACCTTAATTCTAAATCCATAAATATTTAAATACGTCATATGGATTTTTAAAATTCAATGGGTTTATAAGTTATTTCAAATTATAGGATTTTAAAGTTTAAAATCCTTGGTAGATTTGTCAAATCCAAATTCTTGATCCTTTGTAAATTATCCAGACAAGGTATTTGGATTTTAATTACCCAAAATTTGCCATCCAAACACAACATTAGGGTTTAGTGGGCTTGGTTGACTCTTGCCTAGGGCAAGGTTAACACAAAAATCAGATTGTAGATTCTAGCAATTTCTCGATTGTCCTTCTTGCTCATTCTAGATTCTCAGATGTAGCACAATTTTGCTACTATTCACAAGGGGATAAAATCAAAATTTAAAAATAATAAGAATAGCAATGTTGTTTAAACCATCTGATGAACATGAAATTTATTTTTAAATAAAATTAAGTGACATAAAGATCATGCTGATTGGACCATCCAATCAAAAGATCAAATCAAATAAAGATCAACGGTTAATATGCATTCTAACATGTTAAGGAATAAACCATGTGATTATGTGTAGTTAATTTTGATTGTTTCTTAATTGATAATTAGGATTAATTTCATGTCAAATTCCCCGATGTCGAAAAAAACCTGAAATTTAATTTTATTTATTTATTTATTAATTTTGATATTTTTATGTAATTTTGATATTTTTAGGTTTAGGGTTATTATTTCCTTAATTTTGGGTGCATTTAATACTTTTTAAGTCAAGTTGGGGTCCTATTATGGTAGGGTATCAATTAGGTAGGGTATCAATTAGGATCTATTTTAGAATATGTTTTATTGTCAGTCAAATTTTATGAAGCCTTTAAATAGGCCTCAACCAGTACGTGAAATTGAAATTAATATTCTATTTAATAAAAATTTTAGACTTTTGTCTCTTAACTTTTGGGTGGATTCCAGCAACTCTCCTTATAGATTTAAGGAACTCTTGTGGATTCAAGGTTATTTCAAAAGTAAATGTGTTTTGCTTTTTTGTGGCTTTCCACATGCATTAGTTGGTATCAGACCCTTATTCTTACCCTGGATTGATGACTAATAAACATGACGGTAGTAGTTCTAGTAATGGGAAAGGTTAAAGGACATGTTCTTAGGAAAAAATTCCTTTAGATTCAACAATAAACCTTGTAAGGACTACACGAACTACATCAAGTAGTCACTACCCTCTTTGAGAGGAAATCTTGCCACAGTAACACCAATCAATCTAATCATAGATGCATCCCTAAATACAACAAAATTCAATGGAAAGATGCGTAGTTGGATTTTATTAATTGGATTCTTGATTTGCAAGAACATTTTAATTATTGAGAAATATGTGATGAAGAAAAATTAAGACTTGTGTCTAATAAATTGGATAATGATGCGGCTGAATGGTGGGATGACATACATATTAATATAAAGTGTTGAGCTAAGCATACAATTCTTTCTTGGCATTAAATGAAAAAGATGTTGGTTGATTTTTGGTTTCCTCGTGATTATTATGATATATTATATTATACTACTTGTAAAGTTGTGATTTCCAACTAGCTTATGTTGGTTGTAATTCTGTACCAAATTTGATTATAATTTCTTCAATCATTTCCCTGTATGTATGTGGGTTTATTTGTAAGGGATTAGTGTGAGAGATCGGTGAAGAATCAAGTTTCAAAAGATGAATTAGTGCAATTCGCGACTAGCTCACAAGAAGCTCGCAAGAAGCAACCAGTGAAAAGGCCATGTCTGAAGCACATGATTGGAAACTGAAGAATCATGACAGGCTGTTATGTTCACGAGTGTTTCATGAGAAGGGCCATCCCGTGAAGTACCCACGAAACATTTTGTTTGGCAAAAAATTAAGTTGCTTTACCAATTTCTTTACCCATACTATAAATACCCTCATTACCCACTAATTGTAAGAAGTGTTTTTCAGAGAGAAAACCCTATCAAATACACTTGAGAGTTAGCTTGTAATACCCACAATCATCTACACATTTCCTTGTGGTTATCCTTAACTCCTATCTCTCCATCTCTACATCTTTGAGAGGTTCATAGCCCAAACACTTAACACACTAGATTTGAGTGTTAAGTGAGGTTTTGGTGCTGTTGGGAAGTATTGGAAGGAGCCATTTAGTAGCGGATGCAATCGGGTTGAATTGCGGGATTCGGAAAGTTGGAGAAGACAAGACTTCAAGAAGTCCATTGGTAGCAGGAGCTTGGAGGGCTCAAGTACATGGGATAGATTAGGCTTGGAGGGTCTTTTGTTATTCGTGTACTCCAACTTTATTCTCTAGTGGATCGATTTCAACTTGGAGGGTCGCGGAGAGGTTTTTCGCCTAGTTCTTCGGTTTCCTCTTCAATAATGCGTCTTGATGTTATCTTTTGTTTGCATCTCTCTTCCATACTCTTTAAGCTTTCATTTTATTGTCAATTGTGGATGGATATGGCTTAAAGTAATGTTATCGGTTCATTGTGCACATTTATTCTTGTTATGCACTTTGATTAAGTAAGAGTAAAAGCAATCTAGTTTTAATTTTTAATTGGGGGTCTGAACAAGCTCTCATGTTTTCACACAAATTCGAGCTTTTACAACTATTGATAATAGACATGAATATTCCTAAAAATATGATTATATTCCAAAAGTCATTATCGAACCACAAACTCAAGATTATCACCCAAGGAATTATTTAAATTGTACTCTAGTCCAAGCATTAAGAGTAGGGCTGTGCATGGGTCGGGTTGGGTCGGGTTGAGGGAATTTTTTGACCCGACCCACCATGGTGGGTCAAAAAAAATTCAACCCAACCCAACCCATCACATAAATCCAACCCAACCCAACCCAACCCACATGGGTCGGGTTGGGTCGGGTTGAACCCATGGGTTTGAAATTTTTTTTTAATTATTATTAAATTGAGTAAAAAAAAATATAAATATTAATATATTAAAAAAACTCAAAGATTAGTATCGATGTAATTCCTTAAGGGCAAACAACACCAATAACTAAACAACAATAATAATTTATTAGAGTTTGTGTGAACTAATTGGCTTTTATATAGGATAGGAAGAGCAGGTTATTTTAAAAAATTTATTAATTATATAATACATATTATATATATAATTAGTATTAGTAGGAGGAACTGAGGAAGTACTGCTCTACAGCTGGTTTTTTTTTTTTTTTTTTAAAATTATTAAATATAATATATATATATATATATTTAAATATATAAGTGCCCTGGTTTTATAAAAAAATTTATTAAATATATAATACATTTTAAATATATATTAAATATGGGTGGGTCGGTGGGTCGGGTCGGGTTTGGCGGGTTTGTAATTTTATGACCCAAACCCAACCCGACCCGCTATAAAAAATAATTTTGTAACCCAACCCAACCCACCAAGGCCTAAAAACCGACCCAACCCGGTGGGTCGGGTTGGGTCGGGTCGGTGGGTTTTCTGCACACCCCTAATTAAGAGAAGAAATATATTTGGGGGTTGACAAGATGAAGCCAATTTTTAAATAAAATATTAAAGAGATTGAAGATTAGGTTTTGTCATCACAAGTTGAACAATTGTGTGTAAAAGAAAATAATTTTCTTGAATATGATCTTGAAGCCAATGAGGAAATTCATAAGATAAAACCCTAGATTTTGATTCTTTGATTTTTTTCCCTCCCTAAAAAGGAGAGAGAAAATTAGAAATCATAAGATAGGATCATTAAGATAATGTTTTGATCATTAGTGTCTTTAAAATTACTTTAAAATTCATAATTATCTTTTAAAAACTTAAGAAATGAAACAAAACCCACCAAAAAATAGAGTTGGGGCCAAAATGTGCTCAGGACACCGGTGCAATCGGCACCTTGTCTTAATAAACATGAGTTCAATTAAAACTCATCTCCTAATTCTAGCCAAATCTGAGTTTTAGATTATTTTATCAGCTCGACATCAAATTCAAACGTTTATGAGGAAAAAAATGAATCCATAACACATGGAGGGAAATAGTGAAATAAAAATTCAGCCATCTACTCCATTTCCCCTCTAAAAATAACACCCCCCTATCAAATAAAATTATTAAAATTTTGGACTCCAGAGAGTATAATTTCTATATCCATAGAGTTATTAAATATTGAAAGTAGAGAGGTTCTGTAGAAATTTTGAGAGAAAAACCTTGGTGGAGACATTAAAGGTATTTTGGTTGCTTTTGCAACATTACTCCACTTAAGTCATAAACAAATTTACTTACTCTCATATATATATATATATATATATATATATATATATACACACACACACACACACACATACACATCAAAATTTTCAACAACATCACATCTAGCAAACTATAACACAACCTATGATGTTACACAAGCACTCGCAAGCACAACTCCCTCTAAAAGTCAAGTAGAAGATTTGTGAATAAAAAGGACGAGCAAATAAATGATGTCGTGGAAGCCTGAAGAAATTGCACACGATGCTCTTTTGATGGAGTAGAAACTAAACTGTTAGTTTCTGGGTAGTAAATCGACCAGAGAAAACAATAGATAAAAGTCTGAATTTTAATTGATAATCAACTATGAAAAACGTTTACGGACTTAGGGTCCTATTTAAGGGCTCCATAAAACTTGACAAACAAGAAAATATATTCTAAAATAACTCCTAATTGATGCCTAATCATAACAAGAACCAAATTTAACCAAAAAAGTATTAAAGGCACCTAAAAACAAGGAAATAAATGCCCTAAACCTAAAATAGCGAATTTTACATTAAAAAAAAAAAAACCAAAATTAAATAATTACAAAAATCGAACAGCAAATTATATCCTACATCAGATCCTTTCACTTGAAAAAAAACTCGTTCTCAAGTTGATAGTTGAAATCTAAAATCTTCCACCTCCAAATAAACAAATACTTCGAATGCTTTAATAACTTGATTTGGTTCTGAATCTTGAATTCTTCATAAAGTGTAGCATAAAATTCCTTCTCATCTACCTTCAATTTATTTGCAACATCAAGTGTGTCTTTGAATATATTGAACTTTATTTTTGTTAGATGATTTCCTAGCAAGAAGAGTAGCAATCTTTTGCTTGATTTCGCCTATAATTTGCTGACTCTTTTCAAGAAATTGTTGATTCCCATCATGAGCCTCTTTATGAAACTTGAGGAACTCAACCCTAGTAAGGACTGTGTTGTCGACGTCGTTGCTGCTGTCATTGTTGTGGTGGTCATCGTCTCATCGGTTAGCCATTAGACCAGGGTAAGTCAAGGCTTTAATACCACTTGATGTCATGGAAGCCTGGAGAAAGCACACACGATACTCTCTTGATAGAACAAAAACTAAACTGTTAGTTTCTGAGTAGTAAACCTCGAATCAATGAGGGGTTCCTTGAATCCACAATGTGATAGGTCTGGAATCCACTAGATAAAACAATAGACAAAAGTTTGAATTTTTATTGGTAATCAACTATGAAAAACGCTTACAGACTTAAGAACCTATTTAAGGGCTCCATAAAATTTGATAGACAAGGAAATATATTCTAAACTAACTTTTAATTGATACCTAACCATTACAAAAATTAAACAGCAAGTTCTGTCCTACATCAATAAGGAGTCAATTCTACATTCAGTTTCACCATCAAGGCATTTGAAGGAGGATGTGAATGCAAGTATAAGAATCACAACTATTGAATATATATATGGGTTCGGTTCAAGTTATACCTAGTGTAACTCTAAGTAATGTTACATTACCTAATAATGTTTTATTGGATTAATATTTCAAAAATCCCACCATTGAATTACATTTTTTTCTATGTTCTTTACACACACACACACACATACACACACACACCAAGTTTCTTACCAATTGGATGCTATTTACTATTTGATTTAGAAAACCATCTTTTATGCACAATGTTAAATACAAAAGCTTGAAATTTAAACATTTGATTGTTGACATAGTTAATGATCTCAAATTATCTTGAAAATTTGCAAGCAAGTAGATTTATAGAATATAACTAGGATGAAAAGTTTTGTAATTTTTCATTTAAAAAAAAAAGTACCTAGGACTAAAGTCATGTAAATATTTATTTTCTTTTGATCCAATGGTGTAATTCAATCCAATATCAATAAAGATTTATATTAATTCATTTATTATTATTATTATTATTATTATTATTATAAATAAGTAGCAACTCCATACACATGCACATACACACATAACACATCACTTAGGTTTTCCAAGGCCAATAGGTTTAGCCTAAATTTAGTAAAAAAATGGAATCCTTATACTATGCCATCTTCAAAGAGTTATATCTCATTCGTTTTAAATTGAAATCAAGTCACGTTTGTGTTCATTTTGAAGGCCCAAATATCTAGTTTCAAATGAAACAAATTTCACTTAGAAATTTATTATCATGTAAAAGATATCGATTGGAAAAAGATCATCAACTTCTCAAATTTGAGCATATTGAAACTTTGTTTTCTTTGAGGAGCTTTTGGCTGGGACTTAACCCTAATACAATTTTATTGACACAACCTAATTTTGACATATTTAGTCATTATTTTCCTAACATATCTTTGAACCCTAACTAATTTGATAATTTAATATCTCAGAAAAAACATAAATCAATAAGCAAACAAACAATTTTTTTTTTTTTTTAAATTTTTAATATCTTTCTTGCTTGCTTATGTGCTAACCTGTAGATTTATGAATCCTTACAACCTTTCTCTAAGCTTGGTCACCATTAGCTATTAGCCAACCCTTTTATGGGGGAGAAGTTTTCGAATGAGAACTTAAAGTCTCATTAGAACTACTTTTTTCTTTGTTAAGAAACTAATTAAATAGATTATAAGTATGCCTTAAACCTTTTTGTTATTGAATAAGCCATTTTAAGCCTTTAATATTCAAATAAGACTAATGTCACACACTTGGGGATTACAACTATGTTTAACTTCCAAAATGTAAAAGAGAAACATCAATTATAGGATATGTAATAATGCAATTAATATGACATTTGGCTATCGACCCTCTATCAATGTAACAGTAATTTCATTGGTTGAAGATGATTGGTTCTTGCTTGATGAAGAAGATGATCTTTTTCCTACAAAAGAAGCAGGCTCTTCAGGTTCAGGTAATGAACTCTCACCGTGCAACATCATAACTACTGATGACATGTTAGGTCGATCTTCAGGACGTTGTTGCAAACATAAGAAGCTGATGCGGAGGCAACGTACAATCTCCAATAGGATGCAAGAGTCCTTTAAGCAAGTATCAATCAGTTCTAAAGGCTTTCCTTCTTTCCATAATTTCCATGCCTAAAATATTGTAAAATTTCATCATTTTCTGTTTCATTATATGTAAAATAGAGATTCAACTCTTTCGAGAACTCACATGTCCAACAAGGTTTAGACCATGGCTTGGATGGAAAGATCCTCGATTTTTCTTTCCACTTAATATCTCCAACAATAATATTCCAAAGCTAAATACATCAGATTTTATTGAAAATAGACCATCAATGGCATATTCAGGTGCCATATAACCACTGCAGAACATTATTAAGAATGAAACTCCTTGATTAGAAAAAAAAAATGATAATAGAGCATGTTAAGAATACTTACTAAGTTCCAACCACTCTATTTGTATTTCCTTCAGTCTGATCTCCACCAAAGATTCTAGCCATGCCAAAGTCTGAAATTTTTGGGTTCATCTTACTATCAAGTAAAACATTACCTGCTTTGAGATCTCTATGTATAATCCTCAATCTAGAATCTTCATGAAGATAGAGAAGCCCCCTTGCAATTCCACAGATAATATTGAAGCGCATAGACCAACCTAAAACTTTAGCTCTGGTTTGATCTGACAAGTTTCTAATTTATGTTAATACTATGTCCAACTTGAACAATAAAAAAAAAGGAAAAAGAAATGAATTTTTTTTTCCTCCAAACCGAGTTAGAAAAAATATCCCCCACATATATCAAATTAAATAATTTAAATAAGTCATATGACTATTAAGTAGATTATGTGACTAAAAGTACACATGGGTTGTTTTTAAAGTTGCACATAGTGAGTTGAAGGAAAATTTCCTCTAAATTGGTTTGGAGAAACTTTTTCCTAAAAAAAATTCATGAAGTTTGGAAAAAATTATTAAGTTTTTGAGAAGTTCGAACCAAAAATGAAGGAGTCTAAGCTTCCATTGGGCATGTATTCATAGATTAGCATTTTTTCCTCTCCTTCAATGCAATAGCCCAAAAGCCTAACAAGATTTCGATGTTGCAATTTGGCAATCAACATAACTTCATTCTTAAACTCATTTAATCCTTGTACAGAACTTCTTGAAAGCCTTTTCACCGCAATTTCTTGTCCATCTGTTAGTGTACCCTGAAAATTCACATTTGTAAGTAGATTTTATTGATAATGAATATGATGTGAACTTCGTTTTCTATGGTCTTTATAATCATCTGGTAGATTTACCTTGTATACAATTCCAAAACCCCCTTCACCGAGCTTTTTATTATTTGAAAAGTTGTCAGTGGCAATGGCTATGGTAGCTAGGTTGAAGAATGGGACATCTAAGTCTTCACTTTGGCCTTCAGTGTTCTGGTCTATCATCACATTGTTTTCCATTTTTTCTAATAAGAGAAAGATAGACTTCACATTATACAAAGGAAACTAGAATATGAAAACTATTTAGTTTGGTTTAGACCCATCAGTTAAATCAATTATATGATCCAAAATGTCAATACTAATAGCAAAAAAACAGCAAGTCATCAATTCTTATTGCAAAATAATAAAAGAGATAAAAGCATGAGATAAGGGTAACTTTTCCTTACTAAGGTTAACCTATCCTGACTAAGGAATCCATTATAAAAGGACTTTTACAATCTTGATCAAAACCTTTGTATCTAGACTCTACAGTCCCAAAAGATAACTCATTTTTGTGACCACAATAGGCTTAGAACTCTGAACTTCTTTTATGGATTCCTTCACGAACAATAAGTTTGAGTAAAAAAACTAGAAACTTTGGCTCACTCTAAGGTGCCTCCTTGAATATTTGATTTAAAATGAACTCATTTGAAGAGAGGCTATGTAGTTTCAAACTTTGGATCACAATTTTTTTATTGCACTAGAATGATTTTCTCATGAAAGCTCATGGGATGATAGAAATGGGTTCTCTCACTACAAAAAACTGCGGCTATAGCAGCGTTTTTAAATTGCGGCTACAGCCCCAAAGATCTCTTAAAAGATTTGAATTTTTGCTTCTCTAACCACACTGGAAATCATGGATAAGTTTATTTTAGTAGGTGTTTACATGTAGGGTTAGAATTCTAAGCAGAATAGGATTTCAATTTTTTTTTTTTGGAATTCTCACTCAAGTGAACTTTGAGCTAGAGTTAGGTGGGGCCTTGCTTCTGTGGGCTTTAATGAGTTGCTAAGCACAAATGTATTTACTTGCTTGAGAGATTTCATAAATTAACCCTTCTTTTTATATCAAATAAAATATATAAAAAAATTTACCAACACACCCATATTCTTTTTAGGGTTAAATACTATTTTGGTCTCTAAATTTTACTAAAAAATTGTTTCTTATCCCTAAATTTTAAAAATTCATTTTTCATTCCTAAACTATTAAAAAGTTCATCTTTCATTCTCAAACTATTGAAAGTATTTCACTTTTGGTCCTTAAACTTGAAAAAAGATTTTTTTTTTCCCAACCTTAAACTATTGTAAAAGGTTCTCTTTTTATTTTTTATTTTTGTATATAAACCATTTTAAAAAACTCTTTAGAAAGTTTAAAGATAGAAAAAGAAATTTTTAAAATTTAAGAATGAAATTTTTTTTTTTGATAATATTTAGGGACCAAAATAGTATTTTAACATTCTTCTCATTTATCCTTTAAACACATTTGCTATAAGTGCTACCAAGTGATTCAAGTTCGCTCACAACCGTGGTCTATTGACATTATTGGACTTTCGTAATTCTTTCAAGAAGCTTATGCAAATTTTCTTCCATAGCATGATTTTTTATTAAGACTAAATGGCTATACATCACAGTTTTCTTGTTCATCATCTTGTTAGCTACTCTGTACTATTTTAGAAGTCAAACCAAACAATTTTGCGATATTTTTTCCATAGTGGGTAAGCGGAAGTAATATTACCTCTTAAGTTTGTCCTTCTGCAAATGCAGTAGGGAATCGAGAGCACCCCCATAACTACGGCAATGGCAACCACAACTACTAATATCACCTTCATCTTTTGCTTGTCTTTCACTTCTTCATGGTTGAATTCACAATAGAAAAGCAAAAAATAGTTTAGGTACAGCAGAATTTAATGCAATAAAACAAATGGAAACAAAGATCTCAGTTTGGATTGCACATCAAAATACGAATAAAAGAGCATCGAAGAATATAGGCCCATACCTTTCTCTGAAGCAGGCATCCGAATATATACATCCTGGCGCAGACTATTAGCATCCTGCCCGGTAAGTGCAATCTGTCTAATATCAATTAGATCCCCAAACCACATGGCGCAGCCACTTCCTCCATCTCTAATATCTGTGTTTGAATAAGCCATACAGGTACAGTTGTTCATACATTTCACTCTGCATTCCTCAAGATTCATACTTAGGTTCACCCAAGAATATGTGGTATCTGGCAATTTGTACCCAAAAAACTTGTCAAACCCAATTTTATCTTTATCCTGGCAGCTCAATTGGGTACTGCGTATACATCCCTTAGACCACTCGTCTGGGTTCCATGTATCTGGTGACTTAGGCTTGAATCCTGGTACACATTGACAGACAGGTGACTCACCAATGATACAATTTCCATAAGCCCCACACAAATTGTAATTGTCACAGTTGTCTTTTGGTAAATATAAGTACCGCTTCCATTTTCCATCGACCCATATGTAGCGCTCATACTGAGTTTGGTTCATAACTGCTCTTGAGATTAAAGACGTGTTAATCATGTGGAACACAAAGTATGCCTCGTCCTTGTTGGACACAAAACTGAAGTCGTAAACCGGGGTGGCCCTTAACTCCGGTACACCACTGAAAACACGGCCATTCCATGGGCCAGTCCGGAAGAACTTATCGGAGCCTTTCTTCATGACTATCTCAGGGTAATCATGAAGTTCAATTCCCCAACTCAGTTCTCCTGGAGATGGATCATCTGGACTCTTCCACGCAGTTAGGCGCCTTTCCAGACCAGTCCTTAAGTCCCATCCAACCTTCATCCCTGGTAGCCAAGTATCAGAAGGATAGTCAAAGCTCTGCCACAAATAATTTTCTGGGTTTTCTTCATTCTCTTCTCTTAATACTAGATTTCCTGAATCTAAAAGCTGTACTATTGGATTCCTGCCCTCTTTTGTCGAATTTGCCGACCAAGCAACAGTCGAATTCTGGTTGAGAAGAACAAGTTTACCATAGTTGTTTACCATCAACACGCCAGAGGAGCCGTTGATTGGATTACGCCTGTTTGCTACCCAAACAACCGTTCTAATTGGGATATTGTTATACCAGATTCCCAAGTAACGGTTATTGGGGTTACCTGGACTGAAGAACCCCAGGACAAAGCCTCCATCTTTAGAGACCAAGGTTGTGCCCTTACTGTCACTGAGGGGTTGGGATTGAGTAATAATGTCAACAGTATCCGAGGATACAAAGGAGAAAAGAAGCAAATTGGAACTCAATAACACAAAAGCAAAGATGTTCATTGCTTTCTGTTCTTTGAAATCTTATCCAACATGTTAGTTAGATCCATTACGGTGAGCAAAGACTATAACATAGAATTGAAGGTCATACATTGACCCGAGTAATTTTGGTAGTTCGTCTTGGTCCCAACTATTTATGGTGTAGGATGTGAATCATGTGACTGGTCGATCGACTAAGGGATGCGGAAAGGTGAGAGCACTAGGACTTGAAATTATAGAGCAGGATTCACGAATATTCTTTGATTGAAACGAATCAGGAAATGTGCGTTGTCACACATTCAAATAGGATCCAGATTTGTCTTTTCTATTTTTGCTTCCGTATTTATGGGAGCTGGGCTAGTAGGAAGTAGGTGTGAACTTTAATCCAGGCTTATCGACAGCTGAGAAACTTGAGATGAAAAGAGAAATGTACAGTGTGCGAAAAATCTATAGTTTATTGAGCAGAAAATTTCTGTCTAGTTTTTCTCACAAATTATGTAACTAAGATAGAGATGAATAAAAACTAAACTAAGGCGCCAATATTTTCAAGCACGGGTGGGAACCTTGATCAACAATAGTCATATAAGAAAAAGATGCTCATTAGTTTTTTAGTTCTACACGTCTTTGACTTTGCTCGTTCCTGTTGAAAAAAGAACCTATCCCATGTGGAGTAGTAACACTGCAGATCCTGAGTTGTAGAGATAAAATTGTGAATATATGTGATAGTGGCAATGAACCGATTACAATCTATTATGTTTGAAATTATGGCAAACTGTGTGTTTGTGTATAGGATTAGCATGGAGCTTTCACTATCGAGTATTGACACGGCTACTGACTTCCTGTACCTGTGCTCAGCGATAACATATTCGTGGCCTTAAACTTTCCACGTACATTTCAAAAAGATCATGGATTTTACCTGAGCCAGCTGTCCATACCTAACATAATGGTGAAAATGTTAATGATTGTGTTTCCAAATCATATAAACCTGCCAATCATCCATCATCAATCATTCGATCAGTGTGTGTACGCGCGCGTGCACACACATACATGTATGATTGATGTGTACCTTAGACTGTACGATGAGTTTGGCTTACTTCTAATATTTTTTTTAATTAAAATTTTTTTTTGTTTTAATTAAAAGTTGTATATCATCTACTAACTAAATAAAATGTAAGATTAAAATGCATACTACCACTTGTCATTGTATATTTACAATGAAATGATATGTCTAGTTAAAAAAGTATTAAAAGTAAGCTAAACCTTATATATATATATATATATATATATATATACTAGTTATAGGCCCGTGCGTTGCACGGTTTTATGAAAAAACTTATAAAATATATGTATAAATAAATATATATTTTAATAAATGTTATAACAAAATAAGTACTAATTTGTTAGTAACTTGAAGTATTGCTAAAAATAATATCAATGATTAAAAAATGTTAGCAGTATTTTTTTCCTTCGGAAAATCTTTGAATATTTATTTGTACACTATGTTTTTAGAGTATCCTTATTCTTCTCCGTCATTGTTCTTTATTAAAATCTTTAGACATAGTATTATAAAAATTGGCCACTTTTAAGAGATAGAACTATTCAAAGAATAATAATCTTTAATTTTTTCTAATTATAGAACCTATCATAATTTTTGCTTCCTGTACGTTGCACGATTTTATATATAAATTCATATAATAAAAAATTTATTTGAGAAATAAAAAGAAAATGAATAGTTTGAATTGTAAGAGACACTACGTGTAAATGAAAAAAAAAATAAAAAAATTTGGAGAGCACTACATATAGATTACACACCTTTCTTAGGATGCTTGGAATCTTTTATGACAAACCGGGAAAACAAAATGAAGAAAAAAATTAAACTAAGTTATAAAAAAAAATTTTAAAAAAAATTGAACCATATAGATTGTAAAATTGCATTTGAGTCTATGACCATTTAATACCAGACTTTAAAATAAATTTTTTTCTCTAAAGAGCTATCATTTCCACTTTGATTTTACTACTTAAGTCAAATAATTTCCATAATCGCAAGGAAAAAAAACCTATTTTATAATGATGGTCCAAAATTTTGCAATTAAAACCAAAAATATAAAAAGATTAATGAAGAATTTGTTGGGAATAGAAAATTATACTAATAATTAGCAAAAAAATATTAATTAATGTTGCAAACGGATACACAATTTTATGCACACTTTACATAAATAAATGCTGATATTCAAAATAAAAATAAAAAGTAAAAAGGGAACAACATGAATAAATCATACTTGACAAAAAAATTTCATTTTGTTTGATAAATTATATAAAATAAATCCTATTAACTTAGTTTTAGTGTATTTAAATGATCTATAAGAATAATGAAGCATATACTTTTGAGCCTAATCACATCTAGCAAAATAATAAAGCATCCAAAATATAGAAAGGCAATTTAAGTTCATATATGCTTGCATGAGATACGTACCTATCCATAGTAGCAATGGATGCCTCATCTTTGAGATGAAGAATTAATGTAATGCTAATCTATCTATATATATCTAAAAGCCAAAGCGTAGCATTTATTGTTGCTACGCTCCAGTCGAGCCACATTAGCGTCTAAGTCATTATCTTTTTCTTTTCAATTTTCCTATAATTTTTTTTTACATTTACTTTTTATTTTATTTTAATATTTACACTTTTTCCAACCTTTCTCCACCCTTACCTTTTCATCTCCCCACTACCCTCTACATAAATACTATTCTTCTTCTTTTCATCTCCCCACTACCCTCTACATAAATATTATTCTTCTTCTTTCTCTTTACCTTCCTTTATTTTGTCTCTTTTTATTCACACTCCCTTACTATAAATTTGTAACTATCTATTCCATTCTATGCATAATTTTCTCTCACAAAAAAAGGTTCTCTCTCTCTCTCAATTTTTTGATGAATTTTTTATACATTCTTCTATTTATGCCAAATTACTAATATTTGGGAATCCTTTCTTCTTCTTCTTTTTTTTTTTCCTACACTAGAATCATTATGCATATTTTCTCACTTAATTTAATTGGGTAGTTTGCCGGAATTCAAAAAAAGGTTCTCTCTCTCTTTCTCTCTCAATGTTTCGATGAATTTTTTTTATACATTCTTCTATTTATGCCAAATTACTAAACTTTGGGAATTCTTTATTTATTTATTTATTTTTCTACACTAGAATCATTTTGCTCATTTTCTCACTTAATTTAATCGGGTAGTTTGCCGGAATTCAAGTAAAACTAGTCAATAAGGAATTTTACGGCATTGGAGAACGCCTAAATATATACCGGCCAAAAGTTGAAAGTCAGCAAATTAGTGGAGCTATGATTAAGCTTCAAACGGGATTAATGGTATTCCCAACGTTCTTTAATTAGCATCCTTATTTCTATTTCTCTATATATGCTTCCTAGAATTAGTATTAGTCTCATTTTTATTTTCTCTATTATATTCTAGGTAAACCAAGAGTTCTTTAAAACTCCACATTGGTAAATGCCATTTAGATTTGTTTTTTAAATTGTTTTTTTTTTTCTCTTTAATTGTTAAATGTTATCCTATTTTTGTTCTTTCTTATAACTCTAATTAATGTTGATGTTCTTTTTTTGGTCAGTTAAGGTTGATGGTTCTTTCTTACAGAGAAAATAAAAAAATTGAAAACAATTGAATTCCGTATAAACGTGTACCTAAAGGGGATAGGAGCCTTTGTTTATTTGATCAGAGACAATATATTAAAGGGGCATATCATTTGACCATTGCATTGCATTTCTTAGAGGTTAAAAGATAAAGCTTGTCATTATAGGAAAACATTTTGGGTGGGGATAAGGGCGTCATTTTGTTTGCTCAGAGTAACAAAAGATCCTATTATAAAGGAAGCCCACAATCATATCACATGCTTATTACACTAACCATGAGCACAACCCATTATTCGCTCTCACCATGTTTCTACTACATTTGCATTTAGCAACCTAAGATTAGAATTTATTATCAATAGAAGACCTGTAGAATCATTTAGTTTTTATAGGAAACTAGGCACAGACTTGCGCAATGTGTGGGAATATAAATATTATGCAATGAAATGTAATATATAAAAAGTAACAATTACTTCAAGCATTGTCTTTTTTTCAAAAAAAGAAAAAAAAAAGAAAAGATTTTTACACTTATTTATTAAAATCTTTTTATCTCTACAAATATGTCATTTTATTTTAAATTTTTTTTTGTGTATTTCATTAATATTTTTTAAGGTGAACCATATTCTTCTAACTTTGTTGTAGTGTGTTACATTTGCTTAATATACAACTCATCTCTTGAGGAATAAGGAAATTATCATAATAATAAAAAATCATCACAAAATTACAATGTTAACTTAACCAAAATTAAAATAAAATTAAAGAAATAAAAAATAGATTTTATAATAATTTATTAGTCAAAAAACTGGTAGGCATTTTCAAATTCCTATTTCCAAAAACAACTAAGTATTAATCCAAACCAAAATTCAATCAAAATTATAAAAGGGAAAGAAAAGACTTTCTAATGAGAAATTAAAAAAAACCAATGCAAAAACACATATTAAAAAAAAAAAAAACCATCAATCTTAATTAGACTTTTGAGAAAAAACAAAAATCTTTTATGTGCAATTGTTCTCTTTATTGGTTTTTATCTTTATATATATATATATATATATATATATATATATATATTTTTTTTTTTTTACTTTTTTTTTTTCTTCTCATCTTATGTTATTCAACATTTAAATTCAATCACATCTTCCACATCACTAAATTAGTTATATTTTCTCTCTTTTTTTTTAATAATTAAACATGGAATATTTTATTAAAATTCAAATCAATAAAATTATCCTTTAAAAATTGTAATTTTTTTTAAAAAAAAATTTACACTTTGTCCAAGCTTTTTCCTTACCTTTATCTTTTCATTTCCCCACTACCTTCTACCTTAATATCACTATTCATCTCCCCACATCTTCCATATCATTAAATTATTTATATTTTTCTCTCCTTTTTATTTAAAAAAAATAAAATTTTAAAATTTTACTTAAATTCAATAAATAAAGTGTCCTCATAAAGTGGAGTAATACTAGGGACACACTCATTCTCAAACTCAATACATCAAAGGAAAAATATAATACAAAACAAATGCCAATTGGGAAACACTAAATGAAAAAAAAAATAATAATAAGGATATCAAACTAAATATAATATATAGAATAGTTATGGATATACTAACTTATGGGTAGCAAAATTAAATTAAAAAAAAAAAAAAACTACAATGCATATTTAATGCAATAAAATCATCATCAAATTTTGGAAAATAGTAGGTTGCTTATGGAGAGAGAGAGAGAGAGAGAGAGAGAGAGAGAGAGAGAGAGAGAGAGAGAACAAATGTCAATTAGTAACTATTAATTGGAAAACAAACTATTAATTGGAAAACAAAGAGGTTGTAAGGAGAAGTAAAAATAAAAAATAAATATGAACAATATGGAGAACATTAAAAACTTTATAGTGCAATAAAATCAATTGTTACATTCACTTAAAAAATTGAATCAATAATTAAACACAATCATAGCAATATATTTAAACTTAAAACTAATCAAACTCTAATTCATAATGTAATAAAGTTAGAAAATTTTAAAATCCCTTTTTTGACATTTCATTTAACTTTATATATACGTGTGTGTGTCTGTGTGTGTGTGTGTTTGTGTATATGTATATAAATATAATCTTCATACACAATTACATTTAAAAATCTAATAAACTAAATGATGCAACATCTCATTTGACACATATGTTATGAAAATCAATAGCCAGTAAATATATGATAATAGTATAAACGTTGTAAATGAAATTATAGAAAAAAAGTGATAAAACTAATTAGCTACTATCATTATGAAGTAGTAGTCTATGATTTTACACATCTAAAGAAGTGGAATATATAAAGTTTACTTAAGGTATATGTAAAGATTCACATTAAAAGGAAGATATGTAAAGGTTAAAAAAATGTATATTCTATAAATAAATAAAAAGGTATATGTAAGGTTTTTATTAACTTAAAAGAAAATGAAAAATCAATTATTAACAACAACAACAACAACATTAATAATAATAATAATAATAATAATAATAATAATAATATAGGGGTAATTTTATTCCCTTTCCTTGAGATTTGAGGAAATGACACTCTATCTCAAACTTGAAAGGATAAAATATTTTCATCCTTACATTTGTTTGACCAAATTTTGTGAAATTAATATTAAAATATTGTGTACTAACCTGCTTGTGCTTATGGTAGGTTCCAAAATTATCCTTAATTTTAAAATTAAATTCTCTTATTTTAAAAATTTTAAATTAAAGCGTATTTCAAAATATTAAGTAATGTCTTTTGCTTCTTCCTTTTTTCCCCCTTTTCTTTTCTCAATGAGTTATGGAGAGATTTGTCATTTCAAATGTTTTGGTATTTTATAAATTTGTATTTTAATTCTAAAGTTATGAGAAGTGTCTTTACTAACCATGGTTAAACATTTATAAATAGATTCTTAAATAAATTTAAAATATTCAATTATTAATATAAACAGAATCGAAGAGTGTTATTACTTATTACCCCAAATATATTTAATAAGATCACCTTAAAAAAAAAAAATTTATCTTGCGCAATGCACAGGTCTGCGACTAGTAAAAAATAAAAATAAAAAAGAGAGAGAGAACGTGGTTGATTTTTTTTTTTTAAATATAAATGATGCAAAAATTCATATCTAGTTAAACATCTCGATGATGAAAGACAATCTACAAAAATGAAAATTTTAACAAAAAGAAAAACATGGCTAGGTTCTTAGTTGCGCTGACAAAAAAACAAAATGTATCACAGATAATCAACAAATATTAAGCACTGAATCCAACACAACTTTCACTCATCATCATTGGCTACGGAGTTAAAAGCATTCAATCTGTCAATCAATTTGGCCTTCCTTTCCTCGTATGAAAGCTTCTTCAAGTCGAACCTTTTGTGCTCCTTTGGAGGCTGTTTCTCAGACTTCTTATTCTGATAGAATTTTTTTTTTTTTTAATGTCATCAACGTAGATGATGAAGTTAGTGAATCAGAGGGCTAAAACTTCCGGGCGTTAATGATCAATGGGCAAAATCCTGAAAATAATAAACAAGAAATCAGAGGAGACCGGTGGAGGCTGGCCAAAAATCCTCCGATGGTAAAGTTAGTGAATTGAAGTAGAAAAGAACGCACTTCAAAGACTTCACCAATTTTTCTAGGAAATGTCCAGTCTCCCTTACCTTTGTGTAGAAGGGTCCTTATATAATGTTAGTCTTGGCAGTTATTTTTCCTATCGTTGTAGTGTTTGGAGAATTCGGAGGATAACTTCCACAACTGTCATAGGAGTTACCTCATCAGAACCGGTGTTCAACAATAAATAGATAATTTGATACAAACAATATAACGTTTGGTTTTTGGAAGAGTATTATGACTCTTGGTGAACTTTATCGTCCATCATTGTGGACGGACGAGGTTCACTGCTCGTATATCCTCCCTTGGACAAATGAATATTGGACGAGTGTGACAGCACTCCATCGTGTACGTTGTTATGGACGGCCATATGGACGAGAAATCAGCTTAGCATTTTTTATACACCATCAGTTGCCCCTTCGTCCATGGGTCGTCCAAGTTATCTACTTCTCTAGACAGACGAGGGTCGTCCAAGTAATCTACTCCTCTAGACGGACGAGCTTCTTTCAGCAATTGGAGATGCCACGTGTTCTAATTTGATTGGTGGTTCATTTCGTCGATTCATTTTTTCGAGACGAAGACCACGTGTCATCATTTGGTTGGTTGTGTTGTTTCATGTGCTTAGGTCAGCCACCTATAAATAGTGGGATGCCTTCATTACCCTCCTCACTTCTGAGATTTTTCTCCTTTGACCTTCATCGTCTAGAGTCTCGTCTAAAAGTTTCCTTGCGTCCATAGCCTTAGTTCGTCCTAGAGCTAGGTACTCCTTTTTTCCTCGTCTTTAGGTTTTCAAAATTTTCTTTCCAAAAATGTCAGAAATAGCCATCTCCTCGTCTAGCGATAGTACAGAAAAAGCTATAGACGAGTATTATGACGAGAGTAGTTATGATTCTAGTGATACCAGTAGTAGTAGTAAGGGAAACACTACTGACGAGGAGTATGTCTCAGGGGTCCCTGGGCTTCCTTTAGAAGAAATATAGAAACAACTTAGAAAAACTTCAGGGTCCCAGGTAGGTACCTCGTCTTCCATCCCTCCGTCTAGTCCTTTGGACGAGACGGAGGTAATTGTATATAGTTGTGCTGTAGATATTCCTTCCAAAACGGACGAGGAAAGATTGAATATTCTTAGGGAATGGTACCAAATCCCAGACGAGTTTAATCCTAGATTACCCATCCGTGGAGAATGGTGTTGTAATCCCCATTTTGGTATAGGTGTATATGAAGCTTATCTTCTTGGAGGTCTTAGGTTTCCCTTAAATGCTTTTACTGGAGAACTGTTATTTAGGTTAGGTTTAGGAGTGTGTCAATTCAACCCCAATGCATGGAGATTGATTATCTCTATGCAAATTTTGTGGAGGGAAGTGTTTGGAGGGGATCGTCCTATTACTGTGGACAAGTTCCTCTATTACTATAAGCCCTCAGAGATTCATCAATCTCTTGGCTTTTATCAATTCACAGCCAGAAGTAAAGATTGTAGATTGGTGAAATCCTTGGCCTCGTCTGACAGAAAATGGAAGACGGAGTTTTTCTTCATCTCTGGATTCTGGGCTGGAAATCCTGCAGACGTTGGCCGGGATACATTTGGTCGTTTTACCGGGGACCTAGGGAACCTTCGTCCTGAGGGTAAGTCCCTTTTTCCTTTTTGCGCTTCTTTCTTTTTATTCATCATTATATCATTTAACTTCAAGTTGTTCTGTTGCAGTCGTTGGACGACCTGTTTTAAGCAAGTTGCATCGCGATCGCGTCCACAAGACTCGTTAGCTCCCAGACAGGGATTTCCATTCATTGGTTGATCTCAGATGACTAGCCAAGTGGGGGTTAGGTCCTAATCCATCTGAGGTTGCGCTTGCACACGAGATAACAGTAAGAAAAAGTAAGTATTGGATTTCTCCATTCTTAGTATTCTCTATTTTCCTTTTTCTGTCTTTAAGTAAATTTTCTTCATCCTTTTATAGGAATGGCAACCATGAGAGGCAGCAAGGGAAATGAGGTAGTTGCTGAGGGGACCCGTCCTGAGCCTGATCGTCAAGCTCGTCCTGTAGTTGGAGATAAAAGGAAGTCCATATCAAAAAACTTGGATTTGGAAAACCTCCCAAGCAGGCGCAGTAAAAAGGTCAAGCATGGCTCGTCTCAAGCAGTTAAGCCTACTCCGTCGTCCCAAGAGCCTGCCAAAGTCTATGACATTGATTCGTCCACTCCTGTTGAGTCCACCCCGTCCAAGACTCCGCCGTCCAGAACCATGCCCACCCCGTCTCAAACGTCTCAAAGGGCCCCTTTAAACATCATTGAAAACGAGGATCTGGCCTGGGAACGTTTTAAGAACGCCATTTCGGACGAGGATATAAACGTCTGCTACGACATGTCCCTCAAGGACTTTGAACACTCTGGTGTTCACGACCTTTTTAAGGTAACATTTTCCTTCGTCTTGGCCAAATGTTCATTTCCTTCTTCTTCTTCTTTTTTTTTTTTTTTATTTTTTTTTATTTTTTTTTTTAACTTGTATTTGCTGTTGACTTTTATAGGGCATGTCCAAGTTTATAGCAGTGTCCAGACAGGCCACTGGGTTGGACAGGACGAGGATTCTGTTGGAGACGAGGATACAGGAATTAAAGGATGAAGCTAAACAATGGGCTGAGGTGGCTGCTAAGACGATGGAGGAGGTGAAGGACTTGAAAGCTTTAGTTGATGATCTGAAGGTTAGTGTTGCTGAAAAAGATGCTCGTCTTGAGGGTTTGCAGAAAAGAAGCAACAAGCTCAGCACTCTCCTCTCTAAGGCTAAGGAAGATGCAGTGGCTGAATTCAAAGCATCTAAACAATACACTGATGCTTTGGATTCCAACTATGCAGCAGGATTTGAAGACTTTAGGATGGATGCTGTTGAGAAGTTTCCTGATGTGGACTTCAGCTCCATCGTGCTTAATTTGAACGCTGCCACCACTAGCTCTCTCCTAAACCTCGACTCTGAAGACGTCAACATAGAGGACGACGCCTCGACCAAGCCTCAGGACGAGCCTAACCCAGATGCCTCAATTTAAGAAATATCTTGATAACTTTTCTTTTTTCTTTTATATGTAATTCAAGTACTTTTAGCTCGTCCACGTTTAAGGACGAGTTTTGATAAAACAGTAATTTACAAGGGTGTTTAGGACTTTTCTCGTCCGCCCTTGAAACAATCATATGAATTTCATTTGACTTATATATGCATGGATGAGTGTTTATTTATATACAGGATTTCTTTGTTTTACTCGTCTACATTTCATATATATAAACCGTTTTTACTGGAATTCCACCTGTGAGTTGCTTATGTAGAATGATAAGTATTAATTCGTCCTTTGGACTCGTCATTGCATTTTTCTTGCCCCTGGACAACTTTTTAGCGACTTAAGTTCAAAACACCTATGCTTTTTCTTGCCCAGGGTATGGTTGGGTATTATGCTTTACCTGGCTTATCCCTTGGACAAGCATGCCTTGATCTATTCATAATTTGCTCTTAAGCATAGAATTCACTTCGTCCTTTTCTTGGATGGACGAGCATGCCTCAGGCATTTGTAATTTGCCCTTAGGCATGGGATTCACTTCGTCCTTTTCTTAGATGGACAAATATACTTAGATTTTCTAGGAAAGTTTGAGATTACATCTCCGCATCGAGAGAATTTTCCCATCTTGAGCTTTTCAGCATTCTTCAAGAGTTAACATGAACAAAAGTGCTATGGAAATCATTGATTCACACAACATTATGTACATTCCACATATTATTCAAAACATAAGTATTGTTCATAGACGAGGCATGCACCTTAGGGGCTAGTGCCTTTATTTAAACAACACAAACCATGACGTTGTCTATAATTTTAACATAATAACAAAGCCACACAAAATATAATAATAAAGTTTTAAAACCCTGAGTCCGTCCAGAGTCATGCTTCTCCAGGCTGGCATTCTACTGATAGTACTTTCTCAAGTGCTCCACATTCCAAGGATGCTCCAACTTCCTCCCATCAAGGGCTTCTAAGTAATAGGATCCTTGTCTTTTGCAGTTGATGACTCTATAGGGGCCTTCCCAATTTGGTCCCAACTTCCCATGGGCTGGGTTCTTTGTTGCTAAGGAAATCCTTTTTAGGACGAGGTCCCCTATGTTAAATCACCTGGGCTTCACCATCGCATCATGTTGTCTAGCCATCAGATTTTTATACCTTGCCATTCTTTGCTCAGCATTCATCCTAACATCGTCTATTAGATCGAGGTTCAAACGGAGTTGCTCTTCATTATCTTTATCCTGATAGGCTGTCACCCAATGATTGGCCATGTGCACTTCCGTGGGTATGACTGCTTCAGCTCCGTAAGCTAACTTGAAAGGAGTTTCTCTCGTCGGAGTTCTTGCTGTCGTCCTATATGCCCATAGAACTCCTGGTAACTCGCCTGGCCATACTCCCTTTGCTCCTTCAAGCCGAGTCTTGATTATTTTTAACAAGGATCGGTTTGCAACTTCAGCCTGGCCATTTGCTTGTGGGTGGGCGGGTGAGGAGTAATGATTCTGAATCCTGAAGTGTATGCAAAAATCTTTAAAGAGTGCATTGTCAAATTGCCGTCCATTATCAGATATTAACACCCTGGGTATGCCAAACCTGCACACAATATTCTTCCATACGAAGTTCTTGACATTTTGCTGTGTGATGTTAGCTAAAGGTTCTGCCTCTACCCACTTGGTGAAATAATCGATACCAACCACAAGAAATCTCATTTGCCTCACCCCTATTGGAAAAGGGCCCAGGATATCCAGTCCCAATTGTGCAAAAGGTCATGGGGCTGTCATTGGGGTTAGGTATTCTGACGGTTGTCTGGGGACGTTGCTAAACCGTTGGCATTGGTTGCAGACTTTGACATAGGCCTTGGCATCAGCTTGCATATTCGGCCAATAATATCCTGCACGGACGACTTTATGGACGAGTGATCTGGCTCCCGAATGATTGCCACAAGCTCCCTCATGAATTTCTCTAAGTATATAGTTTGCTTCGTCTGGAGCAAGACATCGGAGATAAGGCTGGAAAAAGCCTCTTTTGTCTAGAGTTTCGTCCATAAGAACGTACTTAGTTGCCCTTACCCTCAACTTTCTTACTTTGTCTTTTTCTTCTGGGAGTCGTCCTTCTTTCAAGTATAATACAATGGGAGTCATCCAATTTTCTTCGCTCTGCACCTGTTGCACTTCTGGGATGTCTATGCTTGGCATGTACTGAATCTCATCAAACTTGTCGATGACTTCACTTGCCGAGGCTTCTTTTGCTAGTGTATCTACTTCCATGTTCTCCTCCCTTGGGATTTAAACGAAGTTAGTTTCCTCAAACTTTCTCAAAAGTCTTATAACCCTGCTAAGGTATTTCCTCATTCGTTCCTCCTTAGCCTTGTACATCCCATTCACTTGGCCCATGATTAGTTGAGAATTTCCCAAGACGAGTATTGACTTAGCTTCCACGGACTTGGCCAATTCTAACCCTTTAAGAAGAGCTTCATACTCAACTTCATTATTGGTTGCTTGGTATTGCAGGCGAACTACGTGTTTCAGTTTATCCCCTTCTGGCGATTATAATACCAGACTTATCCCCTTGCCGTGCAGTGTAGACGATCCATCCACATGGATGATCCACTTCTGGTTGCCTTTCATTTTACTCACATCGCCATGATTAGGGGTGAACTCTGCAATAAAGTTTGCTAGAACCAGAGCTTTTATGGCATGCCTAGGTTGGTATTTTATGTCAAACTGACTGAGCTCGACAACCCATTGAACCAATTGTCCTGCAACCTCCAATTTGTTCATTGCTTTCTTGAGTGGGTGATCTGTCATGGCGTTGATGACATGAGTCTGAAAGTAATGCCTTAGTTTCCTAGAGGCTATTACTAGCGCGAAAGCCAACTTCTCCATTTGTGGATATCGTCCTTCCGCTCCTCTCAGTGCTTTACTCGTATAATACACTAGTTTTTGTACTTTTCCTTCCTCTCTTATCAATGCTGAGCTCACGGCATGCGGGGTTACTGCTAGGTATAAAAATAACTCCTCTCCTGTCACGGACGGACTTAGCAATGGAGCCGTAATGAGATACATTTTTAAGTCTTGAAAGGCTCTCTAACACTCGTCTGTCCACTCAAATGCTTTCTTTAAAACCTTGAAAAATGGCAAACACTTATCAGTAGCTTTAGAGACAAACCTGTTGAGGGCAGCAACTCTTCCAGTGAGGGATTGGACTTCTTTAACATTGCATGGAGGCTTCATGTCCAGTATTGCTCAAATTTTATTTGGGTTCGCCTCGATTCCTCTATGAGAGACCATGAATCCAAGGAATTTCCCTGATGACACTCCAAAAGCACATTTGTTGGGGTTTAATTTCATGTGGTATTGCCTCAACGTGTCAAACGTCTCCTTCAGGTCATCCAGATGTCCTCCCTCATCCCGACTCTTCACCAGCATATCGTCGACGTAGACCTCCACATTCCGCCCGATTTGTGGACGAAACATGTGGTTAACTAGTCGTTGGTATGTTGCTTCAGCATTTTTCAAGCCAAAGGGCATTATTTCATAACAAAATAATCCCTGACTGGTAACAAAGGACGTCTTCTCCTGGTCTGCTTCGTCCATCTTTATTTGGTTGTATCCTGAGAAAGCATCCATAAAACTTAGTAGTTTGTGGCCTGCAGTAGAATTTACTAGTTGGTTAATACACGGTAGTGGGTAACTATCCTTGGGGCAAGCTTTATTTAAATCAGTAAAATCCACACACATCCTCCACTTGCCATTTGCCTTTTTCACCATTACTACATTAGCCAACCATTGGGGATAGTACACTTCTCATATAAATTTCGCGGCCAACAGCTTTTGTACTTCGTCTTTAATAACAGCATCTCTCTCAGGGGCAAACACCCTTTTCTTCTGTCGTATTGGCTTGAAGGACGGATCTACATTCAAACAGTGAGTAATAACACTGGGATCTATACCCGGCATGTCTTCATTATTCCAAGCAAACAGATCAACATTTTTCATCAGAAAATGGACGAGGCCCTTCTTCACCTCCTCTTTAAGGTCTGCTCCAACCTTGGTACATCTTTCAGGGTAACACTCGTCTAGAGAAACATCTTCCAAAACTTCAACGGGTTCCGCAATACCTCTCTTTTCTTCAATATTCATGGTCCTCTCTTTTCTTCAATATTCATGGTTTGGATTTGCTCGTCCATCGCCAACATGGCCAGATAACATTCTCTTGCTGCCAATTGGTCTCCTTGTACTTGCACCACCATGTGTTCAGTTGGAAATTTCACCGACAAATGGTAGGTAGATGTGACCGCCTTCCAACTGTTTAAAGTCGGCCTTACAATTATGGCATTGTAGGAGGATGGGCAGTCTACCACAAGGAAGTTCACATCCTTGGTGATTTGCTGCGGGTACGCCCTACTGTCACTGGTAAAGAAATAGTGCCTACAGGTTGTACCTTTATCCCACCAAATCCCACTAGGGGAGAGCTTGCTGAACGGAGTTGGTCTCGTCTCATCCTCATCTGCTGAAAAGCTGGATAATATAGAATATCAGCCGAGCTCCCATTGTCTACCAGCACCCTTCTAGTTTTATAATCAGCAATAAGGAGGGTGATGACAATAGCATCGTCATGAGGGTGATGGATTCTCTCGGTATCTTCGTCCATGAAAGTGACTGCATGTTTTTCCGTGGTCGCTCTTGGTGATCGTCCAGAGAGTCTGACGTTCTGCACTACTTTTAAGTATGACTTCTTTGCTTTGGACGACTATCCTATTAAATCTCCCCCCACGATGACTCTTATCTCTCCGAGCAGTGGTCGTGACGATTCTTCTACCTTTCCTTTCAGCTTCTCGTCTTTCTGGTCTCGTCCAAGAAAATTTCTCAGCTTCCCTTGCCTAATGAGATTTTCAATTTGCTGCTTCAAATCAAAGCACTCGTCCGTATCATGCCCATGATCTCTGTAGAAGCGACAATACTTGCTCCTATTACGCTTGTTGGGATCTCCCTTCATCTTCTCTGGCCACTTCAAAGTAGGCTCGTCCTTAATTTGCATAAGGACTTGCTCAAGTGGCGCGTTCAAAGGGGTGTATTGTTGATTCCGCGCCGAAGAGCCTGGTTTCTTGTTATCTCGGTCTTTCTTATCTTCTGTTCGTCCCTTCTTTGGACGAGGGGCTTGTCCAGAGTGACGGGCGAGATTTGCTTCCATTTTGTCCATTCTCTTCCTCTTCTTGGCTATGATCGTGTCTTCCGCATTCATAAAGTTTTGGGCTGAGTGGACGAGTTCAGCCATGGATTGGGGCTCTTTTTCATAGAGCTTGTGTATGAACAAATCAGAATTGACCCCGTTATGAAAGGCAGCTAACAGTAGCTTGTCGTCCACCTCGTCCACGGTTAGTGCTTCCCTATTGAAGCGTGTGATGAAGGAACGCAGGCTTTCATTCTCTCCTTGCTCTATGGTTAGTAAGCTAGACGAGGAACGTTTATATCTCTGTCCTCCAATGAAATTATTAACGAATAGTTTGCTCAACTCCTCGAAAGAACTTACTGAATTTGGGGGTATTTTGCTGAACCAAACTCTCGCAGGCCCCTTGAGGGTAGTTGGAAATGCTCTACACATTATCTCATCCGGAACCCCTTGAAGATGCATGGTAGTCTTAAAGGTAGCAATATGGTCAAAGGGGTCACGCGTGCCATCATATGAGTCCAAGGAAGGCATCTTGAACTTTGGTGGTAAAGGATGGCCATTGATGAACGCCGTAAAGGGTGAATCAGTTCTGTGAACTAAATCTTCTACAGGATTAGTCCTTCTCATATTCTCCCTCATCTCATCCATAACCTTCCTCATCTGGTCCACCTCCCTCTCTAAATGTGGTACCCTCTGTGAAGTGGTGCCCCTTGATTGACTTTCTGGTTCGACATTTCTTTCATCTTCCTGACTTTGTTCACGCTCCTCTCCACGGGCCTCATGGCGTTGCCTTCTGAGATTAATCTCCCTCCGTAAATCTTGATTTTGGCGAGTCAGTTCTGCCATGGTAGCGGCCATGGATTGCATGTGTTGGGCTGATGAAGGTTGCATGATAGGAGCCGATTGACGGTCATAATGAGGATTACTAAAGGCATTTCTGCTCGGTTGTGGGCCTGGACTGGTGACCCTTGATCTCGTCTGGACCATTTCAACCCTTTGTCAGAGAAAGGAATTGCAGAATTCAACGATGAAATTCAAACGTAAAAAATTCTAAATCTCAGATTCCCACAGACGGCGCCAACTGATGAAGTCAGTGAATCAGTGGGCTAAAACTTCTGAGTGTTAATGATCAATGGGCAAAATCCTGAAAATAATAAACAAGAAGTCAGAGGAGACCGGTGGAGGTCGGCTAAAAATCCTCCGATGGTAAAGTTAGTGAATTGAAGTAGAAAAGAACGCACTTCAAAGACTTCACCAATTTTTCTAGGAAATGTCCAGTCTCCCTTACCTTTGTGTAGAAGGGTCCTTATATAGTGTTAGTCTTGGCAGTTATTTTTCCTATCGTCGTAGTGTTTGGAGAATTCAGAGGATAACTTCCACAACTGTCATAGGAGTTACCTCATCAGAACCGGTGTTCAACAATAAATAGATAATTTGATACAAACAATATAACGTTTGGTTTTTGGAAGAGTATTATGACTCTTGGTGAACTTTACTCGTCCATCACTATGGACGGACGAGGTTCACTGCTTGTACATCCTCCCTTAGACAAATGAATATTGGACGAGTGTAAGGGGGTGGTTAGTAAAGGACGAGTGTGACAGCACTCCATCGTGTACGTTGTTATGGACGGCCATATGGACGAGAAATCAGCTTAGCATTTTTTATACACCATCAGTAGAAATTATCAAATTATTGGAGATATATACTGTTTCTTGGCATAGATAAAGATTATCAAATTAATGGAGGTATATACTATTTCTTGGGATAGGTTTATATTAATCACCTCTTGAAGAATTTGGATTTTACTTATCCCATAATAATCAAGTTTTGCAACATGATATTTTGATAAAATAATAATAATTTAATAATAATAATAATTAACAAAATTTAAGTTGCAACTTGAGGAAAATAGAAACAACAAAGACGTGGGATGAGATTTAAATTTAGAAATTTATTAAAATAGATTTTTAATTAGAATAGAATTAAAATTTTGAAAATTTAGATGATAAATATTATCTAAATTAAATTTTTGTATTTTAAATATTATCCCTTAATTAAAGAAATATATCCTAACAAATAAAAAATAATGTTAATTAGATGATATATATTATCTAAATTAAATTTTTGTATGTTAAATATTATCCCTTAATTTAAGAAATATATCATAACAAATAAAAAAATAATGTTAATCTAATTTTATTTAATGATAAGAATGAATTAGAGTCCTGGTAGTATGCTATTCCTTTTTAGTTCTTTAAAAATCTAAAAATTTAATAAAATTTCTGCAATTTGGTAAAGCCACATGGCGCAACCACAGTGTCTAAGCCCACCTTTTATTATATATAATATGATATATGAGATTTACTAATGTGTGCCCTTAGAGCATACATTACTAAACCATTTTAGGAAACATTTTATGAAAAATTAAAAAAATGTGTTAAAATAGTGAATTACTTTTTTTTTTCCATAAAACATTTTCTAAAATGGCTTGCTAATGTATGCTTTAAGGCACACGTTAGTAAATCCCATATATATATATATATATATATATATATAGGGTTTAATTTACTTCTAGTACTTTTTTAACTAAACATCATTTTATTTTAAATATACAATGACAAGTGATAGTGGGCTTTAATCTCACATTTTATTTAATTAGTGGATGATGTGACAGTTTTTCATTAAAATAAAAGAAGATTCAAATTAAAAAAAAATACTAGAAGTAAGCCAAACCCATCATACACTCCTGCATGAGGTCTAGGTTCTGCTATGTGGTGCTTTAATCTGGCATTTAGCCACTTTTACCTCTTTTTATTAAGTTTTTCTTTTTAATTTTATTTATTTTTTTATTGTTACCCAATATATTAGAGTAACTTATTTTTATTATTATATAAAATATGAGCTACTCTTGATAATTAGACCAAATGTTATTCTCTACAAAATAGACTAAACCTTATGAAAAGCCCAAGCCTAGTTATTACCTTACATATTATAACCCAAGTCTAATTCTTTCCACATGTAAATCAAAGCCAAAACTCTTACCCACTTACAAACTCTCTTCCTCCTCCCCCACCTATAGATGATATTTCTAGAAAATATCATTCTCATGAAATCATGTCTTCATTTTTTCTCAATTTAAATTCAACCCACTTACAAACTCTCTTCCTCCTACCCCATGTATAGATGACATTTCTAGAAATCTCATTCTCATGAAATCATGTCTTTCTTCTCAATTTCAATTTAATACATTTTTGTCAATTAAAAATGTTCTATGCAATTTATGCTAGCAAATTCTCTTTGTCATCAACCAGTGCAATAAAATTTTTTATATAAATCTTTAGATTCCTAAGGTTGTTGAAATAATTGACAAGTGCATATTTCTAAAATTTATAATAACAGAAAAGGTCTAATAAATAGCATATACTATCTCACAAAATGCCATTTACATAGTATTTTCTTTAAAAAATTCAATGATAGAAATGGTAAAAAACATGATCCTATACAAGAAATACCAAAAAGTCATATAAAAAAAATTTTCATATGAGGATTTATCTTTAAAGAATATGAGGACAAGTAGAGATAAAATGCATTAAATGAGATCTTACGTAACAAGTTTGTTAATCATTTCAAATTATGTTCATCATTTACATGAAAAAATAATAATACATCATATTATTTACATCAAAAAAATAATACATATTAACTTCAAAATTCATTGCAGGATGTGAATTTTTAAGATATTGCAATAATAAGCAACATTAATACAACGATGAGTTGGTTTTACATTTCGGGCTTGCTTTGTGGAAGGAATGTCAAATCGCAATCAGGATCATTTTGGTATGCAAAAAGTGAAACAAAAACAACTCTCCTTATCTCAATGTTAGAGGCACTCTCATTAACTACATACTCTCCATAATATATTTATTATATATTCATCTTACTATAACTACTATGTATACAATTGCAAACTACTTTAGATACATGATTCAAATTGAAGTTTTTGATGTAACTGACAAAACAACTTGGTATTTTTTTATCGAGATGCTGAGAAAATCCTAAATAAATTTGCAAGAGATCTTGTTGAAAAATAAACCGAGGTACAACTTATTTAAATTATTAAATTATTGTAAAACTTGTAAAGTTGTGATTTCCAACTATATTGTGTTGGATTTAATTCCATGCCAAATTTGATTGTAATTTCTTCAATAATTTTCCTTGTATGTATGTGGGTTTATTTGTAAGGGATGAGTGTGAGAGATCGATGAAGAATCAAGCTTCACAAGTTGAATTAGTGGATTTTGCGACTAGCTCGAGAAAAGCAACCCACGAAAAGGCCACGTGTGGAGCACATAATTGGAAGATGAAGAGTCGTGCCAGGTTGTCAATTTCACGACTGTCTTGCGAGAAGGGCCAACTCACGAAGGACCCACGAAAGTTTTTGTTTAGCAAAAAATTGTGTTTGCTTTACCAATTATTTACCCACACTATATACACCCTCATTACCCATGAACTGTAGTATTTTTCAAAGAGAAAACCCTAGCCAATACACTTGAGAGTTAGAGATTGTTATATCCACAATCATCTACACATTTCATTGTGGTTTTCCTTAAACTCTTACCTCTCACTCTCAATCTCTAGATCTTTGAAAGGTTGCTAGCACAAACACTTACCACCCCCATTCTGAGTGTCAAGTGAGATTTTGGTACTGTTGGGAAGCATTAGAAGGAGCCATCCATTGGCGGATGCAATCGGACTGAATTGCGGGATCTAGAAAGCTAGAGAAGACAAGACTCCAAGAAGTCCATTGGTAGCAGGAGCTTTGAGGGCTCAAGTACATGGGGTAGACTAGGCTTGAAGGGTCTTTTGTTATTAGTGTAATCCAACTTTATTCTCTAGTGGATCGATTTCGACTTGGAGGGTTGCAGAGAGGTTTTTTGCTAAGTTCTTCAGTTTCCTCTTCGATAACACGTCTCAGTGTTATCTTGTGTTTGCATCTCTCTTCCTTACTCTTTAAGCTTTCATTTTATTGTTGATGATGGATGAATATGGCTTAGGGTAGCTTTATCAGTTCATTGCGCTTGTTTACTCTAGTTTTGCACTTAAGCTTAAGTTAGAGTAAAAGCAATCTAGCCGTAATTTTTAATTGGAGGTCTGAACAAGATCTTGTGTTTTAGCACAAATCCGAGCTTTCAAAACTATTGATCATAATTGTGGTAGGTTAAAATTGGCTAAACTAGATTTCAACCTCACACAATTTAGTTATAGAGATGGGATGCCAATCAACCTTAGTGACCATTTTCTATACAAGTTAATCAAGTGATATTGGAATGTGTGCTTGGTATATATGTAAGTCAGGAAAAGCTGAATAATATAAGTTTGTGATTGATTTAACAATGCTCCTCGGTTTTAGTTTGAGGTGAAAGTTTATACTTGTTCTTGTATGACAATACTTTCACTCTCTCTCTCTTCTTTTTTGTTACAATTCTTGATCCCCCTCCATTGAGGGATCTCTTTCCCTTATATAGTCATCCAGATTGCATCCTGACCCTCCACTTGGAGGGCCAAGGCTTTTTCCTCAGATACTTGTGCCATCAGGGCCTTACTAGAAGGTTTCTCTGTTAGGTTGTGAGCTGTGTTGACATTGTTTAGGTGTTATTCCACCATTAATGCGACCAACTAAGTGGGTGCAGAGCATTGAATGCAAAGGTGATGAATACTTTACCTGTACCCTTCCTACATCCATTTAATGGCAAACTTCCCTTCCTTTCCTCATTTATGTGTCTGGTGGTCTTCATAATTAGTCCTCAGACCTTCTAGGGATGTATCAGCATCTTCGAATTCCTCGGGCATTCCGATCTTCTTGGGTTTGGTGGTTGCATTAATCACATTTGCTCTGAGGGCTTCTTGATGAAACTTCCAAACTCTATCGTCTTGACCTCTTCTCATTCATTTGTGACCTCGGTCTCCATGCTCTTATCCTCGGTTTCTCATCCTCCCACAATAATATATATTAAATTCTTCATATACAGATTGATATTGGAGAAGGAATCCCACATGATTTGAAGAAATTTTAGGGAAAAAAAAATTCATTTTCCTAATTCATATGAATGAATTCAATCAAAAGGATGATTTTGAAATTACATAGTTGCTAAGATTTTTGATGCACCTTCAAATGACAAAAAGCTATGGAAGAAAAAAAAAAAAACACAATCCAATATGCTATATTAATTCTTTTGCTACACTATTCATAAATTAACAAAAAAAATATAAAAACATTTACAAAAAAACTATCACATTACTGAAATTTAATATAAGTGCAAATACGTATGAAAAATCTTAGCAACAACAAATTCGCAAGTCCAAACTTTAAAAGATCTAGTGAAGAATCTTTTAGTGCCAATTTTTTCGTGATTAACACAAATGATGCAATAAAATGAAAAAGTGATGAAAGTTAAAAATGAATAAATAGGGACTGACCAAACTTCAAATGTTGAAGATGAAGAAATAGATGATGATAATATACCCCTCAACAAACTTTACAAGTGTTGCCATACTGCAATAACAAAGCAAAAAAAAAAAAAAAAAAAAAGATTTCATAATGAAACTCTTTATTACGTCACATAATAAAGATCAATAATATGTAATGAATTAATATGCTTTTATAAACTTTTATTATGCAATATTACTCCAAAGTTGTTGTTGTTGTTTTTTTTTTTTTTTTTTTTTTTGGTTTTGTTTTTTTTTTGTTTTGTTTTTTTTTTTTTTTAATTTTATTTCTCATCACTTGAATTGAATAATTATAATAGATATGTGTGTGCAATTTATAATTGTTGCTTCTTATGATGAATTCATTTCTAACAAAGTTTTATAACAAATATGCGATAATATGTGTACAACATTCTCCAAACCAAATTGTTGATGTCCATTTTTGCCAAAAGGCCCAATGGCAGAAGAAGCCCAAAAATAAGGAAAATGAGAGGAAAAAAGAGTATAAGTGGTAAAAGTAAGGTAATAAATTCAATGGGCCAACGTGGCAGGAGTGATAGTTAGCAGGCCATGAACGCAATAAGGGGTAAAGGTAGGGTAAATGAGATGAGGAAGCCCAAGAGAAGAGGTCATAAGCCCAATGGGCCAACGTGGTAGGAATGACAGCCAACAGGCCCATTGACACAATAAGAGGTAAAGGCAAAATAAATGGGCAGAGAAAGCCCAAGAAAAGAGGTAATAAACCTAATGGGCCAGCGTGGCAGGAATAACAGCCAACAGGCCCATGGGCACAATAAGCGGTAAAGACAAAGTAAATAGGCCAAGAAAGCCCAAGAAAAGAGGCAATAAACCCAATGGGCCAACATGGCAAGAATGATAGTCAGTAGGCTCATAGGCGTAGCAAGAAAAGGAACGACGAAAATAAAAGTTTAGCAGGCTGGAAGGGCAGAAACTTATGCCCTAACATTACCCAATCCATGAGGAAAGGAAGGGAAGCAATACAAGCCCAAAAGCCCATGCAGCCTTCACGTCGTGGGAGGTAAGCACAAGCCTAGCATACATAGCAGAATGAGACAAGGCAAGAATGACAGGAATGTCGTGGGAGTAAAAGAAGACAAACGCAGAGGATAGTGGAGCTCACACAAGGGCTGGAGCACCACCTACTTGTACCTAGCCAACACAAGGGACGTGGGCCCTCAGTCAAGGGATTCAGAGGGTGTGGTTTGGTGGTGGGGAGAAAAGAGGGTCAATTTTTGGTTCCTGCCGAGGCTTCTTTTGGGGAAGTTCCTTGCTAGGGTGGCATTTTGCCCAAAAAAGGCAAGCAAAGGGCTGGGGCCATGTGATGCATGCCATAGAGGTAAGTGGTGAGGTAGCCTAATCATTATCGATTGAGAGGGTAGCAATTGAGAGTGGGGAAAAACAAAACAAGGTATTTTGTCTAGAGATGGAGAGTGGTGTAGCAAGCATGTTCTGAGTAGAGGTAGTAACCGGCCAACCAAGGGGTTAATGGGAAATCTTGGAAGGACACCCACCAAAAAAAAAAAAAAAAAAAGATTGGTGGAGCCTTAGGGACAAAATGGAGAAATCCCACAAAATCAAGCAGTATAAAAGGGAAGGGAGGTAACCATGAATGGGGGATAGAGGCAAGATGGAAAGAAGAGTAAGAAAAAAACTAAGAACTAGAGAACAAAATAAAACTAAGTAGTAAAATAAAAAAAGGAAGGAAGAGAGTAAACACGAGAGAAATAGGGGCATGTGTCAGTAGACCACCTTTTCTCTCCTTCATGACATTCCCACCCTCTGAAACTCTGTGAATTGAAACCCAAAGCCATTTAGGTCCTTTCTCTAACATGAGTAACTTCAATGGTAGAAGCCTGAAACAAGGTTACACGTATTGGGGTTTGGTTCCCTTTTTGGACCCATTCTTACTGAATGATTCAGCCCAGGATTGGGAAAGCAAGCCATTTCTATTACAATTGCTTAGAATTGTCCTTTCTACCTTGTGGTGGTGCCTTTTATTTTATTTTAAAATTTTGTTATTATTCACCTTGCTATATTGTTTTATATTATTAGCCATTCTGCTGTGATATCTCTTACTCTTTCTGTTGCATCAGTTGTTCTGTAGTAACCCCTTTTTATTTTTATCTGTAGTATTAGTTATTTTGCTGTATTAGTTATCTTATCTGCGGTATTAGTTATTTTTTACTGTATCAGTTGTTTTTCCGTAACCCCTTCATTTAGCATATTTTATTATTGAAGTCATTCTGCTATAGTATTCTTTGCTATGCTAGACAGTGGTTCTGCCATGACCATACTTGCTGTGTTCAACTTGTTGCGCCACTCCTGCACTCTCTGAACATTGGGCATGCCTGGCTTGCGCACAAGCTAGCCTGCAGTATAATTCCCAAGGGTCTAGTCCTGACTCACTTAGCCATTAACTCACAGGCCTTGGTGTAGCAGATAGGCCTATACCTATCAACGTAAAAAGGCCCCCCATTAAATTGGCAACTCCACTAGGGAGTTGGGAAATAGACAGGGAAGGACAGTCAATCCCTTTGTGAATCATGCCTCCAAGATTGAAGACCATATGAAACATGAGTGTTGTGCCTTTGCAGGCAGAATCACGGTTAGCCACTCTACTTCAGCCCAACCAGGTGGAGGGAGCCAATGGAGCAGGGGCTGAGCCACAACCGCAACAAAGAAGCCCCGCAGACAACACTAGCTTTTTCATTGAGGTACTATAGTCAGTGCAGCATTCCAAAGGCAGCTAATGGAGGAGATGAGTGAGCTAAAGGTGGATAAGACTTGTTAGGACATATGTGGAACTTGTTAGAACATATTGAATGTTTAAATAGTGTGTAAAACACCTAAAATGTTTAGACCCCCAAAAAACAAATTACCAATTCAAGCTTATTATCAAATAATGTATGTGCGGAATATGAAAATAAGCTAACATAGAATTGATAAAACAATCTAAACCATAATTAATCACAACCACAACAGTAATTAAAAGGAAAAGATTAAGGGAAGAGAGATGCAAACACAAAGACAACACAGCAATGTGTTATCGAAGAGGAAACTGAAGTCCTCAGCGTAAAACCTCTCCGCCGCCCTCCAAACGGTCAATAATCCAATAAAGAATGAAGTAGGGATGCATGAACAGAAAAAGACCCTCCAAGCCTAATCTACCTAGCGTACCTAAGCCCTCCAAGCTTCTTGCTCCAACGAGGTTATGCTGAACCTTTGTCTTCTTTAGCTTACCAGATTCCACTATAACCCATAGCATCAACTGATAACAATTGGTCCCTTCCTAACTGCTTCCCAAGCACCAAATAACCTTCTCATAGATAAGCATATGGTGAGAATAGGATTTGGCTAATGTACCTCTCAATGATGTAACAATGAAGAGGGTGAGAGTAAAAGAATTTGGAGAATCAAAGGATGAAGATTATGGATGAGTAAATCTTGTTTTTCTCTTGGGTTTCTCTCTCAAAATTCTCTTTGGAAGCTCTTTACATTTCATGGGTATAAGAGGTATTTATACTGGTGTGTGTTTGGAATGCGAAAGGTCAGTATTTTCCAAATAGAGTAGTCTGGCGACTTGGCCTCGCGACTTTACTGAGTCACGAGTCTAAGTCGTGAGCTAACGGCCTTGCCAGCTGGAAGTTTTGTCCTGTAGTGCAACAGTTGGCGTGATTTCAACTCCTCTGCATGCTTCACATGTGTGCCTCCTTTGGCGACTTGCAAGCTGTGAGCCAGTCACTTGATCTAGTCGTGAGGCCCTGTAGAGTTTTTTTTTTTTCACAACCCTAGACATATATAAGGATTATTTTAAGGGTTGTCAAAGATGATGCAAGGTTATGCAACTTGATGTAAAGTCATTGTACATGCAAATTGTAATCGGAGATAGAATTTGCCCTAGTTCATCATATTCTTTGTAGAAGTTGCTGCATCTTTACGCTAAGGGTTTGGTAACCAAGAAGCTTCTTGATCTTCATCGTTTGGATGAACTGAAGAACTTTGCAGCCAACATCTTTCTAAGTTGGTGTGTTATTCACATACTTGGATCCGTGCATTGATTGGTTAGTCACGTACTTGGAGCCATGCATTGAAAGGAGAGATTGTCACTACATTACGAGTCCAATTGGGCATTGGGGTAAGGGTTCAACTATAGGTTGGTATTAGGTACTGTGATTCCTTTTACTTGTAACTACTTGTTTTGATAATAGTGGATTCTTGGGAGTGGTGACCTTTATACAAGTGTATTTGTGTAGGGTTTCTTTTCTCACAATCTTAGACATATATAAGGATTATTTTAAGGGCCTTTAAAGATGATGCAAGGTTATGCAACTTGATGCGAAGTCATTGTGCATGCAAATTGTGACCGAAGACAATTGCCCTAGTTCATCATATTCTTGTAGAAGCTACTGCGTCTTTGTGCCATGGGTTTTGTAACCAAGGAACTTCTTGATCTTCATCATTTGAATGAATTGAAGAACTTTGCAGCCAACATCTTTCTCAAGTTGGTGTGTTAGTCACGTACTTGGATCCGTGCATCAATTGGTTAGTCATATACTTGGAGTCGTGCATTAAAATGAGAGATTGTTACTACATTACAAGTCCAATTATGTATTGGGGTAAGGGTTCAATTGTAGGTTGTGAACGGTTTTAGACCCCTTAAAACAATCAGATTAACCTAGTTTATTAGCCAAGTAATTAACTTAGTCAATTTAATCAATTCTAGGTTATCACAAACATACAATCATATCAAAAGTATAAAGCAGCGGAAATATAAAAGACACAATGATATGATCACCCAGGAAACCATACGATAAAAACTTAGGGAGGATTTGACCTAGCTATCCTCAAGGTAAACCTGAATCCACTATACGAAAGAATCGAAGTTCATACAAAAGGACTACAAGCTCCCTGCTTGACTTCCTAATGCTACCCACCAGTAGAACTTACTGACACGACCACGTGCAAGCTCCGAATCCACAGACTCCTTCTTTTTTGGATTCTCCAATCAGCTATAAGCACCCACGCTTGATATTCTTTGAGCTTCAATGGTAGTAACCGAGTTGGTCATCAAGATGTTGAAGTAATCTCTACCTTGAAAACCCTAAGCTTTGTGTAAAGGAAAGCTCCTCTAGATCTCATGAGAGATTTACACAAAACAGAAAAGTATGAGCAACAATACAACTGGAGCAACTCTAAAAACATGGCTAGGGTTTTTCTTTATACACCTAGGGTAAAAACAGAAAACCCAAAACGTTTAATGAGTTAGGGCTGAGCTGGAATATTCTGTAGAAAAACATTCTGCCTGAGATTCGATCGATCGAGCCAGGCCGAAATGCACCAATACGTCTGCAGCCATTCGATTCCAACTTTACATGAAAGACCCAACTTTGAGCAAGTCTAAACAAGACTAAATAACCTGTTTTGATCATGGTTTGCCAACAATACAAATTAGAGTTCTAAATACATAAAATCCTAAATCTTTAGAACCTAACAAACTCCCCCTTTGGCAATCCGTGACAAAACACAAAAAATAAGCTCAAAGTTTACAATTAAAAAGCCCTTTACAAAAATAATGCTCATAAAGACTAAAATTTAATCCTAACTACTATCCATCAGTTGCAAGTGTAGACAGCAGCTTAATTGAATCAACCTGTATATTCCTGAAATACTCAACAAATGCATAAACGCATGTGTGACAGAAAATAGTATATAAACAGGTATAACTTTCTTGTATGATCCACACAACACATAATAAAGACATATATCAATGAATAACTCATAGAATATAAATCAATAAACAGTGAATCCAAAGAAACAAGAATCAACAAAAAATCATGTATATCAATCAATGTTACTCCCCCTAACATGAATATCCCAAAAAAATGATATACAAGGCGAAGCGCCTAAATACAATCTACTCCACAAAACAAAAAAAATATCTCCCTAACTACAAAACTCGTCTACAAACTCTACTCCCCCTTTTTGTGATAGAATGCCAAAGGGCAATCACAATCCATCATCAAAAGGAGGTGGTGAGGGTGATCGAAGACGCGTCAGATCAGCTCGTAAAGCTCAGATCTCGTCAAAAAGGTCCACCAAAAGCTGACCATGAGCCGCCTGAACGGTCATGACAGTTTCCAAGGTACGACGGATATCAAAGTCATCCGATGGAGGTGGAGGAACAGCAGTAGCAGCAGCATCAGGATCAGAAACATCCTCACCAGTAGGACCTGTAGAAGAAGAGGGAGGAGGTTTGGACCCAAAAGGCTCGGACCTAGGGTGTTTAAAGCCAGCTCGAAGATAAGCAACCCTCTGTCTAAGAAAAGACGCACCTATGGGACCGATGACATGCATAGGCTCCGAGGAAGGGAAATCCTCTAGACCTAAATAAAGAAGAATCCTATGAATAAAAATAGGATAAACCAGTGCATGAGAAGAAGATGAACTCATATACACTTCGTTCAAAGAACGAAGGAACAAGTGGCGAAAACTGATAGGAGCATCAATAACAAGAGCGTACAAAAATACAAACCTCTCGAGAGGAATGGTGTGCAGATGAGAAATGGGCCAAAAGCAATGACACGCTATCCTAAAGATAAGATAGTGTAGCTTAGAAAGCTCAGCAATGGTGATCCGAGGATCAGAACCCCACTGGATAGATGACCCAGTGATGTAAGATATGACATCACTCAAAACAGGAGACTCATCATAGGGATAGATAGGGTGCTAGACGAAAGGTACCCCAAGAGCATCAGCCACTACTATAGGAGTAATGGTGTACTCTACGCCTCGTATCCAACTCTTTACTAAAGTGTTGGAATCATAGACGCGGATCGAGATGTTCGAGAAGAACTCTCGGATCAAGGTAGCAGGTGGAGGAGGATCAGAAATATCCACTAAGGGTAACCAGCCCCGACGCTCTATGTTTGCCCCAATGGCAGGATCTAACTCATCTAGAACAACAAATCGCTCAGACTAGATCTTACGCCTAAGGTTCCGCTTCTTAAATATTTCCTGGTTTTTCTCACTAGGAAATTTCTCACGGTCAAAAGATGGAGGGGAAGGAGTAGGTGAGGGGATAGACCTACGAGCTTTAGTCTTCCTAGGCATGATGCTAAGGAAAGGACAGAGACACAAGAAAGGAAAAAAACCAAGGGCAGACTGCAAATTAGCACCAAAAAAATATAGAGCAAAAATCTATATGATGCATGAACAGTTAAAATGGCATGATGCATGTACTAATGCATTAAACAGAGTTCAAAATTAAGTTCAATTGAACAAAAATGGCTTGAGCATAGAGTTTCTAACAAAAAACCCAAAAAATTTTAAAACCACTTGAAAAATTTTGAAACACATGGATGAATTAAGCATTACAAAACATAACACATAGATTATAATGCCTAATTACATCCAATCAACAAGCCAATTTCATCAATTTCAACCTAATTGAACAAAATCCCTAATTCGGAACTGAACATAAACCCTAGAAATTTCAATTCTCCACAAAACCCAAAATTGATCAAATTAAACTATCACAATCAAGTTTATAACATGTCCCCATAAAAACCCATTGATCAATTGCACAAAATTTGGCATGAAACAGCAAAAATCCCAAATTTAGAGAGGTCCGAAAATTAGAGAGAAAATGCATGAAAAATGCAAATAAACTAAAAAATGAGGGGCAAAAGAGACTTACCGGCTTGAGGAAAGAGAAATCTTGCAAAAATTTTGGAGGAAAACGACAAAAAATCGCTATAGATCCGTGCCAAGTCGGAGAGAGAAAAGAAAGTTTGAAAAAAAACTTTTGAAAAGTTAAGAGAATCAGTTAAAGAACACTATTTGAAAACGCTGATTCACGACTTTCGATTGATCGAAAATTACTTTCGATCAATCGAGTCACTCCGAAATTTTTAAAAGAAATTTTAAAATTTTCGATCGATCAAAAAACAGACTGGATCGATCGAAATAGGCAGCAGATCACAGTGTTTTGGGAAAAATTCCAATTTTGAAAAATCAAACCAATTTTTGAAAAAAAATAGCTCCTCAAAGCATTAAAAGCAAAGAATCACAATGCATGAGTATGAATTGAAATGGAATGCTTTTTTAAAAAACCCAAATTTGTAATCCCAGTTTCTCCAAAGAAAGTTTCAGCCAGTTCTTCCTTTAATTTCTCAGGCAAAAAAAAAAAAATGTTTTGCATAATTCTCAAGATATTTTCAAACTTGGTTGGTCAGACCAAAAACACACACAATTACATGTACAATGTTTAGCAAAGAGTAACTCGAGTAGTGTGTGTAAACTAGCAAAACTTGAGATACATGTGAGGTGATATGCGAATAGAAATCAATCACAAAGCCTACAAAATTCATCACACAGAGTTTAAAAGATACTATCACCTAAAGAGTTACATCATATAACTCCTACATCTCCTAAAACATAAGCTTGCAATCATGTAAGTTTCTTGTATTTAGCCTCTTAATTATGTGAATTGGCATCAAGCCTAATAGTACACACCAGTTTTAATTAAGTGAATTGGCATCAAGCCTAATAGTACATACCAATTTTAAGCATTAAGCATCAAGCCTACACCTTATGTTCTTTTTGTGCATGTGCTACACTTTTTCGAGCACAAAATCTTATGATATGCACTAAGGTGTTCATGATTGGCTAGTGAACAGTGGTGAGATGCTTATTTATGCCTTTCTCAAAAGGATCAAGTCCGACAGTCAAACAATATGTGACATCAAGATTAAGACAAAGTGATAAACACCATAAACATCTTTCCCACACAACATGCACTACAAAGCTTCAACTAGTCAAGTGCAATAAATAAGCTCATCAAAACTAAACAAGGTACATAAGACATGCTATGTGTAAATAAATTGACCAATATTGTTTTCAAAAACCAAGAAAACAATGTCAAACACATTTTTGTTTTCTCCTTTTCTCCTTTTCTCCTTTTTTTTTTTTTAATTTTTTTTAATTTTATTTTTTTTATTAAAAAGAAAACAAATAAATCCTAGAATGAAATGCATGAATGTAATGCAATGCAAGTCCTAGAAAAAAAGCAAAACACAAAAACACCAAAGAACAATGGTCACAGAGGAATGGGCAATGAAGCACAAGGACCATGTCAGAAAGACTCAATTAGATCGAGTCTTTTGCATCTAAGACCTTTTAGATGCAACATGAGCATTGGAGTTCTTATTCTCATTCGAGTGATTTCCAACTCCAGAATTGGAACAAAGGTTCAATGCTTTACCAATTCACCAATAAGTGCCATAGGATCTTGTGTTTGAGGCATAGGCACCTTTGGTTTGTTTGCTCTCTTAGCAGCTTGAAGCTTGTAACATTTAGGACGAATGTGTCCAGACTTTCCACAATAATGACAAACCCAAGCAGGTTTACCATGCATCTTGTCCTTAGAAAGGGTAGAATCCTTAGGTTTAGACTCTCCTAGATCAACCCTAATCTTCTTAGGAGGTGAAACTTCTACAGATTTGACAACCTCACTCACAGGGGGTTTGAAAGAAGAAGAAGGAACAAAGTTCATGGAATGAGGTGCAGAATCAAAGATGCTTTCAACATATCCTAAACCAGATTTATCAGAAGGATACTTCTGAACATTCAACATTTGATCAAGTTTAGAACTAGCAGATCTAGCAACAGATAAATCATGTTCCAAAGTTTTAACTTTATCAAGAAAAAGCATGTTCTTAGATTTAACATTGTTCAAAAGATCATTAGCATCAAACAGTTTAACAAGGAAATTCTTCTTTTCAAGCTTAAGAGATTCAATTTTCTTCAGGCCAAGTTCAACATTTATAGCATCCTTTGCAGCAATTTTGCAAAGTTTATTGTAGACCTCTTGAAGATCTGCATCCTCAGAGAGTTCCCATTTAGAAGGGTTCTCTTCAATAGATATACTTTCATTAACTACAGCAGTAGTAGTGAAAGTAATGAAGTTTCCATCCTCGTCACATCCGGACTCATCATTAGAAACCTCATTATCACTAAGGGTTACAGCCATAGCTTTACCCTTAGACCTCAAGAATGTAGGACATTCAGATTTCACATAACCATACCCTTGATAGCCAAAACACTGAGCACCCAATGGATTGTTTGAAGATTGACCAACTTTTTCTCTAGGTTTTTCAAAATTATTAACCTCAGTGGGATCATTCTTCCTAAAGTTTTTAGGTTCAGCAGTGTTTGTACCTCTTGCCTTTCTGTTGTTATTCCTAAGAAAGTTTTTAAAGTTCTTGGCAAGGTACGCAATCTCTATAGCAGAGAGCTTATCATCAAATCCACCACGATCAACATCATCAACTGACTTAAGAGCCATTGATTTGGATTTGTTCACTTTGGGTAGGTCAGACTCATAGGACTGGAGAGATCCTATAAGCTCATCAACAGGGATGGAGTCCACATCCTTGCTCTCAGTTATGGCAGTCACTTTGGGTCTAAAGTCCTTAGTTAAAGATCTAAGTATCTTCCTAACAATTTTAGGTTGATCATAGATTTCACCCAAATTAAAAGCAGAATTAACAATGTCATTTAATTTAGCATAGAATTCATCAAAAGATTCATCATCAGACATTCTAATGCTTTCAAATCTAGAAGTCAATTGCTGCAGTTTATTGATCTTAACTGCCTTTGTGCCTTCATGCACAGTTTGGAGGATTTTCCAAGCAGTATGAGCAACCTCAACATTAGAGATCCTCTTAAATTCCTCCATAGAAACAGCATTGAAGATGGCATTCATAGCTTTGCTATTAAAGCCTGCTGCTTCTTTTTCAGAAGTTTGCCACTCACTTACAGGAGTAGTGGGCTTCTACCATCTGTATTCAATGGAATTCCAAACTCTCTCATCAATGGATTTCAGGAATGCTTTTATCCTTACTTTCCAATAAGTATAGTTATTCCCATCAAAGTGAGGAGGAATAACAAGAAAGTGTCCATGCTCCATGACAACAGGGGTCAAGAATCAGCTCAGAGATAAAAAAGTCTCTAACAAGAGATCAACCTGCTCTGATACCACTTGAACGGTTTTAGACCTCTTAAAACAATTAGATTAACCTAGTTTATTAGCCATGTAATTAACTTAGTCAATTTAATCAATTCTAGGTTATCACAAACATACAATCATATCAAAAGTATAAAGCAGCGGAAATATAAAAGACACAATGATATGATCACCCAGGAAACCACACGGTAAAAACCTAGGGAGGATTTGACCTAGCTATTCTCAAGGTAAACCTAAATCCACTATGCGAAAGAATCGAAGTTCATACAAAAGGACTACAAGCTCCCCGCTTGACTTCCTAATGCTACCCACCAATAGAACTTACTGATACGACCACGTGCAAGTTCCGAATCCATGGACTCCTTCTTTCTTGGATTCTCCAATCAGCTACAAGCACCCACGCTTGATATTCTTTAAGCTTCAATGGTAGCAACCGAGTTGATCATCAAGATGTTGAAGTAATATCTACCTTGAAAACCCTAAGCTTTGTGTTAAGGAAAGCTTCTCCAGATCTCACAAGAGATTTACACAAAACAGAAAAGTATGAGCAACAATACAACTGGAGCAACTCTAAAAATGTGGCTAGGGTTTTTCTTTATATACCTAGGGTAAAAACAAAAAATCCAAAACATTTAATGAGTTAGGGTTGAGCTGGAATATTCTGCAGAAAAACATTCTGCCCGAGATTCTATCAATCGAGCCTTTCTTTCGATCAATCGAGCCAGACCAAAATGCACCAATGCATCTGCAACCACTTAATTCCAACTTTACATGAAAGACCCAACTTTGAGCAAGTCTAAACAAGAATAAATAACCTGTTTTGATCATGGTTTGCCAACAATACAAATTAGAGTTCTAAATACATAAAATCCTAAATCTTTAGAACCTAACAGGTTGGTTTTAGGTATTGAGATTCCTTTTACTTGTAACTGCTTGTTTTGATAATAGTAGATTCGCAGGAGTGGTGACCTTAAATTCACCCGGTGGAGCTTTGCCTCGGTGGTTTTCCCCATTCGTAAACAAATCACCTGTGTTAAATTTATTTTTTGCTGCATTTAGTTATTCGGTGATTTGTTTGTATTTCCACACTTATTGCATGTAATTGAATCTAATTAATTTCACTTGGCTAATTAATTTGATTACATTACCAAAAGGGTCAATACATTCTTGGCCTATCAAGTGGTATCAGAGTAGGTACACTCTAATTAAGGTTAATCTTTGTGGTGTGATTCATTGACCTTTATTTGTCATGGGTAGAGGACAGTATCTTATTATACTTCATTTATTTAATGGCACTAACTATGCATATTGGAAAATATGCATGGGAGCTTTCTTACAGTCCTTAAATGAGAAAGTGTGGCAAGCTGTGGAGATTGGCTGGACAAAGCCAAAGGAAGCGCTGGCTGATTGGGATGATGCTAAGGTCAAAGTGGCAAACTCCAACAGCACAACATTGAATGCTTTATTTAGTACGGTCACTAATGAGGAATTTAAGAAGATATCCGAACAGAAATTGCTCAGGAAGCATGGACTATCCTCCACACAACCTATGAAGGGACTAAGGCTATCAAGGATTCAAAGTTTCAAAGGCTTACCATGAGCTTTGAAGAAATTAAGATGGAGGAGGATGTGTCATTTGATGAGTTCTATGCCAATTTGAAGGACATAGTCAACTCCGCCTTTAATCTTGGGGAAACCATTCCCGAACCCAAGGTTGAAAGAAAGGTGATCAGATCTCTATCAGAGAGATTCCATGCCGAGATTACCGCCATTGAAGAATTGAAGGACATTGACAAAATTCCTTTGACAGAGCTGGTTGGCAATTTGCAAACCTAAGAATTGGGTTTGACTAGGATTGGGAAATCAAGCAAGAGCAAGAGCATGATATTGAAAGCCAAAAGCTGTGATACAGATGAGTCCTCTGATGATGAAGATTCTAAGATGAAATCCTACATCACTAGGCAATTCATGAAATTTATGAAGAATGCCAATGCAAAAGAATTTGACAAGGACCATAAGCAATCCAGTTCTTCACAATTCAAAAGCCAAGATAGAAGGAAGAAGGATGCTAAGGAAGGTGGTCAGTACACTGCTCCCTCTAGAACAAAGTACTTCGGATGTCAAGGTTTTGGATATATGAAACAAGAATGTCCAACATATCTCAAGACAATTAGGAAAAGCAAGGCCCTTACTGTTACCTTGAGTGACACCGAGCCTAAAGATGATTCAGATGACAATGATGATGAGGGAATCTTGAATGCCTTCACTACCACAGCGAATCCTATTGAGGGGATTGTAGAAGAGGAAGATGAGGATGAGGACTTAGTGGAGTCCAAGTTTGAGAAAATGGATGAATAGGATGACATCCATACAACCTATGCAAAGTTGTACAATGTCTTTGAAAAGCATGAGAAACTATATAGGCTGGCCACTAAGAAGATGAGTGAAGTGGAACTTGATCGAGAAGAGCTCTCCACAAAGTTTGACGAAGCTAATTACACTATTGGAGCATTGTGGTTTGAGAATAACTTCCTTGCTGAAAAAACAAAGAAGCTTGAAGAAGAACTATCACAGCTCAGAGCTTAATTGGAGAGGACTTCCAGTGCAAAGCTTGATGAGATGCTTAGCATTCAGAAATCTGCTTCTGATAGAACTAGCTTGGGGTATGATTTCTCTTCTCCTAAAATTGCTTCTTCTAGTACTATTGTGTTTGTCTCACCTGCTAATAATGTTAATTCTGAGAACAATGAATGTAAAACTAAAAGAACTAGTGAGAACATAGATAAGGGTAAATCTATTTTGGGTGCATACCTTAAGCTTGATAAGAAAGAGACAAGAAACCCTAGGACTAAGAAAGGTAATAACCAAAAGTCTAAACAGAAGAAGCAGCATCTTTGTCATCACTGTGAAGCTTCAGGGCATACTTGTCCAAATTGCTACAAATGGTTAGCCATTCAATAGAGTAACAGTATGATCTCATTTGGAAACTAGAATAAGTTTCATCCTCTTTTTATCCTCTTGGAGATCTTCTTAAGGCCCTTATGTTCCTTTTGAACTTGAATGATTTAAATTCTTCCCCATCATTGCCGGATCAAAGGTTCGCTTAATGGAGAGGTTCTTCCAAGGTGTGGAAAGAAAAAGGCTTAAAGTGATTTAGTCACTTTTTCTCTCTCTCCCTCTTTTTGTTTATGCATTACTTGTGCGTTTTGTTTTCTTGTTTTTGACTCAGTCTAGTTTTATGCTATGTTTTGTTTAACATGTTTTTGTTTGTTTATTTGTTTTCAGTTTTGTTTTATTTTATTTTTCATAAAAATTAAAAAAAATTGAAAAATCGGAAAAAAAATTACAAAAACAATGTGTTTTTTGTACATTGGTACTTGTGTATCTTGGATGGCCACAAAAACAAAGTTTTCTAAACTTTGTATCTTTTGTAGCTTAGATGAGCATCTCAATACCCAACTAAGCAAGTGAGCTTTGTGGCTTATGTTTGTGACGAGTATGATTAATTAATCTCTTGTACTTAACACTCATATTACTTTTTTTTTTATGGGAAGGACTAAAAATTTCTAAGAGAAAGATATAAATAATCATCTCACTACTAAAACCCGCCAATTATGAATAACATTTGTATGCTTCGGCATAGCAAAATTGTGATGTTTATAGCTTAACATAATTGGGTATTTCTTCTCTCTCTCTCTCTCTCTCTCTCTTATATGCCTATGCATGATATGCTCAAAAAGAAAAATATGCAAAGAAAAATAAAAATATAAATAATCAAAATACTTTTAAATATGGTTGTAAGCGTGTTTCTAGGATATGTGGGAGTTATATGATGTACCTCAAAGGTGATAGTTCCCATCAAGCAGTTATGATTGTGTGTGAGTTAAATTGATTTTCTCATATCTCAAATCACCATAATGATAGGCCAAGAATGTATTGACCCCTTGTGATAAATTAACCAATTAATTAGTCAAGTTAATTAATTAATTTAATTAACATGTAATACGTGTGGTAATACAAAAAAATCACCAACTAAGTTAATATGCAGTGGAAAATAAAGCTGACACAGTGATTTGTTAATGAATAGGGAAAACCTCCAAGGCAAAACTCTACCGGGTGATTTTAAGGTCATCATTCCCGAGAATCCACTATTATCATAACAAGTGGTTATAAGTAAATGAATCTCAATACCTTATACCAACCTACAGTTGAACCCTTACCTTAATATCCAATTGGACTTGTTCTGTATTGACAATCTCTCATTTTCAATGCATGGCTCCTAGTATGTGACTAACCAATTGATGCACGGATCTAAGTACGTGACTAACCACTAACTTGAGAAGGATGTTGGCTGTAAAGTTATTCAGTTCATCAACACGATGAAGATCACGAAGCTCTTTGATTACAAAATCCTACGGCGTACAAACGCAGCAGCTTCTTTAAGAGAAAGATGGGCTAGGGCATATGTCTTCGGTCACAATATGCTTGTGAAAAACTTTTGCATTAAGTTGCATCAACTGTGACGACCCTTAAAATAATCCTTATATATGTTTAGGATTGTGAGAAAAGAAAGCCTAAACAAATATACACAGATTGGTGTGAAATCAAATCTAAAAAACTGATTTTCTTAAATCTCGATAGATAGGTTATCTATCGAGCAGCTGTCGAGCATTAGGCAAAAGCTGCCTTTTAAACCTTGATAGATGCTATCTGTCGAGCTAGTTGTCGAGCTTTAAAGTCCATCACTTCTTCATTTGATTCTTGGATAGATATTTGCATGGTTTTAACACTTGGACTTGAACTCTTGTTCCTTGAAGTATTAATCACATCCTAGATCTACCAAATTACAAGTAAAGTGCATTTTGTCAATGGATTAGCCAATTCTAAATGACATATGTTCCTAACATGATTCATATATGTCCTAACACATAATATGAGACACTTATGCATGCTTGCGATGTTTTCACACACAACACACAAATTTTTTGCTACTTCTGATACATGTGCAGGTACAATATGATTTGGCCATCACAAGGGATACATGTGTTAATATGTACTCACTAAACTGTCTTGACTTGTTTTTGAAATATAAAATTGATTAGACTTATTTAGTGTGTGTGGGTGTTTTGGATCATGAACGCTTTTGCATTTTTTTGTTGAAAGATGTTCTTTAAGAGCTTAACATGTTGTTTGGATCTTTGGTTGAGTAGCTTGCTTGACTACATTATTTTCTCCGTGTTTTTCCTCTCTTTGAAAAACTGTTTTTTATCAAGCTTGACAGCTTCTCGATAGATGGCTATCTATTGAGACCCTTGGACTTCTTTTGTCGACAAATCTTATCGCATCTTCGATCCATCGAGCTATTTGGAATTTGTCTTGATAGCCTCTCGACAGTTCTTGATCCATCGAGAAAGTTTTTGTCTGGCCGATAGCTTCTCGATAACTTTTCGATCCATCGAGGTGATTTTGCTATTGACAGATTCTCGACAACACCTCGACAGATTCATAACTGTCGAGATTTAGTGCTCGATAGATCCTCAATTTATCGAGCTGTGATTTCTTTAGATAGTTTTAGCGCGAAATCAGATCTCACTTTTTCATATCTCTCTCGACAGAAAAGCTATCTCTCCCTCTCCAAACACTATTTTCTCACTCCTTTCATCTTCCCCATTTCTCCTCTGGTATGATCTCTTAATCCTTCATTCTTCATGCATTTCATGCATTTAGACCTAGGTTTTGGGTTTTCTTGAAATTTTTGGCGTTTTTGAAAACTTTTGAGATTCTTGTGAAATTTGGGTTGGGTCTTGCTTATTTGTTGCTAAATGATAATGCATTGTATTCCATTTGCATTTTCACAATGTTTCATGCATTTAGATGTGTGCTTGAATGTTGAAAATTTTGTATTGCTAGGTTTGGATTGGGTTGAACCTATGATGCAATTTCTTTTAGCACGTCACATTTTCATGCATTTTTCATGCATACGTACCTTTTCTTTTTTATCTATCTTGTTTTGGGTTGTGATGTTGTGTTTATTTGTTTCTCTCCCTCTCTCTCTCTCTTGGATAGATTGCCCATGGCACCCAAGTGCAAATCCACTCCGTCTCGGAACCCTCTTCGTTCCAAGACATCTTCTTCTGATCCTACCCACACTCACGTTCGGTTCCATGATGGGAAGGCCCATCAGGACTTCCTAGAGAACTTCTTTAAACATGGTATTCATTCGGAATGCCATGTGGTTCTATCGGACTTTTCCGATACTGCTCTATCTACTGTCATTCACAGTTGGGGATGGGAATCTCTATGTAAGATACCTGTACGATGTCCCACCGTGATTACACAGGAGTTCTACTCCAATATGCACGGTTTCAATACCTCTATACCTCAGTTTGTTACGTAGATTTAAGGTACACATATCATAGTCACTCCATATCTTATATATGAGATACTACACGTCCTGCGGGTAGCGTATCCTGTCTACCCTAGTTGTCAGCATCTTAGGACTACGTCCAAAGACGAGCTTCTGTCTCTTTCTATGAGACACCTTCTTCATGGGGTGAGCACCAAAACACCTCATGCTTGGGCTTTGCAAAAGGTCTGAGATTCCTAAACATGGTGATGACATTCGTTCTCTATCTATTGTCTCACTATAACTCCATTACAGAGCCTCGTGCTCGCTTTTTGCTATCCCTCATTGAGGACCACTCTATAGACTTTGCTTCCCACTTCATTCTCTCTCTCATCGATATCTATAGAGATATGACAACTCGTGATAAGCTCATTTTTCCTTTCGGCTATCACTGAATTATTCGTCACATATAAGGATTATTTTAGGGCCGTCAAAGATGATGCAAGGTTATGCAACTTGATGCAACATCATTGTGCATGCAAATTGTGATTAAAGACAATTGCCCTAGTTCATCATATTCTTATAAAAGCTGTTGCATCTTTCCGCCAAGGGTTTTATAACCAAGGAGCTTCTTGATCTTCATCGTTTGGATGAATTGAAGAACTTTGCAGTCAACATCTTTCTCAAGTTGGTGTGTTAGTCATGTACTTAGATCTGTGCATCGATTGGTTAGTCATGTACTTGGAGTCATGCATTGAAAGGAGAGATTGTCACTACATTACAAGTCCAATTGTGTATTGGGATAAGGGTTCAACTATAGGTTGGTATTAGGTACTATGAATCCTTTTACTTGTAACAGTTTGTTTTGATAATAGTGGATTCTCGGGAGTGGTGACTTTAAATTCACCTGGTGGGGTTTTGCCTTGGTGGTTTGCCCCATTTGTAAACAAGTCACCCGTGTCAAATTTATTTTCTGCTACATTTAGTTATTCAGTGATTTGTTTGTACTACCATGCTTATTGCATGTAATTGAATCTAATTAATTTCACTTGGCTAATTAATTTGATTAAGTTACCAAAGGGGTCAATACATTCTTGGCCTATCAAGACTAAAGAGAAGGGTAGTTAACACGACCCTAAGAATGTAGCGGGCAAGGAAGAAACCCCTGAGGGTGGTAGCTCTCAGAATGCGAAATAGTGCTTTGTAACAATGGCTAACGTAGTGGTATTACTAGAACGAGAAAATGCCAAAATGCCCAAGAAGAGATTTTACTTATGGAGGTCGCCATACATAATGAGACTGCTTAGCAAGCCATATCTTGATAGATACGAGCCCTCAACTTTTTCTTAGTATGATGGCAAAAAAGGGAGTGCTATTAAGCATGTGAGCAAATATGTAGACACCTTGGGCCTTTACGTAGTAGACGAGGACTTGTGCTTGGGAGAGTTCTCAAAATCCTTGTGTGATTGTGCATACACTTGGTATATTGGCTTAAAGCCAGGATCCATCCCTACGTGGGATGACATGGTGGATGTTTTTTTGCAGCAAATACTTTCGTGGAGAAGAAACAGTAACACTTGCAGCCTTGCAAGGCACCAAACAGAGGAATGGCGAAGATCTCATGGAATACATCAAAAGGTTACAGACATATCCCTTGACTGCTATTACCATTATGAAGAAAGGACACTAGTGGAGATGTGTATGGGAAACATGATCATGGAGTACTGAGCCATACTTGAAAATTTGGGGATTTACCAGTTAGCTTAACTATTGTAGAAAGCCAGAAAGATAACACAGTCAGTTAGGCTTAGCTCAGAAAGACCAAAGGATCGAAAATCCACCCTACAAGCCATGACAGTGTCCACTAGCGAGAAGAGAAAGAAGTTAGATAGAATGGAGTATGAGAGCCCTTCACCCATACCATGCACACTAAAGGAGTTAGACGTACTCTTGGACAAGTCAATTGTAGATGGAGTCTTCAAGCCCAATCACATTTCCAAGGTTTCCATTGAAGATGAGTGGAGGGACCTGCGTTTCTACCGACTGCACAACTATGTGCAGCACGCTATTGCAAAATGCTAGGTACTCTGCAAATTGGTCCATCGCAAGATCAAAGAAGGGAATCTCGAGTTGACCCGGCCAGAAGTTTAGAGAAACCCACTCCCTAACCATAAGGGGAATGGGGTAATAACGGTAGTTATTTGCGCTGATCTAGGCGAGGAGGAAGATGAGAGACCCTCGTTGCCAATGGGAGCCATCACAATTCTGTAGAAGAGTCCCTAGTTCAAAAATCTATTCGACCAGCTAGAGTTCATGACCAACAAGCGAAGAATAGCACAAAGGCTTTGGTAAGCATTGCCTAGGGAGTAGGAGTCGAATGCTTTACTGCAGAAACTCAGTCTAATCGAGCCTTCCTGGAAGATACCAACGAAATTGCTTTTAGTGATAAGAACATAGAGGTAGGCTTCTCAGATCATAGAAGACCTTTCTATTTGGCAGCCTTTATAAATCAGATTCCCGTTAAGCGAGCCCTAGTAGACACAGGTGTTTTGGTAAAACTCATCTCACTCAGCACATTGCAAGCAGCAATGATACCGAAAAACAAGATTCAAGGATACCCTATGGAAGTAACAGGGTTTAAGGGAAAAGGTGAGTACACGATTGGATACATACAACTTTGGCTAAAAGTAAGCCCAATAGCCTCTTTGGCCCGCTTCCATGTAGTAAAGATAAAGGTCTCATACCACGTACTATTGGGATGCCGATGGTGGCATAAGCATCGTCTTATCCCATCAATGTACCACCAGTGTATGAAAGGAAGACTCCACGGTAGAATGATATAGATTGTAGCAAACCTATCTCCTTTCGAGCAAGCAGAAGCTCATTTGGTGGAGATTATGTTTTATGATTAATGGGCACTGTCGGGGGAAGGCTTGATGTCCAAGCCATTGGGCACCTTTGTTCCTAGTTAGGAAGACGTCAAAAATTGTACAAAACCTAATTTGAGAGAGTTGCTGGCACAAAAAAGGAAGAGGAAGGAGGTGCCAACCTCGAAATCAGACAGTTTGCTTCGCTGCGTTAGGGTTAAAACATCTGACGGCAAAATAGTATACAAATTACAAAGGTGCGTGGGGCCGACTTGTAGTGCACAAGCGGGTCTTAAAGGAGGGCCCCAACATAGGACCCTGATATGTTGTGTGGCCCAGGAAGATTCAAAAGAAGAGAATGATGTGGAAGAAGAGGAAAAGACAATAACAAAAGAAGAAGCACAAGTGATGGCTAAAGAAAAGTGTAAGTTTGAATTTAATCAACCATCTTGTTGGCTTTATTTCGTGCCAAATTTGCTTGTATTTCAGCATTTGGAAACCTTGTATTTAGGTGGGAATCATGTAAGGGTAGTGTGTGAGAGAGTGTGAAGAAAAGCTCAAGTTTGTGCACTCAGCAAGTGGCTCGTGACTGGATCTTGCGGCTTGTAAGTCGCCAAAAGTGGCACATGTGTGGAGTATGCAGGGGAGCTGAAGTCTCGCTAGTTGGAGCACTACAGGATAAAAAGTCCACACTGGCCATTCAGTTAGTTCGCAGCTTGAACTCGCAATTTAGTCAAGTCATGAGGCCAAGCCGCTAGTCCACTCTATTTTGAAAAATTGACTCTTTGCATTCCATTCTCACCCTAGTATAAATACCATTTATACCCATGAAATGTAGAGAGCTTCTAGAGAGAATTTTGAGAGAAAAACCCTAGAGAAAAATAAGATTGACTCATCCACAATCTTTACATAGTGACTCTTCAGATCCTCAACTCTCACCCTCTCCATTGCTACATCCTTGAGAGGTACACTTAGCCAAAACCTTTTCTCACCATACCTATATCTGTGAGAAGGCTTTTTGGTGCTTGGGAAGCAGTTAGGAAGGAACCAGTGGATATTGGTTGATGTTATGGGCTATAGCGGAATCTGGTAAGCTAAAGAAGACAAAGGTTCGGCGCAACCTCGTTGGAGCAAGAAGCTTGGAGGGCTTAGGTACACTGGGTAGATTAGGCTTGGAGGGTCTTCTGTTGTTCATGTATCCCAACTTAATTCTTTAGTGGATTATTGATCGCTTGGAAGGCAGCGGAGAGGTTTTATGCCAAGGGCTTTAGTTTCCTCTTCGATAACACATCGTTGTGTTGTCCTTGTGTTTGCATCTCTCTTCTCTTAATCTTTGCCATTTAATTTCTGCTGTGGATGTGATTTTATTTGGTTTAGATTGTTTATCAATTCTGTTATAAGCTTATGTTCATTTTCCGCATGTACGTTGTTTGATATTAAGTTTGAATTGGTAATTTGTAAATTGGGGGTCTAAACGTTCATAGTATTTTACACTCTATTTGAACTTTCAAAAAGTTAGAAGAAGTAGACTTGGGCACAAACCCACTGAAGCCAAGACCGATTTCAATTAGTTTGAAGTTATCAGAAGGAGAAAATCAGATCTAATTCAGTTGTTGAAAGAGTTCAAGGACATTTTTGCATGAGAGTACAGTGAGATGCCTAGGCTAGACCGAAGCCTGTTGGTGCAAACGCTTAATGTAGAGCCAGGGACCAAACTAGTAGCCCTGCTAGCTAGAGTGGTCCACACTAATGTGGAGAAGAAGATAATACAAGAGGTGCAAAAATTGCTTGCAGTAGGATTTATCAAGCCGATCCAACACCTAAGGTGGTTATCCAATATTGTACCTGTGAAGAAGAAGAATGGGTAGATCTGATGTTGCATGGATTTTAGAAACCTCAATTGAGCTTGCCCTAGGGATGAGTTCCCACTGTCCAACATGGATCTGCTAATAGATTCCACTGCTAGACACACCATATTCTCTTTCATGGATGGGTTCAGTGGCTACAACCAAATTTGGATGGCACCTAGAGATGCACAGAAGACTGCCTTCAGAATGCCCTTTAGGAATTTCTATTACATGGTGATAACCTTTGGGCTAAAAAATGCGAGCGTGACTTATCAGCACACCATAACCATAATATTCCATGACATGATGCATCACTAAATGGAGGACTATGTGGAAGACGTTGTGGTAAAGTCAAGGAAGTGAGAGGATCACGTCAAAGTATTGAGAAGGGTGTTTGAAAGGTGCAGGCTTTTCAAACTAAGAATGAACCCGTTGAAGTGCGCTTTTGGGGTCTCTACTGGGAAGTTTTTAGGGTTCTTGGTCCATCGCAGGGGGATAGATAAAGATCCAACCAAAGCCGTGGCGATAACAATCATGAAGCCACCAACCACCGTCAAAGAGTTGAAGAGCCTTTTTGGCAAAGTCTCTTACATTAGGAGGTTCATATCAGGCCTAGCATCGATCACTTTGGCCTTCACGACGTTGTTGAAGAAAGGATAGAGTTTTGAATGGGGAAGTGAACAGTAGAAAGCTTTCCAAAAGCTATAGCAAATCATAATGAACCTACCGATGGTGCAGGCCCAACCTGTAGAAAACCACTATTGCTCTACATAGCCTGAAGCTCATCTGCAATTGTTGCTTTGATAGTCCAAGAGGATAGAGGTGGCATTGAGTAGCCAGTGTATTATGTAAGATGCACTTTATGAGAAGCTGAGACATGCTATCCTCAGGTAGAGAGGGTATGCTTAGCAATTGTCTGCGCATCACAGTGGCTATGTCATTACGTCCTGGCCTATAAGGTGCATCTTATGACAAAGTCTCATGCAATTAACGCACTTTTCTGACAACCTATTATGTCTGGAAGAATATCCCAGTGGTTGTTGCAATTATCGCTATATGACTTAAAAGCGGGCACGCTAGGCTATAGCAGATTTATTGGCCCAATTTACGGGAGAAGAAGAGTTCCCGTTGGATGATAAGGTGCCCAAAGATGTGGCTACAATAGACATAATAGCTAATCAGTGAGCCATGAAGTTCGACAGCTCCTTTACGACAAACTCAGGAGGCACCAGAGTGCTTCTCTATCACAGAAATGGAGAGACTACATCACTATCATTCAAATTGAAATTTCCGTGCTTAAACAATATAGCAAAATACGAGGCATACCTAAAAAGATTGGCAACAACCCTTGAGATGGGGGTTCAACATCTGAGAGTAGTGGGTGATTCCAACTTGGTGGTTTACCAAGCGAATGGGAACTTTTCCTTAAAGGAGCCAACCTTGGCCCCTTATAGGATGCTAGCCTAGAGGATTGAAGAAAATTTCTGCACATTTGAGATAAAGCATGCCTAAAGGAGCAAGAACAGATACACAAACGCTTGGCTGCATTTTGTTCACAAATAGCCTTTGAAGGAAGCCGCACCACAGGAGAAGTTAAGAAGCGAAAGGAGTCTATAATTGAAGTACTCAAAGAAAAATTCCCCCAATGTGAGAAAGATTAGAGGGCTCCCATTAGGGAAGCCCAATTAAAGGAAGAAGATGTAGCAGAATTGAAGGCCGTGAAGGATTACGTCTTAATGAAAGGAGGGCCGTACTGCAAAATGCCAGGAGGAATCTTGTTGAGATGCGAGGGACACAAAGAGGCCCAAAGAAAACTGGAAGGAGTGCACAACAGGACTTGTGGGCTCTGCAAGGAAGTTAGTTTGTATTGAAGGCTGTAGAGAGCAGGTTTCTATTGGTTGAACATGAATAGGGATGCGGATTAGATCCAGAGCCAGTATAAAGCATGCTGTCTGGCCATTGACCAAGAAGAGAGCTACGCTGTGTTCACTATGGAGGATTGGAGAAGCTCATTTGTGGGATACTTGGTGAAGGGAATCTTACCGTAGAAGCATGAATAGAGGTACAAGCTTAGAAAATTGGTAACCCGCTACTTCCTACATGAAGGAGTTTTGTCCAAGAAAGGGTATGACAGAGACCCATTACGATGTTTAAAGCCATAAAAGGCCAGGGAAATGCTAAAGGAAGTACACTCAAGTGAGTGTGGACAACACCAAGGGATGAAGAAGTTGTACCAGTGCATCTTACAGATGGGCTACTACTAGGCCACTATGAAGAAGGATGTAGCAGAATTAGTGAAGAAGTGTCACGGCTGCCAGGTGCAAGCCAATTTGATTCATACCCACCCGTAGAACTTACAAAGTATAATTACCCCATGGCCCTTCCACACGTGGGGGCTCGATTTGGTGGGGCTAGTTAACCTACCTTCAAATGGGTATATCTAGATCTTGGTGGCTATAGAATACTTCACCAAGTGGGGAGAGGCCATACCACTCCGTAAACCCACTGAAAGAGTTGTGGCAAACTTTATCAAGGAGAATAAAATCACACTTTTTGGAGTATCCCACAGAATTATAAGTGACAATGGCATGCCCTTCATAAACAAGTAAGTTAGAAAGATGTTGGAGTTTTATCAGATAAATCATCACCGGTCATTGCCCTATTACCCACAGGAAAACAGGCAAGCTAAAGAATCAAGCAAGACCCTCATTAAAATTATTAGCAAGATGAGCCAAGAATCCAACAAAGGCTAGGTAATGCACCTAGCAGATACGTTGTGGGCTTATTGAAGTTCACCAAAGTTTGCCGCTGGATTCTCTCCTTTCTCCTTAGTATATGGGACAGAAGCTGTCGGCCCAGCAGAATTAATGATACCCTCTTTGAGGGTTATGCAGATGCAAAAGAAAGAAAAGGAGAAACAGGTCTTCACGGCAGAAAGGTGAGAGGATTTGGAGGGATTAGATGAACAGAGGGAAGAAGCCCAAGAACGTGGCTGCAGATACATGCAAAAGATGATTGAGGCTTATCGCATAACCATAAAGGAAAGAGTATTTGTAAAAGATCAACTAGTGTTAATGTAAAGTTGTGATTTACAACTATGTTTTATGTTGGATTTATTCCATGGAAAAAAGTGTTGTAATTACTTTAATTTTGTTTCTTGTATGATTTTATTGTATTGGGTTTAGTATTAAGTTGGTGAAGACTCAAGCTTAAATGAAGATCAGCGCATTTGGTGACTAGCTTGCAAGAAGTCTGCGAGAAGGGTTCCCGTGAAAAGGGCATGTGAGAAGCACATGACTGGAAGTTGAAGAGTCGTGCCAGGTTGTCAATTTTGCGAGTATTCATGGGTAAGGCCTTACCGCGAGATACCCGGGAGACTTTATGCTTTGAGGATTTTTAAGTGTGACTTTCTTACTATTCACTCATACTATATATACCCTCATTACACACAAATATAGAGCAGGCCATTCAGAGAGAAAAACCCTAGATAGGTTTTCTACAACACACACACCCATCTTTTAGAGAGAGAGCTACTCATCCTTAGTGAGAAATCATTCTAGCCTCTTCTCCTTCTCTCTCCCATTTGTCATACATGGAGAGGAGATTTGTACCTAAACACAACCCACACCTATTCAAAGTGTAAAGAGTGTTTCAGAGCTTGGGAAGCTTTGGGGATTTGCCAAAAGGAGCTGATGAGGCCTGACGGATGCAATCGGGGATATTATAGAATCCAGAAAGCAAGATAAGACATGGTTTCGAGAAGCCTTGTTAGTAGGAGCTTGGAGGGCTTAGGTACATTGGGTAGATTAGGTTTGGAGGCTTTCTTGCTATTCATGTATCCCAACTTATTGTTTAGTGGATCAATTTACTGCTTGGAGGGTGGCGAAGAGGTTTTTCGCTGAGTTCTTTGGTTTCTGCTTCGATAACCCATTGCCGTGTTATCTTGTGTTTGCATTCTTCTTCCTTACTCTTTTACCTTTCATTTTATTGCTATGTTATAATGATTATGGGTTAGAGTAGCTTGTTTGTATATCCGCTCACATTTACTCTATTCCGCACTTAGTATTAAGTTAGAGTAAAATCAATCGAGCCGTAACTTTAATTTGGGGGTCTAAATAGCTCTTATGTTTTCACACAAATCTGAGTATTCAAATGGTATCAGAGTGGTTTCATTACCTAAGTGTGATCCTTTACCCCTTGTGTTTATTGCCAAGGATAATGCTTTGTATGCTTCTATGGATATTATTGATTGTGACATGCCATGTGTTTGTGAAAATGCCTCTATGAGTGATTATCCTCATGATTGTGATGCCATGTTACATGATTCTATGGGTGTTGTTGATATTCCTAACATCAAACTCTTGAAAAAAGTAGCTAAGAAGTTTCATATGAATTTGAGCAAGTTTCATTGTGAAAAGGATGATTTCATTGCTAAGCTCAATGAATCCAATAAATTGGTTGAAAAGTATAAGAAGTTTGCTGAAAATTCTCTTCAAAAGCTGAAAGAGTTTGAATGTTTGAATATGAACTTGGATGCTAAACTTGCTTTGTCTAACAAACTTGCTGATGATCTTAAATGTGAAAATAAATCTCTTAAGAAGCAAGTCAAGTGTTTGATTGTTGAACCTGTTGCTAAAAAGGAAGATAATATATGTTGCAATCATGTTGTGGGGCCCGATTTTGTGCCTATTGTGTGTTCTACCTCAAATGACAAATTCAATCTAAGGTTTTGGATGGATCTAAGTTTGTTCCAACTTGTCATCATTGTGATGTGATTGGCCATATAAGATCTCAATGTCCAAAGAGAACAAAACCATGTTGCTAGATCCCTTTCCAAAAAGTCTAGTGGACCTAAACACATTGTTTGTCACCATTGTGGTGGCTTTGGTCATCTAAGACCTCATTGCTCTAAGTTTCATGTTCTTGAAAGAATCAAAAGAAAAGAGAAACTCGAGCTTCTTGGAAGTTGTTCTTTGAATTCTAAACTGGATTTGATGGAAATTGGTAAGTTGTTGAAGAAAGTTTTTAATGTTCTTACCTCGTCTACGTGCATCTACGATTTTCATTCTTCCAACCCTCGTCTCACTTCTCATGAGATACTCATTCCAAACAATCATTCCGTTTGGATGAGGAAGGGTTCCTATGGTTGAGCTTTTACACTTTTCGTTCTTGATCTAATTCTTTCTATCTTTGTAGAACCCTTCATGCACTAGATACTTCATTGTCATGCATTTGTGCATCATGCATCTCTTTATATGCATTGTTTGTGTTTTTGTTTTTGATCTTACTTTTTTGATTTTGTTTTGTGTGAGTAAAAACCCAAAAACACATAAAAAGTGAAAAATTCAAAAAGTTTGATTGTATATGTTTGAGCACATATCTTATGTGAGTTTGGCCTAGTACCTTCGTACTTATGGCATAGTGCATTTACGAGCTTAACTTGTTATGCATGCACTTATATTTTTGCGGGAGAAATCTTGAAAATTATGTGTGATTGTTGTAAACCGATCTTCAATCTTGTCATGAATGATTGGTCAATAGTCTTGATGGTCTTGATACTTGCATAGACTTGTGCCTATATCTCTTCCCACTTTATTTTATTTTTTTGTTTGCTTAAAGAGCTCAACAAATGTAAATCTCAAAATGAAAAGAGATAATGAGTTGCAAAAGCTGTCACACATACTAGTATTTGACTAGAAAAAAGGGAAAACGACATTTTAAATTGAAATGTACGGTGCTCAAACAACCAAAGGCTAACTTTCAATGTTGAAATATCAAAAATTTCAATCACTGATCTCAAATAGGAGATGTATTGTTCAAAAAGATCAAATGTTATGATTTGTGTAGAAGCAAAACGAAAAGCTTCTAAGATTTGTAATCATTCTCTTGTGGGAGGTCATATAATTATGGGGTTTTATGTTTATAGTTGGAAAACTTAATTTTTGTCAATCTTTTTGATTGGACTTTGTTTTAAATGATCATTTGCTTTGGATGTTGGCCCCTTGTGGCAAAAATAACATGTATTTAGGCAAAATTTTCATATGTTCATGCATTGTTTAACATACATGTGTAGTGTGTGCACTTTAAGTGTTTGATAAAATGTCCAAATGACATTTTCTCGTTGTTTTAGACTCCGATGAGCACCAAATTTTGGAGATTACCATAATTATTCATGTTTATCATGTTTTGATCATTGGTTGTGTTTTATACACTTTTCCCCTTGAGTGCTTGCTCATGCATTGGTCATGCATCCCACACGCACACTAGATGCACCTTTGCTGCACACACTTGATCACTTGACATGTTTTTTCATTCACTTATGCTAGTTAAGTCTTTTTAAAACTTTTAGCAAATATAACATGTTTTTGTGTCTAGGTCATGCCTTGGTCCATATCATGTTCCATCATCTTTAGCATGTCATTTTTACTATATGCTTTGTAGCATTGTGTCTTTAAGATGTTTTATCCTTTGTTTGAGCTTTATTTTATCGTTCATATTGCATCCCTAATGCATCATCTTTTACCCTTGTTCATATCTTCTTTTCTTTCCCTTCTTCCTCTTGATTAATTTGTCTATTCGTGACAAAAAGGGGGAGAGTATACCGGTGTATTTCGTCATTTCTATATGACTCATGTGCACATTCTTAGGGGGAGAAATTCTACCTCGTGCACATTCGTAGGGGGAGAAAGTCATAGGGGAGATGCATATACCAAGGGGGAGAAGACAATTTTTTTTAATGAGAAAACCTTGTTTTGTTTGTTTTACTTTATGCTTGTTTTCTCGTTTTGTTATGTTGCTTTGAGATACATTTAGTATCTATTCTTTGTTGCTCTCATCGCATCATGTTTATATGTTGGACGTGCATATATCCTTGTTTGTGTGCTTTACTGATTGCATGTTCGAATGATCATTTACTTGGCTATGTGATCATTGTAGTCATTTCCATATGACTGTTTTGGTGTATGATCAAGTTGTTTACATGTTTCACATCATGTTTACTTGATCACAATTTACTTGTTACATTATACTTGTCCTTTTATCACTTGATTTACCTTGAAGGTCTAATGTGTTTTGTGCAAGTGTTTCAAGTTACAGGTATATATGTTCCAAGTGCTTCATAGCTTTTAGATTTAGGTGTGAGTGAGTTTTGCCATTGTTCCCAAACTCACGTTTAAGTTTAGAGTCTGTTATAGGGTGTTTTGTCACGGAATAGCCAAAGGGGGAGATTGTAAAGTTGTGATTTACAACTATGTTTTATGTTGACTTTATTTCATGACAAAAATTGTTGTTATTGCTTTAATTTTGTTTCTTGTATTTTGTGGGATTTTGTTGTAATAGGTTTAGTATTTAGTTGGTGAAGACTCAAGCTTAAATGAAGATCAGGGCAATTGGTGACTAGCTTGCAAGAAGTTCGTGAGAAAGGTTCCCGCGAAAAGGGCATGCGAGAAGCACATGACTGGTAGCTGATGAGTCGTGCCAGATTGTCAATTTTGCGAGTATTCACTGGTAAGGCCTTATCGCGAGATACCCGCGAGATTTTATGCTTGGAGGATTTTTAAGTGTGACTTTCTTAACTTTCACTCATACTATATATACCCTCATTACACACAAATGTAGAGTAGGCCATTCAGAGAGAAAAACCCCAGATAGGTTTTCTACAACACACACACCCATCTTTTAGAGAGAGAGCTACTCATCCTTAGTGAGAAATCATTCTAGCCTCTTCTCCTTCCCTCTCCCAATTGTCATACATTGAGAGGAGATTTGTACCTAAACACAACCCACACCTATTCAAAGTGTAAAAAGTGTTTTGGAGCTTGGGAAGCTTTGGGGATTTGCCAAAAGGAGCTGGTGAGGCTTGGCGGATGCAATCGTACGTATTGTAGAATCCAGAAAGCTAGATAAGACATGATTTCGAGAAGCCTTGTTGGAGTAGGAGCTTGGAGGGCTTAGGTACATTGGGTAGATTAAGTTTGGAGGCTCTCTTGCTATTCGTGTTTCCCAACTTATTGTCTAGTTGATCGATTTACTACTTGGAGGGCGGCAAAGAGGTTTTTCGCTAAGTTCTTTGGTTTTTGCTTCGATAACACATTGTCGTGTTATCTTGTATTTGCATTCTTCTTCCCTACTCTTTTACCTTTCACTTTATTGCTATGTTATAATGATTATGGGTTAGAGTAGCTTGTTTGTATATCCGCTCGCATTTACTCTATTCCGCACTTAGTATTAAGTTAGAGTAAAATCAATCGAGCCGTAACTTTAATTTGGGGGTCTAAATAGCTCTTGTGTTTTCACACAAATCTGAGTATTCAATTGGTATTAGAGTGGGTATACTTGTTTTAGTATCATTACCTAAGTGTGATCCTTTACCCCTTGTGTTTATTGCCAAGGATAATGCTTTGTATGCTTCTATGGATATTATTGATTGTGACATGCCATGTGTTTGTGAAAATGCCTCTATGAGTGATTATCGTCATGATTGTGATGCCATGTTACATGATTCTATGGGTGTTGTTGATATTCCTAACATCAAACTCTTGAAAAAAGTGGCTAAGAAGTTTCATACGAATTTGAGCAAGTTTCATTGTGAAAAGGATGATTTCATTGCTAAGCTCAATGAATCCAATAAATTGGTTGAAAAGTATAAGAAGCTTGCTGAAAATTCTCTTGAAAAGCTGAAAGAGTTTGAATGTTTGAATATGAACTTGGATGCTAAACTTGCTTTCCTTAACAAACTTGTTGATGATCTTAAATGTGAAAATGAATCTCTTAAGAAGCAAGCCAAGTGTTTAATTGTTGAACCTGTTGCTAAAAAGGAAGATAATATATGTTGCAATCATGTTGTGGGGCCCGATTTTGTGCCTATTGTGTGTTCTACCTCAAAGGACAAATTCAATCTAAGGTTTTGGATGGATCTAAGTTTGTTCCAACTTGTCATCATTGTGGTGTGATTGGCCATACAAGATCTCAATGTCCAAAGAGAACAAAACCATGTTGCTAGATCCCTTTCCAAAAAGTCTAGTGGACCTAAATACATTGTTTGTCACCATTGTGGTGGCTTTGGTCATCTAAGACCTCATTGCTCTAAGTTTCATGCTCTTAAAAGAATGAAAAGAAAAGAGAAACTTGAGCTTCTTGGAAGTTGTTCTTTGAATTCTAAACTGGATTTGATGGAAATTGGTAAGTTGTTGAAGAAAGTTTTTAATATTCTTACCTCGTCTATGTGCATCTACGATTCTCATTCTTCCAACCCTCGTCTCACTTCTTATGAGATACTCATTCCAAACAATCATTCCGTTTTGGATGAGGAAGGGTTCCTATGGTTGAGCTTTTGCTCTTTTCGTTCTTGTTCTAATTCTTTCTATCTTTGTAGAATCCTTCATGTATTAGATACTTTATTGTCATGCATTTGTGCATCATGCATCTCTTTATATGCATTGTTTGTGTTTTTGTTTTTGATCTTACTTTTTTGATTTTGTTTTATGTGAGTAAAAATCCAAAACCACAAAAAAAGTGAAAAATTCAAAAAGTTTGGTCGTATATGTTTGAGCACATATCTCATGTGAGTTTGGCCTAGTACCTTCGTACTTATGGCGTAGTGCATTTACGAGCTGAACTTGTTATGTATGCACATATATCTTTGTGGGTGAAATCTTGAAAATTATGTGTGATTGTTGTAAATCGATCTTCAAGCTTGTCATGAATGATTGGTCAATAGTCTTAATGGTCTTGATACTTGCATAGACTTGTGCCTATATCTCTTCCCACTTTATTTTATTTTTTTGTTTGATTAAAGAGCTCAAAAAATGTAAATTTCAAAATGAAAAGAGATAATGAGTTGTAAAAGCCGTCACACATACTAGTATTTGACTAGAAAAAGGGAAAACGACATTTTAAATTGAAATGTATGGTGCTCAAACAGCAAAAGGCTAACTTTCAATGTTGAAATATCAAAAATTTCAATCACCGATCTCAAATAGGAGATGTATTGTTCAAAAAGATCAAATGTTATGATTTGTGTAGAAGCAAAACGAAAAGCTTCTAAGATTTGTAATCATTCTCTTGTGGGAGGTCATATAATTATGGGGTTTTATGTTTATAGTTGGAAAACTTAATTTTTGTCAATTTTTTGATTAGGCTTTGTTTTAAACGATCATTTGCTTTGGATGTTGGCCCCTTGTGGCAAAAATAACATGTATTTAGGCAAGATTTTGATATGTTAATGCATTGTTTAACATACATGTGTAGTGTGTGCACTTTGAGTGTTTGATAAAATGCCCAAATTGCATTTTCTCGTTGTTTTAGACTCCGATGAGTACTAAATTTTGGGGATCACCATAATTATTCATGTTTATCATGTTTTGATCATTGGTTATGTGTTTTATAAACTTTTCCCCTTGAGTGCTTGCTCATGCATTGGTCATGCATCTCACGTGCACACTAGATGCACACTAGATGCACCTTTACTGCACACACTTGATCACTTGACATGTTTTTACATTCACTCATGCTAGTTAAGTCTTTTTAAACCTTTTAGCAAATATAACATGTTTTTGTGTCTTTGTCATGCCTTGGTCCATATCATGTTCCATCATCCTTAGCATGTCATGTTTACTTTATGCTTTGTAGCATTGTGTCTTTAAGATGTTTTATCCTTTGTTTGAGCTTTATTTTATCATTCATATTGCACCCCTCATGCATCATATTTTACCCTTGTTCATATCTTCTTTTCTTTCCCTCCTTCCTCTTGATTAATTTGTCTATTCGTGACAAAAAAGGGGAGAGTATACCGGTGTATTTCATCATTTCTGTATGACTCATGTGCACATTCTTAGGGGGAGAAATTCTACCTCGTGCACATTCGTAGGGGGAGAAAGTCATAGGGGAGATGCATATACCAAAGGGGAGAAGACAACATTTTTATGAGAAAACCTTGTTTTGTTTGTTTTACTTTATGCTTGTTTTCTCCTTTTTTTATGGTGCTTTGAGATACATTTAGTATCCATACTTTGTTGCTATCATCGCATCATGTTTATGTGTTGGACGTGCATATATCCTTGTTTGTGTGCTTTACTGATTGCATGTTCAGATGATCATTTACTTGGCTATGTGATCATTGTAGTCATTTCCATATGACTGTTTTGGTGTATGATCAAGTTGCTCACATGTTTCACATTATGTTTACTTGATCAGAATTTAGTTGTTACATTATACTTGTCCTTTTATCACTTAATTTACCTTGAGGGTCTAATGTGTTCTGTGCAAGTGTTTCATGTTACAGGTATATATGTTCCAAGTGCTTCATAGCTTCTAGATTTAGGTGTGAGTGAGTTTTGCTATTGTTCCCAAACTCATGTTTAAGTCTAGAGTCTGTTATAGGGTGTTTTGTCACAGAATAGCCAGAGGGGGAGATTGTAAAGTTGTGATTTACAACTATGTTTTATGTTGACTTTATTTCATGACAAAAAGTGTTGTTATTGCTTTAATTTTGTTGCTTATATTTTGTGGGATTTTGTTGTAATGGGTTTAGTATTTAGTTGGTGAAGACTCAAGCTTAAATGAAGATCAATGCATTTGGTGACTAGCTTGTAAGAAGTTCGTGAAAAGGGTTCCTGCGAAAAAGGCATGTGAGAAGCACATGGCTGGAGGCTGAAGAGTCGTGCCAGACTGTCAATTTTGTGAGTATTCACGGGTAAGGCCTTACCGCGAGATACCCGCGAGACTTTATGCTTGGAGGATTTTTAAGTGTGGCTTTCTTACCTTTCACTCATACTATATATACCCTTATTACACACAAATGTAGAGCAGGCCATTCACAGAGAAAAACCCTAGATAGGTTTTCTACAACACACATACCCATCTTTTAGAGAGAGAGAGCTACTCATCCTTAATGAGAAATCATTCTAGCCTCTTCTCTTTCCCTCTCCCATTGTCATACATTGAGAGAAGATTTGTACCCAAACATAACCGACACCTATTCAGAGTGTAGGGAGTATTTTAGAGCTTGAGAAGCTTTGGGGATTTGCCAAAAGACGCCGGTGAGGCTTGGCGGATGCAATCAGGTGTATTGCGGGATCTGGAAAGTTAGACAAGACACGGTTTCGAGAAGCCTTATTGGAGTAAAAGTTTGGAGGGCTTATGTACATTAGGTAGATTAAGCTTGGATGGTCTCTTACTAGTCATGTATCCTAACTTATTTTCTAGTGGATCGATTTACCATTTGGAGGGTTATGGAGAGGTTTTTCGCCGAGTTCTTCGGTTTCCTCTTCGATAACACATCGCCGTGTTATCTTGTATTTGCGTTCTTCTTCCCTACTTTTTTACGTTTCATTTTACTACTATGTTATAATGATTATGGGTTAGAGTAGCTTGTTTTTATATCCGCTCGCATTTACTCTATTCTGCACTTAGTATTAAGTTAGAGTAAAATCAATCGAGCTATAACTTTAATTTGGTGGTCAAAATAGCTCTTGTGTTTTCACATAAATCCAAGCATTCAGTTAAGAATAGCAAACCATGTCAGAAGAGGATTGACATGACCGTCTAAGTTTTTGCTAAAGTGGGAAGGTCCCTTTGCGGTAAGAGAAGGTAATGCGAGTGGATATTATTGCTTAGCCCAAATGGATGGAAAAGACCTCGTGGATCCCATTAATGGCAAATGGCTCAAGCATTATTACACGTAAGAAATGCTATGTATTTTTTTTTTTCTCTTTTCTTCCTGTTGGGAAATTTAGACCTTAGTTGATAGAATTAACAAGTTTTAAACCCAAGTTGTTTAGTAGATTTATTATGAATAAAACTTGTTAAAAAGAAACAAACATCAATATCATGTCAAAATCATGCAGCGGAAATAATAAATAAGACAAGATATGATGACCTAGGAAAACCAATGAAACCAACTAGTTTCATCGTAAAAAACCTGGGGGAAAACTTTCCTAAAAAGCAATCCACTATAGTAAAGAGAAGTTTCAGATCTAGTACAAAACTTTTGTCCCTAAACTCTACAATCCCCGTAGATGAACTCACAGTAGAAACCTTCTACCACTTTAGAACCTCTGAACTCTTCAATATATGAACGCCACCCTTTAATGATGCACGAATCCCAGTACATGACTAACCAGTTGTGCGGATCCCAGCATGTGACTTAATCACCAACTAGAAGAAGATTGTTGGCTGCAAAGTTCTTCATTTCATCAACAATGAAGATTAAGAAGCACTTGGCTACAAAACCCTAAGGTGCAAAAGACGCAGTAGCTTCTTTTAAAGAGAATAAGGTATCGGTCACTTTTTACATATGTTTTCCTTGTATTCTCTTATGTGACATCCTCTAAAATAAGCCTTATATAGGTTTAGGGTTGTGAGAAAAGAAACCCTACACAAATACAAAAGCTTGGCCCAAAAATCAGATCTAAAAATTTTGATTTCCCATAACTTCGATCGATCGGGAGGTGTTGAGCTTTAAACCTCGATAGATAGCTAGGTGTCGAGGAGATGTCGAAGGGATAGGAGCTTTCTCGATCGATCCACCAGCTATTGAGAAAGTGTCGAGGTTGCGATAAGAAACACCTTAAGATCTCGATAGATAGCCAACTGTCGAGAGGTGTCGAGCAGCTGTTGAGCTATCTGTCTGCAGGTGTCAAGCTATCTGTCTAGCTTTAATGAACAACTTTTCTTCACTTGTTTCTTGGTCCAATCTTCATGGCTTTAATACTAGACTTGAACTACATGTTTCTTGAAGTATTAAATACATCCTAGATCTACCCAATTACAAGTAAAGTGCGTTTTGTTAAAGGAATAGCCAACTACATAAATATTGACATATGTTCTTAACAAGTGAACCACATATGTCCTAACAATCTCCCCCTTTGGTAATCCATGACAAAACCACAACAAACAAATGAACATATGAGATAAGTCATAAATCACTCAACTCATACTCACTTGTTGAATACAATAAAATCTATCCTAGCATAAACTCTTGAAAAACTTTGCAAGAAGAGAGTTTATGGCAAGTAGACTTTGACAACCTGTATTTCTGAAACATTTTAAACAGAACTCATCAAGGCATCTTGTGTGAAACAGAAATAATAGATTGCATACAAGAATAAGAAAAATGTGTATAAAGATAGAGAAGAAACAACACATGTAGAGGTAGGTGAAAGAAACATACATCCACAAATAGAGAAAATAAATACAATGTATGTAAAAACTGGTCACAAGACCTAATATACAAGAACAATGTATCTAAAAGGTAGAAAAGGAAAAAGATACATCATATCCTTACTACATCCCTCAAGTATCAACACCCCCCCTAACAAAATGTCCTATACTAACTCTCCCCCTAAGAGGACTACTCTCATATCCCAAAATTACTCCCCCTTTTTGTCCCGAGTGACAAAGGGTAGAGTGTCAAGTAGACATCTTATCAGTAAAGCTAGCATCTCCATCATTATCATCCGAAGCATCATCGTCCTCGTCATCATCATCCTCAGAGTCAGAAGCCGCTGGAGGAGGTGGTGAATGAGTAGCCTTAAGAGCAAAACCACCCATGGTCGCCTGTCGTCGTGTAATACGACCAACACGAACATTCACCTGATACAACTCAGTGGAGAGTGTATCAAGGCGAGCATCCATGCACTGCAGCTATGCCATGGTGTCTCCAAGGGACACATCGCTCATGGAGGAAGAAGGAGCGGATGTGGATGGAGCAGATCGAGATGGAGCTGAACGGGAGGAAAGAGTGTAATCCAGCTGTCTCGACCTAAACTGCGCTGCACTGCATTTTACGATAGCAGCATCTATGGCACACATGAAAGTGAAATGGTCGGACACGGGAAAAGGGATGGAAAAATGGCGTAGAATCCTTGTGACAGCAGAAGGAAAGATGAGCTTATTACAGGTCACCACATCCAAATAACCATCTATAATAGACAGAATAAAATGAGAAGGAAAATCTATGGTAAGATGCTCAAGGAGAGATAACAAAAATCGAGCTCGAGGCTATGTGATGGAGTTATAGTGAGAAAGCGGATGAAATACAAAAGTCATCACCATGTTTAAGAATCTAGGACCTTTAGCAAAAGGTTGACATGATGTAAACTGATGTTCACCCCACTTCGAAGGGCACTCACAGAAAGCAGATATAAGCACATCCTTGGACACACTCCACAGACGCTCACAAGAAGGATAGTCGGGAAACTCTATCCTAAGAACCCGAAGCACATCCACAACAAGCTACGGTGTGACAGGGATGAGCGTACCTTGAACGCGAGTGAAGAAAAGAGGTATTGAATGATCAATCTCATGCATGTTGGAGTAAATCTCCTGAATAAGTACAAGAGGACATGTGACCGGGACATCACACAGTGACTCCCATCCCCTACTGTGAATGACAGAGGAAAGGTCAGTGTCAACGAAGTCCACCAAAATGACTTGGTGTTCGGCATGAACACCTCGTCTAGAGAAGTTCTTTGAGAATGCCTTGTGGGCATCATCATCACGAAACCGAAGATTAAGAGGAGTAGAATCAGAAGAGAAGGAAGCTTCAGAACGAAGAGGGTTCCGAGCCGAAGTAGATTTACACTTAGGTGCCATAGACACTACTAACGTAAACAGAATAAGGGAGAGAGAGAAAGAGACAATCAGAAAAGTCCCAAGCAATTCAAATATATCAAATATATTGAATAGAAAGTACGTATGCATGGGGAATGCATGAACATGTGATATGCAAAATAATTTTCATCATAGACTCAGCCCAATCCAAACCTACAAGAACACAAACATATTACACACATCTAAATGCATGAAAATACCATTATAATGCAAATGTGATGCAATGCATGAGCTTTTGAACACTTTTACATGAAAACCCATCCCAAAACTTCAAGAAACACTCATTAATTTTGAAAAACCCCAAAATTCTCAAAAACCCCAAAACCTAATATTCAAAAAACATGAAATGCATGAAGAATGAAGGGAAAAGAGATCATACCAAGTGATTTGAAGCAAAGAAAGGCCGAAAATCACGTGGGTTGAAGGTTTTGAGTGAGAAAAGAGAGTTTGGGAGGTGAATAGGCATAGGCAGATCGAGAGAGATCGAGAAAATGAGAACCGAATCGCGCAAAGGGCTTAAATAAATCCTCAGTAAATCTCGATAGATGCAGGTGTCAAAGGGTGTTAAGGAAAAAGGTCATCGACAAATACAGGTGTGGAGGAGGTATCAAGGAATAAACACCGGAATCAAGAACAAAATCTCGATTGATCGACAAGGTATCGAGAATGTATCGAGTAGACAGAAACTTTCTTGATCGATCCACCAGGTGTTGAGGTAGTGTCAAGATTGTGATAAGAAAAAGCTGAAGAAGCTTGACAGATGGCTAGGTATTGAGAAGGTGTTAAGGAGGTGTCGAGCCAGCTTTTAAAAATAGTTTTTCGAGAAGAGAAAAACATAGACATGAAAGCAATCTGTTAGGACATATGTGTTCACACGTAAGAACATATGTCATATTTTATGTAAATTGGCTAATCCTTTGACAAAACGCACTCTACTTGTAATTGGGTAGTTCTAGGTGTTTTTAATACTTCAAGAAACAATGTTTCAAGATCAAGTGTTGAAGTCATCAAGTCTGTCCAAGAAAAAGCAAGTTGAAGTGCAGAATTTTTAAAGCTCGACACCTGCTCGACACCTACCTCGACACCTGCTAGCTGTCGAGAATTAAAAAGTCAGAATTCCAATCTGATTTTCTTGGGATCCGTGAATGTGTTTTTGGGCCTTCTTTTCTTCTAACCCTAAACATATTTAAGGAGTGTTTTAAGAGCCGTAAACATAGACACAAGTTGCATAAGCATTGAGCAATCCTTGTTCAAGCAAATTGTGCTCTAAGACGAAGTTCTTAACCTAGTTCATCTTTTTCAAGAAGTTGCTGTGTATTGTGCACCTTAGGGTTTTGTGACCAAGCATCTTCCTCATCTTCATTGCATAGGATGATTTGAAGAACTTTGCAGCCAACCTCTTCTTCCTAAAGTTGGTGTTTGAAGTCGCGTACTGGGATCCGCGCATCTGGTTAGTCACGTACTTGGGAGCCGTGCATCAAAGGTGGGAACTGTCGCTACAGATCAAGTCCAATTGGGTATTCGGGTAAGGGTTCAACTGTAGGTTGGTAAGGTACTTGGGATTCCTTTACTTGTAACCGCTTGATTTGATAATAGTGGAGTTTCGGGAGTGGTGACCTGAAAATCACCCGGTGGGGTTTTTGCCGTTAGGGTTTTCCCCATTCGTGAACAAATCACCGTGTCATTTATTTTCCGCTGCATATTTAGTTATTCGGTGATTTGTTTGTGCTACCACGTATTTGCATGTTAAATTGATTAATTAATGACTTGGCTAAATTAATTAATTAGTTTAAATCACAAGGGGTCATTCAATTTGTGGCCTATCAAGTGGTATCAGAGCAGGCACACTCTGATTAGGTTTAATCTTTGCTGTGTTTGATCCATTGACCCCTGTTTGTCATGGATAGAGGACAATCTCTAATTATACCTCCTTTATTTGATGGGACTAACTATGCCTACTGGAAAGTACGCATGAGAGGTTTTTTGCAGTCCTTAGATGAAAAGGTGTGGCAAGCTGTTGAGATTGGCTGGACCAAGCCAACAGAAGCACCGACTGACTGGGATGAAGCCAAGATCAAGGCGGCGAACTTCAACAGCAGAGCGCTGAATGCTCTATTTAGCGCTGTCACAAATGAGGAGTTCAAGAAGATATCCTCAACAGAAACTGCCAAGGAGGCGTGGACCATCCTCCAGACAACCTATGAAGGGACAAAGGCTGTCAAAGATTCAAAGCTACAGAGGCTCACTACTAGCTTTGAAGAAATTAAGATGGAGGAGGATGAGTCGTTCGATGAGTTCTATGCCAAGCTGAAAGACATAGTGAACTCAGCCTTTAATCTTGGGGAAACCATCCCTGAACCCAAGGTTGTAAGGAAGGTGCTCAGATCTCTACCTGAGAGATTTCATGCCAAGATTACGGCAATTGAAGAATCAAAGGACATTGATAAAATTCCTTTGACTGAGTTGGTTGGGAACTTGCAGACCTACGAGCTAGGGTTATCAAGGATAGGCAAGTCAAGCAAGGGCAAGAGCATGGCCCTGAAGGCTAAGAGTAGTGATACAGATGAGTCTTCAGATGATGAAGACTCCAAGATGAAGTCCTACATTACGAGGCAGTTCAAGAAGTTTATGAAGAATGCCAATGGGAGGAGCTTCGGCAAGGACCGAAGGCAATCCAGTTCTTCACAGTTCAAGAGCCAAGACAAGGGAAGGAAGGATGCCAAGGATGGCGGTCAGTACACTGTTCCGGCAGGACCAAAGTGTTTTGGGTGTCACGGGTTTGGACACATGAAGAATGAGTGTCCTACATATCTGAAGAGCATTGGGAAGAGCAAGGCTCTAGCTGCAACCCTTAGTGACACTGAGCTTGAAGATGATTCCGATGATGAGGATGACGGAATCCTAAATGCCTTCACTGCTTCAGTCAATTCTACTGATGGGATTGTTGAAGAAAAAGAAGAAGAATTGGTGGACACTGAATGTGAAAAGATGGATGACAAAGATGATATCCATTCAGCCTATGAGAAGCTTTACAAGCTCTCTGAAAAGCATGAGAAGTTATACAGGCTGGCCACCAAGAAGCTCAGTGATGTGGAACTCGATAGAGAAGAATTGTCCACAAAGTTTGATGAGGCGAATCAAACTATTGGTGCACTGAGATTTGAGAACAACTTCCTAGCTGAGAAGACCAAGAAGCTTGAAGCAGAACTGTTTCAAGTTAGAGCTCAACTGGAGAGGACTTCAAGTGCAAAACTTGATGAGATGCTTAGCAACCAGAAATCTGCTTCAGATCGAACAGGTTTAGGGTATGATCTTTCTATCTCTAACTCTGCTTCTACTAGTACTACTGTTTTTGTTCCTCCTGCTAATACTGAAAAAATTGAGAACATTGATGGTAATACTAAATTAGTTAGTGAGAACATAGACAAGGATAAATCCATCTTAGGAGCACCGCCTAAGTTAGAAAAGAAAGATGCTAAACTCCCTAGGGATAAGAAGGCTAACTCTCAAAAGCCTAAACAAAAGAAGCAGCATCTCTGTTATCATTGTGGAGCTGCCGGTCATACTCGACCTAATTGCTACAAGTGGCTAGCCACCCAACAGAGCAACAGTATGACAGCATCTGGAAGCCAAAGTCAGCTTCAATCTTCTCTTGCTCCTCTTGGAGATCTTCTGAAAGCCATCATGTTCCTTTCGAACTTGAACGGTTTCAATTCTTCCCCCTCACCGCCGGCTCAAGGTTTTAATCAAAGGAAAGGTTCTTCCAAGGTGTGGAAGAAAAAGGACTCAAAGTGACTTCATCGCTTTCTTTTCCCTTCTTGTTCTTCTTATTTGTTGCATTGCATGTGTGTTTTGCATTTTTATTGAGTCAGTCTAGTTTTATGCATTGTTTTGCTTTGTTAACATGTTTTTGTGTGTTTACTTTCAGTTTTGTTTATTTTGTTTTTGATAAAAAAAAAAATTGAAAAATTGAAAAATACAAAAACAGTGTGTGTTTTGTGTACTTTGGTACTTGTGTACCTTAGATGGCCAATGAAACAAAGTTTTCTAAATTTTGTATCTCTTGTAGCTTAGATGAGCATCTTTATGCACAACTAAGCAAGTGAGCTTTGTGGCTCGTGTTTGTGATGAGTAAGATTAGGTTATTTCTTAGACTTAACACTCATATCACTCTTTTTGATGGGTAGGACTAGAAAATCCTAAGAGAAAGGCATAAATAACCATCTCACCACTGTTGCCCGCCAATCATTAATGACATCTGTATGTTTCGGCATAGCAAAAGTGTGATGTCAATGACATTTGTGTGCTTAGGCATAGCAAAATTGAAATGTCAAAATATCAATGGGTATTTCTTTTCTTTCTCATAAGCCCATGTATGATATGTTTTAAAAAAAAATATGCAAAGAAATAAAAAGCAAAAAGATTAAAAATGCTTTAAAATGGTTGCAAGCGTGTATTCTAGGAGATGTGGGAGTTATAGGATATACCTCAAAGGTGATAGTCCCCATCAAACAGTTATGATTGTGTGTGAGTTAAAGTTATTTTCTCATATCTCAGATCGTCATAACATGTATACACATATGCAATCTTGCGATGTTTTTCACCCACAACACGCAATATTCTTTGCTACTTTTGATACATGTGCAGGTACAATGTGATTTGGCCATCACAAAGGTTTACATGTGCTTTTGTATGCTCACTAAACTGTCATGACTTATTTTTGAAATATAAAATTTGTTAGATGTGTTTAGTGTGTGTGTGTGTTTTTGGGAGATCCATGTGCTTATATTTTGATTGAGAGAGGTTATTTTGAGAGCATTTTATGTTGATTGGATCATGGTTGAGGTGCATGTCTTGATTGCATTCATGTCTGTGTTTTTCACTTCTCGAAAAACTGGTTTTTAAAGCTGGCTCAACACCTCCTCGACACCTCCTCGATACCTGGTCAGCTGTCGAGCTTCTCAAGCTTTTTCTTATCGCAATCTCGATACTTCCTCGATACCTGGTGGATCGATCGAGATTCTCTCTGTCTCCTCGATACCTTCTCGACACCACGTCGATCGATCGAGCTTCTGGTATTGGTTCAGCTGTTTGGTACCTCGATACCTCCTCGATACCTTAGCTGTCGAAGGCAAATTTCTTGACACCTATCTCGACAGCACCCTCGATATCTCTCGACACCTCCGCTGTCGAGATTTACTGAGGTGTCTATAAATGCTTCTGTCGCGATTTCTCTCTCATTTTCTCGATCTCTCTTCGATCTGTCCAAGGCGGTTCGTCTTCCTGTGCACTTTTCTTCAATCCAATCTTCATCCCAAGTGATTTTCAGCCCTTCTTGCTTCAAATCAAGTGGTATGATCTTCTTTTCCATTCCTTTTCATGCATTTCATGATTTGAATCTTAGGTTTTGGGATTTTTTTTGAAAACTTTGGGGTTTTTCAAAATCCTTGAGTTTTTGTTGAAATTTTGGGTTGGTTTTTCAATGAAAAGTGTTTAAAATATCATACATTGCATTCCATGTGCATTAGAATGATATTTTCATGCATTTAGTTGTGTGATTCTTGTATGTGTGCTGCTAGGATGGGATTGGGCTGAGCCCATGATGCTTTTTATGTTTGCACGTCACATGACCATGCATTCCCATGCATACGTCCATTTTGTTCAACATATTTATCATATTTGAACTGTTTGGGACTTTTCTGATTGTCTCCCTCTCTATCTCTTTTCTCATTCTTTTACGTTAGTTGCATCTATGGCACCTAAACGTAAATCCACTCCGGCTCGGAACCCTCTACGTTCTGGAGCTTCTTCATCTTCTGATACTGCTCTTCATACTCTTCGGTTCCGTGATGTAGATGCCCAAAAGGCGTTTACTGAGAACTTTTCTAAACGAGGTGTTCATTCGGAACGCCACGTTGTTCTGGCGGACTTCGCCCACACTGACCTTCCCTCTGTCATTCACAGTAGGGGATGGGAGTCACTGTGTGACGTCCCGGTCACTTGTCCTCTCCTACTTATTCAGGAGTTTTACTCCGACATGTACGGGATTGATCGTTCAGTACCTCTCTTTCATACTCGCGTTCGAGGTACGCGCATTGCTGTCACACCGCAGCTGGTTGCGGATGTGCTTCATGTCCCTAGGATAGAGTTTCCTGACTATCCTACATGTGAGCGACTGAGGACTGTGTCCAAGGATGAGCTCATTACTACTTTTTGTGAGCGCCCTTCTGAATGGGGTGAGCATCAGTACACATCATGTAAACCTTTTGCTAAAGGTCCTAGATTCCTTAACATGGTGATGACCTTTGTACTTCATCCTCTCTCTCATTATAACTCTATCACAGAGCCTCGTGCTCATTTCTTGTTATCTCTTCTTGAGCATCTTACGATAGATTTTCCTTCTCACTTCATTTTCTCTATCATAGATGTTCATTTAGATGCGGCGTCCCGTGATAAGCTCATCTTTCCTTCCGCTATCACGAGGATTCTACGCCATTTTTCCATCCCTTTCCCTGTGTCCAACCACTTCACACACATATCTACCATAGATGCCGCTACCGTAAAACATAGTCAGGCACAGTTCAGGTCGAGACAGCCGGATTCCACTCCGCCCTCCCGTTCGGCTCCATCCAGATCTACTCCATCTACATCGACTCCTCTTCCTTTCTCAGGCGATGTATCTCTTGGAGATATTATGGCGCAGCTGCAGCGCATGGATGCTCGCCTTGATACACTCACCACTGAGTTGTATCAGGTGAACGTTCGTGTTGGTCGTATTGCACGACGGCAGGCGACCATGGGTGGTTTTGCATCTGAGGCTTCTCCTCCACCACCTCCTCCAGTTGCTTCAGATTCTGATACTGAGGATGATGATGATGATGATGGTGATGACGATGACGCTTCTGATGATGATGGAGATGCTAGCTCTACTGATGAGATGTCTACATGACACTCTACCCTTTGTCACTCGTGACAAAAAGGGGGAGTAGTTTTGGGATTATGAGAGTAGTCATCTTAGGGGGAGAGTTAGTATAGGACATTTTTGATAGGGGGAGTGTTCATATATTTGAGGGATGTAGTGAGATTTTAGATGTATCTTTTCTTTTTCATTCTTATAGATACATTGGTTTTGTATATCAGTTTACATACATTGTACTTATCTTTCTATATATGTGGATGTATGTTTTTCTTTCACCTATCTCTTCATATGTTGTTTCTTTTCTCTCTTTATACACATGTTCTTTATATTTGTATGCAATCTAATTATTTCTGTTTCACACAAGATGCCTTGATGAGTTTTGTTTAAAAGTGTTTCAGAAATACAGGTTGTCAAAGTCTACTTGCCATAAACTCTCTTTTTGCAAAGTTCTTCAAGAGTTTGTGTTAGGATAGATTTTATTGTATTTAACAAGTGAATATGAGTTGAGTGATTTATGACTTCTCTCATATGTTCATTTGTTTGTTGTGGTTTTGTCACGGATTGCCAAAGGGGGAGATTGTTAGGACATATGTGTTCACACTTAAGAACATATGTCATATTTTATGTAAATTGGCTAATCCTTTGACAAAACGCACTCTACTTGTAATTGGGTAGTTCTAGGTGTTTTTAATACTTCAAGAAACAATTTTTCAAGATCAAGTGTTGAAGTCATCAAGTCTGTCCAAGAAAAAGCAAGTTGAAGTGCAGAATTTTTAAAGCTCGACACCTGCTCGACACCTACCTCGACACCTGCTAGCTGTCGAAAATTAAAAAGTCAGAATTCCAATCTAATTTTCTTGGGATCCGTGAATGTGTTTTTGGGCCTTCTTTTCTTCTAACCCTAAACATATTTAAGGAGTGTTTTAAGAGCCGTAAACATAGACACAAGTTGCATAAGCATTGAGCAATCCTTGTTCAAGCAAATTGTGCTCTAAGACGAAGTTCTTAACCTAGTTCATCTTCTTCAAGAAGTTGCTGTGTATTGTGCACCTTAGGGTTTTGTGACCAAGCATCTTCCTGATCTTCATTGCATAGGATGATCTGAAGAACTTTGCAGCCAACCTCTTCTTCCTAAAGTTGGTGTTTGAAGTCGCGTACTGGGATCCGCGCATCTGGTTAGTCACGTACTTGGGAGCCGTGCATCAAAGGTGGGAACTGTCGCTACAGATCAAGTCCAATTGGGTATTGGGGTAAGGGTTCAACTGTAGGTTGGTAAGGTACTTGGGATTCCTTTACTTGTAACCGCTTGATTTGATAATAGTGGAGTTTCGGGAGTGGTGACCTGAAAATCACCCGATGGGGTTTTTGCCGTTAGGGTTTTTCCCATTCGTGAACAAATCACCGTGTCATTTATTTTCCGCTGCATATTTAGTTATTCGGTGATTTGTTTGTGCTACCACGTATTTGCATGTTAAATTAATTAATTAATAACTTGGCTAAATTAATTAATTAGTTTAAATCACAAGGGGTCATTCAATTTGTGGCCTATCACAATCCAACATGCAACTCAACAAATGATCCAATCAACATATTAAACTTTCAAAATCATTTCTCAACAAAAAATTTTAAACACATGGATCTTCCAACAACAACAACACACACACACACAACAAGTGTAACCAATTTTATATTTCAAAAACAAGCCAAAACAGTTTAGTGAGCATACATTAGCATATGTAAAACCTTGTGATGGCCAAATCACATTGTACCTGCACATATATCAAGAGTAACAAAGAATATTGCGTGTTGTGTGTGAAAAACATCGCAAGATTGCATAAGTGTATACATGTTATGACAATTTGAGATATGAGAAAATCACTTTAACTCACACACAATCATAACTGTTTGATGAGGACTATCACCTTTGAGGTACATCCTATAACTCCCACATCTCCTAGAAAACACGCTTGCAATCATATTTAAAGCATTTTTGAACTTTTTGCTTTTTATTTTCTTTGCATATTATCTTTTATTTAGCATATCATGCATGCGCATATAAAAAAGAGAAAGAAGTACCCAACATGTTAAGCATAGACATTGCACTTTTGCTATGTCGAAGCATACGGATGTCTTTGACACTGCACGTTTGCTATGCCAAAGCATACATGTAAAGTTGTAATTTACAACTATGTTTTGTTGGCTTTTATTCCGTGCCAAATTTGATTGTAATTATATTCAATCGTTTAAAACCCTGTATTTGTTGTGGGGCTTGATGTAAGGGTTGTGTGATAGAAAGAGTGTTGAAGACTCAAGCATTTGAAGAAGTGAAGGATTCTCGCGGGTATCTCGCGACCAAGCTTCCCGCGAAGTGAACCATGTGCCAGGTACATGTTGGAATGCGAAGAGTTATGCCAGGTGGAGACAACTGTGTCTCGCGAGTATCTCGCGGGTAAGGCCTTCCCGCGAGACACCTGCGAGGCAAGCTGTTCTGCCAGCCTGTACTTTTTGAGTCACACCTTTTGCACCTCTCCTACATATACCATCATTACCCACAATTGTTGAGGAATGCTTCAGAGAGAAAACCCTAGCCAAACACATTGGTAATTAGAGATTGTCTTCCCCATCTTTCTCTATACACTTGCTTGTGTTATCTCCTCAACCCTTCCCTCTCCATTATCCATATCTTTGAGAGGTTGATAGCCAAAACACTTACCACACCTTTGAGAGTGCTGAGTGACGTTTTGGTGCTGCTGGGAAGCATTGGAAGAAGCCTTGAATGGCAGATGCAACATGGAGCTTGTTGCGGGATCCGGATAACTAGGACAAGACACGGTTCCGAGAAGCCTTGTTGGAGTAAGAGCTTGGAGGGCTTAGGTATATCGGGTAGACTAGGCTTGGAGGGTCTTTTGCTAATCCATGTATCCCAAGTGATTGTCTAGTGGATCGATTTCCGCTTAGAGGGTGGCGGAGAGGTTTTTCGCCGAGTTCTTCGGTTTCCTTTTCGATAACACGTCTCGGTGTTATTTGTGTTTGCATCCTTCTTCCCTACTCTTGTTCATTTCATTTTTACTGCTGAGTTGCTTTAAAATATGGATTAGAGTAGTTGTTTTGTTTATACGCTTGTGTTTACACTATTCCGCACTTGTCATTAAGTTAGTGTAAAATCAACCAAGCCGTAATTTGAATTTGGGGGTCTAAACCGCTCGTGTGTTTTCAACACATTTTCGAGCTTTCAATTGGTATCAGAACGGGTAAACTTGCTGAGGTTTAATTACCTAAGTGTGATCCTTGACCCCTTGGTGTTGTTTGGATAGTGTCTTTGTTAAAATCAACATGAAGGGAAGCAAAGATGTTTGTCATAAAGACTTTGTCAGTAATTCTGAATACTGTTCTAGTAATGTGTTTTTAGAGCTGTTTAAGTCAAAGAAACATGCTAGAATTTTCTGTCACATGCTGAGATCACTAGTTCATAGAAACCATGATATTCATAATAGCTTGTGTGAGTCAAAGGCTTTAGTCTATAAATATGATAGAAGAAATAAACACTTGTGTGATGAACTTAATCATCTAAGAGGAAAACTTCACTCATCCTTGAACGAAATAAAAGAAAAAGAGCCTTGCTTCGAGGGTCAAGAGTGTCTATCTCATGCTTGTCTTTTTGTTCATACCGCTTTGAAAGTTTTTAATTCATGTTTGTGGTACCTTGACAACGGTTGTTCAAAGCATATGACTGGAGATAAGTCTTTGTTCAAAACACTTAAAGAGAAGGAAGATGGCTTTGTGACATTTGGAGATGGTAGTCACTCACAAGTTCTTGGAAAGGGAACGGTGGACATTCCGGGACTGCCACTGCTGAATGACGTGTTGTATATTAAGGGATTGAAGGTGAACTTGCTGAGTATTACTCAAATCTGTGATGATGACTTCTTAGTTCAATTCTCCAAGAAAGGATGTCTAATCTTGAATGAGGAAGGTGTTAAAATTCTGAAGGGGCTTAGGACCACCGACAATTGTTATGGGGTCATTCCCAAACCAAGCATAGCATGTCAGAGTGCCCGGGTAGATCTCTTGGAGTTGTGGCATCAACGACTTGGACATGCCAATTATAAACAAGTGGCCAAAGTCTCGAAGCTTGAAACAGTGGTTGGTTTACCAAAGTTTGGGAAAATTGAGAATAATATTTGTGGTTCATGTCAATTAGGAAAACAGACAAAGTCAGGCCATCCGAAAGTAAATGTGATTGCAACCTCTCGCCCTTTAGAGTTACTGCATGTGGATCTCATGGGTCCAACAAAAACAGAAAGCATGGGTGGAAAACGGTATATTATGGTGGTGGTCGACGATTTCTCAAGGTATTCTTGGGTGGACTTTCTTAGGGAGAAATCAGAGGCATGTGACAAGCTGAAGAAATTGTGCAAAAGGCTGATTAATGAAAAAGGAGTACCTATTGTCAAGATCAGGAGTGACCACGGGAAGGAGTTTGAAAATGCGAAGTTTGATGAATTTTGCAATGAACAAGGCATCAAGAAAGAATTCTCAGCCCCAAGGACTCCACAACAAAATGGAGTAGTAGAAAGGAAGAACCGAGTGATTCAAGAAATGGCTCGAGTAATGTTACTCAACAAAAACCTTCCACAGAAATTTTGGGCCGAAGCGGTGAATACGTCATGTCACATTGGGAATAGGATCTACTTCCGAGCTGGAACGAAGAAGACATCCTATGAAATCTGGAGAGAAAAGAAACCGAAGGTAAAATACTTTCGTGTCTTTGGAAGCAAATGCTATATTCTTAATGACAGAGAGAACTTTGGAAAATTCGATGCCAAGAGTGATGAAGGGATCTTTCTAGGCTACTTTTTAAACAGCTGAGCGTATAGAGTGTTCAACAAACGCACCAAGACTGTGATGGAGTCAATAAATGTGGTTATCGATGACACCATAGCTGAAAGAAATGTTGATGAGGGTGAAGGATCTGACCATAAGAAGGGGGATGGTGAGGACGACATGTCACAAGCTGATGATACTGAGAAAGGATCACCGGAAAAAGAGACCACACCCACCATACCAAGAAGGGAGACTAGATTAGTACAAGGGCCTCCTAGTCCTCTTACCCCTCCGGAAGTTCAACCTCCAATATCTCGAGATGAAGAACCTTCTACCTCCAAGAGACCGTCGTCAAGGGTAATTCTCAATCATCCATCCAGCAACATCATTGGTGATGTCAATGAAGGACTTCGGTTGAGAAAAGGACCAAAATACAGTGCAAATCATGTGACATACAATTGCTACCTTGCTCAATTCGAACCTAAGAAGGTAGAGGAAGCTCTCAATGATAAGAACTGGATAGAGTCTATGCATCAGGAGCTACATCAGTTTGTTAGAAATGATGTTTGGGAATTGGTTCCAAGGCCTAAAGATACTCATGTGATCGGCACCAAGTGGATCTTCAAGAACAAAACTGATGAAGACGGTGAGGTTGTTCGAAACAAGTCCAGGCTGGTAGCTCAAGGGTATACCCAAGTGGAAGGCATAGATTTTGATGATTCGTTTGCACCAGTAGCAAGACTAGAGTCGATTCGAATTCTATTATCCATAGCTTGTGTTATGGATTTCAAACTTTACCAAATGGATGTGAAAAGTGCATTTCTGAATGGGTTTCTAATTGAAGAAGTATTCGTTGAACAACCAAAGGGATTTCAAGATCCTCATTTTCCAGATCATGTACTGAGGCTGAAAAAGGCACTGTATGGATTAAAGCAAGCACCAAGAGCATGGTATGATCGTCTCACAACATACTTGTTGGATCGTGGATTCATAAGAGGTCAAGCTGATCGAACGTTGTTTGTAAAGAGAGATGAGAAGTCGCTCCTGGTTGCTCAGGTATATGTGGACGACATTGTGTTTGGATCTACAATTGATCATTTGGCTCTTGAATTCTCCGAAGAAATGAAAAAGGAGTTTGAAATGAGTATGGTGGGGGAACTGACCTATTTCCTAGGACTTCAAGTGAAGCAACGGAAAGATGGGATATTCATATCTCAAGAAAAGTATGCCAAAAATCTCGTTAAAAGATTTGGTTTAGACTCCAAGAAGCACACCTCCACCCCAATGAGCTCCTCGTCAAAGCTAAGTAGGGATGCTGCAGGTGTAGAAGTGGATCCAACACTCTATCGGAGCATGATAGGAAGTCTCTTATATCTCACTGCCAGCAGACCAGACATTGCCTTCAGTGTAGGCGTATGTGCGCGATTCCAGGCAGCCCCCAAAGAGACACATTTAACAGCAGTCAAAAGAATCATCCGATACATAAATGGGACATCTGATTATGGAATTTGGTACTCAAGAGATTCAAATGAATGCCTGGCCGGATATTCTGATGCTGATTGGGCCGGTTGTGTTGATGATAGGAAAAGCACCTCCGGTGGGTGTTTCTATCTTGGGAACAACTTGGTGTCATGGATGAGCAAAAAGCAAAATTCAGTCTCTCTATCGACAGCCGAAGCTGAATACATTGCTGCTGCAAGTGCTTGTGCTCAATTACTGTGGATGAAGAAGCTCCTTCATGATTATGGAATCACTCAAGACACGATGTGTTTATATTGTGATAACACAAGTGCCATAAATTTGTCAAAAAATCCAGTTCAACACTCGAAATCAAAGCATATCGAAATCCGGTATCATTTTATTCGAGACTTGGTGGATGAAAAGATTGTGTACTTGGAGTTTGTCAACACTGACAATCAGAAGGCAGACATATTCACAAAACCTCTCGATGGCCCGAAGTTTGAATCTTTGCGTAAGACCATCGGCGTCGGTATCATTCCTTGAACTCTATCTCTTGTGTGAACCTACACTGCTCTTGGTTGCATATTTGTTTTTAAGGTTTCACATATTCTGTTTTAGATATTTCTGTTTCCTGTTTTGGTCCACATCTATCTGTTGGTCTTATTTTTTTCTTGTTCTGTTTTGGGTGTGTTTCAAAAAATTCAAAAACCCATAAAAATTGAAAAATCTCTAAAAGTTTAATCACTTGTTTTGTGCATATCTCATGTGAGTTTGGCCTAGTACCTTCGTACTTATGGCATAGTGCATTTACGATCTTCGCTTGCTCCGTATGCACTCTTTTCTATGTGGAAGAAATCTTGAAAACTATGTGTGAATGTTGTAAATAGATCTTCAAGCTTGTCATGAATGATTGGTCAATAGTCTTGTTGGTCTTGATACTTGCATAGACTTGTGTCTATATCTCTTCCCACTTTATTTTTATGTTTATGTAAAAAGAGCTCTCCAATTGTAAATCTCCAAATGAAAAGAGATATTGAGCTGCAAAAGCCTGTCGCACATACTAGTATTTGACTAAGAAAAAGGGAAAGCGACTCGTTTAATGTAAACTTTATGGTGCTCAAAAAGCCAAAGGCTTATCATCAATGTTGAAATATCATAAATTTCAAGCACCTATCTCAAAATGAGATGTTCTGTCTATACAAAATAAAATGGACCAATTGTTATGCTTTATGTAGAAGCCAAATGAAAAGCTTCTAAGTTATGTTTTCAATGTGTGGGAGGTCATATATACTCATTTCTATAATGGACATAGTCCACTTGATTTCGTATCAGTTGTGTATGACTCGTGTGAATTGATCATTGAAGCTTCGCTCTGGTCTAAGGACTATTTCACATGTGATACTCACACACAACACACAAGTCTTTGATTCAATCAATGCTTATCTCATTTGTGTGATTGTATACGTCCAAATGCGATGTGTATGCCCATGAACTTGTTGATCAAATCCAAAAAGATTTTTGTGAGTTTTATCTATTTTTGAAAGTGATTTTAGACTCTCTTGTGTGTTCTTTTTGGTCAAAATGCATTTTGTGTGTTTTTCATCAAAAACTGGTTCAGGGGTTGTTTCGCCAGAAGCTCGCGACTAAGAAGCTTCCCGCGAAAAAAGATTGAGGGAAATATTTTTTCTTTCTTGTCACTCAGAGAATTTCGCGACTGTCTCGCGACTATATCGCGACCAACAGCTTCTCGCGAAATGCTGTTGGGCAAAAACTGGAGTTTTCTCAAAATCAGACAGAGAATTTCGTGACTACCTCGCGACTGTTTCGCGACTTAAAGCTTCTCGCGAAAAGTTTGTGCTTCAGTGGCCCCTTTCGCGGTTGTCTCGCGACTGTGTCACTACTCCCTATCCCGCGAAAATCGCATGTTTTCAGTTTTTATATAACTGATGTGACAGTTTTTCAAAACTCAAAAACTTCCCTCACTTAACCTCCCTTATAACCATTTTCGACCAAATACATTATTCCACCAAAATCCTTTCAAATCAAGCATATTTCCTGCATTTTCTCTCACAAGGTATGTTCTCTATACCTTTGTTCTCATATTTTCGCTTAGATTTTGCAGATTTTTGTTTAGGGTTCTGAAAAATTGGAAGTTTCACATATTTGGGTTGGTTTTCAAAATTGGGTGAAATTTTGTCAAATATTTTGATTGGGCTTTGTTCCATTTGCTGTTTGTGCCTTTGTGTTGGCCCCTTGTGGCGTTTTAAAGTGTATTTAGGCCTGGTTTCACCATGTTCTTGCATTTTTTTATGTCATATTTGAATTTGTGCATGTTTAGTGTTCGATAAAATGTCCGAGTGACATTTTTGTGCCTATTTGAAATCAAGTGATTTCAATCTGTGGATTCTCACTTCTTTGACCAATTTTCACTCCATTTGGTCATTGAGAGTATGTGTCTTACACTTTACTCATTTTGAATGCCCAATTACTTAGCTTTATGCACTGTGTGTATGCTTATTCTCATACACGGCACTACCTTTGTTTTAAACTAACTTGAATCTAATCAAGCTCCGTGCTATGTTTTGTGTGCTGTGTTTCCTGGTGTTTTTGGGTATTCTTTTGAACAGATGTCTCCGTTCAAGACTTCAGCTGTGAAAGGTGGCAGCAACAAAGGGAAAGAACCAATCATCGATGTTGATGAAGATTCCCCGAGACCAAAGAGAGCTCGTGCTTCAACTGGAATCTTTGATCCTAGTTTGTTTCGCTCTCATGCTGCTTTTGAATCCTATAAAATTCTCTTCCGAGATGCTCCTTTGTTGGTTGAAAGAGCTGTTGATCAGTCATCTCTTTTGGATACACAAATTCCCACTTGGTTCGCCACAAAAGACTGGAATTTTCTTCTCTCAGATCTTGACGATGCATATGAGAACATGGTGAAAGAGTTCTATGCAAATGCTGTTGTTGAAGGAGAAATGATCAAGTGCTGGGTTAGGGGAAAGCGGTTCTCGATTACTCCGGTGTATCTTTCTGAAATTCTTCACATCAACCGACCCATACTTCCGATCCCACCTGTATATGATGAGTTGGTTCCATCTGAGGGCACGCTTCAAAGAGCATTAGGAGCTAATTTGGAATTCTCTTCCAGCAGATCATCAATCAATGTGGCCTCACTTTCTCCAGAATTAAGGCTTCTGTCAATGATCATGTGCAACAATCTTTATCCGTTGTCAAGCACAGGTTATATTAACCTTGGACGAGCATTATTTCTTCATGATCTGGTATCTGATGAGGAAATTGATGTATGCTCCCACATCTTCCACATCTTGGCTAAAACGGTGAACCGCACTGCCTCAAGGAATTGCATTCCCTTTGGTCATCTTATTTCTCGGATTTTAAAACTCAAAGGTGTGCGTCCCTCTACTGATGAGCGCCCTTTTCCTAGGCCAAGTCCAATTAATGGTCGTACTCTTTAAGCAAGCATGAGCCATACCAAGAAGAATGTCAAGCAGGAACATCATGCTCCCGCAGGAAGCTCGAGCTCTACCTCTCATTCCTATGATGAAAAGTTTGACACCATCATGGCTGCCCTTCAAGATCTTAGCACCAAACTTTCAGGACTTACTCAGATCATGTACTGCCAACACTCCCGTCTTGATAAACAATTAACCTCTCTTGAAACTCAGATGGATGAAATTCAGAGGAAGCTAGAAGAGAATGACAACTAGCTATTCCATGACAAAAAGGGGGAGATGATGTTAGTGACAGGGGGAGTAGTGATAGGGGGAGAAGCAGCAGCAAGAAGCCTAGTTTCCATGACTTCTCTATGTTTATGTTTATCTACTGTTTTTTCCCGGTCTAATTTCAGTATATTTTCAGAATTTTGTGTCCTCTTTCTATGCTTTGTGGCATATGTGCTATGTGGCATTTTGTTCTTGTACCCTTGTTGCTTTTGTAAGCTTTAAGGGTTTGTTTCATGCATAGTTTGTAGGTCTTTGTGGTTTGTGCCATGCATTTGCTATACCATGCTTATGCAACCTTGATGCATGTTTGCTTGTAGTTCAATGTCATGCATTGTTACTTCAAGTACATCACTCTTGTGCCCTTGTAGGATTGTTCCTAGATGCATATACGTTCTATGCATTGGTTGAGTGATGAACACTCTTGTGCCCTAGTAGGATTGTTCCTAGATGCAAATACTTCGTGTATTTCGCATTGGTTGAGTGTTGGAGTTGCAAATGATTCTCTTTAAATGAGCTTATCATCTTGCATCTCCGGATGTTCATTTCATGTGTGAATGAGCATAGTAATTGCTTGCGTATAGTGATTACTTGTTTGATCTTGCCATGATCTAGTGTCTCTATTTCATTTAGCTTGATCTTGTTATTATTGCTCCATATGCATTTCAAGTTTTCTACATACAATGATATTATTGTGTTGTTGTATTTCAGGAGATACTTATTCATATGTTCAAGAGCTTATCAGAATCTAGAATTAGGTGTGAGTGAGTTTTGCCTTTGTTCCCAAACTCACGTTTAAGTCTAGAGTCTGTTTTAGGGTTTTGTCACGGAATAGCCAAAGGGGGAGATTGTAAAGTTGTAATTTACAACTATGTTTTGTTGGCTTTTATTCCGTGCCAAATTTGATTGTAATTATGTTCAATCGTTTAAAACACTGTATTTGTTGTGGGGCTTGATGTAAGGGTTGTGTGATGGAAAGAGTGTTGAAGACTCAAGCATTTGAAGAAGTGAAGGATTCTCGCGGGTATCTCGCGACCAAGCTTCCCGCGAAGTGAACCATGTGCCAGACACATGCTGGAATGCGAAGAGTCATGCCAGGTGGAGACAACTGTGTATTGCGAGTATCTCGCGGGTAAGGCCTTCCCGCGAGACACCCGCGAGGCAAGCTGTTCTGCCAGCCTGTACTTTTTGAGTCACACCTTTTGCACCTCTCCTACATATACCATCATTACCCACAATTGTTGAGGAATGCTTCAGAGAGAAAACCCTAGCCAAACACATTGGTAATTAGAGATTGTCTTCCCCATCTTTCTCTATACACTTGCTTGTGGTATCTCCTCAACCCTTCCCTCTCCATTATCCATATCTTTGAGAGGTTGATAGCCAAAACACTTACCACACCTTTGAGAGTGCTGAGTGACGTTTTGGTGTTGCTGGGAAGCATTGGAAGAAGCCTTGAATGGCAGATGCAACATGGAGCTTGTTGCGGTATCCGGATAACTAGGACAAGACACGGTTCCGAGAAGCCTTGTTGGAGTAGGAGCTTGGAGGGCTTAGGTACATCGGGTAGACTAGGCTTGGAGGGTCTTTTGCTAATCCATGTATCCCAACTGATTGTCTAGTGGATCGATTTCCGCTTGGAGGGCGGCGGAGAGGTTTTTCGCCGAGTTCTTCGGTTTCCTCTTCGATAACACGTCTCGGTGTTATTTGTGTTTGCATCCTTCTTCCCTACTCTTGTTCATTTCATTTTTACTGCTGAGTTGCTTTAAAATATGGATTAGAGTAGTTGTTTTGTTTATACGCTTGTGTTTACACTATTCCGCACTTGTCATTAAGTTAGTGTAAAATCAACCAAGCCGTAATTTGAATTTGGGGGTCTAAACCGCTCGTGTGTTTTCAACACATTTTCGAGCTTTCAATACAGGTGTCATATTATGATTGGCAGGCAACAGTAGTGAGATGGTTATTTATGTCTTTCTCTTAGGATTTTCTAGTCCTACCCATCAAAAAGAGTGATACAAGTGGTAAGTTCAAGAGATGACTTAAGCTTATTCATCACAAACAAGTGTCACAGAGCTCACTTGCTTAGTTGTGCATAGAGATGTTCATCTAAGTTACACAAGATACAAAATTTAGAAACTTTGTCTCAATGGACATCCAAGGTACACAAGTACCAAAGTACACAAAATACACACTATTTTTGTATTTTTCTGATTTTTCAATTTTTTTTTTTAATTTTTATTTTAAAAACAAAACAAACAAAACTGAAAACAAACAAACAAAAATATGTTAATCAAAGCAAAGCATAAAACTAGACTGACTCAAATTAAATGCAAAACACACAAGTAATGCAACAACAAAAACAAGAAGATAGAAGAAAGTGATAAAATCACTTAGAGTCCTTTTTCTTCCACACCTTGGAAGAACCTTTCCTTTAATTGAACCCTTGAACTGGCAGTGAGGGGGAAGAATTGAAACCGTTTAAGTTCGAAAGGAATATGAGGGCTTTGAGAAGATCACCAAGAGGAGCAAGAGAGGATTGAAGCTGATTCTGGCTTCCAGATGTGATCATACCGTTGCTCTGTTGAGTGGCTAGCCACTTGTAGCAATTTGGTTGAGTATGACCGGCAGCTCCACAATGATGACAGAGATGCTGCTTCTTCTGCTTAGGCTTTTGAGAGTTAGCCTTCTTAACCCTAAAGTTTTTAACATATTTCTTATCCTGCTTAGGGGGTGCTCCTAAGATAGATTTACCCTTGTCTAGATTCTCACTAGCTAATTCAATTTTAATATCAGTGTTCTCAATTTCAGTATTATTAGCAGGAGAAACAAAAACAGTAGCACTAGTAGAAGCAGTATTAGAGGAAGAAAGACCATACCCTAAACCTGTTCGATCCGAAGCAAATTTCTGAATGCTGAGCATTTCATCAAGCTTTGCACTTAAAGTTCTCTCCAATTGTGCTCTGACTTGAAACAGCTCCGCTTCAAGCTTCTTGGTCTTCTCTAACAAGAAATTGTTCTTAAACCTCAGTGCACCAATTGTTTGATTAGCTTCATCAAACTTTGTGGAAAGCTCCTCACGATCAAGTTCCACATCACTGAGCTTCTTGGTGGCTAGCCTATACAGTTTCTCATGCTTCTCAGACAGCTTGTATAGTTTCTCATAGGCTGAATGGATATCATCTTGATCATCCATCTTCTCACACTTAGAATCCACCAATCCTTCTTCTTCTTCTTCCACGTTTTCAACAATCCCTTTAGTAGGATTGACTGTGGCAGTGAAGGCATTCAAGATTTTGTCATTTTCATTGTCGGAATCATCTTCAGGCTTAGTGTCACTCAAGGTTGCAGCAAGTGCCTTACTCTTCCCAATGCTCTTGAGATATGTGGGGCATTCTTGCTACATGTGACCGAAGCCATGACACCCAAAACACTTAGGTCCTGCGGGAAAAGTGTACTGACTGCCATCCCTTGCATCCTTCTTCCCTTTGTCTTGGCCTTTAGAGTGAGAAGAACTAGATTGCCTATGGTCCTTGTTGAAGTTCCTCTCATTGGCATTCTTCATAAACTTCTTGTACTGTCGTGTAATGTAGGACTTCATCTTGGAATCTTTATCATCGGAAGAATCATTTGTGCCATTTCTCTTTGCCTTCAAGGCCATGCTCTTGCCTTTACCTAACTTGCCAATCCTAGATAGTCCTAGTTCGTAGGTCTGCAAGTTTCCAACCAGCTCAGTCAAAGGAATCTTATCAATATCCTTTGATTCTTCTATCGTCGTAATCTTGGCATGGAATCTCTCTGGTAGAGATCTGAGCACCTTCCTCACAATCTTGGGTTCAGGAATGGTTTCACCGAGATTGAAGGCTGAGTTCACTATGTCCTTGAGCTTGGCATAGAACTCATCGAATGACTCATCCTCCTCCATCTTTATTTCTTTAAAGGTTGTAGTGAGCCTTTGTAGCTTTGAATCATTGACAGTCTTTGTACCCTCATAGGTTGTCTGGAGGATGGTCCATGCTTCCTTTGTAGTTTCAGTAGAGGATATCTTCTTGAACTTTTCATTGGTGACTGCACTAAATAAGGCATTCAACGCTCTGCTGTTGAAGTTTGCCACCTTGTTCTTGGCTTCATCCCAATCGGCCGGCATTTCTTTTGGCTTGGTCTAGCCAATCTTTACAGCTTGCCATACCTTCTTATCTAAAGACTGCAAGAAAGCTCTCATGTGTACTTTCCAGTATGCATAGTTAGTGCCATCAAATAAAGGAGGTATGATTAATGACTGTCCTCTATCCATGACAAACAGGGGTCAATGGATCAACACAACAAAGATTAAACCTAATCAGAGTGTGCCTATTCTGATACCAGTTGTTGGGAAATTTAGACTCCAGTTGATAGAATTAACAAGTTTTAAACCCAAGTTGTTAATTAGATTTATTATGAATAAAACTTGTTAAAACAAACAAACATCAATATCATGTCAAAATCATGCAGTAAAAATAATAAATAAGACAAGATATGATGACCCAGGAAAACCAATAAAACCAACCAGTTTCATCGTAAAAAATCTGGGGGGAAACCTTCCTAAAAAGCAATCCACTATAGTAAAGAGAAGTTTCAGATCTAGTACAAAACCTTTGCCCCTAAACTCTACAATCCCCGTAGATGAACTCACAGTAGAAACCTTCTACCACTTCAAAACTTCTGAACTCTTCAATATATGAACGCCACCCTTTGATGATGCACGAATCACAGTAAATGACTAACCAATTGTGCGGATCCCAGTACATGACTTAATCACTAACTAGAAGAAGATTGTTGGCTGCAAAGTTCTTCACTTTAGCAACAATGAAGATCAAGAAGTACTTGGTTACAAAACCTTAAGATGCAAATACATAGCAACTTCTTCAGAAGAGATGAACTAGAGCAAAACTTTGTCTCAGGTCAAAATTTGCTTGAACAGAGTTTTCTCAATGCTTATGCAATTTGTGTACTTTTGACGGTCCTTAAAACAAGCCTTATATAGGTCTAGGGTTGTGGGAAAAGAAACCCTACACAAATACAAAAGCCTGGCCCAAAAATCAGATCTGAAAATTCTGATTTCCCGTAACTTCGATCAATCAAGAGGTGTCGAGGAGGTGTTGAGCTTTAAACCTCGATAGATAGCTAGGTGTTGAGAAACTGTCGAGGGGACAGGAGCTTTCTCGATTGATCCACCAACTAAGAAACACCTTAAGATCTCGATAGATAGCCAGCTGTCAAGTGGTGTTGAGCTATCTGTCCGCAGGTGTTGAGCTATCTGTCCAGCTTTAATGAACAGCTTTTCTTCACTTGTTTCTTGGTCCAATCTTCATGGCTTTAATACTAAACTTGAACAACATGTTTCTTGAAGTATTAAACACATCCTAGATCTACCCAATTACAAGTAAAGTACGTTTTGTCAAAGGATTAGCCAACTACATAAATATTGACATATGTTCTTAACAAGTGAACCACATATGTCCTAACACTTCCTTATTTTGAACTTCCTCCAAGTGACCACCCTTGCAAGGGATGTTATGTCACAAAAAAGTAATGTAGTTTGTTCTCTTTTTTGTAACTATGGGAAAAAGCAGAAAGTAATGAAAGCCATACATAAGGTATTAGCAGAAATACATAGTATCATAAAGCATAATAAGTGTAGTACTGTATGTAGCAATAGATTACAGACAATAAAGTATAAGTCATACTGGACTTATCAAATAATTATAAGTGATAAGAAAATTAAGTGTATCATAAAAGGAAGAAACAAAAGAAAAAGATGAAAAGCTACATAAATAGTAAGTGATTGAGTACATAGCAAACGATCAAAGGCCAGAAATAAGAGTCTTGCCATGGAAAAAGTCAGAGGTAGTCACACTATCACACTAGAAAGAAGACTCTCACAATGAGCCTCTAGGTCTGCCACCTCCTTCCACAAACTCTTAAGGTGGGTGTCAATAGCATCAACAGTAGGCTGAACCTTCCTCATGAAGAAGACTCGGGAAATCTCTTGTAAGTGCTCCAACATAAATCTCATATCAAAATCAATGTGGATCAGCTCTTGAACCACAGCCTTCCACTGCAAAATCCTTTTGGCAGAAACAGTGTTGACAAAATTGTACTCGATATCATTCATCACACACCCTAGTAGCTAAAGGAAGTGCTCCCTAGCAAAACGGCCAAAGGGAACCTCTACATAAAGTCCCCATGACTATGGTAATCTGCCTCCAAATGCCCCACACAGTCCTCGAGTACTCGGTATCTGTGGAAGTCCACATAAAGAGGCCTAGTGCCCCAGAAGTTTGCTGGATCAAAATTGTTCATCTCTGCCTGATTGAAGCAAATAAAGAAGGCAGTGGCCTCACTCATAGGGTCAGGAACAGTGGCAGAACTTCTCCTAGCCTCAAATGTAACACTCAGGGTCCTCTCAATAGGTAATTGACCTAGGAGCAAGCATCACATGAGCTTCCAGCAGGGAAATAAAGAAGGAATGTGGGCACAAAAGTAGGAGAGGAGAAACGAAAAGGGGAGAGAAAGAAAGGGAATTATTGGGATTGGCAAGAATAGGGGTTGTGGGCTCTATAAGAATTGTTACAATCTTGGGCTCCTCAGGAGTATCTGTGACTACATGACAAGGATAACATGCAAGGTAGATAAAAGAACGTACATGGAAATGATAGGAAGAGAAGAAAAAGAAGATACAACAGAGATTGAGAATACATACCCATAGCCCCAACAGTATGCTTTATGAGAGACCGAAGAAAATTTAGGGCCTCTCAAAAAGAGATTCTGGTGCTTGTAAGGGCACTTCTCTTTTGGGTAGTGGTGTAGAGTTGCCACTTATTTTTTATACAAAAATAAATAAATAAATAAATACAAATTATATATTCAAAATACTTCGAATGTCATTAATTGAATAAAGAAAAATACAATTTTGGTAAATTAACTTTACATGGCTTTGGGTCTTAGTTACAATCTATGCAAAAGAATAGAAAGCTTTGGTCCAAGTTACAATCTATCAAAATTAAAAGAAAAAATACTAATCTACCTATCCAAAAATTCTAAGCTCGGGGGCTGGGTTACGAAATGGGAAGATGTTAGGCAACCATTTCGCCCAGACAGAGTCTGGTTTGCTGGACTCTAATGACCAATATAATCTTTTTTGAATGATGTTGAATGATATGTTATAATGCACTTGACAAACACTAGACAAAAATTAACTTAAATAAATTTGCCTTATGGATATATCCTCTTTTTAAAGAAAATTCAGCTCTGTCTTGTAAATTAAAATAATAAGACTTGGTTTGTAAAAAAAAAGAAATCAGATCTGTTTTTGTAAAGGGTAAAAAGCAATATTTTATCAAGAAAAATTAGATCTGTTTTGTGTAAAGTTAGAAAAAATTTGGTTTGTTAAAAAAAATCAGATTTGTTTCTTGTAAAGTTAAAAAAAAATGATTTTTTCAAAAAGAATTAGATCTATTTTTGTAAAGTTAAAAAAAAAAAGTAATTTTATCAAGAAAAATCAGATTTCATTTTTTTTTTTTTTAAAAAGAAATTTTGAAAAGAATCAGATCTGATTTGAAAGAGGATCCACATTCATGAGACAAATCTATTATGCATGCATCACATATTAAAAAACTTTAACCTAACTTTCAATCCCTTCTTTTGAATTTCAAAATCTGGAAGTTTATAACAAAGAAAACTTTTCAAAAAAAGAAATCAGATTTGTATTTAATGAAAATACAGATTAGTTTTGTATTTAGAAAAAAAAAACCAGATCTATATTTAATGAAAATACAGATCAGTTTTGGGTTTTAAAAAAATCAGATCTATATTTAATGAAAACATAGATCAATTTTGAATCTTCATAAAAGAGTTTTGATAGTCATTGCAGATTTCGAAGTTAAAAAGAAAGAATTGAAATAAACAATCATTTACGGTATCTAAGCATGACAATTATATATAAAGAACAAGACATCATAAAACATACTAAACATATTCATGCATCAAACAAAAACCTATTAATGGAAGAAGAAAAGAAAGAAAGAAAGAAAAAAAAAATACCTCTTGCATGAGCATACTCTTCTAATGAAAAAATATTTTAGAAATCAAAGAAGTTTGTTCACCTCTTTGAAGTCTAAAATACTTTACTTACAAAAAAGAAGTTCCTAAAGCAATAGCCTCTAGAACATCTTTAATGTAAGAGAAATAGAAAAGTCAGAAAAGATGAGCCTTTAATTTTCATTTTTTTCCTCTATTTATAGAGGTTGGGATGCTTAAAAAATAAGCTGAATGAGATCAGATATGAATTGGAATGTGTCCTTATCTCTAAAAATCTGAAAAAGATAGGCTTTATCTCAATCAAGGGGTCCTTAGGCCGGGCCGAGCTTTTGGGCCAGTTGGTACTCTAAGAGTGCCGAATGGCCCTCTTAGGTGTCAGGTCTGCGTTTGAGTTTTTGTCCAATTTGGACTCATTTTTTGGGGATTTTTGAGCCAAGATTTGCAACTATATGTGTTCTTAATCCGTATTCTAAAAATTAATCACTTTTTCTTGATATTTAGGTATTTAAAGTGATAATTATCTTGTAGATAAATATTCATATGTGACTTGATTATCCACAATTATTTGTTATCTAATTATCCACTTTATTCCCATGCAAGCAGGCTTATTTTTGACACTAACTAACAACCAATTACAAAATTATTTAATTAATTTTAATTGTTTAACCAATCAGAATTAATTTGAATTAATCATATGTGATCGGCTCCACCCAAACAAAATGCATGCAGACTGTGAAAACTTGATCTGTGATATCATTCAATTTGACGGTCCGATTTGGAAATCAGACATAGTGTCGCGATCGTTAGAATCTCAAGATTATTTTTATGATATGTAATGAATGAATTAGTGCACGTAATGCAACTCTAAATTTTGATTATATGACTGGTCACTCTAGCCATCTTCTAAGATTAAATTATGGGTGCAAAATCGAGTGTCTACAGAGTGCCCCTCATTAACAGAGCTTGCAAAGCGAATGTCAATGTAAAACAAAGACACTAATTTTAGCAGCCGTGATTTAATTGAGGTCGACTTTTTTAAAGATTACCTAGCCCTAGAACCTAAAACCTTGGAACATAGAACTAGTGTTTTATTGTTTCAAAAAATGAAAACAATGAATACTTGACCTACTTGACAATTGATAAACTTGAATTGAACCTTGAAATTTGAGGTAACTAAGAGGCTTTCCTGTCTCAGTTTGAATCTGGGGTGGATTGAGAGACTTCTCTATCTCAATCTTGAATTGTGGCGACCAAGGGGCTTCTCTACCTTGGTCTGAATGGAAGGTAACCAAGGGGTTTCTCTACCTTGGAACCGAGGTTTTGATGGGTGGCTTGTGAGCTCATTTTTCTTTGTTGGAAAATTTGTTGATTTCATGTTTTGTTGAGAGCTCGATGGTGGGACATTGTCATTTTGTTGTTGTTTGTCCTTTTTGGAATTTTAAACATTGTATGATTTGGTTGGAAATCCTTGTGTGACCATGTTGTGCTCTTTGTTTTGCGGAATTTTTGAATTGTTGAGTTATTTTGAACTTGTGAATTTGTGCTTCAGGTCGGTGTTGATCTTGTGGAAAAGAGCGTGTGGATGATTGGAGGTTTGCAGCTTGTGGCATACACTCAATCTTCTCAATATGTGCTCAATGAAATGAACTAGGTAAATATGATGCTTCCTTAATCCTCTTTGCTTGAATCTCCATGATAATGGATCTAACACTTGTCTCTTTTGATTTTTTAGAACAGTTGAACGACAATGGCTGATGCCAACGCAAGATCCTTAGAGGAAAGGATCAGAAATCTTGAACTTCAAAACCGGCAACAAGAAACTCGGTTTTATGCAAGTCAAGAAGGAGACACTGAGGGTGGCTCCTCTAGGGGCAAGTCTAGGGGATCTTCCCACAGGGGGACCTGAAGTCCAAATGATGCTTAACTTGTATTTTAATTTTCCTACAAAGACATGAAAGTAGTCCTTAGAAAATTTGTATTAATTTCCACTTTTAGCTCTTTATCTTTGGATTGCTTCTGATCTTGCTAAAATTTAGATGGGAAAAGTTTAGAATTCACCTGATGAAGTCTTGTAGTAAACAATTTGAACTTTTCGAACCACTCCTGATGGGATTTGCACTTATTTGAATGAAGCACGGCTGAATGCCCCTAGTTTAGAAATGGATGCATGATTTTTGGAAATCTTGATTGATTTTTTTTTTTTTTTTTTTTTTAAAGATGATGATGATGATCTTTTTCTTTTTTTCTTTTGAAAATGAATGAGGCATGGCTGAATGCGCCTAGTTTGAAAACTTGTGCATGATGACCTTTTATTTTTGAAAAGAGTTTTTTTTTTTCTTCTTCTTTTTTTTTTCTTTGAAAAAAGATGATTGATTTTTATTTGTTCCAGAAAGAGGGGTAAGGCATAGCCAAATGCCCCTAATTTAAGACATAAATGCATGACTTTGGAAAATTTTGACTTGATTAATTTTCTCTTCCCTCTTTTTTTTGAAACCAGTTATGTAGGTGATTTTTTTTTTTTTTTTTTTTTTGAAAACAAATGGACAAAGCATATCTAAATGCCCTAGTTTGACACTCCAAGCAAAATTTTGAGAAGTTCATTGCATAATCAAATTTTTTTTTTTGAGTGACAAAAAGAGTCAAAATAGACTTGTGAAGTGCCACAAAACATAAAACAGGATAATTGGGCCTTGGTTAAGCTGGGTGCCAATCGGCACTCTTAGGGTGCCGACAGGCACATCCAATTTTGGGGCGATTCCTCGCGCTTTTTCAATGTGCTTTTTGTGTTTTTGATTTTTTTGAAAAATATTTTCTTCGTTTGAGACCATGAAACACTTTCCTCGTCATCTACAAACTCTTGAACCCATTTAAACTTGGTAAGGACTGAGGTAGGTTATTTCACTATCTAACATGTAAACAAATCTTTGCATCAAAGTTATTAAGAAACAATAATCACATGCAAGAGTTATCCAGAGCTAATAGTAAAAATTTTCCTTGTTCAACCATTCATGATATCAATAGATGGGTTCGTAGCTTTGATTTTAGTACCAAGACCAATTTTATAGCCTACAAGCTAGAGGGGATCAAGGCTTTAAAAATGTCAAGCCAAGTGGGATTTCCTTTGTGTTGCTATGAAGTTCTAGGATACTGAAGACCAAGTGTTCCGGTTTAAAACTGCTGAACTTTGTCCCACAATTGAAGAATATTCAGCTATTCTGGGTTATGATTCCAGCAAAAAATCTATAGTAGTTTCCTTTGGTCCCAGACATAGGAAGATTTTATCTAATGCTCTAGGACTTTCTACTTCAATTACTAGTAGTATGATTGAGGGCCACATGAGGAATCTTCATGCAATTGTTTCAAGATTGAATAACAAACATACTCATGGAGTGATTGACAACATGTAGAAAAATTTTGGCTTAGCTCTCTCACTCTCTTCTTCTTCTTTTTTTTCTCTCCTTTTGCATAGATCGCCCTTTCGGGTTTTCAACCTACCCTTTTTTATTTTTGTTTTTGGTTTTGTTTTTTGTTTTTTTTTTTTTACCGAACCTAGGAAAGGAACATAATTTACAACCACTTCAGACTACCACCTCAAACGTGGTATTTCTTTAATTGATCCATGTTGGTTGGCTCAGTAAAAGGGTTTGCATCTAAGTCCATCAATCTCATTGCTCCCCTAGAGCATATCTACTTGATAATGTATGGACCTACCCAATTTTGCTTGAACTTTTCGTTTGTCTCTTGAATCGAGGCTCAAATCTCTTTCAGAACTAAATCCCCCAACTTCAAATCTCTATTTCTTACTTTCTTGTCAAAAGCTTTCCTGAGCCTCCTTTGGTAACCTTGAATGTGATACAAGGCCTTAAGTCTCTTCTCATCCATCACACATAATTGGTCGTATCTTCTTTGCAACCAATCTACTTCAGGGACTTCACTCTCCAGTACTGTTCTTAATGAACGGACACCCATTTCAATAGGAAGGACTGCTTCCATCCCATACACCAATGAATAAGGAGTGGCTCTTGTGGAAGATCGAATTGATGTCCTATACCCCTAAAGTGCATAGAGTAGTTGTAGATGCCAGTCCTTGTAGTTTTTCGTGCTTTTCTTCAGAATTTGCCCTATATTTTTGTTTGCAGCCTCAACTGCCCATTGGTTTGTGGATGGTAGGGCGAGGATTTGTGGTGCTGAATATTAAATTGTTGAAGCAGCTTCTCTATTTGTCACGTGAAATGCAACCCATTGTCAAAGATAATTTCATGTGGTACCCCATATCTGTAAATGATATTGGTTTGAATAAATTGAACAACTTTCTTTCAGTTCAAAACCTTGTATGAGGTGGCTTTTACCCATTTAGTGAAATAATCAATAGCAACAAGTATGAATTCATGGCCATTGGATGCTGTTGGGTGAATATTCCCAATAATATCTATTCCCCATGTAAAGAACGGCCACAGTGAAGTCATGGTATGTAATGGCATAGGTGGCATGTGCTTCAAATCTCCATGGACTTGGCATTGATGACACCTTCGAATATAAACTGCGTAGTCTGCTTTCATAGTAGTCCAGTAATAACCTTGTCTCATTATTTTTCATGACAACATATGTGCATTCATATGTGGCCCGTAATTTAACTCATGAACCTCTTCAATTATTTTCTATGCTTTCTTGGCGGTCACACAAAGGAGATGAATTCCATAATATGATCTTCTGTAAAGCCTCTCACCACAAATAAAATAATTAGTGGACAACCTTCTGATGGTCAATTGATCATTCTTGTCTACAGCATTTGAGTTTGTCCCATCCTTGAAGTACTATAGGATGTCTGAATACCATTCACCTTTACTATTCATTCCCTCATCTTCTCTTATTGACATGCAATAAGCTGGCTCTTCTTTTTGTTCCACCACTATTGGTCGAGCTTCATCTTCCTTAGGTCCATCCATCATGGATGCCATTGTTGCTAGAGCACCTGCAACCTTATTCTGCATTCTTGGCATATATTGGTATTGGGTCTTACTGAATTTTGAGGTCCAGTTCTGAAGACATTCATGATAAGACATTAGCTTTTCTTCCTTGATCTTCCATCTATTTTGAATCTAAGAAATTATTAAGGCTGAATCACCATATACTTCCAACTCTTTTGCTCCGAGACCTAGTGCTGCTTGTAACCCCATAATGAAAGCTTCATATTCAGTGGCATTATTAGTGGTAGGAAAGTTGAGCCTACCAGAGAATGGGATGTGTGTGCCTTTTGGAGAGATTAAGAGAACTCCAATGCCACTCCCATTTTTATTAGTTGCTCCATCAAAATAAATCTTCCAAGATTCTACCTCGATCCCCATAATATCCTCATCTGGAAAGTCTCCTTGGATCTTTTCAGCGTCTTCAAGTGAACAATGGGCTAAGTGATCAGCAATTACTCCCCTTTTCACAAATTTCTTATTCACATATTTAATATTGAATTCTAATAGAAGGAAAACCCATTTAGCCATCTTCCCATCTAGCACAAGTTTTTACATCAAATATTTCAATGGGTCCATTCTTGCAATCAATAAAACCTTGAAACCAAGCATATAATGTCTAAATTTTTGGTTTGCCCATACAAGTGCTATACATGTCTTCTAAAGTGGTGAATACTTCTCTTCATAAGCTAACATCTTCTTGCTAATGTAGTAGATCGCATTCTCTTTCCTAGACTCCTCTAGGTATTGAGCAAGCAAAGCCCCCATTGCTGTACCTGTAGTTGTGAGATATAACAATAATGGCTTTTCAAGTAACAGTGGAACCAGTATAGATGGCTTCATTATATAATTCTTAATCTTCTCAAAAGCTTCTTGGCATTGTTTGTTCCATATTATGGGAACTACTTTCTTAAGTAGCCGAAAAAGTGGCTCACATGTCATGGTGAGCTAGGCTATGAATCTGCTGATGTATTGTATCCTCCCTAAAAATCCTCAGATCTCATTCTCAATCCTGGGAGGCTTCATCTTTACAATTGCCTTGATTTTTTCAGGATTGACTTCAATTCCCCTCTGACTTACCATAAGCCCCAATAGCTTTCTGGATATTACACCAAAAGTGCACTTCTTTGGATTCAACTGCAACTTATAGAATTAGATTCTTTGAAAGAACTTCCGTAAAGCTGGTATGTGCCCTTCATGGTCTTTAGACTTCACTATCATGTCATCAACGTAAACTTCTACTTCTTTGTGGATCAAATCATGCAACAGAGTAGTGGTGGCACGCTGGTAAGTAGCACCTGCAATCTTAAGGCCAAATGACATGACCTTGTAGCAATACGTCCCCCATGGAGTAATGAAGTAGGTCTTCTCCATGTCTTCTAGAGTTATCTTTATCTGATTGTATCCTGAAAAGCCATTTATAAATCACAGCAAGGCATGTCCTGCTGTGTTATCAACTAGGATGTCAATGTGAGGCAAGGGAAAATCATCTCTTTCGAGCTGACTTTATTCAGATCTCAAAAGTCTATACAAATTCTCACTTTCCCAACCTTTTTCGGCACCAGGACCATATAAGCTAACCATTCTGGATAATTGACCACCCTTAAGAATCTTGCATTGTACTATTTTTCAACTTCTTCTTTGATCTTGAGAGTCCACTCTAGCTTTATTCTTCTCAAATTTGCTTGACTGGCTTCATGGTTGGATTTGTTGGAATGTAGTGTTGCACTATATCTGTATCAATCTCAGGCATGACTTCGTATGACCATGCAAATACCTCTTTGAATTCTATCAGCAGTGCCACTAATGCATCTTTCTCAGAGGAGGTTAGGGTATTGCCCACTTGTATAATCATCGGTTCCTAATTTAACAGGTTGGGTTTCTTCTTTTATAGGTTCTACATGCCCTTGTTTTAATTCCTTATTATTAAGAGTTTCTTTACCAATTTTCGAAATAAAAACATTCAAAGCCAACAAATAAGTAGAATCAGAAATCATATTATAAGGAAAATAGTTCTCAACTGACTCAACAAAAACAGACTTTATAGGAATACGATCACAAACAAACTCAAAATGAAAAATAATACTAGCAGAAACAGACTCAATAGGGATAGAAACAATGTTTTTGGTAGGAGTGATCGGCTTGATGGTCTTGATCTTCTCCACAGAGTCTTCCATGGGGTGGGCGGCTTCCTTCCATGCCCAATTCTTCAACTCGGTTGTGTCTTCAACGATGGTAGATGGCTTCCAATGAGTTCCTTCTTCCCTTAGCATCAGTACCATGGGGTCTTCATCCGTACAATCTATGCCTTCAGCATCAATCTCCAAATCTGTTGATTTATCAGTCACATATTTATCTATACGCTCTATACTATCCATCCATTCACTAAACAGATCTTGCTTTCCTTTGTTGTTCTAGTGGATGTATTGGGGGAGATATTCTAACTCATTCCCTTCCATCTTCTCATATTCACCTTTAAGACTCTCCAGTGTTAAGTTTCTGAAACTATTGATCATCAACTTTCTATCTAGAGTGGCTAATCTAGCATTTATGTTGTCTTCTTCCTCATTGTATGGGGTCAGTAAGCCAAGTTCTGAATTGTGAAATGACCCTAACTCGGGAATCTCTCTACCATGTTTGTCATTTCGAGGACTTGACCTTGAACTAACATTGGTAATGCAGCTCCAATCTAAGGGACGCCCATATAGGTAATCGTCATAGCCTATATTTTCAGCCTCTTCAACCTCCTCTCCTACAGCTTCTAGCACATTTTCTAGCTCATATTCTTCACTTTCAGTGCCACTCTCCATGTCTATAGGTTCAGCTTCATCATCATCCTTTATATCTCCATCATAGTAATCCACGTCATCATCAAAGTGGTCTTCATAGAAAGGTCCTACATCTTCATCTTCTTTATCACTAGGGGGTTCTCCCCAATCATTGCCACTATATTGGCTATCATAGTCTTCACTATTGTTGCTTTCACTATCACTGTTGCTTTCATCCTCACCATCTCCATTGTCACTGCTACTGCTATCACTTCTACTATCACTCTTGTTGTTACTACCTTCATCACTATCACTAGGGGCTTCTCCCTCTTCCTTATCTTCATCATTTGTTCTTGCTTCATATGGGCTCTTCAATGCATGTTGTTAAGCCTCTCAGTACTCTTCTTCTTCTATATTGTAGATAGTATCTTCCAGAAGCGTAGTCATTGCATTAGGGTCCATATAATAAACCTAATTAGTAGGGACCCAATTTATGTCTTCCCTTCTTCAGCTCTGGAAGCTTGTTGTTATAATCAAATACTAGCTCAAACCCAGGCACCATTGTTCTTGACTCAGGATCGAATCTCAGTTTAAGGAATCCTCAATAGCGTTGATTATCTCCAGCTTTAACAAAGTTTTTGTTCAATGTAGGAGTATAGGGCTTTAGGGGTTCCAGGGGATAAGGAAGTCCCTTCGCCTTGGCCTTTGCACGGGTCATTCTTCTCACCTCCATCTCTAGCACGTCATCATTAGTTGGCTTATAACCTAGCCTAAAAGGTGCTGTGGCAATGGGAATTATTGGGACTTGAGCAGTTGCCTTCTACACATTCTTCCTTCATCCTTGGAAGGTAATTCATTCTTCTCATCATTGCCACCACATTATTGTTGTTGTAGGGAGCAAAGTCCATGGGGATATTCTCCACTTCTTCTTTTCTTCTTCCAAAACCAGGCTTCTTGATTTCAAAGCCATCCAAGGTCAATGGCTCATTCTCAAAATCAATACCAAAAATGGGCTTCGGTATGGTAAAAATATCACCATATATGGTAACTATGGCTTCTTCATGCGGAAAGCAAATCTTTTGGTACAAGGATGAAGGTACGACCTTTGTGTCATGGATCCATGGTCACCTAAGGAGCATATTGAAGTACGAAGCAATGTTTAGGACTTGAAATTCCACCTTCTTGATCATTGGCCCTATAGTGAGCTCTAGTGTTACGGTTCCCAAGATGTCTCTTCCACTATTGTTGTACGCCCTCACATGCTGATCAGTCAGCACATAATCTTCAATACTTAGGCCCAAGCAACTTGCAATCTTTAAAAGACACACATTTAAGACACTTCCATCATCAATTAGAACCACTGGAATCCTTTTGCCTTTGGTATCTATAATAATGTGCAATAGTTCATTATGGTACTTCACCTTCTTTATCAAATCTTTGTCAGAGTAGGAAATTGTGAGATCCCTACTTATAAACCCAATCATAGCATTTAGATCTTGAGAAGTAGTGTTTGCAGGAACTTGGATTTGATTGAGAAGATCAACTAGATTCTAGTGGTGCTTGTAAGAGGCCATGAGTAAACCCTATAAAGATATATTGGCTTGTGTCTTTTGTAGTTACTGAGGACCTCATCCTCTTCAGTGGGTGTTTGTTAGGTAGATTGATTCAAGGCTTCTATTGGGTTGTCTGTCTCCAAACGTGAGGGTTTAAAGTGTCTCCCCCCTTATGATATGAGCAATTTTTGTTGGGTCATTTAGATCGGTATCTTGGGGTTTGAAGTGTCTCACCCTATATATGGATGTTAGGTAATTTGATTGGGGTTCGAAATGTCTCCCCCTGTATGTAGGTATTGGGTTGTTTGATTCAGGTTCGAAGTGTCTTCCCCTATATGTAGGCGATTGGTAACTTGTTTAGGGTTTGAAGCGTCTCCCCCCATTTGTGGATGTTGGTTAATTTAGGATTTTTTTGTAACATCTTCACTCCATATATCATACCCTGTAGTGGACATCATACCCATCAACTCTTCACATTTCATCATAAAGTACTCGGGTAAGTCACAAATCAACTCAGACGAGTCCTCTTCACTTCCCTTTTCAATCATTAAGCAATTAATTGTCGGACCTCTCCCAAAATTGTGGTTGGGAAAACGATAATTAGTGATGCTAGGCCTTGTAGGCAGTGCAATCACCTTATTGTGTATTAAGTCTTAAACTGCATGAAGAAGGTCAAAACACTTGTCAGTGTCGTGGTTAGGGCTTTGGTGGTAGGCACATCTCTTACTCACATTAAATCTTGCTGGTAATGGGTTTGAGATTGGTCTTTGGTCTAAGGGTTTTATTATCCCCTTTGCTTTTAGTTTTTCAAAAACTTGGCTCGCGGGCATATATAACTCGTGAAACTCCTTCCTAGGCCTTGGAGGCAACCCTTGTGATATTTGCATGGGGGAAATGGGAGCATCAAGTTGGTGAGGATCATTTTTGTATATATTTGAAATTTTTGTAGTTTTAGAACTAGATCCTAAATTATTTTTAAACCTTGGTGGGTTCTCATTCTTTATGGTGCCATTATTTATTGCATCCTCAATTTGGGTTTCAGTAGCAATCAGTGCTTTAAAATTAGGAAAATACTAAGCAAACAAATACTTATGGTATACAAGTAATAAGTTTTTTACAACCATGGTTAATTGTTCTTCTTCACTTGGCCTATTCATCATCTGTGCAGCTTTGGACCTTCACTTGGTAATGAAGGTAGAGAAAGATTCTTTCAACTCTTGCTTCGTGGTTTCCAAATCTCTCCTTGTCACATCCACCTCTATGTTGTACTTGTATTGATTGTGAAACTCACCGCAGATGTCCTCCCAGCTCCTTACTCTAGTATCATTTAGGTTGAGGAACCACCTAAGAGCGGCCCCAGTGAAGGTGTTTTGAAACATTTGAGCAAGTAATTCTTTACTTGCTCCTAAGGGCTACATGGCCCTTATATACATCATTAAATGGGGCTTTGGACAACCAGTTCCATTGAACTTGTCCAAGGTTGGCATCTTGAACTTAGGAGGCAATCTCACATCGAGGAAAAGTGAGAGTGATTGGTAGTCCATGAGGTCTTCCAAGCTCTCTTGATCATCTCTTCCATCTTGTTTATCCTCTCGTTGATCTTCTTCTCACCCTCCATGGTTAGGGAATTATGATCAATCTTGGTCTTCTTTTGGCCACCCTTGAGGTTCTGAATTTGATCTACGATAAGGTTCATGTTTTCTCTTAACTGAATTTGGCTTGCTACCATGGTGTTTAGTGGCTCTTGAGTGTTCATGGGTTCTTTAGTGTTCAATTGTTCCCCCTCTTCTACCATAGTGATGGAGTCTTCAGACTTCTTATGGCTTGGATTGTCTTGTGGGTCGAACACGGGATTGTGATGTTACAGCAATGGAGTGTCTTTTATGTTTACAGGCTTCAATACCATGATGGACTTAGAACTAGAACTACTAGCTTGAATGACAGTTTTGGGTTCTCTTTGGAGTCTTCCCTCTGATCTTGACCAAATTCTCCCCTAAGAAAAGGCTTGGTTGGGTCAATCAAAGCTAGGTCCCCATTTACATCAATCAACCGAACAAACACATGTAACAATGCAATTTTGACATGGATCGGCCTAAGGGTAGGTTCTAAGTCATTACATTGTAGGGTGGGTTTGTTATTTCATTGTTTCCTATAGTTAGGACGTTGCACCTCCCAACTTGTAATGTAATGAACGTTACGTTGGTCTGAACGGCATGGTCTATCCTTTATAGTCAACAAGAAATTATCCAGTGACTTTGGGCTATGAGTTGGTGATTTTGCCATTGAATACCCAAATCTAATGAAGACCGGTGATCCATGGTTACTACCACCATATGTTGAGACGGGTGCATACATATTTGTTGTTTTGATGGCACACACTATGACAGTTAGGGAAAGCTCTTAACAATCAATCATGGCAACACAAACAAAAAAATATCATACAAACATCTTAGAACATAATGCAAACAAACAAATAACAACATCTTGCAAAAGACAAGGGTATATAGTTGCTCACTTAAAGCCTAACACGAAGTTTAGCCCTCGACATTGCCAAGAGTAACCATTGTGAGAGATCGGGGAAAATTTAAGACTTCTCAAAAAGAGATTCAAGTGCTTGTAGAGGCACCTCTCTTTTGGGTAGTTGTGTGGAGTCGCCACTTATTTTTTATACAAAAAAAAAAAGAAAAAAATAAACGCAAATTACATGTTCAAAATACTTCGAATGTTATTGATTGAATAAAGAAAAATACAATTTTGGTAAATTAACCTTACAAGGCTTTTAGGTCCTAGTTACAATCTATGCAAAAGAATACAAAAATTTGCTCCTAGTTACAATCTACCAAAATTAAAAGAAGAAACACTAATCTACCTATCCAAAAATCCTAAGCTCAGGGGCTAAGTTATAGAATGGGAAGGTGTTAGGCTCCCATTCCGCCCAGACAGAGTCTGGTCTTCTAGACACTAATGACCAGTATACCCTTTTTTGAATGATGATGAATGATATGTTATAATGCACTTGACAAACACTTGACAAAAATTAACTTAAATAAATTTGCCTTATGGGTGTGTCCTCTTTTTAAAGAAAATTTAGATCTGTCTTGGAAATTAAAATAATAACACTTGATTTGTAAAAAAAAAAAAAACAGATCTGCTTTTGTAAAGAGTAAAAAGCAGGATTTTATCAAGAAAGAGGATCCACATTCATGAGACAAATTTATTATGCATGCATCACATATTAAAAAACTTTAACCTAACTTTCAATCCCTTCTTTTGAATTTCAAATTTTGCAATTTTATAACAAAGAAAACTTTTCAGAAAAAGAAATCAGATCTGTATTCAATGAAAATACAGATCAGCTTAAAGTTTAGAAAAAATCAGATCTATATTTAATGAAAACACAGATCAGTTTTGGGTTTTGAAAAATATCAGATCTGTATTTGATGGAAATATAGATTAGTTTTGAATTTTCATAAAAGAGTTTTGATAGTCATTGCAGATTTCGAAGTCAAAAAGAAAGAATTGAAATAAACAATCATCTACAGTATCTAAACATGGCAATTATATATTAAGAATAAGACATCATAAAACATACTAAACATATTCATGCATTAAACAAAAACAAGAAAAGAAAGAAAAAGAAAAAGAAAAAGAATAGCTCTTGCATGAGCGTGCTCTTTTAATGAAAGAATATTTTAGAAATCAAAGAAGTTTGTTCACCTCTTTGAAGTCTAAAATTCTTTACTTACAAAAAAGTTCCTAAAGCAAAAGCCTCTAGAACGTCTTCAATGTAAAGGGAATAGAAAAGTCAGAAAAGAAGAACCCTTAATTTTGATTTTTTTTCCTCTATTTATAGAGTTTGGGATGCTTAAAAAATAAGTCGAATGAGATCAGATACGAATTGGAACTCATCCTTATCTCTAAAAATCTGAAAAAGATAGGTTTTATCTTAATCAGGGGGTCCCTGAGCAGAGCCAAGCTTTTAGGCCAGTTAGCACTTGCCATGTGCCAATCGACACTCTTGGGTGCCAAGTCTACGTTTGAGTTTTGGTCCAATTTAGACTCCTTTTTGAAGATTTTTGAGCCGGGAATTGCATCTAGATGTGTTTTTAATCCATATTCCAAAAATTAATCCCTTTTTTTCTTGATATTCAAGTCTCTAAAGTGATAATTATCTTGTAGATAAATATTCCAAAGAGACTTGATTATCCACAATTTCTTTGTTATCTGATTATCCACTTTATTCCCACGCTAGTAGGCCTATTGTTGACATTAACTAACAACAAATCACAAAATTATTGAATTAATTTTAACTGTCTAACCAATCAGAATTAATTTGAATTAATCACGCGTGATCGGCTCCACCCAAACAAAATGCATGCAGACCATTAAAACTTGATCATGTGTGTTAGGACATATGTGTTCACATGTTAAGAACATATGTCATATTTTATGTAAATTGGCTAATCCTTTGACAAAACGCACTCTACTTGTAATTGGGTAGTTCTAGGTGTTTTTAATACTTCAAGAAACAATTTTTCAAGATCAAGTGTTGAAGTCATCAAGTCTGTCCAAGAAAAAGCAAGCTGAAGTGCAGAATTTTTAAAGCTCGACACCTGCTCGACACCTACCTCGACACCTGCTATCTGTCGAGAATTAAAAAAATTAGATTTCTGTTCTGATTTTCTTGGGATCCGTGAATGTGTTTTTGGGCCTTCTTTTCTTCTAACCCTAAACATATTTAAGGAGTGTTTTAAGAGCCGTCAACATAGACACAAGTTGCATAAGCATTGAGCAATCCTTGTTCAAGCAAATTGTGATCTAAGACGAAGTTCTTAACCTAGTTCATCTTCTTCAAGAAGTTGCTGTGTATTTTGCACCGTAGGGTTTTGTGACCAAGCATCTTCCTGATCTTCATTGCATAGGATGATCTGAAGAACTTTGCAGCCAACCTCTCTTCCTAAAGTTGGTGTTTGAAGTCGCGTACTGGGATCCACGCATCTGGTTAGTCACGTACTTGAGAGCCGTGCATCAAAAGGGGGAACTGTCGCTACAGATCAAGTCCAATTGGGTATTGGGGTAAGGGTTCAGCTGTAGGTTGGTAAGGTACTTGGGATTCCTTATTTGTAACCGCTTGATTTGATAATAGTGGAGTTTCGGGAGTGGTGATCTGAAAATCACCTGGTGGGGTTTTTGCCGTTAGGGTTTTCCCCATTCGTGAACAAATCACCGTGTTATTTATTTTCTGCTGCATATTTAGTTATTCGGTGATTTGTTTGTGCTGCCACGTTTTTGCATGTTAAATTGATTAATTAATAACTTGGCTAAATTAATTAATTAGTTTAAATCACAAGGGGTCATTCAATTTGTGGCCTATCAAGTGGTATCAGAGCAGGCACACTCTGATTAGGTTTAATCTTTGCTGTGTTTGATCCATTGACCCCTGTTTGTCATGGCTATGACCGGCTTTAAGAGATCTATGTTTTCAAATACATCTTGTTTTTCTAATCACTATTTGCTTGAGTGTCTCAGAAAACACAAGTCTAAAAGTTATTTGAATTCACATGTAATGACTATGGTAAAAGATCTCAATTTGGCCAAGAAGAAACTAGACTGTCTCAAAATGAAAATGTGCAAAGGAGTTCGTCTGAGAAGAGCAAAAGTTAAAGGCTTAGCTAATAGAAGGCAGTTGAGAGAAAGAACCATTCCCTCTGATTTGTCATCCAAGCATGAAGTGTGTTTCATGATGAAGTCTGCAATCAAAGTGATGGATACATGCCTTTGGTATCTTGACAGTGGGTGCTCAAGACACATGACCAGAGATCGATCTCTCTTCAAGATCTTTGAACCTAAGAAAGGTGGTAATGTGACCTTTGGTGATGGAAGCAAGTCACAGATTAAAGGGAAAGGAATCATATCTCTACCAGGACTGCCGGACATTGCAAATGTTCTCTATGTAGAAGGACTAAGGGTGAATCTACTAAGCATAAGTCAGATATGTGATCAAGATTTCATGGTATTGTTCTCAAAAGGAAAGTGCCTTGTCATGGATGAATCATGAAAGAAGCTCATCAGTGGGGTTCGTACTTTGGACAATTGTTATGGATTGGTTCCTGATGCTAATATAGTGTGTAATAGCATTCGTTTGCCAAATGAAGATCTATGGCACCAACGGATGGGACATGCTAGTTACAAGCATCTATCCATTGTCTCTAAACATGAATCTGTCTTGGGGATACCAAAGCTTAGTAGAATGAGCAATGTGATATGTGGACCATGTCAACTTGGGAAACAGACAAAAGCTAAGCATCCAAGCACTCAGGCATCCGCTACCTCCAGACCGTTGGAATTGTTGCATTTAGATCTTATGGGTCCAACCAGAATTGAGTCTCTTGGTGGTAAGAGATATATCATGGTAGTGGTAGATGACTTCACCAAATACACTTGGGTCATCTTACTTCGATCCAAGTCTGATGCTCCTGAGCACATTGAGGCCTTGTGCACAAGACTGCAGAATGAAAAGAGTTTGAAGATTGATCGAATTCGAAGTGACCATGGTAAAGAATTTGAGAACTCATACATGGAATCTTTTTGCTTGAAATCAGGTATATCTCAAGAATTCTCTGCACCTATTACACCTCAACAGAATGGTGTGGTAGAAAGGAAGAATAGAGTTATTCAAGAGATGGCCAGAGCCATGTTGCATAACAAAGATGTGGCTCGAAACCTATGGGGAGAAGCCATAAACACTGCATGTCATACAATGAATAGGGTGTACTTTAGACCCGATACCAAAAAGACTCCCTATGAGTTGTGGAAAGGAAGAAAGCCAAATGTAAAGTATTTCAGAATCTTTGGAAGTACTTGCTTCATCCTCAAGGATAGAGAGAATGTGGGAAAGTTTGACTCCCAGAGTGATGAAGGTATATTTCTGGGCTACTCTTCTACCAGCAAGGCCTATCGGGTATACAACAAAAGGACTATGAAGGTAATGGAGACTGTAAATGTTGTCATTGATGAGTCTTCAGATTCTGTTTCTGAGAAAGGCATTGATGAACTTCCCAAGGAAATTCTTCCCCCTGAACCTACGGAAGTTCAAGACATTGTTGACCGAGAACCTGCATCTCCTATTGCTCCCAGTACTCCCAGTGTTGTGGAAGAGTCTGCAGAAATTCCGACTTCACCTGAGTCTGAATCTCGTCAGGAAAAAGGACCCTTCTCCAGAATTAAATTGAATCATCCTCCAGAAGTTATTGTGGGAAATTTGAATGAACTCACGTTAAGGAAACGAACAGTTGATAAATGTGTTGCTAACTTTGCGTCTTATTCTTGCTACTTGTCACAGGTTGAACCCAAGAAAGTGGAGGAAGCACTACAAGATGAAAGTTGGGTTGAAGCAATGCATGATGAACTGCTCCAGTTTCAGAGGAATGATGTTTGGACTCTTGTACCTAGACCAGAGGGCGAGCATATCATTGGTACAAAGTGGATTTTCCGCAACAAGACCGATGAAGAAGGCAATGTGATTCGAAACAAGGCTCGACTTGTGGCTCAAGGATACTCTCAAATGGAAGGAGTAGACTATGATGAAACATTTGCCCCAGTTGCTCGTATGGAGTCCATTAGAATTCTGCTTGCCTTAGCATGCCAACTGAAATTCAAACTTTATCAGACGGATGTGAAGACCGCCTTTTTGAATGGGCCACTTAAAGAGGATGTCTATGTGGCTTAACCAAAAGGATTCATTGATCCACACTTTCCGGATCATGTGTTGTATCTCAAAAAGGCACTTTATGGATTGAAGCAAGCCCCTAGAGCTTGGTATGACAGACTCACACAATATCTGGTGTCGCATGGGTTCACAAGAGGAAAAGCTGACCAAACTTTCTTCATCAAAAAGGAAGATGGCGAGTTGATAGTTGCTCAAGTGTATGTTGATGACATCATCTTTGGGTCAACTAAGGATGAACTTGCTCATGACTTCTCAAAGCTCATGCAAGCCGAGTTCGAGATGAGCATGATTGGAGAGCTGACTCACTTCCTTGGATTGCAAATTCGTCAGCAAGATTCAGGTATATTTCTATCTCAATCTAAGTATGCTAAGAATCTTGTGAAAAAATTTGGTTTGGATTCTGCTAGTTCTGTTCGTACCCCTATGAGCCCTAATGTTAAACTCACTGTAGATGTGTTAGGCAAGAGTGTTGATCCTTCTCTTTATAGAAGCATGATAGGTAGTCTTCTTTACCTTACTGCTAGTAGGCCTGACATTAGTTACAGTGTTCGAGTGTGTGCTAGATATCAAGCTAATCCCAAAGAATCACATATGACTGCTTTAAAAAGAATTATAAAGCATGTCAAAACTACCGCTGAGTTCGGTGTGTGGTACAGCAAGGACACTAATAATGTCTTAGCTGGATATTCCGATACGGATTGGGCTGGGAATGCTGATGATAGGAAGAGTACTTCGGGGGGTTGTTTTTATGTAGGCAACAATCTTGTCTCTTGGATGAGCAAAAAGCAGAACTCCATCTCCTTATCCACTGCAGAAGCTGAGTACATTGCTGCTGGTAGCTGTTGCACACAACTCCTCTGGATGCAAAAACTCCTTCGTGACTATGGTATTTGTCAAGATCATCTTACTATCTACTGTGACAATACCAGTGCCATAAACATCTCTAAGAATCCGGTTCAACATTCTCGAACCAAACACATAGAGATTCGACATCACTTCATTAGGGAGCTTGTCGAAGATGGTACTCTCACTCTTGAGTTTATTAACACCGATGATCAGAAGGCTGATTTGTTTACCAAACCTCTGGACAGCAAACGTTTTGAATTTCTTCGTCAAAACATTGGTGTTATCTCCGTGGATTGATTTTCCCTCTCTTCTTCCTATTTCTCATGCATTTGCATCTAGTTTTATGCATTGTTTTGCTTTGTTAACATGTTTTTGTGTGTTTACTTTCAGTTTGTTTATTTTTGTTTTGATATAAAATAAAATAAAAAAAAATTTAAAAATTGAAAAATACAAAAACAGTGTGTGTTTTGTGTACTTTGGTACTTGTGTACCTTGGATGGCCAATGAAACAAAGTTTTCTAAACTTTGTATCTCTTGTAGCTTAGATGAGCATCCCTATGCACAACTAAGCAAGTGAGCTTTGTGGCTCTTGTTTGTGATGAGTAAGATTAGGTTATCTCTTTAAACTTAACACTCATATCACTCTTTTTGACGGGTAGGACTAGAAAATCCTAAGAGAAATGCATAAATAACCATCTCACCACTGTTGTCCGCCAATCATTAATGACATCTGTATGCTTCGGCATAGCAAAAGTGTGATGTCAATGAAATTTGTGTGCTTAGGCATAGCAAAATTGAAATGTCAAATATCAATGGGTATTTCTTTTCTTTCTCATAAGCCCATGCATGATATGTTTAAAAAGAAAATATGCAAAGAAATAAAAAGCAAAAAGATTAAAAATGCTTTAAAAATGGTTGCAAGCGTGTATTCTAGGAGATGTGGGAGTTATAGGATGTACCTCGAAGGTGATAATCCCCATCAAACAGTTATGATTGTGTGTGAGTTAAAGTTATTTTCTCACACATATGCAATCTTGCGATGTTTTTCACACACAACACGCAATATTCTTTGCTACTTTTGATACATGTGCAGGTACAATGTGATTTGGCCATCACAAAAGTTTTACATGTGCTTTTGTATGCTCACTAAACTGTCATGACTTATTTTTGAAATATAAAATTGGTTAGACTTGTTTAGTGTGTGTGTGTGTTTTTGGAAGATCCATGTGCTTAAATTTTCATTGAGAGATGATTTTTGAGAGCTTTTTATGTCGGTTGGATCATGGTTGAGGTGTTTGTCTTGATTGCATTCATGTCTGTGTTTTTCTCTTCTCGAAAAACTGATTTTCTCTGCTAGCTCGACACCTCCTCGATACCTCCTCGATACCTGATCATCTGTCGAGCTTCTCAAGCCTTTTTCTTATCGCAATCTCGACACTTCCTCGACACCTGGTGGATCGATCGAGATCTTCTCTGTCTCCTCGATACCTTCTCGACACCTAGTCGATCGATCGAGCTTCAGTATCAGTTCAGCTGTTTGGTACCTCGATACCTCCTCGACACCTTCAGCTGTCGAAGGCAAAATTCTCGATACCTTCCTTGACAGCACCCTCGATACCTCTCGACACCTCAGCTGTCGAGATTTACTGAGGTGCCTATTTAAGTTGCGATCGCGATTTCTCTCTCATTTCTCGATCTCTCTTCGATCTGTCCGAGGCTGTTCATCTTCCCAAACTGCTTTTCTTCACTCCAATCTCCATCCCAAGTGATTTTCGGCCTTTCTTGCTTCAAATTAAGTGGTATGATCTTCTTTTCCATTCCTTTTCATGCATTTCATGATTTGAATCTTAGGTTTTGGGATTTTTTTTTAAAACTTTGGGGTTTTTCAAAATCAATGAGTTTTTATTGAAATCTTGGGTTGGTTTTTCAATGAAAAGTGTTTAAAATGTCATACATTGCATTCCATGTGCATTAGAATGATATTTTCATGCATTTAGTTGTGTGTTTCTTGTATGTGTGTTGCTAGGTTTGGATTGGGCTGAGCCCATGATGCTTTTTATGTTTGCATGTCACATGACCATGCATTCCCATGCATACGTACATTTTGTTCAACATATTATCATATTTGAACTGTTTGGAACTCTTCTGATTGTCTCCCTCTCTATCTCTTTTCTCATTCTTTTACGTTAGTAGTGTCTATGGCACCCAAACGTAAATCCACTCCTGCTTGGAACCCTCTGCGTTCTGGAGCTTCCTCTTCTTCTGATACTGCTCCTTTTAACCTTCGGTTCCATGATGGAGATGCCCAAAAGGCATTTACTGAGAACTTTTCTAAACGAGGTGTTCATTCGGAACGCCACGTTGTTTTGGCGGACTTCGCCGACACTAACCTTCCCTCTGTCATCCACAGTAGGGGATGGGAGTCATTGTGTGACGTCCCGGTCACTTGTCCTCTCGTACTGATTCAGGAGTTTTACTCCAACATGTACGGGATTGATCGTTCAGTACCTCTCTTTCATACTCGCGTTCGAGGTACGCGCATTGCTGTCACAGCGCAGCTGGTTGCGGATGTGCTTAGAGTCCCTAGGATAGAGTTTCCTGACTATCCTACCTGTGAGCGACTGAGGACTGTGTCCAAGGATGAGCTCATTTCTGCTTTTTGTGAGCGCCCTTCTGAGTGGGGTGAGCATCAGTACACATCATGTAGACCTTTTGCTAAAGGTCTTAGATTCCTTAACATGGTGATGACTTTTGTACTTCATCCTCTCTCTCATTATAACTCTATCACAGAGCCTCGTGCTCGTTTCTTGTTATCTCTACTTGAGCATCTTACGATAGATTTTCCTTCTCACTTCATTTTCTCTATCATAGATGTTCATTTAGATGCGGCGTCCCGTGATAAGCTCATCTTTCCTTTCGCTATCACGAGGATACTACGCCATTTTTCCATCCCTTTCCCTGTGTCCGACCACTTCACACACATATCTGCCATAAATGCCGCTACCGTAAAACATAGTGAGGCGCAGTTCAGGTCGAGACAGCTGGATTCCACTCCGCCCTCCCGTTCGGCTCCATCCAAATCTGCTCCATCTACATCGACTCCTCTTCCTTCTTCAGGCGATGTATCTCTTGGAGATATCATGGTGCAGCTGCAGCGCATGGATGCTCGCCTTGATACACTCACCACTGAGTTGTATCAGGTGAACGTTCGTGTTGGTCGTATTGCATTACGGCAGGCGACCATGGGTGGTTTTGCTTCTGAGGCTTCTCCTCCACCACCTCCTCCAGTTGCTTTAGATTCTGATGCTGAGGATGATGATGATGATGGTGATGACGATGATGCTTCGGATGATGATGATGGAGATGCTAGCTCTTCTGATGAGATGTCTACATGACTATCTACCCTTTGTCATTCATGACAAAAAGGGGGAGTAGTTTTGGACTATGAGAGTAGTCATCTTAGGGGGAGAGTTAGTATAGGACATTTTTGATAGGGGAAGTGTTCATATTTTTGAGGGATGTAGTGAGGTTTTGATGTATCTTTTTCTTTTCTAGTCTTTATAGATACATTGATCTTGTATATGAGGTCTTTTGACCAGTTTTACATACATTGTACTTATCTTTCTATATATGTGGATGTATGTTTCTTTTTCACCTATCTCTTCATGTGTTGTTTCTTTTCTTTCTTTATACACATGTTCTTTATACTTGTATGCAATCTAATTATTTCTGTTTCACACAAGATGCCTTGATGAGTTTTGTTTAAAAGTGTTTCAGAAATACAGGTTGTCAAAGTCTACTTGCCATAAACTCTCTTTTTGCAAAGTTTTTCAAGAGTTTGTGTTAGGATAGATTTTATTGTATTTAACAAGTGAATATAAGTTGAGTGATTTATGACTTCTCTCATATGTTCATTTGTTTGTTGTGGTTTTGTCACGGATTGCCAAAGGGGGAGATTGTTAGGACATATGTGTTCACATGTTAAGAACATATGTCATATTTTATGTAAATTGGCTAATCCTTTGACAAAACGCACTCTACTTGTAATTGGGTAGTTCTAGGTGTTTTTAATACTTCAAGAAACAATGTTTCAAGATCAAGTGTTGAAGTCATCAAGTCTGTCCAAGAAAAAACAAGCTGAAGTGCAGGATTTTTAAAGCTCGACACCTGCTCGACACCTACCTCGACACCTGCTATCTGTCGAGAATTAAAAAAATCAGATTTCTGTTCTGATTTTCTTAGGATCCGTGAATGTGTTTTTGGGCCTTCTTTTCTTCTAACCCTAAACATATTTAAGGAGTGTTTTAAGAGCCGTCAACATAGACACAAGTTGCATAAGCATTGAGCAATCCTTGTTCAAGCAAATTTGATCTAAGACGAAGTTCTTAACCTAGTTCATCTTCTTCAAGAAGTTGCTGTGTATTTTGCACCGTAGGGTTTTGTGACCAAGCATCTTCCTGATCTTCATTGCATAGGATGATCTGAAGAACTTTGCAGCCAACCTCTCTTCCTAAAGTTGGTGTTTGAAGTCGCGTACTAGGATCCGCGCATCTGGTTAGTCACGTACTTGGGAGCCGTGCATCAAAAGGGGGAACTGTCGCTACAGATCAAGTCCAATTGGGTATTGGGGTAAGGGTTCAACTGTAGGTTGGTAAGGTACTTGGGATTCCTTATTTGTAACTGCTTGATTTGATAATAGTGGAGTTTCGGGAGTGGTGACCTGAAAATCACCCGGTGGGGTTTTTGCCATTAGGGTTTTCCCCATTCGTGAACAAATCACCGTGTTATTTATTTTCCGCTGCATATTTAGTTATTCGGTGATTTGTTTGTGCTGCCACGTGTTTGCATGTTAAATTGATTAATTAATAACTTGGCTAAATTAATTAATTAGTTTAAATCACAAGGGGTCATTCAATTTGTGGCCTATCAATGTGATATTTTTCAATTTGACGATCTAATTTGGAAATTGGACATACCAACGTGATCGTTACAATCTCAAGAACAATTTTATGACATGTAATGAATGAATTAATGCATGTAATGCAACTCTAAATTTTATGTATATGAATGGTCGCTCTAACCATATTCCAAGATTAAATTATGGGTGCAAAATCGAGTGGCTACATGCTCATCATTAGAAGCCTTATCAGAATCAGAAACTCACATCTTCACAACTGTCTCATCATCAAAATACTCAATGACCTCCACGAATCCCTCATTAGGGGATAAGTCTACATTAGGCCCTCGAGTGGCAGAGATAGGAATAGAAGATGGGGTGACAACCAATAAGTACCCATCCTTGATGGCTCGTGAAAGGGCAACAAAAGGATCACTGGCAAAAATAACAGGCGGAGGAGTAATGGGAGGGGCACTCTCGGCCTGAGTCATCATCGAGGAAGTAGCTCCCTTTTGAGGAGTAGCAAGCTCAATAGAAACAAAGGTGTTCTCCCCAATGATGCTTCCTCAACGAGGGTACTCTCCTCACTTTGAACAGAAAGGAGGAACTGGGAACTTAGCAGAAACCTCCCTGGTAACAGCAACCATGGTAGAAGCCATGGTCTCAACAATAATGTCAACACCCATAAAGAAGCCCTCCATAGAGATGTCAGCAGTAACAGGAGTCCCTTCGCCCGTGGGGTGGCAAATAGAAATGGGCTTAGCATTAATCTAAAAAAAAAAAAAAAATTGAAATGGAGAGAAGGGTGAGTAAGCTGAAGGAAATGTCGAATACTTGCATGAATAAGGGAAAACAAGGCAAGGGAAGAAATATACCTCGGCATTAAGCTCATCAAGCAATATGGGGCTTGCAGTAGAAGTGTCCTTTTTATGCTTGAATTGCCAAAGAAAAGTGAGATGTATGCATATGGTTAGTCGTGGGAAAGCACACTAAATGACTAAAATAAAGAAGATAGGAAAATTAGAGATAACATACTTTCCTTTCAGTAGTGGCAGATAGGGTTGAAGGAGATGTCTTCTCTTACTGCTACGGGTCCAATTAGAAGGAGGAGCATTTGAAGGCTGCCTCGGTGTGGGAGGCCTAGTCTGGGCTGTAGCTGACCTCTTGGTGGAACGGGCTCTAGTTGAAGGGGGATGCATACTCTCAAGGACTATGCTGCCAATGGGAGGAAGACCTCCTTGGTAGGCACTATATCTGAACAGGTCTTAGAGGTGTCTCCACCCTTCTTAGTAGGCTTGGGCTTGGTGGACTTAGAGGCTAAGCCCTTCTTTGTTGGTGCAAGAAGGTTCACTACTTTCACCTCCTTCTCCCAACTATGGGGAAACTCACCTACATACAAAAACTATCCCTACTCTCTCTCTCCCTCCCTCCCTTCACTCAAATATAGCAGACCTACTTTGCTTCCTAGCATAGGCAATCACAAATTTGGGAGGGAGGAACAGTCTAGGGTTCAGGGAGAAGATGGCATGCAAACCCTCAGGAGGAATAAGAGAGAACCCACAACCACTTAATAACTCAATGCCGAATGAAGTCATAACTGCTTGTCGGTAACCATGCATTTGGGCAGTGCAAAGGCCCACTGTCTAGGAATTGGGGATGGTGACGGCTATGAAAAGCTTCCTCTAAAACTCAAAGGCACCAGGGCACAGAAAGGGACAAACTGAGGTGGTAGTGTCTAAAACTAATATAAAGTCATTGGGTATGTCTTGGTCAAGCCCAAACTGCCTTGTCACTCTGTGGGAAAAATAATACGCATACCAGATACCCTCGTCAACCAAGTAAGGTAGCTACCTAGCATTGGAGGCAGCCAAGTAAGTGATACTTCTTTCATCATAGGCTACCAACAGGGCAGTTGTCCTAGTAATGGCTATAAAGGGCCTTATCGCGGAATCGGCACAAGTGTACTTAGTGCTGAAATCCCTACAAGCCCTCCACAAAAAGCCCACCTCCTTACCAAAGAACTCCACGGCAGGATGACCAAAGGGCTTTAATCCATCCCAACGATATGACAACTGAAACTCGATAAGAAAACTCCTACAAAAATCTATGATCACTTTAGGGCAAGACTGGATCTTCTTCATGGCATGGCGAATTGGCTAGCACCAAGCTAAATGCCTAGCATAATGCTTCCAAAGAAGGTACTGCAGTATGGTACTATGAATAGATGAAGTAATTATGTGTTAGGAGCCTGCCTGCCTCTCATTGCTCTACAAAATATCCAACTGAACATACAGATGGCCCAAAAACAGAAGGGCCAATGACAAACTCACTCTAGCAAAAATCTTTATGGTTAACCGAAAATAAATGGGCTTCACAGCATATTGCGGAGAGTGGTGGTGAAAGCCTTCGAGAAAGCCCTAATCCAATGAGAGAGTTTCGCATTCCCCCTGAGTCCCTTCCTTAACTCAGCCTCCATGGCCTCCTCCTTAGTAGAAAGTTGAAAGTCTCAAGGGTCCGTGTTGTCGAGGGAGCATCAACTAGTTGGCCATATCCTCTAAAGTCATAGTGATCTCACCACAAGAAAAGAAAAATGTGTGAGTGGCACCACTGGTGAACCAAGTGGCGAAGATTTAACAAATCACGGTAGTTGGACAGACACCGAGAAGAAACTATGGCCTTCAACATGCCGGCTTGCTGCAATGTACCCATGAAATCTGTATCAGAAAGCTCCTTGTCGACCCACTCCTTCCAACCAAGTGATGTACCTAACCTGAATTCGAAGAGGATGGGCATGAGTAAGACGTCTCCCTAACAAATTGCAAGAACAAGGATGGAGGAAGTCAACAGAGCCCAAGAAACATCAAAATTGCACCACTCTAAAGATAGCCAAACACAGCTTGGTGGAGGAGGCGAATAGTCACTAGGCACCACAAGGAAGTGTGAGTGTGTATCGTACCACAGATCAATGAGAGAAGGGCATTCACTACTAGGGTTGTGACTTCCTTCCTCCTTGGAATGGTTCCATTTGGAGTGGGGAGCCTATTCATCTTTCTTGGCCTCAATGGGTGGGTCATCAGCAACAATCGCTTTCCCCTTACGGCAGGGAAAAACTTCACTCTTTGCCGGCAACATGGATGATAGATTATGTGGTGAGAGTGGTGGGTAAGAGAATTTAGAGAGGATGAAAAGGAAAAGGAAGGAAAGGAAGGAGGATTGTGAAGGAAGTAAAAGTAATGAAAAGAAAGAGGAAGGGTAAATACAAATAAGAATATTAGGAAGGGAAGCAAAGACAATATCATATTAAATGAAGCAAAGACGGTATCGCATTAAATAAAGCAAAGACGGTGTTTCAGAATCACTGACAAATTAGGAAAATTAAAAATACAAGCCTATTCATAGCTGAAAAGGTGAACGAGATGAGGACCATTGTTCAAAAAACTCATGAAAGAGAATTGCAAAATTATTCACATGTGAATTGCAGGGGCAATCCACATGCTCAGGGGGCTGAATGTTGATGCTAATTTTTGACAAAAGGCCCAATTGCAAAAGAAGTCCAACAATAGGCCAATGTAGTAGGAGTGACAGCTAGCAAGTCTATGAACACAATAAGAGGTAAATGTAGAGTAAATGGACCGAGGAAACCCAAGAGAAGAGGTCATAAGCCCAATGGGCCAACGTGGCAAGAATGACAAGCAAAGGGCCCATGGGCAAAATAAGAGGTAAAGACAAAATAAATGGGTCCGAAAAGCCCAAGAAAATAGGTAATAAACCTAATGAGACAGCATGGTAGGAATAACAGCCAACACGCCCATAGCACATTAAGAGATAAAGACAAAGTAAATGGTTCGAAAAAACCCAAGAAAAGAGGTAATAAACCCAATGGGTCAACATGGCAAGAATGACAGCCAACAGGCCCATGGGTGTAGCAAGAAAAGGAATGATGGAAATAAAAGCTTGGTAGGCTAGAAGGGTAAAAACTTCTGCCTAGACATTACCTAATCGATAAGGAAAGGAAGGGAAGCAATATAAGTCCAAAAGGCCATGCCCAGTATACATAGTAGAATGAGACAAGGCAAGAATGACAAGAATGTCGTGGGAGTAAAAGACGATAAATGCAAAGGATAGTGGAGCTCACATAAGGGCTGGAGCACCACTTACTTGTACCTAGCCAATACATGGGAGGTAGGCTCTCAGTCAAGGGATTCAGAGAGTGTGGTTTAGTGGTAGGGAGAAAAGAGGGTCTATTCTGGGGTTCCTGTCAAGGCTTTATTTAGGGAGCTACCTTGCTAGGATGGCATTTCGCCCAAAAGAGGCAAGCAAAGTGCTAAGGCCACTTGATGCATGCCATAGAGGTAAGTGATGAGGTAGCCTAATCCTTATCCATTGAGGGAGACAAAAATTGAGAAGGGGGAGAAACAAAATAAGGAATTTTTTCTGGAGATGGGGAGTGGTGCAGTAAGCACACTTTAAGTAGAGGTAGTGGCCAGGCAACCAACGGGTTAGTGGGCAATCTTGGAAGGATGCCCACAAAAGACCAAAAACAGTTGGTGGAGCCTTAGGGAAAAAAGGGAGAAATCCCATAGAATCAAGCAGTATAAAAGGGAAAGGAGGTAACCATGAACAGGGGATAGAGGCAAGACAGAGAGAATAGTAAGAAAGAAACTAAGAACTAGAGAACAAAAGAAAACTAAGTAGTAAAAAAAAAGGAAGGAAGAGAGTAAACACTAAAGAAATAGAGGCATGCATCAGTAGACCACCTTTTCTCTCCCTCATTACATTTCCACCCTCTGAAACTTTGTGAATCAGAACTTAAAGCCATTTAGGCCATTTCTCCAACACATGTAACTTCAATGGCAGAAGCCTGTAATAAGGTTGCATGTATTTGGGTTTGGTTGGACCCATTTTTGTTGAACGATTCAGCCCAGGATTGGGAAAGCAAGCCATTTCTATTACAGTTGCTTAGAATTGTTGTTGCTACCCTGTGGTAGCGCCTTCTAGTTTATCTGACATTTATGTTGTTGGAAATTTAGACCCCTTAAACCACAATTAGATTGCGTAGCCTAGATTAATTAGCCAAGTTGTTACTTAGTCAAATTATGTAATTCTAGGTTAAAACAATCACAAGATCATATCAAGCATATAAAACATATAAAGCAGCGGAAAATAAATAACACAGTGATATGATCACCCAGGAAACCACACCGGAAAAACCTGGGGAGGATTTTACCCACCGATCCTCAAGGCAAAACGGAATCCACTAAGAAAGAATTGAAGTTCTTACAAAAGGACTTACAAGCTCCCCGCTTGACTTCCTAATGCTACCCACCAGTAGTAACTTCCTGACACGACCACGTGCAGGCTCCGAATCCACGGACTACTTCTTTCTTTGAATCCCTTCAATCAGCTACAAGCTCCTCACTTGTTTTTCTTTAAGCTTTAATGGTTGCAACTTTGTTGATCATCAAGATGTAGATAATATATCTTCCTTGAAAACCCTAAGTTTATGTGAAGGAAACCTCCTCAAAGATCTCACAAGAGATTCACATAAACAGCAAATATGAGCAACAAAGACTTAGAGAGGTTTGGGAACAAAACCCTAAAAATCAAAGGAGGCACAAGAGGCACTCTAATCTCTCTCTTTTAAAGTCACAAAAACGTTCTAGGGTTTCCCTTATATATATAAGAGTTTTACTTGAACCCCAAGACGTTTAAATAGAGTTTGGGCTGAACTGGAACTCTGCAGAAAAATAAATCTGTACGTGGTTCGATCGATCGAGTCTAATTTTCGATCGATCGAGACTTACAGATTTAGTCCAATAAATTCTGCAATCACTCGATTCCAATTTTACAAATAAACATACTTTGAGCAAGCCTAAACTTAGACTAAATGTTTTGATCATGGTTTGCCAACAAAATACAAATTGAAGTTCTAATACATTAATTCCTAATTTCTTAGAACCCAACAATCTCCCCCTTTGGCAATCCGTGACAAAACACATCACAAACATGAAATGCTCAAAGTTACAAATAGCCCAATACGGAGATAATGCTCATAACAACAAATTCAATCCTAACTACTATCCATCAGTTGCAAGTGTAGACAGTAGCCAAGTCGAATGCACCTGTATATTCCTGAAACACTCAACAAACGCATAAACGCATGTGTGACAGAAAAACAGTAAATCAACAAATAAATTCTTGACTTCACAAAACACAAAACAAAGACATATATCATGAATAACTCATAAATATAAATCAATGAGCAGTGAACAAGAAACAGAAATAAAAACATAAGTAAACTAACTCTCCCCCTAAGTTAGATACAACAAAAAAGTTTTTATTTATATTCTCCCCTTTCAAAAAATAATTTCAACTCCCCCTAAACAAGATAAACATGATTCCCATAAATCAATAATTTCTCCCCCTTTTTGTCACGTATTGACAAAGACAACTCATACAAAGAGTAAACAGTCAACACACGCAACAAAGGATAAGAGAAAACAGAGAATCAAGGGGATACAGAACAATCCAACTCTATAGAAAATAGAGACAACTCCCCCTATGAACAACACAGGTTAAAAAAAAACTTTTCTCCCCCTATAAAAATAGGAAACACAAAACAATGTTGTAGGAAAAACAGTTTTGGGGAAAAATAAAGGGGGTGGGGAACAGCAGCAGCAGCAGCACCAGCAGGATCAGGAACATCCTCATAAACAGGACCAAACAGGACCAAAGTTAAAAACACACAAACCAAAGTTAAAAACTAAGGTGAGGATACACATGAAGAAAAAATATTCTCTCTTTCAATAAAATGCAAACATGGCATTATGTAACCCATAAACAGTTGCATGAGTAGAGAAAATATTTGCACATTGATTATCCATCATATCTCTTAAGAAAAAATATTTTCTACAGTTCACACATAAAAAAGGCATATACTAGAAAGTACATCGCTCAAAAATTAATCAATCAATTTTTTGATCAAGTTGAGTACCCAATGTAACAAAGTGTATGCATGCTATGTGTGAAAACAATGAGAGATATGACTGCAAAACCGCAAAATGGATAACAGAAATCAATGCAATGCATGTGAATCCTAAACATAAATGATGCAAGACAAAATATGTCATGATGCATGCTCTAATGCAGTAAAATTGAGATCAAATTGACAAAATTGGCTCGAGCAGGGAATTTCTACCAAAAACCCCAAAAATTGAAAACCACTTGTTGAAATTTTTTAAACAAATTGATGAATTGAGCATTACTAAACACAACACATAGAGTATAATGCCTAATTTCATCAAAAACAACAAGCCAATTTCATCAAATTCAACTCAATTTCACAAAAGCCCCAATTCGGATCAAGAACAAACCCTTTTTTTTAAAAAAGCTTCTCCACGATCTTCGATCGATCGAAAATTACATTCGATCGATCGAATGACACAGTCATTCTGAGACAATTGAGAGCACTTTTTCGATCAATCGAAAATCAGGTTGGATCGATCGAAATGGGCAGAGGCTCACTAAATTTTGAGAAAAACACAGGTTTTGAAAATCAACAAGCACATTTTTAAAACACTCCTCAAAGCATTGAAATTGAAGAAATAAATGCATGAGTATGAGATGAAATGAAATGCTTTTTCAAAAACCCAAATTTTAAACCCAATTTTCTCAAAAACAAGTTTCAATCATTCTCCCATTGAGTTTTCTTAAGCAAAAAATATGCTGTGCACAAATCTCAAGATATTTTCAAAATTTTCAAACTTGAAACACATTTTGCATTAAAATCAAGGAACTTTTAATCTTGGATGGCCACAACAAAATCACACACAATATAATGTACCAAGTTTAACAAAGAGTAACTTGTGTAGTGTGTGCAACTAGCAAAAGCTTGAAATACATGTGAGGTGATATGTGAATAGCAATCAATCACAAAGTCTACAAAATTCATCACATAGAATTTAAAAGAGACTATCACCTAAAGAGTTACATCCTATAACTCTCACATCTCCTAGAACAAAAGCTTGCAATCATGTAAGTTTCTTTCATTTTTGCCTCTTATTTATATGAATTGGCATTCAGCCTAATAGTACACACCGGTTTGAATTAAGTGAATTGGCATCAAGCCTAATATTACACACCAGTTTTAATTTAATTGAGGCTACACCTTATGTTCTTTTTGTGCATGTGCTACACTTTCTCGAGCACAAAATCTTATGATATGCACTAAGGTGTTCATGATTGGCTAGTGAACAGTGGTAAGATGGTTATTTATGCCTTTCTCAAAAGGATCAAGTCCGACAGTCAAATAACATATGACTTCAAGATCAAGACAAAGTGATTAAAAACCACACACATCTTTCCCACACAACATGCACTACACAGCTCAAACTAGTAAAGTGCAATAAAATAAACTCATCCAAGCTAAACAGGGTACATAAACACGTTATGTAAAAATAATATGGCCAATCCTTGATTATAAATCTAAGATCTATAATACAAAACACAAAAATCTTTTTTGGTTTTAACAAACGTTATAACCACTTGTTGAGATTTTGAAAAAAACTTATGACCAAAAACAAAAAAACACACATTGTGCTAAATGATCATTGCAAATGCAATGCATGACAGTGCATAACTAAGCTATAGAGGGTACACAAACAAGAAATATCAATTTCTTAATTAACCCATGAGTACATGTACAAACTAATACATAAAGTCAAAAATAGCTTATCTCAAACTATTCAAGTTTCTCCACAATGTCAAGCATGTTCTAAATCAAGAGAGATATCATAACTCATGTAATCCTCAAGAAAAATAAAACAAGACACAAAATAAAATATTTTTGTCTTTTTGAAATTTTTCAATGTTTTTGGATTTTTTTTTTAATAAAAAAAAACAACCTAGAAAAAAAACAACAACCAAAAACAGAAACAAGACATGTCCACAAATAATTGAAAGAATTAAATCAAGGACAAGTCAGCAACACTCACCTTTAAGGATCTTTTCTCACCCATATAGCACGAGTCTTCGGCTTTGTAGGTGAAAATCCATGAGAAGCAGAGTGTATTTGAGGAATTACACCAATCTTCTGAGACAGACTAAAATCCTGCAAATTCCTTTCACAAGCCAACAAGCTTAAATTTTTCAAGAGCATATGAAACAATTTATATGGACTTATGGCAGGAGAAACATCATCACATATCCTAGATTGACATACAGAATGCTTAAATTTCAATTTATGGCAATTAGGACGAATGTGACCGGAGACACCACAAAAGTGACAAACAGGAACAAATTTAGGAACATCAGTATTCCTAACAGCAAGTCTAGTCTCAGATTTCAGTTTTTGCCTCAACAAAGAACAGTTTGGTCTAATATGACCAACAACACCACAATGGTGACAAGTAGGCACAAAAACAGATTTATCATGCTCTCTAACAGTAGGTTTAGACATAGGTTTAGAAACTTCAGCGTCAACATCAGAACTTTTACTTTTGTCTAACCTAGCAAAATAAGCCTTTTCTTTATTATTCCTCTTGAAAGGAGGGATATAAACATTCTCAGTTTTAGGCTTAAGAGAGACAGAAACACTTCTGTTATCAACAACAGGCTTGGTAATAGTCAAATTTTCAATTTTAATTTTAGATTCAACTAACTCTTGTTCCAAGCTTTTCATCTTCTCATCTTGAGAGGAAATTTGATTTCTCAAAAATTCATTCTTTTTATTAGATTCAACCAATCTAACAAACAATTCCTCTTTTTCAAGATTAGCCAATTTTAACTCTTCCTTGAATTTCTTAGAAATTTTCAAAGATTTAGATAATTCCTTACGAAGAGTTTCAAAAGCATCAAAAAAATCAGCAGAAACAATAGTGTCCTTTTTATTCAAAACATCACAGGCATCAACAAAATCAGCAGAAGCATGAGCAGAAACATGATCAGAAGGACACTTTAAATTATCCATGACAACAGGGGTCAAGGATCAGCTCTTAGATCAAAAGATCTAAAACAAGAAGAGCTACCCGCTCTGATACCACTTGTTGTAAATTTAGACCCCTTAAACCACAATTAGATTGCGTAGCCTAGATTAATTAGCCAAGTTGTTACTTAGTCAAATTATGTAATTCTAGGTTAAAACAATCACAAGATCATATCAAGCATATAAAACATATAAAGCAGCGGAAAATAAATAACACAGTGATATGATCACCCAGGAAACCACACCGGAAAAACCTGGGGAGGATTTTACCCACCGATCCTCAAGGCAAAACGGAATCCACTAAGAAAGAATTGAAGTTCTTACAAAAGGACTTACAAGCTCCCCGCTTGACTTCCTAATGCTACCCACCAGTAGTAACTTCCTGACACGACCACGTGCAGGCTCCGAATCCACGGACTACTTCTTTCTTTGAATCCCTTCAATCAGCTACAAGCTCCTCACTTGTTTTTCTTTAAGCTTTAATGGTTGCAACTTTGTTGATCATCAAGATGTAGATAATATATCTTCCTTGAAAACCCTAAGTTTATGTGAAGGAAACCTCCTCAAAGATCTCACAAGAGATTCACATAAACAGCAAATATGAGCAACAAAGACTTAGAGAGGTTTGGGAACAAAACCCTAAAAATCAAAGGAGGCACAAGAGGCACTCTAATCTCTCTCTTTTAAAGTCACAAAAACGTTCTAGGGTTTCCCTTATATATATAAGAGTTTTACTTAAACCCCAAGACGTTTAAATAGAGTTTGGGCTGAACTGGAACTCTGCAGAAAAATAAATCTGTACGTGGTTCGATCGATCGAGTCTAATTTTCGATCGATCGAGACTTACAGATTTAGTCCAATAAATTCTGCAATCACTCGATTCCAATTTTACAAATAAACATACTTTGAGCAAGCCTAAACTTAGACTAAATGTTTTGATCATGGTTTGCCAACAAAATACAAATTGAAGTTCTAATACATTAATTCCTAATTTCTTAGAACCCAACATATGTTGTTATCTATAGCATTTTATATTATTAGCCATTCTGATATCTCTTACTCTTTCTACTGTATTAGTTGTTCTGTTGTAACCCCTTACTGGGTACATTATTGGAGGGATAAGCACGAGTGTAATGAAAGTCTATTGATTAGTGACATAGCTTTTGTCAAGCTAAAACATACTATCTTATTTCTTAATCTGCCTGTATTTGAATGCCTTTCTACTTTTTATTTTCCTTTAAAAGGTACTGATGAGTAGAGTTTAATATTACAATTGCATTGAATTTAATAATGGTATTAACTTGACATGTGATTACTTCTGTCCAACATTTAGTTGATCTATTCTAATAATCTTTATTCACCTTTGTCTTTAGATATTAGGGTACATTAAAGATGCTACTCCTTACCTTGATGCTACATCTACATAAACTTTCCAATTTGTTGAGGTGTTTCATTTGTTGCTAGAACTGAGAGTATGTGTTGTTTGCAGTTTAAAGAGAATGTGTTTCTTGCTACAATAAACTAATAGTGTCATTTGAACATTTCATAAATAGATATGTTTGTCTCAATATATGTGTGCATGCATGAATGTGTGCTAGCTATGGTTAGGGCTGTCCACGGGTCGGGCCGGGTCGGGTTTGGGCCCAACCCGGACTCGACTCGCCGGCGTCGGGTGGGAGGGTGGAGGAACCCGGAACCGACCGCCGGAAAAATCGGTCGAGTCGGTTTCGAGTGAGGGTGAGCGTCGGTCGGGCGCCGGAGTAAAAAAAATCTTCGAAATCTGGAAAAAAAAAGTCGCCAGAATCTGAAAAAAGTTGCCAGAATCTTGAAAATTTAGCCGGAATCTGGAAAAACTCGCCGGTATCTGCATTTTTTTCGCCGGAATCTGAAAATTTTCACTAAAAATTGCTAGAATTGGCCGGATCTGGATAAATCCCACTAAATCTAGCCTGATTTGGTCGAGATCTCCTCGGATTTGGCTTGATTTTGCAGGTTTGGCCGGATTTTTTATACATCTCCGGTCGGGTTCGGGTTGCTCGGGTTTTGGAGAAGCAAACCCGCCACTCGACCCGCCGGTGTCGGTTCTTGAGAACGGAAACCCGCCGCCGACCGACTGGACCTTCGGTTCGAGCCGGAATCGGGTCTCCGGCGAGCGGTTTTTCCAGGTTGTCGGGCTCCGGTCGGGTCTGGACAGCCCTAGCTATGGTAGCTAACCATTGTAGAGATTACACACTTTATTGCACCTATCTCAAGCATGTCCTAATTCACACATTTAGTTGATCTATTCTAAAATTAGTAAATTATATGTCAAGTTAATACTATCATTAAAATTAATTTTTTTCAACATTTTTTTTTTTAATTTCTCATTACTTAAACTAAATATTTATAATGGATATGTGTGTGCAATTTATACTTGTTGTTTCTTATTATGAACTCATTGCTAGTAAAGTTCTATAACAATTATTCTACAATATATGTACAATATTCTTCAAAACCATCTTACATAAAACATTACAAAATTATCAGTGTATTGCACAAGCAACTTACTAGTTGGTACCAATGAGATAAAAATGAATAAGAAGGCTAAATTTTTGTCAGTTTTTGTACACTATTACCAATAACATAGGCAAATTGATTAGGCTTCAACACTCAATAAGCTGTGTATCCCAGCCTTCAGATTCGAATATATAGTTTTAAGACCAATTGCTTATCATGTTTGTTTTATTTTTTAGATTGTAACAATATAATTTTTTGTGATTCGAAAAAATTTGATATGTTTTTTTTTTTTTTTTTATTGGACAATTACTGAATTAATATATTAAATTGTATATTTTTTAAAAGTCAATATGCGTTATTTTTGAAATTATATTTTAAATTAGAAGTTTTTTTATAGTGTAACATATATATTTTGTACATATATCTCAAAAAACATATATATATATATATATATATATATATATATATTTTAGTCGGATATTATATATAGTGCGGTATGCATGAAAATATAATGCAATAAAAAAGTTATCTTTTATTTTATAGTGTGAGAATTATTAGATCAAGTTGTAACCGTGTATATTTTGTTAATTACTATAGAAATGTATGCAAATAAATTCTTTTTATATTTTTCTCCAAAACATAAACCAACATCTCTTTCTCTCTCATAATCAATAGATCATATATCATAAAATGGAAACATAAAATAAAATAAAATGCAAAATCAAACTTTTTTTCATCATATGAACATATTAATAAATCCCGCAATATATAACTCTTCAAATTCATAAACTACATGATTACTTAGATTATATAATAAAATAAAACCAACCTATCCATCATGACATTGTAGTTTTGTCTAGATATAATCATATAAAAATCACATTTTGTTGATCTTATCTCATTAACCAAGAGTACCATCTATATAGCTAATAAGATCTTTAGAGAGTAACATATGACAGAGAATTCTTAGTTTGAACAGCCAATTATATATATAAACCATCCAACATAAACGTCTATTAGAAGATAGAGTCCATAACTTTAATACAAAAATTGGGCAAAATGATTGAATAGTATACTACCTTCAACTTAGTGAGATTAAGATATTGTTTTATAGGGCCAGAGTGTACATGTTCAACCAAGAGACTATCAACTATGTTAGTTTGCTCTTTGTTTTTCATGTTTTCTCACTTTTTAGAATGAAGGTGTCATTGACATATTTAAAATATGACAATTATAGAGTAATTATACAAAACTATTCAAAATAATGTTGTCCAAAACTTTTTACAGATAAATTCATTTTCCTGTTCCATGTGCACCCTTGGCACGATAGTCACTTCACAAGTATAAGTGCTTGAGGGGTGTGGGGGGGGGGGGGAAGGACCATGGTTGAAGTCTCTTAGAGGGAGTTTCGCACACATATACACTTAGATTAGATTAGTCTAGAGTAGAATTCTATCTATCTTTTTTTTTTTTTTTTTTTTTTAAAGTCTATTCTCCATTAAGGCTTGCATTACAAATAACAATGACTTTGTCATAGAAACCAGTCCTATTGATAAGTTTATGTGGTGCAGTACTTAATTAGGCAAAAGTGGGTGCACCTTAGACATTGTGTCTATTATTCCCACAACATAAGCTTAATCTAGTGCTATGTAATAGAATTTGCACAATTTCAAAATCACAAAGTGACTAAAAAGGGGAAAAAAAAAAAAGATTAATTCAAAAATGTTAAATGAATTAAGCATTGCTTATATGAAAGATAAAAGCAAATAATGGGATATTAAATGTTATTCAAACTAACGCAATCACAAACCTTTTGTTTTTTTTAATAGGTAGGTAGTGGTGGAAGAGGGATGGTGGGGTTTGAATCACAAACATGGGACACCACAAAAAATGTCTTTCTTGTTAAGCTATCATTTGCACCCACAAAAATTAATCTAAGAGGCTAGACATATGGATAATTGGAATTTCAACAAAGAATTAATCAAGTTCCTCAAGTTTCTATACATAAAAATATTAATAGCATAATGGTGCTCTATGGTAAATTATATTTTGTCTTATTTTCTTTTTGGTGTTTTTTTAACGATGATCAACTAAACAAAGTGATCAACTAAACAGAGTAAAAACTTACTAAAAAAGCTCAGATTAGCTAAAAATCTATTGGCAGAGATGCTGATTACTTGCAATAGAATGACCAAAATAAAAATAACAAACGGATTTGAGAATAACACATAAAATTTCTAAAAGGAATTTTGCCTAACATATGGGATGCAACAATAACTAAATTACTACACTGAATTTTTTTTTTTTTTAAACTTTTCTAATACTCTAAAAATAAACAAAAAAAATATTTCATTATCAATATGTTTCATATCAACTTCAAGAATTTCCACAACAATGATGGGCCAAATAAAACTAAGTTGACAATTCTAAGTCAATTACGAATAAAAAAAGTCAGTATCATTGAAAATTTGGGGAAGGAAAATAACAAAATCACTTCACAAAGACTAAATGCAAGAATACCAAAAAGAAGGGGGAAAAAATCATTTCTAATTGTGCATTTTGTTCACCTCAATAGTCTTCCTATTGTCAACTTAACTTTGAAAATCTCTAAAAGAAACAACTGATGTCTTCTCAAAACGGTGAAACTAAAGCTTGATTGAAAAATGTGGAGAATAATTAGTATTGAGCTAAATATTTTGTTGTAAATGATGGAGTGATTGTATTTAGAATGTACAATTGGAGATATATCATTTTAAAGTTTAAATAAATAATTGACGTGTGAGTGAGGGAGAGATAAGGTTGTGAAAAATTGAAAATTTGGTAGTGGAAACATTGGTAGATAATCGAAGAGACACAAAACTCATCTTTGGGCTAAAGATTTGGGTACAACAGTTTGGTTTCAATACTTGAAATTTTCATTGTATCTACTAAAATGATAATGAATTATTCAATTTTAACAATTACTTGAAATTATAAAGAGGAAATAGAAAAGTTGAAATCATTTTGGATAGTTGAATAGTCAAACATTTGTATCTAATGAATAGTAACATTTGTAATTTGGAACAAAAACATTTGCACTTAAGACAAATAAATAGTCACAGTTGAATGGTAACAGAATGCATCAACAGGTTTTCCATGATCTATATTTAATTATTTTATAAAAAAAATAGAAAGAAATGTATGACGTGGAGGATGCAGTAGCTCAATAGGAGTGTAGCAATATTAAATGCTACACTTCAACTTTTAGAGATATATAGATATATATTAGGGTCAAAAGTTTTGCAATTTTTCATTTTAAAAAAAAAATTATCTTGATTCAAGCCATGTAATTGTTATTTTCTATTGATCCAAATGATATAATTCAATTCAATATCAACAAAGATGTATATTCATTCATGGTTTTATTTATTTTTGATAAAATAAGTGGTGACTCCATACACATACACAGAAAACACACCCCATAGGACTTCCAAGACCAATAGGTTTAGCCTAAATTTAGTAAAAAAAAGGGGATCCTCACAATATACCACCTTCAAATAGCTATCTAGGGTTGTCCATCAACCTATCTAACTCAACCCACCCGATCTAACTTGAAGAACTATGGGCAAATCCGAATAACCAATGGGTCAAATGTGGGTCCGTTAGTGTTAAAAATCAGAGTTTTGGTTCAAGTTTGGATCCCACAATTCCTAGCTCGTAGAAAACGACTTGACTGCTCATAAATTTAAAAGAGAAAACATTTTAGATTATTGAGAACTTTGATTTGTGTGAAAACACAAAAGCTTGTTTAGACCCCAATTAAAAATTACGGCTAGATTGCTTTTACTCTAACTTACCTAAGTGCGAAACAAGAGTAAATGAATCGCAATAAACTGATAACTACTCTAGTGCATAAACATGAATAACAAATAATAAAAGTAAAGCACAAAAATAAGGGAAGAGAGATACAACCACAAGATAACACCAAGGCATGTTATCGAAGAGAAAACCGAAGAACTCGGTGAAAAACCTCTCCGCCGCCCTCCAAGCAGTAATACAATCCACTAGAGAATAAAGTTAGAGTACCCGAATAACAAAAGACCCTTCAAGCCTAGTCTACCCAATGTACTTGAGCCCTCTAAGCTCCTATTACCAACGGACTTCTCAAAGTCATGTCTTCTCTAGCTTTTCGGATCTCACAATATGCCCGATTACCTCCGCCAAGCCTCACCAGCTTCTTTTGACAAATCTCCAAAGCTTCCCAAGCTCCAAAACACTGTCTACACTCTGAATAGGCATAGGTTGTGTTTGAGTACAAATCTCCTCTTAAGGTATGACAATGGGAGAGGGAAGGAGAAGAGGCTAGAATGATTTCTCACTAAGGATGAGTAGCTCTCTCTCTAAAAGATGGGTATATGTGTTGTAGAAAACCTATCTAGGGTTTTTTTTCTCTCTGAATGGCCTCTCATACTTTTTGGGTAATGAGGGTATATATAATATGGGTAAGAAAGTCACACTTAAAAATCCTCCAGGCGGAGAGTTTCATGAGCACCTCGCGGGAAGGCCTTACTCGCGAGACACTCGCGAAAATGACAACTTGGCATGACTTTTTAGCTTCTAGCATGTGCTTCTCACATGGCTCTTTCGCGAGTTAGCTTCTCACGAGCTTCTTGCGAAATCCACTTGTTCTTTAATTCATGCTCGATTCTTCACCAACTTAATTCTAAACCCAATATAGTAAAATCCCACAAAATACAAGGAACAAAATTAAAACAATTACGACACTTTTTGTCGTAGAATAAGCCAACACTAATGTTATGAGAAAAATCATAACTTAACAAGATTATACTGTCACAATATTAAGACTAGAAGCCCTTTATTTTTGGAGTTTTCAACGCTCTCTCTCTCTCCAATATCTCTCTCTCTCTCTCTCTCTCTCTCTCTCTCTCTCTCTCTCTCTCTCTCTCTCTCTCTCTCTCTCTCTCTTAAATCCCTTGTTGGAGGGACCAAAATTTAACTCCCTACAATAACTCTAAAAACAGGCACGCGGAGTGTGATGTCAAATGCCATAAAAAATTTGAGTTTGTCTTCCTCAACATCAATTAATTTTGAGGTGGAGTGGCACAACTCCCAATTTGAAAAATGGTATTAGAGCCAAGGTCAGGGGTTCGAGTCACGGGAGTGTCATTGTAAGGGAAGGATTGTTGGGGGGGACCACAATTCGACTTCTTATGACCTCTCTAAAAACAAACCCGCAGTGAGCAATGTCAAATGCCATAAAAGATTTGAGTGTGTCTTCCTTATCACTAATTGATTTTGAAGTGAAATGTCATAACTCACGGTCCAACACCCCTAACCCTAGCGTTTGTAGCTAAATTTTCCCTATTGCCACTATTTCTGATTCACAGTTGTCGTTGCACTTACCATTTTTGGTTAAGTTTCACTCAAACCCCACTCTCTTATAGTAAAGCCTCCTCTGAGGCTCTTATCTTGTTCAATCTAATGGTGGATGTATTGATCTTGTGATGGATGTGGTGGTGGTGTCGGTTAAGTCTTCTCTCTCTCTCTCTCTCTCTTTCTCTCTCTCTCTCTCTTTTCATTTTAGTCACAGATATGGGTTTTTGGTATTTTTGGTTCTCTTTGGTTTTAGTCTCAGATTTGGGTTTGTTGTATTTCTCATGTTGTTTGATTTCTCTAACTTTCGATTGTGGTTGTAAGTTGTTTAGGTTTGTGTTCTTTGGGTTTTATTTCTTTTGAGTTTTTGATCTTCAAATACAGAATCACCTGACAACTCTGACCCACTCAACCAATGACTCGAGCCACTAGGTCTGACTTGAATATTCGGTCAGCAGTGGGTCCATTTTCTATTCACCCGATTGATCCAGTTAGGTTAGGTGTGTTCAACTCTAACCCTAATCCGACTCGACCCATGGACAGCCCAAGCTATGTTTCATTCTTTTTAAATCCAAAACCAGTCAAATTTGTGTTTATTTTGAAGGCTCAAATATCTACTTTCCATTAAAACCTAATAGGTATGCTCTCACACGAACCCTTCTTAGAAGATCAAGGTCGGTCGGCGGTGCAACCCTTAGGGAGATCCTGTCAATCAGCTTCCTTGTGCCTTGTGGGTTTATTGGCCCGTTGACTCACACACATGTCAAACACCTTGGTTCGTGTTTCAAGACGGGCTGAATGGAAAGCCTACAGGCTGATGCTAGAAGCATGCAGATGTTGAGGCACGCCGTGAGACGTGTGCTGCCTAGGTTTCCTAACTCGAAAAATAAAGGGAGAGGGAGGGACATAAGGAGTTCATGTCACTTGTCCAGTTATCCTATAGGTGGTTAAAATAAATTAGCTAGGCCTATGTTTCTTATAGTTGGTTAAAATAAATTAGCTAGGGCTATGTTTCTTTCTTACTGAATGGGAGAATATAAAATTCATCATAGCAAAAGTTATAAAGTTCACAAATTCACAAAGTAACTATGATTAAAGTAGATTAATGCTTCATTAACTAATATGAATAATTACACGACATAAGAATGATTGTAAATTACAAATGCAACGTTAAAAAGCTACAGTAGGAAATGAAACCAATTGAAAATTTATTATCATGGAAAAGATATCAATCGAAAAAGAATATCAATTTTTAAGATTTAAGCATATCGAAACTTCGTTGTCTTTAAGGAGCCTTTGACGTGCCCTAAACCCTAATATAGTTTTATTGACACAAACTAACTTTGACATGTTGTCATTAGTTTCCTAACATTTCTTTGAACCCTATGAATTTGATAATGCAATATCTCAGAAATAACATAAAGCAATAAGCAAACAACAAATTTTATCTTGATTGCTTGCTTACAAGCCAATAAATGACTTGTTGGTTTTAGATAACTATTTCAAGCTGAGAAATTTTCGAATGAGAACTTGAAGTCTCATTAGAACTACTTTTTTTCATAATTAAGAAACTGGTTAAATAGATTATAAGTAGCCTCAAACTTTTTTGTTATTGAAGAAGCCATTTTAAGCCTTTAACGTTCTAATAAGACTGATGTTACAAACTTAGGAAATAAAACTATGTTTAACTTACAAAATGTACAATAGAAATATCAATTATTAGATATGCAATTATAAAATTAATATGAAGTTTGGCTATCGAGCCTCTAATAGTGTAATAGTAATTTCATTGGTTGAGGATGATTGGTTCTTGCTTGATGAAGATGATTTTTTTCCTACAAAAGAAGCAGGCTCTTTAGGTTCAGGTAATGAACTCTCACCATGCAGCATCATAACCACAGATGACATGTTAGGCCGATCCTCAGGATGTTGTTGCAAACATAAGAAACTAATCCGCAAGCAACGCACAATCTCCAATAAGATGCAAGAGTCCTCTAAGCAAGTATCAATAAGTTCTAAAGGCTTGCCTTCTTTCCATAATTTCCATGCCTAAAACATTTATAAATTTTCTATCATTATTCATACCATTATCTATGAAATGGAGAGTCAACTGTTTTGATAACTCACATTTCCAACAAGGTTTTGACCATGGCTTGGATGGAAAGATCCTCGATTTTTCTTTCCACTTAATATCTCCAACAACAATATTCCAAAGCTAAATACATCAGATTTTACTGAAAATAGACCATCAATGGCATATTCAGGTGCCATATAACCACTGCAAAACATATTAAGAATGAAACACTTTGATTAGGAAAAAAAAAGTTGATAATATAGCATGTTAAGAATACTTACTAGGTTCCAACTACTCTTTTTGTATTTCCTTCGGTCTGATCTCCACCAAAGATTCTAGCCATACCGAAGTCAGAAATTTTTGGATTCATATTACTATCAAGTAAAACGTTACTTGCTTTGAGATCTCTGTGTATGATCCTCAGTCTAGAATCTTCATGAAGATAGAGAAGCCCCCGTGCAATCCCACAAATAATGTTGAAGCGCATAGACCAACCCAAAACTCCAGCTCTTGTTTGATCTGGCAAGTTTCTCATTCATGTTTATACTAAGTGCAACTTAAACAGTAAAACAAGAAATTGGAATTTATTTAAATAAGAATAAAAAATGAACAAATTTTTCCTACAAACTGGGTTAGGAAAATGTCCTCCACATGCATTAATTTGCATAATTCATTAAATAATTTGAAAAAGATATATGACAGTTAAGTAGATTATGTGACAAAAAGTACACAAGGGTAGATTTTAAAGTTGCCATGTAGTAGATATTTTCTCTAAATTGGTTTGGAGAAACTTTGTCCTAAAAAACAATACATGAAATTTGGCAAAGAATTATTAAGTTTTTGAGAAGTTCAAACCAAAAATGAAGGAGTCTAAGCTTCCGTTGGGCATGTATTCATAGATTAGGATTGTCTCATGTCCTTCGATGCAATAGCCTAAAAGCCTAACAAGATTACGGTGCTGCAATTTGGCAATCAACGTAACTTCATTTTTAAACTCATTCAATCCTTGTCCAGAACTTTTTGAAAGCCTTTTCATAGCAATTTCCTGTCCATCTGTAAGTGTACCCTGGAAATTCTCATTTATTAGTATATTTTATTGATATTGAATATGATGAGAGCTGCGTTTTCTATGGTCTAGTCTTTATAAATCATCTTGTGAGTTTACCTTGTATACGAGTCCAAAACCCCCTTCACCGAGCTTGTTATTGATTGAAAAGTTGTTAGTGGCGGTGGCTATGGTAGCTAGGCTGAAGAATGGGACCTCGAAGTCTTCACTTTGGCCTTTAATGTTCTGGTCTATCATAACATTGTTCTCCATTTTATCTGATAAGAGCAAGATGGTCTATACATTATATAAAAGAAACTAAAATATGACAACTATTAAATTCAGTTTAGTCCTATGAGAAATTATTATATAGCAAAATTATTATTTAATTTCAAATTAAATCAATTATATGATCCAAAATTTCAATATTGTGTTCCAACAAACAACAAGTCGCCAAGCCTTGTTGTAGAATAATAAAAATGATAAAAGCATGAGACACACGATATGCTAATAATGTGGAAAAACGATGGAGAAGTCACAAAAAGGGTAAAGCACTACAAGAATAACTTTTACTAAGGGTAATCTATTCTAACTAAGAAAATTAATTACCAGAGCAGTTTTACAATTTGTTATACTTATACTATGTAGTTTCTGGAGATAACTCACTCTTACGACCACAACTAGTTTGGAACTTTTAACTTATTCTTCTATGGATCCCTTCATAAATGACACATTTGCATGAACAAACTAGAAACTTTGGCACACTCTAAGGTGCTTCCTTAAAGATTTGATCTAAAGTGAACTAACTGGAAGAGAGACTCTTGAGATTTCAAACGTTGGATCACAATCTTTTTATAGAACTAAAGGATTTCTCATGAAAGCTCATGGGATGAAAGACATGAGTTTTCTATCTAACAGTGTGTTTAGTTGGGTGAAAATAGGAAGAATAGAAAATGGGGGAGAAAAAATATGAGAAAAAATGGGTTTTTGGTTTGTTTGGTAAGGGTGAAAAATTGAAGAGATTTTGGTGGAGGTATTTTCTCCTTGGGACCACCAGAATCTTTTCTCCCAAATTTGGGGTGATTTTAGGAAAGAAAATGGAGAGGAGAGTGGTAGATGAGAACATACTAAATCTGCCCTCTCTCCATTGTGGTTGTGTGCTTAACGTTGTTCTTATTCATGTTCCTTTTTTTCTTTTTATTTTAAAGTGCTTTTTCTCTTTTAATCAAATTGTGGATTTCCCCTTTTCTTTTTTGAATCGATGGTGGTTATTTTTTTCTTTTAACCAAATGGTGGTTTTCACCTCTAATCATTCATATATGTATATATATATATATATAGGAAAATTTAGACATCGGTTGATAGAATTAACAAGTTTTAAATCCAAGTTGTTAATTATATCTATTATTAATGAACCTTGTTCAAACAAACAAACATCAATAGTAAGTCAAAATCATGCACAACGGAATAGTAAATAAGACAGATATGATGACTTAAGAAAACTAATGAAACAAACTAGTTTCATAGTAAAAAAATCTAAGGGGAAACCTTTCCAAGAAGCAATTAACTATAATAAAGAAAAGTTTTAAGATCTAGTACAGAACCTTTATTCCTAGACTTTACAACCAGTAGATGAACTTACAGTAGAAACTTTCTACCGCTTCAGAACGTCTGAACTCTACAATATATAAACACTCCACCCACAATCACAATTGGAATCTCCAGCTGACTTCAAGAACCTCTTGAAGGTTTTCTTCATAGTGCAAGTATGTGGTGGTTGCTATGACTTCAGCTTCTTCACAAATGGAAACTTCAAATCTACTTTGAAACGCCTTGGTTTAGTGAAATAGAGAAAACTTGGTTACGAAAACCTAGCCACATAAATAGAGTATCTCTCTCTCTCTCTCTCTCTCCCTAAAAAGCCTTCTAATAGATGGCTTGTAATGTCCTTTAAATACCGGTTCAAACTGATCTCAATTTGGGCTTTAAACGAATAAGTTATAATCTTTTTCGTGTTGCTGATTTTTGCTAATCCGCGACACTCGAAGCATCGAGGAGGTATCAAGATTGCTATCTAGGAGGTAGTAGGTCTTCTAAGACACATCAAAACTCAATAAAAGACACATAATTTGGCATGGTTTGACAATACCAAAATATAAGACCCTAGCAATATATATATATATATATATATATATAACACAGAAAGAAAAATTTAATATGAACTATGTTAATTTTTATAAAATTTTATTTTTAAAATTTTAATTGATAATAAGTAAATTTTTTTTAATGATTATAAAGAAATTATTTCTTAAATTATGTACTAGGGGTATGGGAGAAAATATATACACACTACACTTTTTGTCCTCTTGTTTTTCTTCTCAACAAAATAAATGAGTTTTCCGTCGCATCACTTTTCCATCCCAATAACCAAACAGCATGAGAGAAAATTAAAATATCTTCTATCCTCCAACTTTTTCCATCCCCTCCTCATTTTCTATCCCCTAATCAAACGAAACCTAAAAGTGTTAATGACTGCCTGCTTCTCTAAAAGTGCTTACTTTTTGCCACTTTAACATCAGACTCATTTTAGTAGGTGTTTACATGTAGGGTTAAAATTCTAATCTTAACAGGATTTCGATTATGCTTTTGCGATTCTCACTAGAGTGAGCCTCAAGCTCAAGTTAGGCCAGGCCTTGCTTGAGCAAGCTTTAATGAACCACATGAGCCTGTATGTAGTTACCTGCTTGAGCTGGCCTTGTTTACTGCTTAAGTGATTACATAAATTAACCCCCTTTTTTTCCCATCAAATAAATTACATAAAATTTTTTACTTAACAACCATATTCTTCTTGTTAAATATTAGCATTGATGTGTACACCATGTTGAAATTGCTATAAGTACTACAAGTATTTCAAGTTTGCTCACAATCGTGATCTAGTGACATTGTTTAATTGACTTGCGTAATTCTTTCAATTAACTTATGCAAATTTTCTTCCTTAAGCATGATTTTATATTAAGATCAAATGGCAATATATCACAATTTTTATTGTTCAACATGTTACTAGCTGCTCTGTACGATTCTAGAAGTTAAATTACACAATCTTTCGATATCTTTTCCGAAGTGAGTAAGAGAGAGTAATATTACCTCTCAAGCTTGTCATTTTGCAAAGGCAGTAAAGAATCCAGAGCACCCCAAAAACAGAGGCAATGGCAACCACAACTATTACTATCACCTTCATCTTCTGCTTGCCTTTAACTACGTCATAGTTGAATTTGCAATAAAACAGATGGAAACAAAGATCTTAGTTTGGATTGCACATCAATATACGAATAAGTTACACTACAGGAGATTTGATGGCACATCGATCAATATACGAATGGTTGGATTTGCAACAGAAAAGCAAAAATATTTTAGGTACAGCAATGAAGACTATAGGCCCTTACCTTGCCCTGAAGCAGGCATTCGAATATATACATCCTGCCTATAAGCTGCAGTCGGTTTAATATCAATTAGATCCCCATACCAGATGACGCAGCCACTTCCTCCATCTCTGATATCTGAGGTTGAGTAAGCCATGCAGGTACAGTTGTTCAAACATTTGACTCTGCATTCCTCGAGATTCATACTTTGGTTCACCCAAGAATACGTGGTATCTGGCAATTTGTACCCAACAAATTTATCAAACCCAATTTTGTCTTTATCCTGGCAGCTCAATTGCGTACTGCGTACACATCCCTTAGACCACTCCTCTGGATTCCATGTTTCCATTGACTTTGGCTTGAATCCTTGTATACATTGACACTTAGGTGACTCACCAATGATACAATTTCCATAAACACCACATAAATTATAAGTGTCACATTCGTCTCTTGGAAAATGATGGTACAGTCTCCATTCTCCATCGACCCATATGTAGCGCTCATACCGAGTTTGGTTCAAAACTGCTCTTGATTTTACAGAATGCTGAATCATGTCGAATATGAAGTATACCTCGTCCTTGTTGGAGACAAAACTGAAGCTGTAAACCGGGGTGGCCCTTATCTCTGGTGCACCACTGAAAAAAAGGCCATTCCATGGGCCAGTCCGGAAGTACATCTTGAAGCCTTTCTTCATGACAATCTCAGGGTAATTATGAAGTTCAATCCCCCAACTCAGTTCTCCTGGAGAGGGGTCATCTGGACTCTTCCATGCAGTTAGGCGCCTTTCAAGACCAGTCCTTAAGTCCCATCCAAGCTTCATCCCTGGTAGCCACGTATCAGAAGGATAGTCATAGCTTTGCCACAAATAATTTTCTGAGTTTTCATCATTATCTTTTCTTAATACTAGATTTCCTGAATCTAAAAGCTGTACTATTGAATTCCCGGCCTCTTTTGTTGAATTTGCTGACCAAGCAACAGTCGAATTTTGGTTGAGAAGAACAAGACTACCTGAACTGTTTACCATCAACACGCCAGACGAGTCTGTGATTGGATTGCGCCGGTTTGCTACCCAAACAACCGTTTTAATTGGAATATTGTTGTACCAAATTCCCAAGTAACGGTTAGTGGAATCACCTGGACTGAAGAACCCCAGAACAAAGCCTCCATCTTTAGAAACCAAGGTTGTGCCCTCAATATCACTTAGGGTTTGGGATTGAGTAATGTTGTCAGCGGCATGTGAGAATGAAAAGTAGAAAAGAAAGAAACTGGAACTCAAAAACACAAAAGCAGAGATGTCCATTGCTTTCTGTTCTTTGAGCTAGTAGCCAATAAGTTAAAGTGAGACCCATTATGATGAGCAAAGACTATAAAATAGAAAGTCATGCATTGACTCAAGCAAGTCGCTGCTCTTTGAAATTTCTAAAATTTGCTGTGAACAAGAATTTCCACATTACTCCCTTTCGTAGATGTCACCTTTTTTGTATTTTGTCACTAGGATGTGACAGAAAGGCCGGAAAAGGAATGGAATGGTGAGCACTGATGTCCATTGCTTTCTGTTCTTTGAGCTAGTAGCCAATAAGTTAAAGTGAGACCCGTTATGATGAGCAAAGACTTTAACATAGAAAGTCATGCACTGACTATTGAGACTGAGGCGGTTGAACAAGAACTTAAAGAAAACGGCAGAGCAAAGAAACAAATAAAAGGTAAAACGACAATAGAAAGATTGAAGACTCAGACGTATTGTTTAATGAAGGCACGTGCAGGTCAAGTGAGTGAAGCAAGTCAGAATCAGTTATAGCAAGACCAGGTGTCAAGCATCCCACGGTGCAGTTGTAAATCCGTTAGATTAGGGAGTTAGTTTTGTTTTAAGCTTTCCCGCCTCTGTTAGTATATATAAGGAAACAGAGCTTAATTATTTGTACACTTTTTATTCTTCAATTTTATCAATGAGAATTTTCTTTCTCTTCCAGAAGTTTAGTTCTTAGTTTCCATAAACTTCAAGTTTATCTTTTGCTTATCTTTCACCACTTCATCGTTGAATTCGCAATAGAAAAACAAAAATATATCAAGTGCAATAGATTTTAATGCAATAAAAGTATAAAACAAATCGAAACAAAGATTTTAGCTTTGATGGTACACCAAAATACGAATAAAGAGAGCAATGAAGACTAAAGGCCCATACCTTGCTCTGAAGCGGGCATTCGAATTTATATGTCCTGACTATTAGCATCCTGTAGCCTGTTAGCAGCCATCTGTCTAATATCACATTAAATCTCCAAACCACATGGCGCAGCCACTTCCTCCATCTCTGATATCTGTGTTTGAATAAGCCATACAAGTACAGTTGTTCAAACTTTTGTCTCTGCATTCGTTAACATTCATACTTAGGTTCATCCAAGAATACGTGGTATCTGGCAGTTTGAACCCAAAAAATTTACCAAACCCAATTTTATCCTGACAGCTCAACTCCGTACTGCGTACACAACCCTCAGACCACGTGTCTGGGTTCCATGAATGTTCTGGTGACTAAGGATTGAATCCTGTACTGAGTCACCAATGATACAATTTCCATAAGGACCACATAAATTATAAGTGTCGCATTTGTCTTTTGGCAAGGATAAGTACAGGATCCATTTTTTTTATCTTCAACCCACATGTAGCGCTCATACTGACTTCGGCTCTGTTAACGTGTATAATATTGTGGGCTTTAGGCCCAATTAGGTTACTTGTATAGCACACATATTTACCTGTACTATACACATAATTACTTGTATTGCACACATATACCTCCTATATAAAGGCACCTATGTACATTCTTTCTTCAAGAAATACAATACAATAGTATTCAGTATTTCTAACATGGTATCAGAGCCACTGCTCTGATCTTTCTCTTAGCAATCTTGTCTCTCTTGGTGTTACTCCACCCTTATCGCTTTCGCCGTCACAACAGCTGCTACAGCCACTCACCTTTGAACCTACAACGTCTCTCAGCCGTTGTCCTTGGTTTTCGGACATGCAGCCGCCGTCGTTAAGGAGTCCTGCACCACACAGACCACTGTAATCACCATCTTCGCCGTGCATCTTGCTCCGATAACTTTTTTGCAGGTACCACAATGATCGTCTCGCCTCGATCTACTCAATCGTGGAAGTCTCACAAGCATCGGAGCCTGCACACGCCCTCACGTGCCACATGATGTTAACGTGTATAATATATTGTAGGCTTTAGGCCCAGTTAGGTTACTTGTATAGCACACAAATTTACTTATACTACACACATATTTACTTGTACTACACACATATGCCTCCTATATAAAGGCACCTATGTACATTCTTTCATCATGAAATACAATACAATTACATTCAGTATTTCTCACATGGTATCAGAGCCACTACTTTTACCTTTGGTGTGCCGCTCTTAAGCAGTCTTGTCTTCTTGGGTGTCATTTGCAGCCGTTGTTATGAGCAGCACCACTGCCTCCACTGCGACTTTAGTACATCAAAGACCATTGCCTTGCCACCACCACCACTTCCGCTACTCCGATCAGACCACAGATTGCACCATCAAAAAGTAATCTCTCCGATCTAATTTCTGTGAAATATCGTCTTCATCGGACCTTCCACGCGCCGCCACGCGCCACTATAATTCTCGGCGTTACTAGCACGTGCCGCCAATATTGTTCACGCGCTGTTGCGTGCCTCTACTCGCTGTCATACGCCTCACGCCCTAGACTCGGTCCGTTGATGTCATCATCTTTGCCACGTCTGCCCTAGTGACGTCATAACTGCTTGCGTCAGCAACACGCCAGCTTGCTTAGGAAAGCACTCAGAAGTGATCACGTCATCACTGCTGACCGTTGACCGCGTTGACTTTGATTGGGCGTTGACTTTGATCGTTGACTTTTCTCCGGGTTGACTTTTTTCAGTCCAGGTCCTCCTTACCCAGTTTTTCGCGTAGATTTCTTTTTTGCAGTCTATTTTTACATATTTTGCTTCTAAATGAAGAATAAGGGCAGGTCTTCTTCTTATTGCAACAATCATCATTGCTAATCCATCAAACATTTTTGCAAACGTTTTGGGCACAATATTGAGACTTGCTATCATCGCAACAAATCAACTATTTCAATTTCTACTGTTGCTATTTCAATTTCTACTGCTACTGTTGCTAACACTGAGAGTGTCCAACCAATGGCTCCTGTCTCTGCACAGTCTAAGTCTTCGAGATCCACTTTCTCCATTTCCAGAGATGACCTTATACATATCATTGCTAATGTCATTCGTATGGTTGGTAATGCATCTTATTCCTCTTCTCTCTCAGCTTTATCTAGTATGTCTCCTACCTCTTGGCTTATGGATTCTGCTTGTTGCAATCACATGACACCTCACTCGTCCTTATTTTCTGACCTTAAACCTGCACCGTACCCTCTTAATATTCGCACAACAAATGGTTCCACAATGTCTGGTCATAATATAGGTTCAGTTTCAACCTCCAACCTCTCGATTCTTGGAGTCTTTAATGTTCCTGACCTTTCTTATAATTTATTTTCTGTAGGACAATTAGCTGAGTTGGGTTATCGCATTACCTTTGATTATTTTGGGTGCATTGTGTAGGATCTTAGGATGGGACAGGAGCTTGGGACCGGTCCCAAAGTTGGTCATATGTTTCCCATGGACAACCTTCGTCTTCCACTTGTTGCTCCTATTTCTGTTGCTGCAGCTGCTACAGTTTCTTCCACTCCTTCCCTTGCACTTTGACATACTCGACTTGGTCACACATCTTCCTCTCAAGTACAACAATTAGCTTCTAGAGGTTTGTTAGGTTCAGTGTCTACAGAAAATTTTGATTGTGTTTCATGTCAGTTAGGAAAACAACCAGCTTTGCCTTTCAATACTAGTGAATCAATATCCACTGATATCTTTGACCTTATTCATTCTAATGTTTGGGGGCCATCCTCTGTCTCTAGTATTGGTAGGTCTAGATATTTTGTTGTCTTTGTTGATGATTACTCTCGCTATAGCTAGATTTTTAATATGAAACATCGTTCTGAAGTATTGGAAGTATATTCTAATTTTGCAAAAATGGTTGAAACTCAGTTTTTCAGACGCATCAAAATTTTTCGATCTAATAATACTCTTAAATACACTCAATATGCTTTCCAAGCTATTTTCCATTCCTATGGCATTGTTCATCAACTAACTTATCCAGATACCTCTCAGCAAAATGGTAGAGCCGAATGAAAACGTTGTCATATTCTTGACATTGTTCGTGCTCTCCTTCTCTCTGTCAAAGTTCCTACTTCTTTTTAGGGTGAAGCTGCTCTTCATGCTGTTCATACTATTAATCGCATTCCGAGTCCTGTTATCCAAAATCAAACTCCATATGAGCGCCTTTTTAGGTCACCTCCAGACTATCACCACCTTCGCTCCTTCGGTTCTACTTGTTTCATTCTTCTTTAGCCACATGAACATAACAAACTTGAGCCTCGGTCAAGGTTTTGTTGTTTTCTTGGCTATGGCGAAACTCAAAAGGGGTATAGGTGTTATGATCCTGTCTCTCATCGTCTTCGTATCTACCGCAATGTTGTCTTTTGGGAACATCGCCTTTTTGTGGAGCTCTCTCATTTCAGTGCTTTCCTGTCTTCCTCTTCTGTCTTAGATCATTTTCTAGATGAGGCACATATTCCTTCTGTAGCTATTCCTGATCCTCTTGTAGTTGCTCTTGATTTTGTTACTGTAGACTTTTCTATCCAACCACCAGATATCACTGATCCCTTTCCTAGTTCACCCTTTAATAAACAGGTGGAAGATGAACAGGTTGAAGACGAGCAACCCAACCCCAATCCTGAGCTTGGATCTCCTGCTCTTGCTCCACCTGAAGATCTTGCACAAGACATTCCACCTCATCACTCAACTCGGGTAAGATCTATTCTTACACATTTACTTGACTATCATTGTTACACTGCCCTTGCTACACTACACGAGCCTCACACTTATCATGGGGCTTCCACTGTTGGAAATATGCATATACGCAGTGGGAAATAAACGGATCTACTTCATTCAGAATTGATAACATGCATAATGTAAGTTTCAGAATATAGAACAAGAGAGTGTACCTTGGTGCAGCGAATTTCAAAACCAAAGGTGAAAAATTCTCAGGAACACTTTCAATCTTCACTCCAATTCCACTAACACCCAAGATGTGTGGTCTCTTAATCAGTTATTTCTTAAAGAGAATGATAGAGTGTCCAACACTCACATCCATGTATTTTCATAAACTTGTTGTGTTTTTTAAATTCTGTATGTTTCACTTCTAATACTGGTTATCTAATTGGGCTAGCCTTTTGGGCCTTTTTAAATGGGCTCTAATATGTGGCTTGGAGTGGGACCAAAATGGACCAATAAGACACTAGCTCCAATGGGCCTTGGGCTTTTCTGTCAACTCTTGACAAGTCCAAAGTTACCATTAACTATATTTAATACCACTATATAAATATAGTTGTACTCTAGGCCTTATTTATAAATTATATCCCAAGACTTTATTATACATGCAACCCCTTCATAAAATATTCGTAGTAATACAAAGCCATAAATATAGACTGCCACTTTGTAAATTACTACATCTTAATCCTTGAGTACCCGGTTTAATCCTTTAAGTTATTCATCATATATATATATGAAATCTAATTTCATAAATATATACTTTAGTAACTATTTACTAAAGTAGTTAGGCCTAACATTTTGAATAACAAACCCATTAAACATATCTCAATGGAATATTTTGTATCTCCGTTAAGAGACTATGAATTCTATCTTGAAAATATATGTTCCATCAACACTAAATGTAGTTGCCCAACATACTGAGGTTTTGACCGTTACTTTAGATCTCACTTCTGATATATCAAAGCAACATACACTTCATGATCAGGTCCATTATTCTCTTAGGATTAAGAGTTCATGCAAATATAAGTCGTAAGATTTATTATTCAATTGACAGTCATTAGGAGAATAATAAATCTCACAGCAGTCCAGTTCAATATGTCTTAACTCTTAAAACATATCAACATATCAACTAGAAGTCACCACTTCCATGATTAAGACAAATCATCTTAATTGACATATTATAGTCTTCGCAGATGAAATGCCCAATTTCATCACCAACTACAAACCAAATTCTAAGTTTACAAAAAACTTGTGACTTATATATTCTGTGACTAAATCACATAAATCACATACTATGCATCTCATGGACTATATGATAATGTCCAAATATTCATGTTACTATTATTTCAGATAATAATAAAACAACTTTATTAATAACAATATTAAGTCATACATCATGTCATACATAATGTCATACATAATATAGTACATAACATCATACAATAGGATTTTAAGGCACAAATCCCAACAATCTCCCACTTGCCCTAAAGACTATTGTGCACTAATCTAACTCCCATTCCCTCCAAATGTGGCTCGAAAGTTTTTTGAGGTAAGGCTTTGGTAAAGGGATCTGCTAGATTACTTGCACTTTCAATCTTTGCTACCACCACATCTCCACGAGCAATAATATCTCTAATAATGTGGTACTTTCTCTCAATGAGCTTTCCTTTCTTGTGATTCCTTGGATCTTTTGATTGTGCAACTGCACCACTATTGTCACAAAACAATATGATGGGAACTTGTTCCTTTCTCATTACACCAAGGTCAGAAAGAAATTTCTTGAGCCATACAGCTTCCTTTGTTGCTTCACAAGCAGCAACATATTCTGCTTCCATGATGGAGTCCGCAATACAATCTGTATAACCAATGGATATCAAATCCTCACTTTGGTAAACAAGCATATAATCTCTCGTTCTCCGTAGATACTTGAGAATTTGCTTTGCAGCTTGCCAATGTTTTGGTCCTGGATTTGATTGATATCGGCTGACCATGCCAACTGAATAACAAATATCTGGTTTAGTACAAAGCATGGCATACATGAGACTTCCTGCTGCAGAAGCATAAGGAACTTGTCTCATTATATCTACCTCCTCTTAAGACTTAGGCCTTTGGTCATCAGACAGAGGAACTCCATATCTAAAAGGAAGTAATCATTTCTTGGAGTTTTGTATGCTAAACCGTTCTAGAACCTTATCTATATATCCAGCTTGTGATAAGCCTAACATCTTATTCTTGCGATCTCGCCAAAGCTTGATCCCTAGAATAAAATTAGCCTCACCCAAGTCCTTCATATCAAATTGGCTAGACAACCAAACCTTTACCGATAACATTACACCTACATCATTCCCAATGAGTAGAATATCATCTACATAAAGCACTAGGAACATTACTACTTTATCTCGATGTCTTTTGTACACACATGGTTCATCAAGATTTTGTTCAAAACCAAATGACTTGATTGCTTGATCAAATCTAATGTTCCATGACCTAGATGCTTGCTTAAGTCCATAAATGGACCTTTTCAATTTGCATACCATATGCTATTGGTTCTCAGCTATGAAACATTCTGGTTGCATCATATAGATTTCCTCTTCGAGATTGCCATTAAGAAATGCAGTCTTGACATCCATTTGCCAAATCTCATAATCATAATGAGCAGCAATGGATAAGAGAATTCTAATAGATTTAAGCATTGGTACTAGTGAAAAGGTTTCTTCATAATCAATACATTCTTTTTGTGTATACCCTTTTGCCACTAGCCTTGCTTTAAAAGTTTCATCCTTTCCATCTATCCCTCTCTTCCTCTTGTAAACCCATTTGCAACCAACAGGTTTAATGCCATTAGGTGCCTTTACAAGATCCCAAACTTGATTGGAATACATGGAATCTAATTCAGATTTCATAGCTTTGACCCAATGATTTGCATCTATATTATTCATTGCTTCATCATATGTGTAGGGATCCAATTCAGCCTCTTCTGAGATAACTTCATAAGTTTCTCCCAAACCTATGAATCTTATAGGAGGCCGAACAATTCTCCCACTACGACGAGGCACCTGTGTACTAGACATCTCATGAGTAGTATCTTGTGGTGTATCTAATACATCCACATCATCCCTAGTTTCATCTATTGGTTGTTCAACTACAGGTTTATTCATTTTAGCCAACACAACTCTACTTTTAGGAGTATAGTCATTCATATAGTCATTTTCCAAGAATTTGGCATTTGTACTAACAAAAACTTTATTATCCTTACGACTATAGAATAAATAACCCCTAGTTTCTTTTGGATAACCTATAAGCAAACATACTTCTGATTTTGGTTCCAATTTATCAGGCTTCCCTTTTAACACATGTGCTGGACAACTCAAAATGTAGAGATATTTCATACTAGGCTTATGCCCACTCCACAATTCCATGGGTGTTTTGGGAACAGATTTTGATGGAACTAAATTCAAAAGATGTATTGTTGTATTTATGGCATAACCCCAAAAAGAGATCTGTAAAGTTGAGTAACTCATCATGGACTTAACCATTTCTAAAAGAGTCATATTCCTTCTTTCTGCTACACCATTCTGTTGGGGAGTTCCAGGTGCAGTCAATTGGGATAAAATCCCATTTTGTGTTAAGTAATCCTTGAAATCTCCAAGAAGGTATTCACCACCACGATCAGATCGGATGGCTTTTATGCGTTTACCTAATTGATTCTCAACTTCAGCCCTAAACTCTTTGAACTTTTCAAAGGCTTCGGACTTCCGTTTCATTAGGTACACATAACCATATCTTGAGTAATCATCAGTAAAAGTGATGAAGTACTCATAACCTCATTTTGCTTGGGTTGACATAGGACCACACACATCCGTATGAATTAATTCAAGCAATTCTTGGGCTCTTCTACCTTTTGCATTAAAAGGTCGTTTGGTCATTTTACCTTCCAAACAAGATTCACAAACTGGAAATTCATTAACGTCCATGGGCTCTAAGAGTCCATCTTTGATCAGTCTTTGAATTCTGTTTGAATTAATATGACCCAAACGCAAGTGCCAAAGTTATGCATCATTAGTAGAAGGAAACTTTCTCTTTAATGATTTTACATGAGAGTCATTATCTAATTCAGAATTATATAATTCATGCTTATCAGGAGTTAAAATATAAAGACCATCCACAATATTGCCAGAACAGATAAACATTTTACCATTCTTTATTACAACATTGTCTTTAACGATAACACAATATTCATGTTTACCCAAATAAGTTGCAGAAATTAAATTCCTACGAACATTAGGTACATATAGACAGTCTTCCAATACTAAAACTCTTGATTTAAAACATAAATTATAAACACCAACATCTACAACCGGAATCCTGCTCCCATCAGCCAAAGTAAGAAACAATTCTCCTTCTTTAAGTTTTCTGGTCTCCTGGAACCCCTGCAAAGAATTGCAAATATGATTAGTACAACCTGAATCTACACACCAGGAATCTGTGGGATTTTGTACCAAACATATTTCAAGGAGGAAAGAACTATTCATACCCTTATTATCGGCAGCCTTGAATTTTGGACAATTCCTCTTCCAATGTCCTTTCTCACCACAATGGAAACACTTTCCTTTGATTTTTTTTCCTTTGTCAGCAACCCCTAATGCAATTTGTTTACCATCTTACTTGGTGAAGTCCTTCTTCTTCTTTTTCTTACCCTTGCTTTTCGACTTAGGTTGAGAAGTAGAAGCTTCACCCATATTGGCTTCAGCATTAGAAGTACCAAGAATGCCTTCCACCGCTACCAATTCATTCATTAATTCAGACAAAGAGTAAATCTTTTTGTTCATATTATAATTGAGTCTGAATTCCTTGAATGATTCCAGTAGTAATTGGAGTATCATATCCACTTGGGATTCTCCATCAATATCGGCACCTAAACTTCCAATGTATTCAGATTAGAGATCATTGTTAGACAATGCTCCCTCACTGAACCACCTTCAGCCATTTTGACATTATAAATTTGCCTCATGGTTTCTTGCCTTGCAGATCGACCTTGCTCACCAAACATCTCCTTCGGACTAAACATTATTTCCGAAGCCAGTTCTACATCTTGCATTTGATGCTGTAGAACATTTGAGATAGATGCTAGAATGTAGCACTTGGCCATCTCATTAGAATTCTACCAACGATCATATCGCTGTTTTTCCTCAAGAGGAGCATCTAATGAAGGAAAGCTAGGATATGGTTTAGTAAGCACATATTTGTGCTCTTTAGTAGTGAGAACTATGTCCAAATTTCTTTTCCATTCAACATAATTGGATCCAGTCAGTTTGTTTTGATTAAGAATGGTAACAAGTGAGCTAAATGATGCCATGTTCAAATCTAAAAACAATAAACATGAATATGATAAGTAAACTGGACATTATCAATTTAGCATATAAACTTATAGTATGGAACCTTAATAAAACCATAATATAATATATGCAACGACAACCCAATTCCGCAATTAATATTCCTCGGAAGCGAGGTCATACCAATCACTATGATTAAGCGAGAATTATTCTCATTATTAATGCTATCATGTTAACTCTTACCAAACAAAAATAATTTGCCGTTTTTCCTTTAACCTCTAAGTAATAATGACATAGCTCCGAAGTGAGGTTAACATTATACTTAGTCTAATGTACACCGTTGCCTAGAATCAATGTGAGTCACTGAGTAACTCCAAGGAAGCGTCGTCGTTCTTAATGTAAAACACATATCATCCATCATTACAAAGTTTAACCTGTAGTACCTTGAATTAAACACCCTCCGAAGGGAGCAAGGCATATACGCCAAGGCGAGGTATTTAATCACACTACTATAAACCGACAATGGAGGCCGTGAGTTCCAACCCTTGTATTTCTCTCCCACTAGATGTTTTAAAATAAAGGTTTTTAATTGTTTAATACATACATGAACTAATTACACATAGCCTTGCTCTTTATACATGTAAAAAACAGATGTCAGAATTTTTGGCGACTGGTTTTGGCGACTTGCCCAGTCTCGAGACTCCAGTCTCGAGTTGGCGACTTGTTTAGTCGCGAGACTCTAGTCGCGAAGTTCATACAAAAGCTTTCGCAACTCACTCGTGACTCACTCTCCAGTCACGAAGTTCATACAGAAGCTTTCACGACTCACTCGCGACTTACTCGCCAGTCGCGAAAAATGCCCAGAAACAGCCGTTTTTTCTGTTAACCGTTTTTTACGTTTCCAATGAACAAAATACATTCTTAATGATCAAAAACGATAAGATTAAGATTAAAACTTGAATTCCATTGATGTTAAAGTGTTAAAATTCAATTTTACATGGTTAAAATCAAACTTAAACAACATCATAACATCAAAATCAGTTTTAATCAAACAATAGTTTCATAAACTATAATATGCAGAAAAAAGACTGCAGAATTTTCACAACTATGAAAATAGTTCTCTTTAATTCTAAAACTCACTAAACATATTATACAGATTTGAAAATGAAGACCGCTCTTATACCAATTGTTGGAAATATGCATATACGCAGCGGAAAATAAAGAGATCTACTTCATTCAGAATTGATAACATGCATAATGTAAGTTTCAGAATATAGAACAAGAGAATGTACCTTGGTGCAGCGAATTTCAAAACCAAAGGTGAAAAGTTTTCAGGAACACTTTCAATCTTCACTCCAATTCCACTAACGCCCAAGATGTGTGGTCTCTCAATCAGTTATTTCTTAAAGAGAATGATAGAGTGTCCAACACTCACATACATGTATTTTCATAAACTTGTTGTGTTTTTCAAATTCTGTATGTTTCTCTTCTAATAACTGGTTATCTAATTGGGTTAGCCTTTTAGGCATTTCCAAATGGGCTCTAATATGTGGCTTGGAGTGAGACCAAAAGGGACCAATAAGACACTAGCTCCAATGGGCCTTGGGCTTTTCTGTTAACTCTTGACAAGTCCAAAGTTACCTTTAACTATATTTAATACCACTATATAAATATAGTTGTACTTTAGGCCTTATCTATAAATTATATCCCAAGACTATATTATAGATGCAACCCCTTCATAAAATATTCGTAGTAATACAAAGTCGAAAATGTAGACTGCCACTTTGTAAATTACTATATCTTAATCCTTGAGTATCCGGTTTAATCCTTTAAGTTATTCATCATATATTTATGAAATCTAATTTCATAAATATATACTTTAGTAACTATTTACTAAAGTAGTTAGGCCTAACATTCTGAATAACAAACCCATTAAACTTATCTCAATGGAATATTTTGTATCTCTGTTAAGAGACTATGAATTCCACTTTAAGAATATATGTTCCATCAACACTAAATGTAGTTGCCCAACATACTGAGGTTTTGACCGTTACTTTAGATCTCACTCCTGATATATCAAAGCAACCTACACTTCATGATCAGATCCATTATTCTCTTAGGATTAAGAGTTCAGGCAAATATAAGTCGTGAGATTTATTATTCAATTGACAGTTATTAGGAGAATAATAAATCTCACAGCGGTCCAGTTCAATATGTCTTAACTCTTAAAACATATCAACATATCAACTAGAAGTCACCACTTCCATGATCAAGACAAATCATCTTAGTTGACATGTTATAGTCTTCGCAGATGAAATGCCCAATTTCATCACCGACTACGAACAAAATTCTGAGTTTATAAAGAACTTGTGACTTATATCTTCTGTGACTAAATCACATACTATGCATCTTATGGACTATATGATAATGTCCAAATATTCATGTTACCATTATTTCAGATAATAATAAAACAACTTTATTAATAACAATATTAAGTCATACATAATATAGTACATAGCATCATACAATAGGATTCTAAGGCACAAATCCCAACATCCACTAACCCTTTATGGTAGATTGCAATGAAAGAGGAACTTGATGCATTATCTAAAACTCATACTTGGGATTTGGTGACATTTCCTCCTGGGAAATCTGTGGTTGGTTGTAAGTGAATCTACAAGATTAAGACTCGCTCTAATGGGTCCATTGAGTGCTACAAAGCACATCTTGTTGCAAAAGGTTTTACACAAGAGTATGGGATTGATTATGAAGAGACCTTTGCTCCTGCTCAGCCTGAAGATCCTCCACAAGACATTTCGCCTCGCCACTCAACCCTGGTAAGATCCATTTTTGTACATTTACTTGACTATCATTGTTACACTGCCCTTGCTACACTCCATGAGCCTCAAACCTATCGTGAGACCTCTACTGACCCTTTATGGCAGATTACAATGAAAGAGGAAATTGATGCATTAACCAAAAACCAAATTTGGGATCTGGTTACTCTCCCTCCTAGACAGTCTGTGGTTGGTTGTAAGTGTTGGATATAATCATATACGCAGTGAAAAAATAACGGATCTACTTCATTCAGAATTGATAACATGCATAATGTAAGTTTCAGAATATAGACCAAGAGAGTGTACCTTGGTGCAGTGAATTTCAAAACCAAAGATCAGAAGTTCTTAGGAGCACTTTCAATCTTCACTCCAATTCTACTAACACCCAAGATGTGTGGTCTTTCAATCAGTTTTCAAGGGAGAGTAATTGAGTGGCTTCACTCACATATACACACCATTTCACAAACTTGTTGTATCTTCTTAAAATTCTATATGTTTCTCTCATAATAACTGATTGTCTAATTGGGCTGGCCTATTGGGCCTTTCCAATTGGGTTTTGATATGTCGCTTGGAGTGGGACCAAAAGGGACCAATAAGACGTTAGCTCCAATAAGCCTTGGGCTTTTCTGTCAACTCTTGACAAGTCTAAAGTTACCATTAATTATATTTAATACCACTATAAAAATATAATTGCACTCTAGGCCTTATTAATAAATTATATCCCAAGACTTTATTATACATGCAATCCCTTCATAAAATATTCGTAGTAATTCAAAGTCATGAATATAGACTATCACTTTGAAGATTACTACATCTTAATCCTTGAGTACCCGGTTTAATCCTTTTAAGTTATTCACCATATATTTATGAAATCCAATTTCATAAATATATACTTTAGTAATTTCTTACCAAAGTGGTTAGGCTTAACTCTTTGAATAACTGAACCCATTAAACTTATCTCAAGAGAATATTTTACATCTCCATTAAGAGACTATGAATTCCATTTTAAGAATATATGTTCCATCAACACTAAATGTGGTTGCCCAACATACTGAGGTTTTGACGTTTACTTTAGATCTTACTCCTGATATATCAAAACAACCTGCACTTCATAATCAGGTCCATTATTCTCTCAAAATTAAGAGTTCATGTAAATATAAGTCGTGAGATTTATTATTCAATTAACAGTCGTTAGGAGAATAATAAATCTCACAGCGGTCCAGTTCAATATGTCGTAACTCTTAAAACATATTAACATATCAATTAGAAGTCTCCACTTCCATGATCAAGACAAATCATCTTAGTTGATATGTTATAGTCTTTGCAGATGAAATGCCCAATTTCATCACCGACTACGAACTAAAATTCTAAATTTATAAAGAATTTGTGACTTATATCTTCTGTGACTAAATCACATAAATTACATACTATGCATCTCATAGACTATATGATAATGTCCAAATATTCATGTTATCATTATTTTAGATAATAATAAAATAACTTTATTAATAAATTATATCCCAAGACTTTATTATACATGCAACCCTTTCATAAAATATTCATAGTAATTCAAAGTCATGAATATAGACTGTCACTTTGAAAATTACTACATCTTAATCTTTGAGAACCTGGTTTAATCTTTTTAAGTTATTCACCATATATTTATGAAATCCAATTTCATAAATATATAATTTAGTAATTTCTTACCAAAGTGGTTAGGCTTAACTCTCTAAATAACTAAACCCATTAAACTTATCTCAAGGGAATATTTTACATCTCCATTATGAGACTATGAATTCCATCTTAAGAATATATGTTCCATCAACATAAATGTGGTTGCCCAACATACTGAGATTTTGACCGTTACTTTAGATCTCACTCCTGATATATCAAAGCAACCTACACTTCATGATTAGGTCCATTATTCTCTCAAGATTAAGAGTTTATGTAAATATAAGTCGTGAGATTTATTATTCAATTGACAGTCGTTAGGAGAATAATAAATCTCACAGTGGTCTAGTTCAATATGTCTTAACTCTTAAAACATATTAACATATCAACTAAAAGTCTCCACTTCCATGATCAAGACAAATCATTTTAGTTGATATGTTATACTCTTTGCAGATGAAATGCCCAATTTCATCACCGACTACAAACTAAAATTCTGAGTTTACAAAGAACTTGTGACTTATATCTTCTGTAACTAAATCACATAAATCATATACTATGCATCTCATGGACTATATGATAATGTCCAAATATTCATGGTATCATTATTTTAGATAATAATAAAACAATTTTATTAATTACAATATTAAGCCATACATCATGTCATACATAATGTCATACATAATATCATACATAACATCGTACAATAAGATTCTAGGGCACTAATCCCAACAATCTCCCACTTGCTCTAAAGACTATTGTGCACTAATCTAACTCCCATTCCCTCCAAATGTGACTCGAAAGTCCTTTGAGACAAGGCTTTGGTAAAGGGATCTGCTAGATTCTTTGCACTTTCAATCTTTGGTACCACCACATCTCCACGAGGTATAATATCTCTAATAATGTGGTACTTTCTCTCAATGTGCTTTCCTTTCTTGTGATTCCTTGGATCTTTTGATTGTGCAACTGCACCACTATTATCACAAAACAATGTGATGGGAACTTGTTCCATTCTCATTACACCAAGGTTAGAAAGGAATTGCTTGAGCCATACAGCTTCTTTTGCAGCTTCATGAGCAGCAACATATTCTGCTTCCGTGGTGGAGTCCACAATACAAGATTGCTTGACACTCTTCCATGTTATGGCTCCACCTCCCAATGTGAAAACACATCCTAATGTAGACTTTCTGAAATCTAGATCCGATTGAAAATCTGAATCTGTATAGCCAATGGGAATCAAATCCTCACAACGGTAAACAAGCATATAATCTCTTGTTCTCCTTAGATACTTGAGAATATGCTTTACAGCTTGCCAATATTTTGGTCCTGGATTTGATTGATATCGGCTGACCATGTTAACTAAATAACAAATATCTAGCCTAGTACAAAGCATGGCATACATGAGACTTCCTGCTGCAGAAGCATAAGGAACTTGTCTCATTATATCTACTTCCTCTTAAGTCTTAGGCCTTTGGTCATCAGACAAAGGAACTCCATGTCTAAAAGGAAGTAATCCTTTCTTGGAGTTTTGTATGCTAAATCGTTCTAGAACCTTATCTATATATCCAGCTTGTGATAAGCTTAACATCTTATTCTTGCGATCTCGCCAAAGCTTGATCCCTAGAATAAAGTTAGCCTCACCCAAGTCCTTCATATCAAATTGACTTGATAACCAAACTTTTACAGATGACATTACCCCTACATCATTTCCAATGAGTAGAATATCATCTACATAAAGTACTAAGAACATTACTACTTTATCTTGATGTCTTTTGTATACACATGGTTCATCAAGATTTTGTTCAAAACTAAATGATTTGATTGCTTAATCAAATCTGATGTTCTATGATCTAGATGCTTGCTTAAGTCCATAAATGGTCTTTTTCAACTTGCATACCATATGCTCTTAGTTCTTTGCTATGAAACCTTCTGGTTGTATCATATAGATTTCCTCTTCAAGATTGCCATTGAGAAATGTAGTCTTGACATCTATTTGCCAAATCTCATAATCATAATGAGCAGCGATAAGAGAATTCTGATAGATTTAAGCATTGCTACTGGTGAAAATGTTTCTTCATAATCAATACCTTCTTTTTTAGTATACCCTTTCGCCACTAGCCTTGCTTTAAAGGTTTCAACATTTCCATCTATCCCTTTCTTCCTCTTGTAAACCCATTTGCAACCAACAGGTTTAATGTCGTTAGGCACCTTTACAAGATCCCAAACTTGATTGGAATACATGGAATCTAATTCAGATTTCATAGCTTTAACCTAATGATGTGCATCTATATCATTCATTGCTTCTTTGTAAGTGTAAGGATCGGCTTCGGCCTCTTCTGAGATAGCTTCATGAGTTTCTCCCAAACCTATAAACCTTATAGGTGGCCTAACATTCCTCTCACTACGACGAGGCACGGGTGTACTAGACATCTCATGAGTAGTATCTTGTGGTGTATCCAATTCAACCACATCATCCCTAGTTTCATCTATTGGTTGTTCAACTACAGGTTCATTCATTTCAGCTAAAACAACTTTATTTCTAGGATCAAAATTATTCATATAATCATCTTCCAAAAATTTGGCATGTGTGCTAACAAACACTTTGCTATCTTTATGATTATAGAATAAATAACCCTTTGTTTCTTTTGAATACCCTAAAAACATGCATACTTCTGTTTTAGATTCCAACTTATCGGACTTCCTTTTCAACACATGTGCTGGACATCCCCAAATGTGGAGATATTTCATACTAGGCTTACGCCCACTCCACAATTCCTTAGGTGTGTTAGGAACAGATTTTGATGGAACTAAATTCAAAATATGCATTGCAGTTTTTAGTGTATATCCCCAAAAAGAAACTGGTAAAGTTGAGTAACTCATCATGGACCTAACCATCTCTAAAGAGTCCTATTCCTTCTTTCTGCTACTCCATTCTGTTGGGGAGTTCTAGGTGTAGTTAATTGGGATATGATCTCATTTTGAGTTAAGTAATCCTTGAAATCCCCAAGAAGCTATTCGCCACCACGATCAGATCGAATGGCTTTTATGCATTTACCTAATTGATTCTCAACTTCAGCCCTAAACTCTTTGAACTTTTCAAAGGCTTCGGACTTTCGTCTCATTAGGTACACATAACCATATCTTGAGTAATCATCGGTAAAAGTGATGAAGTACTCATAACCTGCTTTTGCTTTGGTTGACATAGGACCACAAACATCCGTATGAACTAATTCAAGCAACTCTTGGGCTCTTCTACCTTTTGCGTTAAAAGGTTGTTTGGTCATTTTTCCCTTCAAATAAGATTCACAAACTAGAAATTCATCAAATTCCAATGGCTCTAGGAGTCCATCTTTGATCAGTCTTTGAATTCTGTTTGGATTAATATGACCTAAACACAAGTGCCAAAGATATGCATTATTGGTAGAAAGAAACTTTCTCTTTAATGATTTTACATGAGAGTTATTATCTAATTCAGAATTATATAATTCATGCTTATCAGGAGTTAAAATATAAAGACCATCCACAATATTGTCAAAATAGATAAATACTTTACCCCTCTTTATTGCAACATTGTCTTTAAGGATAACATAATATCCATGTTTACCTAAATAAGTTGCAAAAATTAAATTCCTACGAACATTAGGTACATACAGACAGTCTTCCAATATTAAAACTCTAGACTCAAAACATAAATTATAGACACCAACAGCTACAACTGGAATCTTGCTCCCATCAGCCAAAGTAAGAAACAATTCTCCTTCATTAAGTTTTCTGGTCTCCTGGAACCCCTGCAAATAATTGCATATATGATTAGTACAACTTGAATCCACACAACAGGAATCTATGGGATTTTGTACCAAACATATTTCAAGGAGGAATGAACTATTCATACACTTATTTTTGGCAGCCTTGAATTTTGGACAATTCCTCTTCCAATGCCCTTTCTCACCACAATGGAAATATTTTCCTTTGAGCTTCTTTCCTTTGTCAGCAACCCCTAAGACAATTTGTTTACCCTCTTGCTTGGTGAAGTCCTTCTTCTTCTTCTTCTTCTTCTTCTTCTTCTTCTTCTTCTTACCCTTGCCTTTTGACTTAGGTTGAGAAGTAGAAGCTTCACCCACATTGGCTTCAACATTAGAAGTACCAAGGATGCGTTCCGCCGCTACCAATACATTCATTAATTCAGACAAAGAGTAAATCATTTTGTTCATATTATAATTGAGTTTGAATTCCTTGAATGATTCCAGTAGTGACTGGAGTATCATATCCACTTGGGATTCTCCATCAATATTGGCACCTAAAGCCTCCAATGTATTCAGATTAGAGATCATTGTAAGACAATGCTCCCTTACTAAACTACCTTCAGCCATTTTGGTATTATAAATTTTCCTCATGGTTTCTTGCCTTACAGAACAGCCTTGCTCACCAAACATCTCCTTCAGACTTAACATAATGTCCGAAGCTAGTTCTACATCCTGCATTTGATGCTGTAGAACATTTGAGATAGATGCTAGGATGTAGCACTTGGCCATCTCATTAGATTTCTACCAACGATCATGTCGTTGTTTTTCCTCAAGAGGAGCATCTAATGAAGGAAAACTAGGACATGGTTTAGTAAGCACATATTTGTGCTCTTCAGCAATGAGAACTATATCCAAATTTCTTTTCCAGTCAACATAGTTAGATCCAGTTAGTTTGTTTTGATTAAGAATAGTAACAAGTGGGCTAAATGATGCCATGAACAAATCTGAAAATAATAAACATGAATATAATAAGTAAACTGGACATTATCTATTTAACATATAATCATATAATATGGAACCTTAATAAAACCATAAAATAATATATGCAACGATAACCCAATCCATGTCTATAATTCCTTGGTAGCAAGTTTATTATAAACACATTAATTGATTGAGAACTATTCTCATTATTAGTGCTATCATGATAAGTCTTATCAAACACTAATAATATGTCGTATTACCTTTAGCCTCTAAGTAATAATGACATAGCTCCTTTGGGAGGTTAACATTACACTCAGTCTAATGTACACCATTATTTAGAATCATGTGTAGCCATATTTCATCTCCCTTTATGGTGTTTAAACTTGTAGTACCATAGAACAAAACACCCTCCTTTGGGATCGCTAGGCATATACGCCAAGACGAGGTGCTTGTCCACACTACTTTAAATGGGTAAGTTCAATCTTGTAGTACTATGAAGTAAACACCCTCCTTTGGGATCGCGAGGCATATACGCTAAGACGAGGTGCTTACCTCACACTACTATGAACTGATAATGGAGGCCGTGAGATCCAACCCTTGTATCTCTCTTCCACTAGATGTTTTAAAAGAAAGGTGTTTAATTGTTTAATACATATATAAACTAATTACTTGTGGCCCTACTCTTTATACATGTAAAAAAAAAAAACAACTGTTAGAATTTTTGGCGACTTGCCCAGTCAACAGAACCAGTCGCGAGTTTTGGCGACTTGTTTTGGCGACTTTCCTAGTTGCCAGAACTAGTCACGAGTTTTGGTGACTCACTGGCGACTTGCCCAGTCGCGAGATTCATCCAGAAACTTTGGCGACTCACTGGAGACTTAACTCGCGACTCGCCAGTCGCGAAAAAACCCCAGAAATAGTCGTTTTTTCTGTTTAACCGTTTTTGACGTTTCTAATGAACAAAACACATTCTTAATGATAAAAAACAATGAGCTTAAGATTAAAACTTGAATTTCATTGATGTTAAAGTGTTAAAATTCAATTTTACATGGTCAAAATCAAACTTAAACAACATCATAACATCAAAATCAGTTTTAATCAAACAATAGTTTCAAAAACTATAATATGCAAAAAAATGACTACAAAATTTTCACAACTATGAAAATAGTTTTCTCTAATTCTAAAACTCACTAAACATATTATACAGATTCAAAAATAAAGACTGCTCTGATACCAATTGTTGGATATAATCATATATGTATCAGAAAAATAACGGATCTACTTCATTCAGAATTGATAACATGCATAATGTAAGTTTCAGAATATAGAATAACAGAGTGTACCTTGGTGCAGTGAATTTCAAAACCAAATATTAGAAGTTCTCAAGAACACTTTCAATCTTCACTCTAATTCCACTAACGCCCAAGATGTGTGGTCTCTCAATCAGTTTCCAAGGGAGAGTAATTGAGTGGCTTCACTCACACATACACACCATTTCACAAACTTGTTGTATCTTCTTAAAATTCAGTATGTTTATCTCCTAATAATTGATTGTCTAATTGGGCTGGCCTATTGGGCCTTTCCAATTAGGCTTTAATATGTGGCTTGGAGTGGGACCAAAAGGTACCAATAAGACACTAGCTCTAATAGGCCTTGGGCTTTTCTGTCAACTCTTAACAATTCCAAAGTTACCATTAATTATATTTAATGTCACTATAAAAGTATAATTGCACTCTAGGCCTTATTAATAAATTATATCCCAAGACTTTATTATACATGCAACCCCTTCATAAAATATTCATAGTAATTCAAAGTCATGAATATAGACTGTCACTTTGAAGATTACTACATCTTAATCCTTGAGTACATGGTTTGATCCTTTTAAGTTATTCACCATATATTTATGAAATCCAATTTCATAAATATATACTTTAGTAATTTCTTACCAAAGTGGTTAGGCCTAACTCTCCGAATAACTGAACCCATTAAACTTATCTCAAATGAATATTTTACATCTCCATCTTGAGAATATATGTTCCATCAACACTAAATGTGGTTGCCCAACATATTGAGGTTTTGACCGTTACTTTAGATCTCACTCTTGATATATCAAAACAACCTACACTTCATGATTAGGTCCATTATTCTCTCAAGATTAAGAGTTCATGTAAATATAAGTCGTGAGATTTATTATTCAATTGACAGTCGTTAAGAGAATAATAAATCTCACAATGGTCCAGTTCAATATGTCTTAACTCTTAAAATATATCAACATATCAACTAGAAGTCTTCACTTCCATGATTAAGACAAATCATCTTAGTTGATATGTTATAGTCTTTGCATATGAAATGCCCAATTTCATCACCGACTACGAACTAAAATTCTGAGTTTACAAAAAACTTGTGACTTATATCTTCTGTGACTGAATCACATACTATGCATCTCATAGACTATATGATAATGTCCGAATATTCGTGTTATCATTATTTTAGATAATAATAAAACAATTTTATTAATTATAATATTAAGCCATACATCATGTTATACATAATGTCATACATAATATCATACATAACATCATACAATAGGATTCTAGGGCACTAATCCCAATAGTAAGTGGATCTATAAGATCAAGACTCACTCTGATGGGTCCATTGAGCGCTACAAGGCTTGTTTGTTGCGAAAGGTTTTACACAAGAGTATGGGATTGATTATGAAGAGACTTTTGCTCCAGTTGCCCGTATTTCATTTATTCGTGCCCTCTTAGCTGTTGCTGCTACTAGTAAATGAGATATTTTTCAGATGGATGTTAAAAATGCATTCCTTAATGGGGATTTGAATGAAGAAGTCTATATGCAACCTCCTCCTAGTCTTTCTGTTGAAACGAATAAGGTTTGTCGCCTCCGACGTGCACTTTATGGCCTTAAACAAGCTCCACGAGATTGGTTTGCCAAGTTCAGCTTCACCATCTTTCGCTTGGGTTACACTGCCAGTCCTTATGATTCTACCTTATTTCTTCGTCGCAATGATAAAGGCACCATTTTGCTTCTCCTCTATGTGGATGATATGATCATAACTGGTGATGACCTCAGTGGCATTCAAGAACTAAAGGATTTTCTTAGTCAGCAGTTTGAGATGAAAGATCTAGGTCATCTCAGCTATTTCTTGGATCTTGAAATCACTCGTTTCACAAATGGTCTTTATATTACTCAAGCCCAGTATGCATTTGACCTTTTGTCTCGAGTTGGACTCACGACATCAAGACTATTGACACTCTAGTTGAACTTAATGCGCATCTGACACCCTCGAGGGGGAAACCATTGTCTAATCCCTCTCTTTACAAACGATTGGTTGGCAGCCTAGTTTATCTCACAGTTACTCGTCCAAACATTTCCTATGATGTTCATCAGGTGAGCCAGTATCTATCTGCTCCACGATCGATTCACTATGCTGCTGTTCTGCGCATTCTGCGATACTTGAAGGGCACTCTCTTCCATGGCCTTTTCTACTCTTCTCAGTCTCTTCCAAAGATCAACTTGCTGACATCTTCACCAAGTCACATCCTAAGGGATGCCTTCATGATTTGGTTGATAACCTCAAGTTGGTCTTACATCCACCTTGAGTTTGAGGGGGGCTGTTAACGTGTATAATATTGTGAGCTTTAGTCCCAATTAGATTACTTGTATAACACACATATTTACTTGTACTGCACACATAATTACTTATACTGCACACATATGCCTCCTATATAAAGGCACCTATGTACATTCTTTCTTCAAGAAATACAATACAATAGCATTCAGTATTTCTAACAAGCTCAAAACTACTCTTGAGATTACAGATTTTCGAATCATGTCAAAACTGAAGTATACCTCGTCCTTGTTGGAAACAAAATTGAAGTAAACTGTGGTGTCCTTCAACTTTGGTAGACCACTGAAAAACTGGCCATTCCATGGACCAGATTGGAAGTACTTCTCGGAGCCTTTCTTCAAGACTAATTCAGTGTAATTATGAAGTTTAATCCCCCAAGTCAGATTTCCAGGTGAGGGGTCATCTGAACTCTTTCATGCGGATAGGTGCCAGCCTAGACCAGTCCTTAAGTCCCATTCCCATCCAAGCTTCATCCTAGGTAGCCATGTAATAGCTCTACTATTGGATATTGAGCCTCTTTAGTTGAATTTGCCAACCAAGCAACAGTCGTATTTTGGCTGAGAAGATCAAGACTACCAGAGCTGTTTACCATCAACACACCAGACAAGTCTTTGATTGGATTGCGTCTGTTTGCTACCCAAATAACCGTTGGAACTGGGATATTGTTATTGTTGGGGTTTTTGCCCTTAAAATCCAATTTATTGGCATGTCATAAATAATTAAATTGTTTAATTATATGAGACTACCTATAAATGAACTAATAGGATATTATCTTAGTCCATGAGATGCATAGTATGTGATTTATGGGAAAAGTCACAAAAAGATATAAATCACAAGTTCTTTGTAAACTCAGAATTTTAGTTCGTAGTCGGTGATGAAATTGGGCGTTTCATCCGCGAAGACTATAACATATCAACTAAGATGATTTGTCTTGATCATGGAAGTGTAGACTTCTAGTTGATATGTTGATATGTTTTAAGAGTTAAGACATATTAAATTGGACCGCTATGAAATTTATTATTCTCCTAACGACTGTCAAATGAATAATAAATCTCACGACTTCTATTTATATTAACTCTAAATCCTAAGAGAATAATGGACCTGATCATGAAATGTAGGTTGCTTTGATATATTAGGAGTGAGATCTATAAGTAACGGTCAAAACCTCAGTATGTTGGGCAACCACATTTAGTGTTGATGGAACATATATTCTCGAGATGAAATTCATAATCTCTTAACGGAGATATAAAATATTCTCTTGAGATAAGTTTAATGGGTTTAGTTATTCAGAGTGTTGGGCCCAACCACTTTAGTAAGGAGTTACTAAAGTATATGCATTTATGAAATTGAATTTCATAAATATATATTGAATAACATAAAGGATTAAACCGGATACTCAAGGATTAAGATGTAGTAATCTTCAAAGTGGCAGTCAATATTTATGACTTTGTATTACTAAGAATATTTTAATGAAGGGGTTGAATGTATAATAAATTCTTTGGATATAATTTATTAATAAGGCCTAGAGTGCAATTATATTCTTATAGTGGTATTGAATATAATTAATGGTAATTTTGGACTTGTTAAGAGTTGACAGAAAAGCCCAAGGCCCATTGGAGCTAGAGTCTTATTTGTTCCCTTTGGTCCCATCTCAAGCCATAAACTTAAGCCCAATTGGGTAGACCCAAAAGGCTAACCCAATTAGATAATCAGTCATTATTTAATAAGAGTTATTAAATAAAGAAACTACTAAGGTAGATAGAACGAACGTATGATGAAAAGAAAAGAAATCAATTTTTCTCCACAAGGAGAAGAAGAAGGTTTTTTCTTTGAGAGTCTATGTACAAAAGACTAATTGAAAGACCACACATCTTGGGCACCATGTGGAATTGAGATGAAGATTAAAGGTTTTCTCAAGTTTTTGTTTTGAAATTCACTGCATCAAGGTACGCTTCCTTTTCTTTGTTCTAGAATTCATGGTTACATGTTTATCTTTCATGATTGAAGTAGATCCGTGTTTGTTGCTTCCGCTGTGTTTTTTGTATGAGATACAAAACCAGATTTTCCCAACAGTTGTACCAAATTCCCAAGTAGCGGTTAGTGGAATTACCTGGATTGAAGAATCCTAGGGCAAAGCTTCCATCTTTAGAGACCAATGTTGTGCTATCACTGAGGGATTGGAATTGAGTAATGCTGTCAGCAACATCCAAGAATACAAAGTAGAATAAAAGCAAACTGGAACTCAAAAACACAAAGCAAAGATGTCCATAGCTTTCTGTTCTCAGAGCTTTTAGCTAACATGATAAAGTTAGACCCATAATAATGAGCAAAGACTAGAAGAAAGATAGAAGGCCATGCACTGACTCAAGTGATTGTTTGTTCTGTCTAGCATTGGTGACATTAACAATGACTAGCTTGTTAAAAAATTCAACATGTTGTGAACAAGAATATTCACATTATTCCTTCTTGCAGATGTCCCACTTTTTGTTGTTTATCTTGGTCCCGATTATTTATGCAAGATTCATGAACATTCCTTGATTGAAACGTCATAAGCAAATGCGCTTGCCGCACATTTAGGCCTATTTGTTACATGTGTTTAAATACATATTTTCAATTTTTAAATAACATTACACGTATTTTTACAAAGGGCCTATTTGATACATGCGTTTAAGCACATGTTTTCAGTTTTTAAACAATATTACACGTATTTTGACACACATTTTCACTCACTCATATTTTCAAAAAATTAAAAATTGTTGTTTAAACACATACCAAAGGGACCCTTAAATGAGAGCTGTATATTTTTCTTTTTGTTTTTCTCCCAAATTTAATTGGAGCTAGGCTAGTAGGAACTTTGACTAGTGCGTAGTTTGATTCACGCTTATAGTTCACCGAGAGATTTGGGATGAAAGAACCTTATTAGGAGCTTTCATTTAGAGGAAGATCCCTACCAAGTGTCCACACCACTACTGAATGTGTAAAAATTGCAGCACTTTTGGTTTATTCAATATGTACCAAGCGACACTGTAGCTATAATCGCTACAGTTTTTTTTTTTTTTTTTCTTTCGGTCTTCCGTTTGTACTTTTTTTTTTCTTTTATATATATTGTTATACTAACACAACAAATTTCACAATTATTGAGGTATCAATTTCTTATAAGTCAAAATAAAATAATAAAATATGAAACTGTGACCAACTACAACTAAAAAGAAATGTAAATGTGAAAAAGCTACAATACTTTTGATTTGTTCAATATGTACCTTTTTTTTCAATCATCAATTTGTGCTATTTTTTCTACTAACTATATAAGAAGAGGCAATGCCTCTATAGTGCCCCTTTTGGTGTAGTGAGCCATTCCCCCCCCCCCCCCCAAGTTTTGAACAGTTGCTACAGTGCCCCTTTGGTTTGTGTACAGTTTTAGACCCCAAAAAAACAACCAGATTGCGTAGCCTAGATTAATTAGCCAAGTTGTTACTTAGTCAAATTAAACAATTCTAGGTTAAAACAATCAATTAATCATATCATGTATATAAAACATATAAACCAGCGGAAATAATATAGAACACAATGATATGATCACCCAGAAAACCACACGGTAAAAACCTGGGGAGGATTTGACCCACCGATCCTTAAGGCAAACCAGAATTCACTATGAAAGAATTGAAATTCTTACAAAAGGACTACAAGCTCCCCGCTTGACTTCCTAATGCTACCCACTAGTAGAACTTACTGACACGACCACGTGCAAGCTCCGAATCCATGGACTCCTTCTTTTTTGAATTCCTCAATTAGCTACAAGTTCCGTGCTTGTTTTTCTTTAAGTTCCAATGGTTGCAACTATAATGATCTTCAAGATGTTGAAATCATCTCTACCTTGAAAATTCTAAGTTTTGTGTAAAGGAAAGCTCCTCTAAGATCTCATAAGAGATTCACACAAAACCGCAATGTATGAGCAACAATACAATATGGACAACCTCCAAAAACGTGGCTAGGGTTTTGTTTATATACCTAGGGTAAAAATATAAAACCCTAAATGTTTAATGAAGTAGGGCCGAGTTGGAAATTCTGCAGAAAAATCAACCTGTGCGATTTTCGATCGATCGAGCCTGTCCTTCGATCGATTGAGCCAAGCCAAAAGTCCCAAGTACTTCTGCAGCCACTCGATTCCAACTTTACAATAATAAACCAACTTTGAGCAAGCCTAAACAAGACTAAATACATTGTTTTTATCATGGTTTGCCAACATTACAAATTAGAGTTCTAAATACATAAAATCCTACGACCTTAGAACCTAACAAACTCCCCCTTTGGCAATCCGTGACAAAACACAAACTAAATACTCAAAGTTTACAATAAAAAACCCTTTACAAAAGTAATGCTCATAAACCAAATTCAAACCTAACTACTATCCATCAGTTGCAAGTGTAGACAGCAGCCAAATCGAATGCACCTGTATATTCCTAAAACACTCAACAAACGCATAAACGCATGTGTGACAGAAAAACAGTAAATCAACAGATATGTAATCTAACTCTCCCCCTATGTTAGATACACAAAAAATAAACACATTCTTGAAAGTTCACATAACACATAATAAAGACATATATCAATGAATAATCATAAATATAAATCAATAAACAGTGAACTCATAGAATCAAGAATCATATATAAAAAAAAATGTATTTCCCAACATGTGTAGCCCAAAAGAAAGTATACATAGTGAAGCACCTAGATACAATCTAATCTCAAAAACTTCACTAGCTCCTCAAAAAGTAACAAAAACTCCCCCTAGCTACAAAAACCCCTCTACAAGTATCCAAACTCTACTCCCCCTTTTTGTGACAGAATGCCAAAGGACATCACATGCCATCATCAAAAGGAGGTGGTGAGGATGAACGGAGATCAGTCAAATCCGCTCTCAGAGCACGAATCTCATCGAATAAGTCCACCAAAAGCTGACCATGAGCAGCCTGAACAGTCATGACAGTCTCCAAAGTACGACGAACATCAAAGTCAGCCGCAGGAGGTGGAGGAACAGCAGCAGCAGCAGCACCTACAGGATCAGGAATAGCCTCACGAGCAGGACCTGTAGAAGAAGAAGGGGGTGCGGAACTAGAAGGCTCAGACCTAGCGTGTTTAAAGCCAGCTCGAAGATGAGCAGCCCTCTATCTAAGGAACGAGGCACCTATGGGAGCAATCACATGAACGGGCTTAGAAGAAGGGAAATCATCTAAACCAAGATGAAGTAAAATCCTATGAATAAAGATAGGATGAACAAGAGCATGAGCAGTAGATGAACTCCTATAAACTTCGTTCAAAGAACGAAGAAAAAGATGAGGAAAACTGATAGGAGCATCAGTGATAAGAGCGTACAAAAATACACACTTCTCGAGAGGAATGGTGTGCAGATGAGAAATGGGCCAGAGAGAGTGACACGCTATCCTAAAGAAGAGATAGACAGACTCAGGAAGCTCAGCGGTAGTGATCCTAGGATCAGAACCCCACTGGATAGAAGACCCAGTGATGTAAGACATGACATCACTCAACTCTGGTGACTCATCATAAGGATAGACAGGGTGCTGTACCAAAGGTACCTCTAAAGCATCTGACACTACTGTAGGAGTAAAGACATACTCTACGCCTTGTATCCAACTCTTAACTAGAGTGTTGGAATCATAGACGCGGATAGAGATATTAAAGAAGAACTCTCTAATCAGGGTAACTGGAGGAGGAGGATCAGAAACATCCAGCAGTGGTAATCAGCCCCTACGCTCAAAGTTTGCCCTAATGGCAGGATCAACCTCATCTAAGGTGACAGAACGCTCAGCCCAAACTTTTCTCTTAAGATTTAGAGTCTCATAAATCTCTTGGTTTTTCTCACTCGGGAACCTCTCACTATCAAAGGAAGGTGGGGGAGGAGAAGGAGAGGGAATAGTCCTACGGGCTCTAGTCTTCCTAGGCATGATGCTAAGGAAAGGACAGAGACATAAGGAAAAATCAAAAAGAACAAAACCAAGGGCAGACTGCAAGTTAGCACAATAATCAATAGAACAAAACTCTATGTGATGCATGAACAATAACAATGTTATGATGCATGAACTAATGCAGTTAACAAGTTCAAAAGAAGTTCAATTACACAAAATTGGCTCGTACATAGAGTTTCTAACAAAAACCCTAAAAAATTTGAAAACCACTTGAAAAATTTTGCAACAAATTGATGAATTAATCATTACACAATGTTGAAAACAGATTAGAATAACTAATTTCATCAATTCAACAAGCCAATTTCATCAATTAAACCTTAATTGAACAAAATCCCCAATTCGGATCAATTAGAAACCCTAGAATTTTCAATTTTTCACCAAACTCAAAATTGATCAAATTAACAGGTAAGAATCATGTTTATGATGTGTCCCCACAAAAACCCAATGATCAATTGCACAAAATAGAGCTTGAATCAATCAGAAAACCCCAATATGCAAAGTCCGAAAATCTCCCTTAAATGCATGAATTTATGCATGAAATCATGAAAATAAAATCAAAAAGAAGGGTAAAAGAGTCTTACCGGCTTGAGGAAAGAGAGATTTTGCAAAAAATTCGGAGGAAAACGACAAAAATCTTACTGTGATGCTTGCCTCATCGGAGAGAGAAAGAAAAAGTTTGAAAAAGTTTTGAAAAAGTGTTTGAAAAAGTCAGATCTGATCTTTAAAAAAAGCTTCTCCATGATCTTCGATCGATCGAAAATTACATTCGATCAATCGAATGAACCAGTCATTTTGAAACAAACTAGAGCACTTTTTCGATCGATCGAAAATCAGACTGGATCGATCGAACTGGGTAGAGGCTCACTAAATTTTGAAAAAAAAACACAGTTTTGAAAAACACAAACCTAATTTTGAAAAACAACTCCTCAAAGCATTAAACAATGAAAGCAAAATGCATGAGAATGAGATGGAATGCTTTTTCAAAAACCCAAATTTTTAAACCCAATTTTCTCAAAAAAAATTTCAATCATTCTCCCATTGAATTTTCTCAAGCAACAAATATGTTGTGTATAAATCTCAAGATATTTTCAAACTTGGTTGGTCAGACCAAAAACACACACACTAGCATGTACAGTGTTTAACAAAGAGTAACTTGTGTAGTGTGTGAAACTAGCAAAAACTTGAGATACATGTGAGGTGATATGTGTATAGCAATCAAACACAAAGTCTACACAATTCATCACATAGAATTTAAAAGAGACTATCACCTAAAGAGTTACATCCTATAATTCCTACATCTCCTAGAACTCCTACATCTCCTAGAACAAAAGCTTGCAATCATGTAAGTTTCTTGCATTTTTGCCTCTTCTTTATATGAATTGGCATTCAGCCTAATAGTACACACCGGTTTGAATTAAGTGAATTGGCATCAAGCTTAATAGTATACACCAGTTTGAATTAAGTGAATTGGCATCAAGCCTAATAATACACACCAGTTTTAATTTAATTGAGGCTACACCTTATGTTTTTTTTGTGCATGTGCTACACTTTCTCGAGCACAAAATCTTATGATATGCACTAAGGTGTTCATGATTGGCTAGTGAACAGTGGTGAGATGGTTATTTATGCCTTTCTCAAAAAGATTAAGTCCGACAGTCAAATAACACATGACTTCATGATTAAGACAAAGTGATTAAAAACCACACACATCTTTCCCACACAACATGCACCACAAAGTTTCAACTAGTCAAGTGCAATGAATAAGCTCATCAAAGTTAAACAAGGTACACAAGACATGACATGTGTAAAAAGATTGACCAAACTTGTTTTCAAAAATCAAGAAAAATAGTGTCAAACATAATTTTTGCTTTCTCCTTTTCTTCCTTTTTTTTTATTATTTTTTTTATTATTATTAAAAGAGAAAACAAATAAATCCTAGAATGAAATGCATGAATGTAATGCAATGCAAGTCCTAGAACAAAAAAAAAAAAAAAAAAAAAAAAAAAAACACAAAAAAACACAAAAAAACACAAAAACCAAAGAATAATGGTCATAAAAGAATAGAGCAATGAAGCACAAGGACCATGTCAGAAAGACTCAGTTAGTTCGAGTCTTTTGCATCCAAAACTTTTTAGATGCACCACGAGCATTAGAGTTCTTATTCACATTCGAGTGATTCCCAACTCCAGGATTGGAATAAAGGTTTAACACCTTTACCAATTCACCAATTAGTGCCATAGGATCTTGTGCATGAGACACAGGCACTTTTGATTTATTTGCTCTCTTATCAGCTTAAAGCTTGTAACAGTTAGGACGAATGTGTTTAAACTTACCACAATAATGACAAACCAAGCAGGTTTACCATGCATCTTGTCCTTAGATTTGGTAGGCTCCTTAGGTTTAGATTCTCTTAAGTCTACCATAATCTTCTTAGGTGGTGAAACTTCTACAGGTTTAACAACCTCACTCACAGGGGGTTTAACAGTTTCACTCACAACCTCACTCACAGAAGGTACACAAGAAGAAGAAGGAACAAAATTAGTGGAATGTGGTCCAGAATCAAAGATGCTTTCAACATATCCTAACCCAGTTTTATTAGAAGGATACTTTTGAACATTCAGCATGTGATCAAGTTTAGAACTAGCAGATCTAGCAACAGATAAATCATGTTCTAAAGTTCTAACTTTATCAAGCAAAAGCATGTTCTCAGATTTAATATTTTTCAAAAGCTCATTAGCATCAAACAGTTTAACAAGCAAATTTTTCTTTTCAAGCTCGAGAGAATCAATTTTCTTTAGGCCAAGTTCAACTTTCATAGCATCCTTTGCAGCAACTTTGCAAAGTTTGTTGTAGGCCTCTTGAAGATCTGCATCTTCAGAGAGTTCCCCATCAGAAGGGTTCTCCTCAGTAGATATGCTTTCATTGACTATAGCAATAGCCGTGAAAGCAATGAAGTTTCCATCCTCGTCACCATCGGACTCATCATCAGAAACCTCATTATCACTAAGGGTTACAGCCATAGCTTTACCCTTAGTCCTCAAGAATGTAGGACATTCAGATTTCACATGGCCATACCCTTGATAGCCAAAACACTGAGGACCCAAAAAATTATTTGAAGATTGACTTACTTTTTCTTTAGGTTTTTCAAAGTTATTAACCTTAGTGGGATCATTCTTCCTAAAATTTCTAGGTTCAGCAGTGTAAGTACCTCTTGCCTTTCTGTTGGTATTCCTAAGAAAGTTTTTAAAGTTTTTGGCAAGATACGCAATCTCTGTAGTAGAGAGCTCATCATCAAATCCACCACCATCAACATCATCAACTGACTTAAGAGCCATTGATTTGGATTTGTTCACTTTAGGTAGGTCAGACTCATAGAACTGAAGAGATCCTACAAGCTCATCAACAGGGATGGAGTCCACATCCTTGCTTTCAGTGATGGCAGTTACTTTGGGTCTAAAGTCTTCAGTTAAAGATCTAAGTATCTTCCTAACAATTTTAGGTTGATCATAGATTTCACCCAAATTAAAAGCAGAATTGACAATATCATTTAATTTAGCGTAGAATTCATCAAAAGATTCATCATCAGACATTCTAATGCTTTCAAACCTAGAAGTCAATTGTTGCAATTTATTGATTTTAACTGCCTTTGTACCTTCATGCACAGTTTGGAGGATTTTCCATGTAGTATGAGCAACCTCAACATTTGAGATCCTCTTAAATTCCTCAATTGAAACAGCATTGAAGATGGCATTCATAGCTTTGCTATTGAAGCATGCTGCTTCTTTTTCAGAAGTTTGCCACTCACTCACAGGAGTAGTGGGCTTCTGCCATCCGTATTCAACGGAATTCCAAACCCTCTCATCAATGGATTTCAGGAATGCTTTCATCCTTACTTTCCAATATGCATAGTTGTTCCCATCAAAGTGAAGAGGAATAAACAGAGAGTGTCCATGCTCCATGACAACAAGGGTCAAGGATCAGTTCAGAGATAAAAAATCTCAAACAGAAGAGGAACCTGCTCTGATACCACTTGTACGGTTTTAGACCCCTAAAAAACAACCAGATTTCGTAGCCTAGATTAATTAGTCAAGTTGTTACTTAGTCAAATTAAACAATTCTAGGTTAAAACAATCAATTAATCATATCATGTATATAAAACGTATAAAGCAGCGGAAATAATAAAGAACACAATGATATGATCACCCAAGAAACCACACGGTAAAAACCTGGGGAGGATTTGACCCACTGATCCTCAAGGCAAACCAGAATTCACTATGAAAGAATTGAAGTTCTTACAAAAGGACTACAAGCTCCCCGCTCGACTTCCTAATGCTACCCACCAGTAGAACTTACTGACACGACCACGTGCAAGCTCCGAATCCATGGACTCCTTCTTTCTTGAATTCCTCAATCAGCTACAAGCTCCCCGCTTGTTTTTCTTTAAGTTCCAATAGTTGCAACTATAATGATCTTCAAGATGTTGAAATCATCTCTACCTTAAAAACCCTAAGTTTTGTGTAAAGGAAAGCTCCTTTAAGATCTTACAAGAGATTCACACAAAACCGCAATGTATGAGCAACAATACAATATGGACAACCTTCAAAAACGTGGCTAGGGTTTTGTTTATATACTTAGGGTAAAAACATAAAACCCTAAACGTTTAATGAAGTAGGGCTGAGTTGGAAATTCTACAGAAAAATCAACCTGTGCGATTTTCGATCGATTGAGCTTGTCCTTCGATCGATTGAGCTAGGCCGAAAGTCCCAAGTACTTCTGCAGCCACTCGATTCCAACTTTACAATAATAAACCAACTTTGAGCAAGCCTAAACAAGACTAAATACATTGTTTTAATCATGGTTTGCCAACATTACAAATTAGAGTTCTAAATACATAAAATCCTAAGATCTTAGAATCTAACAGTTTGTTCAAGTGGCACTGTAACTATAGTAGCTACAATGTTTTTTTTTTTTAGTCTTCCGTTTGTACTTTTTTTTTTTTCTTTTTAATAGTTATAAGAACCCACATATATATTGTTATACTGACACAACAACTTTCACAATATTTTCATAATTATTGAGGTGTCAATTTCTTATGTGTCAAAATAAAATAATAAAATATGAAACTGTGACTAACTACAACTGAAAATAAATATTTTGTGAAAATGTTGTAACACTTGTTGGATGAATGTGTAAAAGCTACAGTACTTTAAATTTTGTTCAATATGTACTGTTCATTGCTTATTTTTTTTTTTCCTCAGTCATCAATTTGTGCTCTTTTTTTTCTATATATAAAAAGAGCGAATAAGCTCATGAATAGTGTTATGAACAATATTTTTGGTTTAGTGACTTGCCTTTTTCCTCCTTTTTTTCCCTTCGAGTTCACCAATTTGGTTTGAACTTGTTTTTTTCTTTTAAATGATCTTTATATGTTTACTTTCTACTTATAATGTAAGCTTACATTGTATACCCACAAAAAGTAGTTGTGGGAGGGTTTCTTGTCTTGGCCCCCAATTAGAAGGAATTGTCTGCTTTGCTCATGGCTCATGGATTTGCTCAATCCCACATCGGGGAGGGACGCCTCCCACATGTGCCTTATAAGCTTGAGCCCAAGACACATTTGTTTTGAAAAATTACCGGTTAGATATGATTTATGCTTTACTATTTCAATTGACTTGATTTAGAGTTTCATTCTTCATTCCTGTTGTGTCACTTTTTCCTGAGACATCGTAAGGGCGCGGAGAGGGAGTTTAGAAGGCTGTCACCACTGGTCTACCGCCACCATCAGATGGCTAGAATTGCTACGAGTAAAGTTATTTTCTTGTCCCTTTGTTGAGCGTTAAATGTGATTTAGGTTTGGTTATTATGGGTGGATTGGTTTTGATATAGGAATTTTGTGTTTTAAGTTGAGGCTGTTTTCCTTCTCATTTATGGTTCAGATTTTTTGCTTCACTCTCCCATAGAATTTTGACTACCCAATTGAAGATTTTCATCAATTTTGCTTCATGGTTGACTTTTTGTTTTTCTTTTTCCCTCTAATAGAGGAAAGTTTTTGCTTTGCATGATGTTGGATTAATCCGGATGAACTATGGACTTTGAATTTCCTCTTCAATCTATATGATTTCTTCTTTATATGTTTTTTACTTATTAATTTATATAAGAAGATGTAGTTTATGCCTTACGGTTATGGATATCAATATAATTCTTTTACATGGTTTTATTATAGCTTTGGGATGGCTCTTCGCATGAGGAACTATTACATTAATGGAACCAAATGAAGGTATTTTTGTTGAAACAAATGGAGTTTAACCAATCTATTTTTATTTATTTATTTTGGTAGGTAAAGATAAATTCTGATGATGGGTTTCGTTGGAGATAGAAAGAGATATTTGGATGACCAGTTTGAAGATTTTAGGAATTGCAAGATGACAACAACGTGTACATTTTGTGTGCAAAGGCTGTTGGCCAAATCTAGTGTGGCATTGGGTTACATTCATGAGGTAACCTTCTTTGAGATAAGATTATTTGGTGGAGTTATGAATTTTGGTTACCCTTCTCTGCATAATGGAAGACAATGTCACTGCTCATTCACTAAGTAATATTCCCCTAATATGAAACTATTTTTAAAATTACAACTGGAGAGATGTAAACCTATTTTGAACTTATAAATCCATTCCTATTCAAGAATAATAGAAGCATAAAGTATAGTGATGATCTTTTTTTTTTTTTTCTTTTTTTTTTTCAAATAGTAATTCATTTAAGCTTGAACATTATTTGCTGGGACTATGGCTTCACAATGTTGAAATTGTCAATTTGAAAGAAGCATATTATTACACCATAAGAAGCTATACTTGGTTCTTGATTTAGATCATATGCTACAGAAGAAGAATATTTAAAATAAAAAATAGATGTGACATTAAAAGAAGAATATTTAAACTAAAAAACAAGTTTGCAAGGTATTTTTGTTACCGTTATATTTTATTGTACTTTGGCAATGTGCTTAGCATTTTGTGTATCTTTGTTTTCAGGTATCATGGTGACATTCCATCTTTGTTTGTATGATCATCTCTAATAAGCTTGGCTATATACCATTGTAACTTGTCATGTTGTAGAACTTTTGTAGGTCAACATAAATGATTACCAGCAAGCTCTAAATCTGTTGATGAAAGTTTTATTTGAGTGCTTTCAGTTTGTCAATAGAATGTTTAGATTTCTAACCAAAGGTAGGTAAAACTTCCAAAGAAATGAAAAGGATATAGTTTACTGCTTATGCAGTCTTATGCTGTAAAATCACCATAACCATGAATCACTCGGAAGTTTTGAGGAATTTTCTGGTGGGATCTTTTGATTTGTGGAAAGTACTGCCTCACTTGTCTACACTTTATTTTGACCCCCCACCCTCCTTTTTAAGAAAGATTGGCAGGATTTTTATGTTATGCTTAGTTATTGGGGGAAAATTCCCATAATGGTATTCATTTTGCATAGATATGTGGTAAAAACATAGAACATACTGCACCTATGACTTGAAAAAAAAAAATTTATTTAAGAATAATGCCTTCCTCACAGTTTGTGTCCTTGTCCCCTATAGGTCTTGGAAACTAAAGGCTCTCTTATCAATTTGATTGATTATCAAGTTGGCTTTTCATTTCACTATATCTGCTCTGCTGCTGAAGATGTGTATTTATTCTTTTTAAAAATATTTATTTTCTAATTCTTTAGGTTTTGATTGCACTCTCTTTTATTTGACATTCTTGCCATTTGAGTGACTTGATGTGCTTATAGCCTTATGGCAAAAATTATGAAATGGACATATGTCACGAAAGGTAGCCTCTTCATGGTGAAATTTATGCAAGTTAATATGAAGATGAAGCTACCTATCAAAAAAACATATATGATGACGAAGCTAAGGCCCTTTATTTGCACATTTTTAAAAGAAGCAAGTGAAATGTTTGAGATGTACATTTATACAATGAGTGATCACCTATCAGCACTATGCATTGTAGATGGCTAAGCTGCTTGATCCTTTAGGAGAGTACTTGAGCACTAAAGTGATTTCACGTAAGCATGGCACCCAAGAGCATCAAAGGGTCTTGATATCTTGCTTTGGCAAAAAAGTGCTGTTCTGATTCTTGATGATGCAGAAGATGTAGGTACATTTGTGATCAGCTGAATATCTCTGCTTAACCAATTTATTTTCACTTTAATCTGATAATATCTGTTACACAATACTTTTGATCTTACTGTTTTACCCACTAATAGAAGAGGAAGTTCTTTCAACATTATGAGTCCTCTTATTTGTAGGGAAGAGAGTCAGATTACAGAAATGGGCAATTTCATCATTATTTGAAGTATGTTGTCGTTTCATTCTCAAAGGTTCTTGCTACATTATATTGAACTGGACTCATTTATGTTTTGAAATTAACTTGATTGTGAAACACCATAAAGAAGTAAACTTTAACTTTTCAGTTTTAAATTATAAACTTTTTTTATTCACTTTGGTTTCTCTTTAGTCAAACTGAGAAGGGTGAAGGAAAATTAAAAAACAAAAAACAAAAACTTGCTTATGGATTTTATGAGATGCATACATGTTGATTGTGACTTTTATATTGTAGAATGATGAATAGAACTGAGAAGTAAAAATGACATTGTTTAGGAGCCACTTGAAATACGGAAGAAGCCTAAAGGTTGCTTCTAATGTTGCTACACTTGGATTATTCAAAAGATATGTAAACGTGTGTTTATGCATTAATATGTGATGTGTGTTTTTTGGCAAATTTTACAAATTTGAGGTTCTTTGGTAAATTTTTTTTTTTTTTTTGGTTCTATGTATGTGTGATTGTTATTTATCTTAATTTTTACCTATCAAAAACACATCATTTATCCTGATGCTTGAATGTCTAGATGAAGGATTTGCACTTGATCCATTGAGACCAAATTCAATCATGCAAGTGATTCTTCTGCCAATAAAATACTAGACTGTAACATGAAATTAATTATTTTACCCAATTTTGTAGTCTAACTTGCAAAATGATTCTAATTGTAAAGCTTGATAGTTTGCAACTTACTTTGGATATGATGCTTTTATGTATGATGGAGTATATACTATATTTTGGAGTTGATCTCATTTTTAGTAGATTTCACGTACATCGCATAGGTTAGCGACTTGTATATCTAAAAGCTGAAACATAGAATTTATTGCTACTGAGCTCTTATTATGCCACCTCATCGCCACGTCATTGACCATATAATTATTATTTTTTATTTTTATTCCTTTTTCTTTTACAAAAATATAAATAGATTATTGACTTTACACATTTATCTTGGGCGGTTTTAACATTACATATTCATCTACTTTAATTTAGAATTTATTCTTTTTTCTTTTTTCTTTTTACAAAAATAAAATAATATATATATATATATATATATATATATATATATATATAAATTTATTATTGACTTTACACATTCAACTTGGGTGGTTTTAACATTATATATAATTTTGCCTTTACATATTCATCTACTTTAATTTAGATGTTTATAACTAATTAATGAAATCAACGAAGAATCAAAAACCAAAAACAATGTCTATATATATCTATACTATTTATAATAATGGAAGGTTTGTATTACATTTTTTAAAGCTCTTTATGCACTACATCTATAGCATCTTTTCTTATTTTTTGTTTCTTTTGCAATTCTTACTTTGTACAACTTTTCATCTTCTTCAACCATTGTCTTTTTAGTTCAATCTTTCATCTCCTCCAATAATTTTTTTTTTAATTTCCATTTAATTCCCTTTAGATTTTAAAGTTTTTTTTTCCCCTTATCTTCTTAAATTATACTGTTTCACTTTGTTTAACCTTTCATCTACTTCCACCCTTCTTCTTCCATCTTAATTTTCATATAAAGTTATTCTTACTTCATTTCCACCTCTCTCCCTTATTCCTTCCAAGTTGTCCACGACAAAGAGGTCAATACTCTCTCACTCTCTTTCTCCACTTTTGTTTTTCTTTTGGTGGATTTTTTTTTTTTATTGTTTCAACAACTTTTTTTTTTTCTACTAATGGTTCTTTTTGTTATTGCTAATTTAATTATCACATCACTTTTTTTTTTTTTTTATCTTTTTGGTAAATTTCTATCAACTTTTATGCATATTTAGGTAGTTTGGTATTCCAATTTCCGATCACAAGTTCTTTTTCCTTATCACATTGGTTTGATTTGGATTAATAATTAGTTGTTTTGCAAGTTAGAATTTGATTTTTTACAGTGATCAATATATATTTGAAACTATGAGACTTTACTAATTTTTGTTTATTTTTTAATCCTTTGGAGTGGACAAATTACTCTTAATAGTTGTATTAGAAGTACTCTATATTGTCATTTATTTAGAGAAAAACAAAGGTTAGTCAAATGAAAATAATTGGATGGGTGACATATTTTAGCTTTTACAATTGTATTTTAGTTATTATTATTATTTTATAAGAATGCATATATAGAAATTTAATTCTTAGATTTTGCTAATCATTGTTTTTTTGATAATATGTTTTGAGTGGATGAAATTGCGATTTCAACAAAGAAAGTAACCTTAATAGATTTTTAACAAAAAATTGTTTTCCTAATTGGTCCAATTAATCATTGTTAAGTTTTATTAATTTTTTTAGTTACATTTTTTAGTGTTTTGGATTGTAAGGCAGGAAAAAAATAGGGTTTGAGATAGTTTTTTTAAAACGAAAAGAATATTTTTCAAATTTTATATATTTTTTAATAATTCACAAAATGTTATAAATACCTTTTATTTTAAAAAATGAATATTTTCGTTAACTTGCCTTTTGAATTTATGAGAAAAATTGTATTGCTTTCATTTTGGTATGACAAAAATTATATTTATGATTTATGATTGTTCCTATATTACATTTATGATTGTTCTTATAATAAATAAAAATATGATTATGAAATACATTACTCTTTATTAAAGTATTCCAAATTGTAAAAAAAATAAATTTAATAAGCGAGATCATCCTAAAAGAATTATTATGCGCAACACGCGAGTTCGCGGCTAGTGATATCTAAAAGCTGAAACTTAGTATTTACTATTGGGCCGCTTCTATTTAGCCACGTCATAGTATTTCAGTCCATTTGGTCCACTTTGGTCTATTTGGTCCACTACGGTCCATTTCAATTCACTTCTGCTTTGTTAGGTCTAATTCGGTCCATTTGATCTACTTTGGTCCATTCGGTCCATTTCAATTGATTTTGTCAATTTGGTCCGTTTAGGTCCATTTTGGTTCACTGCAAGTCATTTGGTCCAGTTAAGTCAATTTTTTCCTTTTCGGTCTACTTCAATCCATTGTGGTCAATTTCATTCCACATCAGTCCATTTGATCAACTTCAGTCCATTCATTCCATTTCGATCCATTGTGGTTTAGTTCGATCAACTTCAGTGATACATTGTGAGAAGATGTTCATGTTGAAAGAGTTGATGCTTCATTAAAAATTATGTCACATTCTCAGCATATGTTGGTAGGTTCTTGATTTAGTCCACTTTGATCCATTTAATCCATTTCGGTTCATTTTGGTGATGCATGTGTCAAGATGTTTGTGTAGAAAAAATAAGTTTTTTTTATTGACAATTGTGTTACATTCTCAATGTAATGTTGGTAGGTTTTTTTTTTTTTTTTGTAAAATTTCTTTTTTTTTTTATGTCATTAAAGCCTTGTAATTTTTTTCTAATATAAATTACGAATTTACTTATATTTGCTTTCTATTTAAGTCATTCAAGACATGTAGAAGATAAACCATTTATAAGGAATACTAGAAACAAATTCCAATCACACATTACATTATTTACAAAATATGCCGCTTATATAATAATTGAATGTAAAATGCATTATATTTCCAATAAATAATAATAATTACAAAATTTATGTGTGTTTGTGTGTGTATTTATTTATATGACCATGCATTAAGTTAGGTAATTATCATTTATTTTCTGTAATTTTATAAGTATGCTCATACATACTTATAAACAAGTAAAAAACAAGTTTGATTTATCAATCTCTGTAAAAAACATGTTGAGTGAATCAAGTAAAAAACAAGTTTGCCACTATCAATCTCTGTAGATTGATCTACAAATTAGGCGGAATATGTATGAAACACCTTTTGATATTCGTAACCTAGTCTTCGGATTCAAATCTCTAGTTTTAAGACCAATTCCTTATCATGTTTTTCTTTACTTTTTGTATAGTAACCAGGAATGAATGATGTAGGACCAAAACCTTGTAATTTTTATTTTCTATTGATACAATGATATAATTCAATTTAACATCAATAAAGATGTACATTCATCCACGGTTATATTATTATTTTTAATAAAATAAGTGGTGACTTCATACACATACACACCCGTAAGGATTTCCAAGACCAATTAGTTTAGTCTAAATTTAGGGACAAAATTAGCTTTTGCCCCTTTCTATCAAAATATCCAGCATTTTGCCCCTCTTTTGAAACTAATTAGGGAAATGCCTCTCTTTTGAAACTTGATTTTCTCAAAATCGAGTTAAGTCCTATAGTGGTGTTTTAAAAAGCCTATAATGATGTTTTAAGTACCCTACAGTGGCGTTTTGTAACTTGAGCTCCATAAAATCGTGTTATAGGTAAAAAAAATAAAAAATAAAAAATTGCCTGTAACTCGAGTTCCAAATCACCACTATAGGCTCCTTAAAATGCCACTGTAGGGCTCCAAAATTTTTTTTTTTTTTAACTCAATTTTGTGAAAATCGAGTTTTAAAAGAGGGGTATTTCCCTAATTAGTTTCAAAAGAGGGGCAAAATGCTGGATATTTTGATAGAAAGAGGCAAAGGCCAATTTTGTCCCTAAATTTAGTTAGAAAATGAGATAGTCACACTATGCCATCTTTAGATAGCCATATCTCATTCATTTCAAATCCAGATCAAGTCAAAGTTGAGTTTATTTGAAAGGCCCAAATATGGGCAAAAATTATCATGGAAAAATATATGGGCAAAAGCTCATAAGCTTTTGAAATTTAAGCATATGGAAATTTTGTTGTTTTTGAGGAGCTTTTGATCCAGACTTAACCCTAATATGAGTCTAATACAATTTTATTAACACAACTTAATTTTGACATAGTTTTTCATTAGGATTTGCAAACACGTCTTTGAACCCTAATAAATTTGATAATGTAATATCTCATAAACAACATAATGCAATAAAACAACAAATTTTATTTTGATTGCTCACGTGCCAATCATATGTTGGTTTCTTAATTCTTACCACTTTCCACTAAGCATGGTCACCAGTGGCTCTCAGCCGCCATCTTAAGGGAGAAATTTTTGAATTAGAACTATTTTTTTCTATGTTAGTAAATTGGTTAAATAGATTACAAGTAGCCTTAAACCTTTTTTGTTATTGAAGAGGCCATTTTAAGCCTTTATCATTTATATAAGACTAATGTCACATTCTAAGGGAATACAATTGTGTTTAACTTAAAAAAATGTCCAATATAAATATCAATTATAGGATATGTAAAAGATAAATTTTATGTTCACAATATTTAAATAACACTTTTACAAAAAATGATACATGGCAAGTAGTTATTGGTTTAATTTGAACCCACCACAGAAATTACTTTGTAGTCTACCAGTAATATTAAGTAATAACTTACTACCTAAGATTTATTGTGAAAATGTCTTAGATGTAACACTTAGTATAATGCAATGGATATGAAGTTTGGCTATCGAGCCTCTAACAGTGTAATAGTAATTTCATTGGTTGAGGGTGATTGGTTCTTGCTTGATGAAGATAATCTTTTTCCCACAAAGGAAGCAGGCTCTTTAGGTTCAGGTAATAAACTCTCACCATGCAACATCATAACCACAGATGACATGTTAGGCTGATCTTCATGATGTTGTTGCAAACACAAGAAACTTATATGGAGGCAACGAACAAACTCCAATATGATGCAACAGTCTTCTAAGCAAGTATCAAGTAGATCTAAAGGCCTACATTCTTTCCATAAATTCCATGCCTAAAACATTGAAAATTTTCATATCATTATCTATATCATTATAAGTAAAATGGATAGTCAATGCTTTTGAGAACTCACATGTGCAACAAGGTTTAGACTTTGGCTAGGATGGATAAACCCTCGATTTTTCTTTCCACTTAATATCTCCAGCAACAATATTCCAAAACTAAATACATCTGATTTTACTGAAAATAAACCATCAATGGCATATTCGGGTGCCATATAACCACTGCAGAACATCATTAAGAATGAAACTCTTTGAGTATAAAAAAAGAAATTTTAATAATAGAGCATGTAAAGAATTCTTACTAAGTTCCAACCACTCTCTCTGTATTTCCTTCAGTTTGATCTCCACCAAAAATTCTAGCCATGCCAAAGTCAGAAATTTTTGGGTTCATCTTACTATCAAGTAAAACATTACTTGCTTTGAGATCTCTATGTATAATTCTCAATCTAGAGTCCTCATGAAGATAGAGAAGCCCTCGTGCAATCCCACAAATAATGTTGAAGCGTATAGACCAACCTAAAACTTTTGCTCTCGTTTCATCTGGCAAGTTTCTCATTTGTGTTAATACAAAGTCCAACTTGGACAATAAAACACAAAATTGAAATTTATTTATATAATAATAATAAAGGGACAAATATTTCCTCTAAACTAGGTTTGAAAAATCTCCTCCCATCCATTATGTGGTTGTTCATAAAACCATCCATAAGTATTAAATTACATGATTCATTAAATAATTTAAACATGTCATATGACTATTAAGTAGATTAGGTGACTCAAAGTACATAAGGGTAATTTTTTAAGTTGCCACATGGTGAGTTGGAGGAACTTTTCCCAAAATTGGTTTGGAGAAATTTTGTCCTAAAAGAATTTCATGAAGTTTGGAAAAAATTAGTAAGTTTTTGAGAAGTTCAAACCAAAAATGAAGGAGTCTAAGCTTCCGTTGGGCATGTATTCATAGATTAGCATTGTCTCATCTTCTTCAATGCAATAGCCCAAAAGCCTAACCAAATTCCGGTGTTGCAATTTGGCAATCAATATAACTTCATTTTTAAACTCATTTAATCCTTGTATAGAACTTCGTGAGAGCCTTTTCACTGCAATTTCATGTCCATCTATTAGTGTACCCTGAAAATTCACACTTGTAAGTGGATTTTATTGATATAGAATATGTTGATAATTGCTTTTTTGGTGGTCTTTATAAAATTATCTTGTATATTTACCTTGTATACAAGTCCAAAGCCTCCTTCACCTAGCTTGTTATCACTTGAAAAGTTGTTAGTGGCAATGACTATGGTAGCTAGGCTGAAGAATGGGACCTCTAAGTCTTCACTTTGGAGTTCAATGTTTTGGTCTAACATGATATTGTTCTCCATTTTATCTGATAAGAGCAAGATGGACTTCACATTATACAAAATAAACTAGAATAATGACAACTTTTAAATTCAGTTAGACCCATCAATTATACAGTTGAATTATTATTTAATTTCAAAACAAATCAATTATATGATCCAAAGTGTCAATATTAACAATCAAAACAACAAGTCATATTGCAAAATAATAAAATCAATAAAAGCATGAGACACATATTATGATATTGAAGTGGAAAACCGATGGAGAACTCACCAAAAGGGGAAACCATTACAATGGTAACTTATTTCAAGGGTAACCTATCCTAACTAAGGCAATCTATTATAAAATGAGTTTTACAAGCTTGCCCAAAACCTTTGTATCTAGACTCTTCAATGCCAGAAGATAACTCATTGCTGTGACATCAAACACTTCAGAACTCTGAACTTCTTTTTTGGATTTCTTCACAAATGATTTGTCCACGTCAACAAACTAGAAACTCTAATGCAGTCTACGACACCTATTTGAAGATTTGATCTACAATTAACTCAATGGAAGAAAGGGTCCGTGTGGTTTCAAACTTCAGATCACAAGCTCTTAAAAAAACTAGAAGGCGTCCTTAAAGATAGCTCATAGAATGAAAGGCATGGTTTTCTCTCTAAAATCTTTGAGTTTTTGCCACTATAACCTCATTGTAAATCATGCTTAGATGGTTTAAATAGGTGTTAACATGTAGGGTTAGAATTCTAATCAGAATAGGATTGGAATTTTGTTTCTGCAAGGGTTGAGTGAGGATCAGGCGAGGCCTCGCTTGCCGCTTGGGCCGCAAGTATTTGTTCCCTTGAGTGAGCCTTGGTTTTCACTTGAGCGAGCCTCTTCAATCAACGATACTGTAACCAGATTTTTAAATTTCGTTGACAAAATAATAACAGGTAGAAGAATACTCCCTATCAATCTGAGGTTTCTTTAGTCTAAATTCACCCCCCCTTTTTGTCACAAAATGGCAAAGGATAGTCTAAAGGTAATAGTTTAGCTTAAACAAGGCAGTGAAAAAATGACCCACCATAGAGTAGTGTATAGATGCCAACAAAGATGCAGCATGCAAGAAGATACCAATAAATGTCTGACATGGGCATAGGGCACTAAGTGCCATTAGCACTATGTGTAGCAACGGTACCAAGGAGATGCTCCAAAAATAGAACGCACAAAATTGACACTCGGAAGACCCGAAACAAAAACTAATTCTGATACCAAATGCACGAAGTTGAAGAACGTAAGATGTGGTTCGTATGCTGTCCAAAATGCAAGAAATTCATGAATAATCAATTAATATGCCAAAACAAAACAACCATACTGCTTGGAAATTGAGGTTAACCCAAAAACTGTGATTGTGGCATATTATCAAGCCAATGTGCAAGTGACGAGTGCGGTGAATATATGACCTTCCAAATTTTTTCCCACTGAGCAGTAACCAGAGTCAAATAAAAAAACATGAACATTTTGCTAAGTGCTTCAGTAAGGTAGAAACAAAAGTCAGTCAATCCCAAGAATTTACGATCATACATACGAAACAAGTTTTGTAGAATTAAAGGCCAAGATCAATGACAATTCAAGTGAGAAGGAAAGCTAGAATAAGAGACGAGACTGGTGCAAATTAACAGTAGCAAAGGTCAGAAGCAGTTTATGCAGGGTGCAGGGGTATTAATGTATTAGACTTAAATTGACTAAACCTACCAGAAAGGTCTTGCTCAAGCAGAATTTAACAAGTCGATTGAGTAGGCTTGAAGAATTGGCAAGCAAAGTTTAGGCGAGGGTAAAGCGAAGATGTTGCTTTAATAGCGTTCATGCAGTTTTATTTATTTATTTTAGAATAGAATTCATATGGAATGAGACTTAAAAGTAGCTTAAATGTATGTATATGAAAGGATTGTGGCAAGACTAAGAGGATATAATCATAGAACAGAGAATTTACATATTAGGTGATGGTGAATGAAATGACTAATCACTTTCCTTCAAGCGCGCAGGAAATGTGACTCCATAATCATTCTATTTCTATATTTTTTTAAAGGGAAACCAGGTATACCCTTAATAGCTCTGACCAGGTATACCCTTAAATTCACCCGGTTGAGTTAAAATAAATTGATGCCAGTTAATTAATTTAATTATCGAAATTGATTAATTATGTCAAATTACATGCAAATCGTGAAAACACCAACAAATCGCCAAATAACTAATATGCAGCAAAAAATAAATTAATATAGTGATTTATTGACAAATGGGAAAAATCTCTCGCAAGGCAAAAACTCCACCAGGTGAATTTAAGGTCGCCACTCCTAAGAATCCACTAATAAATAATCAAGCGATTACAAGTATGACGAATCTTACCACTACCCTGGCCTATCCCAAAATACAAACCTACAGTTGAATGTTTGCTCCAATACTCAATTGGACTTGATGATCTTGTAGTATACTTCTTTCCTTTGTTGCACAAATATCCAATCAATAAGTACTTGATTATAAAATCCTAAGGTGCTTAAACACAGTAGCTTCACACAGAATATATGAGTTCTAGATCTTTGTTTCTATACTTGATGACTTTTAAAATAAGCCTTATATTTCTATAAGGTTGTAGAGAGAGAAACCCTAATCATTCAAGTCATCATGAGCCGAAATTCAGATTTGAGAAATCTAAAATCGTAATTCTCAATAGATCAAGCTTGTGTCGAGCTTGTATCAAACTTCTTCATTAATCCTCAATAGCAGGTAGTATTAAGCTAGTGTCGAGTTTTAATGAAACAGTTTTTCCTCACTTGTTTCTTGGATCAAACTTCATGTCTTTAATGGTACCACTTGATAAGTTAGAACAACGTACTTCTTGATAAATTAAACTCACCTTAGATTTACCCAATTACAAATAAAGTGCGTTTTGTCAAAGGATTAGCCAATTACATAGAAAATATTACTCTAACAATCTCCCCCTTTAGCAATCCAAGAGAAAACCACAAGCATAATTATGAAAGAAGCTACCTTTAAAAGAGCCCTATTCCTCTTTTATTTATGCACTAGCTTAAAGAAGTCATTAGAACTTCATTCCTTTACAAAAAGGAGCCCTAGATCATACTATTCTCTAAATAGAATTCATAGACCAGAAATATAACAAAATAATGGTTCTAAAAGCCCATCTTTCACCAATCTTGAATATCATTTAGATTAATAAGATCTAGACATAAGTGCCAAAACATACAATACCAAAGAATGAAAACTTTTTCTTTAAAAAGTAAAACATGTAAATTTCCATCAAGAAAATAATCATGGACAATGCTTAGCTTTACCAAAAGGGAAACACTTTCCTTTTGGTCATACTATTGAGTCTAATTTCCTTTTGACAACAATTAGGGCAACTAGCTTGTCCAACTGTTTGGTATTATAATTTCTCTTCTTACTACCCTTACCTTTCGGTAAAGGCTAAGAATTTGAATTAAATCATGTTGATCATAGCCTTAGCTTTTAGGATTTCTTCTGTTGCGTAGAACTAACTTATCAACTCAGATAATATAAAAAGAATTTATTTTCAAAACAATCGGAATTGATCAAATGATTCTAATAAGAACTTGTGGATCATATCCATATGAGATTAACATTTAATATCTACATCTAAGAATTCCAATTCATTTAAAAATAAAACATTTTCATAAAATGATATAGAATTGGAACTCCTTAAGCCTTTCTTAGCACTCAATATGATTCATACCAAACATCTCATTTAGACTTAATATAAAGTCTAAGTCAAGTACTAACTCTTGCATCTTATGCTGTAGCACACTTGAGATAGAAGCCAATGTAACATTTTAGCCTTTTAATGGAGACTATGATCACATCATAAGCTATCTTCCATAAATGCATAATATATAGGAAATTATGAAAATGCTGAATTGAAACATATTTATGTACTTCAACTCCTTTAAGCACCATGTCCAAAATTATTTCTTAGTTAATGTGATTCAATTAAAATAGTAGTTAGAGAACAAAAATTTATGACAACTTTATTTTGAGACTATGAACATAAATACAAGGACATTATAATTTTGCATCCATAACCATATAGTATCGACCTCGAAAACCATACTATACTAAGTGCAACGACAACCTAATCCCGCAATTAATATTCCTCAACATAGAGTGAATACCAACCACTATGATCAAGCGAGAACTATTCTTATTATTAATGCTATTATGGTAACTCTTACAAAACAAAAATAATTTGCCACTCTTCCTTTAACCTCTAAGTAATAATGACATAGCTCATTCGGGAGGTTAACATTACACTTAGTCTAATGTACACCATTATCTAGAATCATGTGTAGCCACATTTCATCTCTCTTATTGTGTTTAAACTTGTAGTACCATGAAACAAAACACCCTTCTTTGGGATCACGAGGCATATATGCCAAGACGAGGTGCTTGTTCACACTACTTTAAACGGGTAAGTTCAATCTTGTAGTACTATGAAGTAAACACCCTTCTTTGGGATCGCAAGGCATATACGCCAAGATGAGGTGCTTACCCACATTACTATGAACAGATAATGGAGGCCGTGAGATCCAACCCTTGTATCTCTCTCCCACTAGAAATTTTAAAACAAGTAGATTGTCTTGAAATCATTGTGATCTTATCACAATTCTAACCCTACACATCAAATGTACTTAATTGTTTAAATTCGATGTGATCTGACTAAGTCACGTTACAGTAGCGTAATGAATATTCGCGTAATCACAAAGAAGTTTAATCATATAATCTGTGAAGTAAATAACCTTCGTATGGAATGCAAGGCTCAAGGCCAAGACAAGGTATCTATTCACATTACAATAAACTTAACAAAGGGTTGTTTTAGCACTCCCACTTGTTATTTGAGTTTTTCTTTAAATAATTGTGATCCCATCACAACTAATAACCTTGCACTTGTTGAAGACTCTAATCTCATTAGAGTCACTAACTAAAATGGAAGTCCTAAACTATTTAGGATTCCTTAAACCCTAATGGATCAAAAATTAGTTATAAAGAACTATATCCTTAATTTACTAGATAAAGTATTCTAATCTCATTAGAAACTATATTACCTTAATTATAATTTTAATCTCATTAAAAACCTCTAATTAAAATAAATTAAGGACTTTTAATCATACAACAATTCCAATCTCATTAGAATGTTTCTTAAAAGAGAGGTCCTAAACAAATTAGGACTAAGAGTTCTATTTAACTAACATCTTTGATCTCATTAGGTCTTTTAGTTAGAAAATGATTAATAAATGTCCTTAACTTTTAAGGACTATAAAAATTAATTACTTTATATAGAAACATGTGTAATCTCATCACACACAATCTTTCCTTTTATCAAAGTTTTAACACTTAATCAAAAAGCAAGTGAAAATTCAAAATTCAGTACCTTCGATCGGTCAAATCTTTTCCTCGATTGATTGAAAAAATGAAGAAATAAATCACAAATTCACTGTCTTATTTGATCGATTCTCGATTCCTATTCGATCAGTAGAAAAGAACATTCGATCGATTGAAAGGGATTCTTGATTGATCTAGACAATGAAGAATTTCATCATAGAGTTTCTGCCTGAATTGATCGGTTCTCGATTCCTCTTCGATCAATCGAAAAGAACATTCGATCTATTGAAAGGAATTCTTGATCAATCCAGACTCGCAAAACTGAATTTTTCTCAGAATTTTTTGATAACCATTTTTGACATCTTCATTGTTCTTGCAAAAAAAAAAAAAGAAAAAGAAAAAAAACACCTTTTGATTTTATCAACGAAGATTTGCAGATCAAACAAAAGGGTTTTCAATATCAAGATCAAGAACCATAATAATGCTAGAAACCTTGAAAACATAATCCTTATCTTATTAGGAATAAATTTCATTTAAGGATTTTAAGCAGTAACCAATAAAAAAACTTTAATTCTATCATCAACGTGAGAGTATCTCAAATCAGTGTATATATCAGAGTATCTTTAACATAAACTTTGGATCACAATATTTTCATAGAGCTAGAAGGGCTTTCTCATGAAAGCTCATGGGATAAAAGACATGGGTTCTCACTCTAAAAGCTTTGACTTTCTGCTTCTCTTATCTCATTGGAAATTGTGCATAAGATGATTTAAGTAGAATTCTAATCACAACAGTATGCAAATTTTGTTTCTACGATTCTCACTCGTGTGAGCCTCAAACGAGAGTTAGGTGGGGTCTTAATTGAGCAAGCTTTAATGAGCCACCTGAGCCCGCATGTACTTTACTCGCTTGAGAAAGCCTTGTTCTTCACTTAAGCAAGTACATAAATAAACTCCCTTTTTTATCCTTTAGATTTCTTTTTTAAAATTAGAATTATCCTTGATTGTGTATGCCTTGTTACGTTAATGAAAGTAGGCTCCCTTCCAATGTTTTACTTAAAATTTATTTTCTTTGCAATTATGAAATACTTTGATGTTAAATAGAGCGAAGTGACTTAGCCTTGAATATGCTTGTTTTAAGTTTTGGACTTGGATTAACTTATGGAAAGTAACTTCGTCCATTGAGGATAGAATGAGAGACCCAAGAGCAACCCTCGTAGTGAAAAGTTTCCTCGAACAAATTCATAAACACACTTGCTGCAAGTACTACAAATGCTTGTTTTAAGTTTTAGACTTGCGTAATTATTTCAAAAAGCTTATACAAATTGAATGAGAGAAATATTGTAGTGATGTAGAAGTTTAAGATAGAAAGTGATAGAACATACGAGAGTTATATGATTCAGCCTAATAACTTACGCCCATAGTATAAAACCTTGAGATATTTTGTGTGTTGAAGTATAGAAAACCCTAACAAAATTTTTATAATTGTAATAGAGTCTAGGTTTAGCCCTAGACAAGCTCTACACTAAAGGTAGAAAGCTTGTTGATGCCTTGAATTTGGAATAAACTTGAGAAGATCTGGCACGGTTTGAGAAAGTGGTTTTGAAAAGAGTATCAGATCCGAGTAATGTTGCATGGGTCTTGTAGCTGATGTCATGTTGACGTCACTAGCTTACATGGCAAAAGTGTTCAACATGGCACTTTATACGTGGCTGTGTTGATGTGGTGCTAAAGTGACTACGAACATTGGCAGATGACAAGTGCTGACGTGATTAGTTTCAGACAAGTTATTGGATCGGATCTAGCCAAATTTAGGCCCAAAGAGACGCTACTAACACGGCAGTGGCATGAAGGTGACAACATGATGATATCAAGCAGGGAGCTGGTCCTCTCACAAGCGGATGAGCCCACATGTGTTTTTCTTATGTGCCTCATGCAAAAGAGATTTTTCCTTAAGCAGCTGCAAGAGGACTGACATTAAAATGACCTTTGGGTGACAGGTGATGAGCGACATCGTGGAAGCGTGTGAAAGGATGATTTGGAGATTTTCTTTTGAAAGGTGGCCGGTTGTTTTTTTTGGTCCTAAAGAAATATGGGTTGTCGGCTAGGTGGAGCCATCCACGTGTTTGTTACTTTGTTTAGATTGCTAGGCCGCGTTTCCTTAGAATAAAAGTTTGGCAGGTGGGGTACACGTCCCGCGTGAATCATACCACAGAGAAACCGCGGGCTGAGGAATAAGAGAAAATATGAGTCCAAAAATTCAAAGTTGGGCGTTCTTGTGCCAGTGGTGGCAGCAAGCAAGGGTGTTTGTTGGGGCAATAAAAAGACAAAACATGTGAAGAAGCAGAAGCAATTTAAGGCCACAGAAAGTGGCTCTGATAACGTGTATCACCCTAATTGGGTAACTAATTAAAACTCAATTAATACTCATGTTAATTAGGCGTAATTGGAATAATATCTATTTGACCCAATTAATAGTGAGTTTGAGTCTTATTTTAGCGGATGAATTTGAAGTAAATGAGTCTGGGTTGTATTTGCCACCCTAACTCTAATTGTGTCTTCAATGTAAAACATGAACAGAAGAGTAAGGTTTAACCAAAATAGAAGAGCCGAAGGTTGTTATAAAAAAGAAGAATCTTAAGGTTGTTATCAAAAAGAAGAGTCAGTCTATGGTTAACTTTAACGGGCTTTACAGGCCTCTGAGCCACTACATAAAATATAAACCTAAATATATTTTTAGCAATCATCATATTAGATGCACTGTAAGATTCTAGAAATAAAATTAAACAATCTTGCAACATATCTTTTCCAAATTAGGTAAGAGAAAGTAATATTACCTCTCAAGTTTTTCCATCTGCAAATACAGTAGGGAATCAAGAGCACTCCAAAAACTACGGCAATGGCAACCACAACTATTACAATCACCTTCGTCTTTTGCTTGTTTTTCACCGCTTGGTCCGCTTCATGGATGAATTTGCAATAGAAATGCAGAAATATTTTAAGTGCAACAGAATTTAATGCAATAAAACAGAAGGAAACAAATATTTTAGCTTTGGTGGCTCATCAAAATCCGAATAAAAGAGAAATTAAGACTATATACAGGCCCATACCTTGCTCTGAAGCAGGCATTCGAATATATATATCCTGGCTATTAGCATCCTCCTTGTTAGCTGCCATTTGTCTAATATCAATTAGTTCCCCAAACCACATGGCACAGCCACTTCCTCCATTTCGAGTATCTGAGTTTGAATAAGCAGTACAGGTACAGTTGTTCAAACATCTGACTCTGCAGTCATTACGACTCATAGTTTCGTTCAACAAAGAAAACGTGGTGTCTGGCATTTTAAGCCCAGAAAATTTATCAAACCCTATTTTATCCCCGCAGCTCAATTGCTTACTGCGTTCACATCCCTTATACCACTCTTCTGGGTTCCATGTTCGTAGTGATTTATGCTTGAATCCTTGTACACATTGACAGACAGGTGACTCACCCATGATACAATTTCCATAAGGACCACATAAATTGTAACTGTCGCATTTGTCTTTTGGCAAATTTAAGAACATGCTCCATTCTTTTTTTTCTTCAACCCACATATAGCGCTGATACTGTGATTGTGATTGATTCAAAACTGCTCTTGTGATTGCAGACTTTTCAATCATTTCGAACATGAAGTATACCTCGCTGTTGTTGGAGACAAACTTGAAGTTGTAAAGCGGGGTGTCCTGTAACTCCGCCATACCACTGAAAAAATTGCCATTCCATGGGCCGGACCGGAAGAACTTCTTCGAGCCTTTCTTCATGACTAATTCAGAGTAATTATGAAGTTCAAACCCCCAACTCAGTTCTCCTGGTGAGGGGTCATCTGGACTCCTCCATGCAGTTAGGCGCCTTTCAAGACCAATCCTTAAGTCCCACCCAAGCTTCATCCCTGCTAGCCACGTATCAGAAGGATAGTCAAAGCTTTGCCACAAATAGTTTCCTTCATTCTCTTCTCTTAATACTAGATTTCCTGAATCTAAAAGCTGTAATATTGGATTCCTGGCCTCTTTTGTTGAATTTACCGACCAAGCAATAGTCGAATTCTGGCCGAGAAGAACAAGATTACCTGAACTGTTTACCATCAACACGCCAGACAAGTCTGTGATTGGAGTGCCCCGGTTTGCTACCCAAACAACCGTTTTACCTGGGATTTTGTTATACCAAATTCCCAAGTAACGGTTTGTGGAATTACCTGGACTGAAGAACCCCAGGGCAAAGCCTTCATCTTTAGAGATCAAGGTTGTGCCGTTACTGTCACTGATGAATTGGGATTGAGGAATGCTATCAGCAGCATCCGAGAATACAAAGTACAAAAGAAGCAAACTGGAACTCAAAAGCACAGAAGTAAAGATGTCCATTGCTTACTATCCTTAGAGCTCTTACCCAACATGTAAAAGTTAGACCCATTATTCTGAGTAAATTAAGACCATAACATAGAACGCCATGCATTGACTTATGTTTTTAATTTTCTTTAGGAGATGCATTCACTCAGGCTGGTTGTTGTTCTTCGAATATTCTACATTTTTCTGTGATCAGGAATTTCCAAGTTACTCGGTTTTGCAGGAAAAATTTACCGTAGGGTCCACCTGAGAGGGAAGGCTCATGAATCTAACGCATGAAATACCCAATCGTTTTGTCTTGGTCCCCACTATATATGCAATATGATGTGAAATGAATGGAAAGGTCATGAGCACAAGGTTTTTGAAATTATAGAGCAGGATTCACGTATATTCTTCGATTGAAACGGGATGGAAGCCATATTTTTTTCATTTAATTTTTATATCTTTATTCAATGGGAGCTGCCAGCTGGGCTAGCAAGGACGGACCCGGGGGGCGGGGCCATCCCTGCCAAAAGATTAAAAGAAAAAAAAAAAAAAAATTATTGGTTATATTTTTTTAATTTCTAAAGTAGTGCACCATCTTCCAAAATTTTAGAGCCCTTTCATTTTATTTAGCCTAACCCAACTAGTAATTACTTAACTCAAAAACTTAATAAAAAAATATTAAAATAAAAAATAAAAAATCCTAGTTAACCCAGTATTAAAATACTAGCATTAGCTATTATAAATGTTAAATATTTAATATTTAGAACACCAAATATTAAAAACACTATTGTACAAGACATTTTAGATGCTATATTAAAATAGCAAAAGTAATTTTTGGTTTGTGAAAATAATTTTTTTTTTTTTTTTTTTGCAATAGCTGATACTCTTAAGAAAAAATTTTACTTCGTGTTCTGCTGTCAATGTTGGTAAATGATTGTATCTTAATGTATTAAGAAACAACAATTTTGCATATTTATCTTAATTGATAGTTTGTTAATACTATATAGATACCTGTGGACTAGTAGGAACTTTGACTAGTAAGTCTTAAGTTTGATCTAGACTTACAAACAACTGAGAGACTTGAAATTTAAGAGAAACTAGTTACTAACCCGTGTGATGCACGGAAATAACTACTAAATGAGTTTCAAAGGGGGGTAAAACCCAATATTTTTGAGTTAGAGTAATAAACAAAAATGTATGAAATTTAAAAAAAAATGATATTGAATAAATAGCAAAAACAAAATTTTAGTTAGGTAGTAAAAACAATGTTTTTTTTTTTTATTATTTTTTTGTAGGAAAGAATATGAGAACGAATGTTGTATCTCTGGTTTAGTTAGTGTTATACATATAGATAGGTATATACAAGATAGATTGTGAACGGTTTAGACCCCTAAAACAATAACCAGATTGCGTAGCCTAGATTAATTAGCCAAGTTGTTACTTAGTCAAATTATGCAATTCTAGGTTAAAACAATCACAAATCATATCATGCATATAAACATATAAAGCAGCGAAAATAATAAAGAACACAGTGATATGATCACCCAGGAAAACCAAACCGGTAAAAAACCTGGGGAGGATTTTACCCACCGATCCTCAAGGCAAAACGGAATCCACTAAGAAAGAATTGAAGTTCTTACAAAAGGACTTACAAGCTCCCCGCTTGACTTCCTAATGCTACCCACCAGTAGTAACTTCCTGACACGACCACGCGCAGGCTCCGAGTCCACGGACTACTTCTTTCTTTGTATTCCTTCAATCAACTACAAGCTCCTCACTTGTTTATCTTTAAGCTTCAAAGGCAGCAACCAAGTTGATCATCAAGATGTTGAAGTGATCTCAATCTTAAAAACCCTAAGCTTTGTGTAAAGGAAAGCTCCTCTAGATCTCACAAGAGATTTACACAAAACCGCAATGTATGAGCAACAATACAACTTGTGCAACTCTTAAAAACGTGGCTAGGGTTTGCCTTATATACCTAGGGCAAAAACATAAAACCCTAAACGTTTAAAGAGTTAGGGCTGAGTTGGAATTCTACAGAAAAACGCATCTGGGCCGACTTTCGATCGATCGAGTCTAACCTTCGATCGATCGAGCCAGGCCGAGAAGCCCCAATGCTTCTGCAGTCACTCGATTCCAACTTTACAATATTTAACCAACTTTGAGCGAACTTAAACAAGACTAAATACATTGTTTTGATCATGGTTTGCCAACATTACAAATTAAAGTTCTAAATACATAAAATCCTAAGACCTTAGAACCTAACAGATTGTAATATATATATACACACACGCACACACACACACTCACCAAAATATGTTTATTGAAAAGTCATAACCCTTCATATTAGATATATATTAAAGGCACTTATCAAATAAAAAGATTTCTATTAACCGAAAAGGTGTCTATTGAATGAAATGTGCCTACTAACCGAAAATGTGCATATTGAATGAAAATGTACCTATTGAATGAATATGTGCCTATTGAAAGGTCATAATCTTTTAGATATAAATAATGGTTTATATTCATTTGATAACTTTTTCTCAACTTCTTCTTTTTCATTTTTCTTAGAAACACAAGAAACTTGTGGGTTTTCGACAAAATTGTTATTTGTAGAACCTAATAAACTTAGTTGTATCTTGGGGACAAATTTGTAGTAACCCTTTAACAACTCTTATGTGGGGCAAATATTGTCTAAGGATAATATTCAATTTTGCCTCAAAGTCAATCAAATTTCCTGTTTGTCTACTGGGTTATAATACATGGAGAATGTGTTTGTGCATTAAGAGAGAAGAGAATTATACCTTTGTTAGAAAATGTCCGATACACACAGGACATTGTCTATTGGCGTTGTCATGGATTTATTGTTGTGAACTATCTCTCCAAGTATGCGGTCAATTGCTGCACTTGATTGTATAAAATATCATTAGATAGCAACAAATATGCCAAATACCCATAAACTAAAAATAGTCACGTAATATTAGAAATCTTAACTATTCAAACATGCAATCACCTTTGTTGACACCTAATACTCGCACCTTAACAGATCGGCCCCCTTGAACAACATCAACAGATGCATTTAAAATTGGGCCTGTCCATTGAAGTTGCATGACATTCAAAATGTGATCGGGGAGTTCTTTCTGTGATGTGTTTAGGATAAGAAGGATTTTTTTAAAATTTTTTTAAGAAATAGGATATGAAGGATTTTGATATGTATATTCGTTTTATCTATAACAGTTTCTAAAACAAACCCAAATATATATATATATATATATATATATATAGATATATAGTTATTCAGAATGTTGCTTATTTCAATTTATATTGCATCGGTGACTTACAGGTTGGTACTGAAAAGTGAAAATATTACTCAAACGTTACTTTGATTCCACCAAACGAAAAGATACAATACTTTGGTGTTTTTAAATGTAAACGTGACACTAATTTGTATAGCCACGTTGCGCAATAAGGTGAAGTCAACAAAAAGTCACATATTTTGATTTTATATTATACTAGTCCCTAACCCGTGTGATGCATAAGAATAACTACTAGATGAGTTTCAGGAAAAAAAAATAATGTTGTTTTATTTATTAGTTTTTTGTGGAAACGGATAAGAGATATAATGTTACTTCTTTAGTTTAGTTTGTGTTATGTATGTAAATATATACAAGATAGATTGTAATAAATATACCAAAAGGTACCTATTGAATGGTTATAACTCATAACCACTCAAATTGGATATACCAAAAAGTACCTATTGAAAGGTTATAATCCTTCATATTGGATATGTATTAAGGAGCTATTCACCGAAAGTGTGCCTATTGGTCAAAAATGTGCCTATTAAACGTAAAAGTGTTTATTGACCGAAAATGTGTCTATTGATAAAAAATGCATCTATTGACCGAAAATATGTCTATGAACAAAAATGTGTCTATTGACCAAAAATGTGCATATTGAGTGAAAAGATGTTTATTGAACAAAAAAAATACATATTAACCAAAAATGTGCTTATTAACTGAAAATGATTCCTAATGAATGAAAATGTGTCTATTAATTGAAAAGGTACTTATTGAATGAAAATGTGTCTGTTGAAGGGTCATAATCCTTTGAGTATAAATAGTAGTTCATATTCATTTGGTAACTTCTTTTTAACTTCTTATCTTTCATCTTTCTTAGAAACATAAGAAACATATAAGTTTTCTTCGAAATTGCTATTTGTGCGTTGGTTTTTTTTTTGGTTAAATAGTGAAAAGGTCCAGAAATCAAATTTGAAGAGAGAGAGAGAGAGAGAGAGAGAGAGGATTAAGCTCTGGATAATGTGTTTGTGGTACAGCTATTCAGGAGCCAAACACTTGTATTACAACATTTTTGGTATCTTGTACAATTCTGCTTTAGGGAGTCATAAATCGTAATGTTTTATTATAATGTTGTTGTGGGTGTCATGTACAATTTTGAACCTAATTTAATTATAATTATTTGATAAAAAAATGCCCAGCATCATGTTACCATTTCATGCACCGGTTTTTATTTTCATATATTGGCCAAAACTAGTATGCATATAACTTCATATTTGTTGGCCAAATAGTATCATGCAAATAAATTTCATTTGTTTTCTACTTATAAAAACCGAAAGAACATATAAAAACTGAGAGCCTTGATTTGGGTATAAATAGTAGTTTATATTCATTTGGTAACTTCTTTTTAACTTCTTATCTTTCATCTTTTTTAGAAACATAAAAAACCTATAAGTTTTCTTCGAAATTGCTATTTGTACGTTGGTTTTTTTTGGTTAAATAGTGAAAAGGTCCAGAAATCAAATTCGAAGAGAGAGAGAGAGAGAGAGAGAATTAAGTTCTACATAATGTGTTTGTGGTACAGCTATTCAGGAGCCAAACACTTGTATTACAACATCTTCGGTGTCCTGTACAATTCTGCTTTAGGGAGTCATAAATCATAATGTTTTATTATAATGTTGTTGTGGGTGTCATGTACAATTTTGAACCTAATTTAATTATAATTATTTGATAAAAAAATGCCCAGCATGATGTTACCCATAGTTGTCAGTATCGTACTATACATATCGCATTGTGTGTAAAAAGTTCCGTATCGTATTGGCGTATCGTAAGTGCTCATGAATCGTACGATACAGTGTGTGTATCATATGAATCGTATCGTATCATAAAATCATGCGTATCATACAATACATAGACAAATACTTTAAAATGAAATTTTTTGTTAAAATTTGTACTTTTATTTGCATTTAATTGTTAGACTTGTTTTTAACACAAAATTATTAGGTTACTTAATTTGGCCTAATAAAATAACAGATTCATAAGTTTTTATCTCTTCTCTTTCTCCTATAAAATTTGGACTACACAGTGCACACTTACACTTCACTTTAATATTTGCATATTTATTTTCTATACTATGAATAAGATATTAATTGACAATATAATTGTTTTTAATTTTTGTCATTATTGTTATAAGTCCAAGAAACTAGATTGCCAAGAAGAAATATATATTTTTAATTATTAAAATAAAAGGAACAAGAAGAGATAGTAAATATTAATGACGATGAAGAAAATTGTAATGAAGAAATAAGTTTGCAAAATGATAAACATGATAATAACATTGAGTTAGATTGGGTTTATTAGGCAATATGATGGAAAAAAATAATTATTTTTAGGATCATTTGTAATATATTCTCGCTTTTGAATTTAAGCAATTTGAATGTGTATGTTATAAACATATGCTAATTTGATTTATTTAGTTAGTTTGTTAAATATTATTACATAAGTGATGAATAAATTAGTCATTAGTTGAATATATTTAAAATTGATAATGAATATACCATTTATATATGAATATCTATAATTTTTTATAAATTTTATTAAGTGTTTGTGTATCTTACGATACACAATACGATACGATATACGATTCGGAAAAATAAAAAATTGATTCACGATACGATTCACGTTTTGACAACTATGATTTTACCATTTCATGCACCGGTTTTTATTTTCATATATTGGCCAAAACTAGTATGCATATAACTTCATATTTGTGGCCAAATAGTATCATGCAAATAAATTTCATTTTTTTCTACTTATAAAAACCGAAAGAACATATAAAAACTGAGAGCCTTGATCTGAATGCAAGGGGCCAGATTTGGGTTGGGCTGAGGAAGAGTAAATGATTGCTAAAGTCATAATCGACTAGGTCACAGATTTGATCTCGATAGAACTATTAGTTGGGACTTGTTTTTTTTTTTTTTTTTTTTTTTTTATGTTGAACTAATATATGTTTTTTTTTTTTTAATAAAAAATTTGATAGTTGGGGGAGGAAATCTTTCTTAGAAACACAAAGAAACCTAAGGCCTTCTCCAAAATTGCTATTTGTAAATCGGTTTTTTTGTTAAATAGTGAAAATGTTCAAGAATCAAGCCAAACCAACGGTAGCAACAATAATACTGAACAATTTCTTTACATGCCTTACAAATGCTATTCTCCATAGATTTCTCATTTTCTTCACTACGCCTTACAGATGTTTTTCTTCTCAATGATTTTTTGTTTTTTGTTTTTTGTTTTTTTAATATATACATCTAATGTGAACGGTGAGTAGATACAGAAACTTAACAGGCAAAATGAAAATGTATAATTGCTCAGTATTTTAAAATGTATACGTGGCATAAATTTATATAACCACATGACGCAAGTGGTTAACAAAAAGTCAAACATTTCACTTTTATATTATACTAGTTGCTAACCTGTGCAATACTCAGGAATAGCTACTGAATGAGTTACCGGGGGGGAAAAAAGCAATTTTTTTTAGTTGCAATAGTAAGCGAAAATGCATTAAAAAAATGATATTGAAAGAAATAGTACAAAGTTTTATTAGTTAGGCAGAAGAAAACAATGTTGTTTTATTTATTAGTGTTTTTGTGGGAAGAAATAAGAGGCAAAATTTTGTATCTCTAGTTTAGTTTGTATTGAATATATAGGTATATATAAAATATGTTGTAATATATATGCCAAAAAGATGTCTATTAAAAGGCCATAATCCTTCAAATTTGATATACTAAAGGGTGTTTATTGAAAGATCACAACCCTTCATATTGGATATACCAAAAGGTGTCTATTGACTGAAAAAGTTCCTATCGAATGAAAAGGTGCCTACTAGTTGAAAATGTGCATATTGAATAAAAATGTGTCTATTGACAAAAATGTGCTTATTGAATGAAAATGTGCCCATTGGCCGAAAAAGTGCCTATTGAATGAAAATGTGCATATTGACTGAAAATGTGCCTATTAAAAAATGAAAATGCACAACGTACTGTTCGGTGTTTTTAAATGTATACGTGTCATTAATTTATATAGCTACATAGCGCAATGAGCAATGGTTAACAAAAAGTCAAATGTTTCGGTTTTATATTATATTAGTCACTAATCTGTGCAATGCACAGGAAAGTTCTTAGTAATTCTAAAATATTGGCAAATCAAATGTTTTAAAATTTAAAAATCTTAAAGAGCTTACATTAGCACCCATCAATTTGTCTTCAAAGCCAATGCTAAATAGATATACAAATTGCATTCTTATATCCTCTATCATTTGCAAGGTGACTGGGTTCTTTCCATTACGGTTTGCATCCTTCCATCCTTCAAAAACTTTAAGAAGTGCTATGTGGTTACTGAATAAGAATGTCTATAAGGTTACACAACATTCTTCTCATTACAATCAACATCGTAAAGCTAATATCTAGTCCAAAAATGTGTAACCAATGTTACATATTGGCAGGGACGGAGCCAGACTTTAGACTTAGGAGGGGCAAAAAATATGTTAAAAAAATTTCTTGACTTGTAACTAAATGAGATTATCTTATAAAAATTAATGTTTCCATTACTTCATTCTGTCATTTATTTAATTAATTTTCAAATGTTTCTTCAATTTCAAACCTTATAGCTCTACTAATTGAGAAATTTTTTTTTTTTAAATGTAAACAAAGAGAAGATAAGAAAAGCCCATACCTCAAACGTTTACCAAAAATAAAAAATAAAAGAAAACCTCAGACGTTTCAACTTTCAAGTTAAACCAATTTAACCAATTAAATATTAGAAGTATTTCCTTAAAAATTAATAGCCACACTCATAGCCCACTAACTTAGCAAGTCATATAGTTGTATTCCCTTAAAAATTAATAGCCACACACGTGGTCCTCTTAGTAACACACTCAATAGCTTATGGCCACACACAAAAAAGAGCTAAGAGTGAACGGGAGTAGTCTAAGTACAAATTCTTCATCTCTCTCAAATAAACTTTCTAAACAGAGTAGAGTGAGTGACTTTTCAGATATTACTGGTAAATTTTTTTGAGTTACCTCCTCATTCCTCAAGAACAATGCAGAATGGGATGTCAAAGAGGTTTTTTTATATATATCTTACCGTTCAAGGATTTGTTACTTGTTTTTGGGGAATTTGTTTGTTGTCTGTGGAGAGGCCATCAACTAAAGTGATGGACTTTATTTTTCATTTTCTTTTAAATTTATTTTGGTTGGGTTGTAAGGGCCAATTTGTAAATTGTTGGGGGAGAGGGGGGGCCAAGAGTAATTATCTTGGACCTAAATGTTAAAAAAATTCAGAATATATATACTATTATGATTTTTTTTTTTTAAATCTAGGGGGGGCCATTGCCCCCCTTAGTCAATGAATAGCTACGTCCCTGCATATTGGAGTGTAGTAGAGGGCAAAGAGTATAGCAAACATTTTCTTACGCCCAAGCCCACATGGCTTAGAGTTCTAATAATGATCAAAACAATTAAACAACCAAAAAAGACAACAATTTCTTTCAAACTGAATAAATAACCCCTTTGGAAATGCTGTAAAAAAAAGAAGAAGTAACAACAAACGCCTTCTTGAAACTAATTATAAATCAAAACATGAATTAAAACCAAATCTAAACTTAATACCCGATCTTGAAATCAATGGTAAAACAAAACTAAATAAATAAATAAATTCAAAGAAAGGAGGAGGAGAAGAAATGTAACTAATAGTAAGCGATCGGGTAGAGGAGGAAGCAATTGAATTGTAAGGTTTTCCTGTGTATCATGGGTCTTTATTAGGTTTTCGGTTTGGGAGTAACAAAGACAACTCTTTTTTTTTTTTTTTTTTTTTTTTGATAGGTAAGAAAGAAAATATTATCAAAAAATGAATAGTAGGAAAATTACACAGAGTTCACAATAGTGAACAAAGAGTAACAGTGACAACTTGTAGTTGGATACTTGTGTCATACGTTGTAACCCAATGATTGATTTCTGTTGGAAATTTAGACCCCTTAAACCAACCAGATTAACCTATAATGAGCCAAGTGATTAACTTAGTCAATTCATGAAAATCTAGGTTATCACAATCACACAATCATATCAAGAATATATAAAGCAGCGGAAAATAAATAACACAAGATATGATGACCCAGGAAAACACACGGTAAAAACTTGGGAAGGATTTGACCTAACTATCCTCAAGGTAAAAAGCAAATCCACTAGAAAGAATCGAAGTTCATACAAAAGGACTTACAAGCTCCCCGCTTGACTTCCTAATGCTACCCACCAGTAGAACTTACTTACATGACCACGTGCAAGCTCCGAATCCGCAAACTCCTTCTTTCTTTGGCCTTTGCAAAACACAAACACCCACGTCTGTGACTTTGAGATCCCACTCAAAGGTTTATCAACACAAACTCTCCTGTTTGTGACTCCAAGACCACCATTGAAGGTTTAGATCATCATCACCTTTGATGACTAGAGAAGGCAGCAACTTCTACAACACCAGATCTTGAGATTCTTTAAGGAATAACACCGGTAGAAAACATAAGAGAGTTTTTGTGTACAAAACCCTAGATCTACAAAAAAAGGCATAAGAGGCACTCTAATCTCTCTAAAAAAACTCTAAAAACCCTACCTAGGGTTAGCTTATGATGTCCTTTAAATACTAGAAAAAACGGCTCGCGATTTGGGTTTCAAACGGATAATTTATGGCCTTTTTACGTTTGTTGATTTTGTTGATACGCGACTTTCGATCGATCGAACCAACCAGCTTGTAACTCATTTGTTTTTATCCTGAACTTGAAGTTTTTGTCTTGGGCTTCAATGTAGACCATTCTAAACTAATAAGACTTAGTTTTTGTCATGTTTTGTCATGGTTTGCCAACATTACAAACTCAAAACCTAACAATCTCCCCCTTTGGCAATCCGTGACAAAACACACATACAACATAATGCCCATATACAATAAAATGCCCAAATACATCACACATCCCAATCTAAGACTCCTAACCTAGAAGTTGCAAGAACAGGTAGAAAGTCTTGATCAGAATGTACCTGTCTTTCCTGAAACACTCAACAAACACATCACCGCATGTGTGGAAAGAAAGACATATAAACAATAATATGAAACAGAATATAAAAAAAATTCTAACTCTCCCCCTAAGTTAGATACATCAAAAAGTTTTTTATATTCTCCCCCTAAACAAAACAAACAGGTCATCTATGTCTCCCCCTTTTTGTCACGTATTGACAAAGACTACCTAATCAGAAGGTAGCTAGAAAACATACGCAACAGAGTAAGAGAAAATAGAGACAACTCCCCCAATGAAGAGCAACAACTCCCCCTAAGAACCACAAAGGTTAAAAAAAATTTCTCCCCCTACAAAAAAAGGAAAAACACAACAAGTTTTGGGAAAAACAGTTTTGGGGGAAAATAAAGGAGGTGGGAAAAAAAACAAACCAAAGTTAAAAACTAAGGTGAGGATACACATGAAGAAAAAATATTCTCTCTGTCAATAAATGCAAACTTGACATTGTGTGTCCCATAAACAGTTGCATGAGTAGAGAAAATATTTGCACATTGATTATCCATCATATCTCTTAAGAAAAAATATTTTCTACAGTTCACACATGAAAATAGCATATACTAAAAGTACATAACTCAAAAATTAATCAATCAATTTTTTGATCAAGTTGAGTACCTAATGTAGCAAAATATATGCATGCTATGTGTGAAAACAATGAGAGATATGACTGCAAAACTGCAAGATGGATACAGAAATCAATGCAATGCATGTGAATCCTAAACATAAATGATGCATGAACAATCACAATGTCATGATGCATGTTCTAATGTAGTAAAAATTAAGTTCAATTAAAGGTTAGATTAACAAAATTGGCTTGAACATAGGGTTTCTAACAAAAACCCCAAAATTTAAGAACCACTTGTTGAAATTTTTTAAAACAAATTAATGAATTGAGCATCACAGAACACAACATACAGACTATAATGCTCAATTACATCAAAACAACAAGCCAATTTCATCAATTTTAACCTAATTGAACAAAATCCCCAATTCGGGTACATTCAAGCTCTAGGATGTCCAATTTCTCAAACTTTAAACACATTTTGCATTAAAATCAATGAACTTTTAATCTTGGATAGTCACAACAAGATCACACACAATATAATGTACCAAGTTTAACAAAGAGTAACTTGTGTAGTGTGTGCAACTAACAAAAGCTTGAAATACATGTGAGGTGATATGTGAATAGAAATCAACCACAAAGTCTACAAAATTCATCACATAGAATTTGAAAGAGATTATCGCCAAAAGAGTTACATCATATAACTCTCACATCTCCTAGAACAAAAGCTTGCAATCTTGTAAGTTTCTTGAATTTTTGCCTCATAATATACACACCAATTTTAATTTATGTGAGATGACATCAAGATTAATAATACACACCAATTTTAAGCATTAAGCAATTAAACCGAGGCTACACCTTATGTTCTTTTTGTGCATGTGCTACACTTTCTCGAGCACAAAATCTTATGATATGCACTAAGGTGTTCGTGATTGGCTAGTGAACAGTGGTGAGATGGTTATTTATACATTTCTCAAAAGGATCAAGTCCGACAGTCAAATAACATGTGACTTCAAGATTAAGACAAAGTGATAAACACCACAAACATCTTTCCCACACAACATGCACTACACAGCTTCAACTAGTTAAGTGCAATAAATAAGCTCATCAAAGCTAAACAAGGTACATAAACTTATTATGTAAAGATAATATGGCCATTCCTTGATTTCAAATCCAAGAAAAATAATGCAAAACACAAAAAATTTTGGATTTTAAAAAATTTTATGACCAAAAACAAAAAGCACATACTATGCTAAATGAACAATGCAAAAGCAATGCATGATAGTGCTAAACTAAGCTATAGAAGGTACACAAACAAGAAATATCAATTTCTTAATTAACCCATGAATACATGTACAAACTAGTACATACTCACACAAAATCAGAAATAGCTTAGCACAAACTATTCAAGTTTTACCACCATGTTAAGCATGTTCTAAATAAAGAGAGAGATATCATAATTCATGTAATCCTCAAGAAAAATAAAACAAGACTCAAAATATAATATTTTTGTCTTTTTGAAAAAAAATTTCAATGTTTTTGGATTTTTTTTTTAATTAAAAAAAACAACAACCAAAAACAGAAACAAGACATGTCCACAAACAATTGAAAGAATTAAGACAGGGACAAGTCAACAACACTCACCTTAGAGAATCTTTTCTCATCCATATAGCACGAGATTTCAGCTTTGTAGGTGAAAATCCATGAGAAGTAGAGTGTCTACGAGGGATTACACCAATCTTCTGAGAAAGACTAAAATCCTGCAAATTCCTTTCACAAGCCAACAAGCTCAAATTTTTCAAAATAATATGAAACAATTTATATGGACTTATGGCAGGAGAAATATCATCACATATCCTAGATTGACATACAGAATGCTTAAATTTTAATTTATGACAATTAGGACGAACGTGACCATGGATACCACAAAAGTGACAAACATGAACAAATTTAGGAACATCAGTATTCCTAACAGTAAGCCTAGTCTCAGATTTTGGTTTTTGCCTCAACAAAGAACAGTTTGGTCTAATATGACCAACAACACCACAACGGTGACAAGTAGGCACAAAAACAGATTTATTATGCTCTCTAATAATAGGTTTAGACATAGGTTTAGAAATTTCAGCGTCTACATTAGAACTTTTACCTTTGTCTAACCTAGCAAAATAAGCTTTTTCTTTATTATTCCTCTTGAAAGGAGGGATATAAACTTTTTCAGTTTTAGGGTTAAGAGAAACAGAAACACTTCTGTTATCATCAACAGGCTTGGTACTAGTCAAATTTTCAATTTTAGCTTTAGATTCAATTAACTTTTGTTCCAAACTTTTCATCTTCTCATCTTGAGAGGAAATTTGATTTCTCAAAAATTCATTCTTTTTATTAGATTCATCTAATCTCACAATCAAATCCTCTTTTTCAAGATTAGTCAATTTTAACTCTTCCTTTAATTTCTTAGCAATTTTTAAAGATTTAGATAATTTCTTACAAAGAGTTTCAAAAGCATCAAAAAAATCAACAAAAACAATAGTGTCCTTTTTATTCAAAACATCACAAACATGAACAGAAAGACACTTCAAATTGTCCATGACAACAGGGGTCAAGGATCAGCTCTTAGATCAAAAGATCTAAACCAGAAGAGCTACCCGCTCTGATACCACTTGTTGGAAATTTAGACCCCTTAAACCAACCAGATTAACCTAGTTAATTAGGCAAGTGATTAACTTAGTCAATTGATGTAAATCTAGGTTATCACAATCACACAATCATATCAAGAATATATAAAGTAGCGGAAAATAAATAACACAAGATATGATGACCCAGGAAACCACACGGTAAAAACCTGGGGAGGATTTGACCTAGCTATCCTTAAGGTAAAAAGCAAATCCACTAGAAAGAATTGAAGTTCATACAAAAGGACTTACAAGCTCCCTGCTTGACTTCCTAATGCTACCCACCAGTAGAACTTACTGACACGACCACGTGCAAGCTCCGAATCCACGAACTCCTTCTTTCTTTGGCCTTTGCAAAACATAAACACCTATGTTTGTGACTTTGAGATCCCACTCAAAGGTTTATCAACACAAACTCTTCTGTTTGTGACTCCAAGACCACCATTGAAGGTTTAGATCATCATCACCTTTGATGACTAGAGAAGGCAACAACTTCTACAACACCGAATCTTGAGATTTTTCAAGGAATAACACCGGTAGAAAACATAAGAGAGTTTTTGGGTACAAAACCCTAGATCTACAAAAGAAGCACAAGAGGCACTCTAATCTCTCTAAAAAACTCTGAAAACCCTACCTAGGATTAGCTTATGATGTCCTTTAAATACTAGAAAAAACGGCTGCGATTTAGGTTTCAAACGGATAAGTTATGGCCTTTTTACGTTTGCTGATTTTGCTGATACACGACTTTCGATCGATCGAACCAACCAGCTTGTAACTCATTTGTTTTTATCCTGAACTTGAAGTTTTTGTCTTGGGCATCAATGTAGACCATTCTAAACTAATAAGAGTTAGTTTTTGTCATGTTTTGTCATGGTTTGCCAACATTACAAACTCAAAACCTAACAATTTCCACCCTCTAGTCTAGACTGAAATCAATTTTCTTAGAAAAATTTCAATATAACCAATCAATGTGGCAAATTATGCAGAGGAAAATCATTAAGGGATTATTACCTTTACTTGCTTCAAAATAGAATAAACCAAAGTTGTCTTTCTAGGATCAACATGAGCCACAATCTCTATATTCCTTATGTCTCCTCATAACTAGTTCTTCTCTAATAGGCCACAACACATAAACCTTTATCAAAACGAAATCTAGGCTAGATACCTAAATCAAAACTAAGTAGTCCATAACAACCAAACCTAAATCATATTCAATGCCAAAATATTTGTTTATAAGAAAATACGTGTTATTTGTTTATAATGTATCAAACTTCTTCATTAATCCTCAATAGCAGGTAGTATTTAGCTAGTGTCGAGTTTTAATGAAACAGTTTTTCTTCACTTGTTTCTTGGATCAAACTTCATGTCTTTAATGGTACCACTTGATAAGTTAGAACAACGTACTTCTTGATAAATTAAACTCACCTTAGATTTACCCAATTACAAATAAAGTGCGTTTTGTCAAAAGATTAGCTAATTACATATGTTGGGTTTTAGACCCCTTAAAAACAACCAGATTGGTTAGCCTAGATTAATTAGCCAAGTTGTTACTTAGTCAAATTATGCAATACTAGGTTAAAGCAATCAAATAATCATATCAAAAGAATAAAGCAGCAGAATAATAAAAGGCACAATGATATGATCACCCAGGAAACCACACGGTAAAAACCTGGGGAGGATTTGACCCACTGATTCTCAAGGCAAAACAGAATTCACTAAGAAAGAATTGAAGTTCTTACAAAAGGACTACAAGCTCCCCACTCGACTTCCTAATGCTACCCACCTGTAAAACTTACTGACACGACCACGTGCAAGCTCCGAATCCACGGACTCCTTCTTTCTTGAATTCTTCAATCAGGTACAAGCACCCACGCTTGTTTTTCTTTAAGCTTCAATGGCAGCAACCTTGTTGATCATCAAGATGTTGAAATAATCTCTACCTTGAAAAACCCTAAGTTTATGTGAAGGAAAGCTCCTCAAAGATCTCACAAGAGATTCAAATAAATAGCAAATATGAGCAATAAAGACTTAGAGAGGTTTGGGTACAAAACCCTAAAAATAAAAGGAGGCACAAAAGGCACTCTAATCTCTCTCTGCAAAGTCCCAAAAACATGGCTTAGGGTTTCCTTTATATAGTGGGAGAAGTAGATCTGAAACCCTAATCCTTAATGGGCTTAAGCTGCTATTTGGGCCGACTTAAAATTCTGCAGATACGATTTTCGATTGATCGAGCCTGTTCTTCGATCGATCGAACCAGGCAGAATATGAAGTCTTCTTCCTGCAGCTTGTATGTTCTTGAATCTTGACTTGAATCACCTTAAGCATTGTCTAATAAAACCTATAGACTCTAAGATCTATATCTAAACAAGTTTGTGTTCACGATTTGCCAATTGTTCTAAACATTTAAAACCTAACAAACTCCCCCTTTGACAATTCGTGACAAAACTTTCATACAGAATGAAATGCTCAAATACAAGAACAACCCAATACAATAAAATGCTCATTACAACAAATACAACTTAACTACTATCCATCAGTTGCAAGTGTAGACAGCAGCTCAATTGAATCAACCTGTGTATTTCCTGAAACACTAAACAAAATGCATAAACGCATGTGTGAAAAATACAAGTAAACAAAAATAAATTCTTGATTTCACATAGCACAAAATAAAGATATATACCAATGAAGAATTCATAAGTATAAATCAATAAGAAGTGAAACAAGAAACAGAAATAAAAACATAAGTAAACTAACTCTCCCCCTAAGTTAGATACAACAAAAAGTTTTTATTTTCTTCCATTTCAAAAATAATTTCAACTCCCCCTAAACAAGACAAACATGATTCCCATAAATCAGTAATTTCTCCCCCTTTTTGTCACGTATTGACAAAGACAACTCATAGAAAGAGTAAACAGTCAACATACGCAATAAAGGATAAGAGAAAATAGAGAATCAAGGGGAACACAAAACAATTCAACTCTATAGAAAATAGAGACAGCTCCCCCTATGAACAACACAGGTTAAAAAAAAAAACTTTTCTCCCCCTATAAAAATAGGAAAAACAAAACAAGTTGTGGGAAATACAGTTTTGGGGAAAAGTAAAGGGGGTGGGGAACAGCACCAGCACCAGCACCAGCAGGATCAGGAACATCCTCACCAGCAGGACCAAAGTTAAAAACTAAGGTGATGATACACATGAAGAAAAAATATTCTCTCTTTCAATAAAATGCAAACATGGCATTAGTGACCCATAAACAGTTGCATGAGTAGAGAAAATATTTGCACATTGATTATCCATCATATCTCTTAAGAAAAATATTTTCTACAGTTCACATATAAAAAAGGCATATACTAGAAAGTACATAGCTCAAAAATTAATCAATCAATTTTTTGATCAAGTTGAGTACCCAATGTAGCAAAGTGTATGCATGCTATGTGCGAAAACAATGAGAGATATGACTGCAAAACTGCAAGATGAATACAGAAATCAATGCAATGCATGTGAATCTTAAACACAAATCAAAGGCAGACTGCAAATTAGCACAAAAACAATATAGAATAAAAATATATATGATGCATGAACAAATACAATGCCATGATGCATGTACTAATACAGTAAAATATTAAGTTCAATTGAGATTAAATTGACAAAATTGGTTTGAGCATAGAGTTTCTAACAAAAACCCCAAAAATTTGAAAACCACTTGTTGAATTTTTAAACAAATTGATGAATTGAGCATCACATAATACAACTCACAGAGTATAATACTTAATTACATCCAAACAACAAGCCAATTTCATCAATTTCAACCTAATTGAACAAAATCCCCAATTTGGGTACATTCAAGCTCTAGAATTTTCAATTTCTCAAACTTGAAACACATTTTGCATTAAGATCAAGGAACTTTTACTCTTGGATGGCCACAACAAAATCACACACAATATGATGTACCAAGTTTAGCAAAGAGTAACTTGTGTAGTGTGTGCAACTAGCAAAAACTTGAGATACATGTGAGGTGATATGTGAATAGTAATCAATCACAAAGTCTACAAAATTCATCACATAGAATTTAAAAGAGACTATCACCTAAAGAGTTACATCATATAACTCTCACATCTCCTAGAACATAAGCTTGCAATCATGTAAGTTTCTTGAGTTTTGCCTCATATTTATGTGAATTGGCATCAAGCCTAATAGTACACACCGGTTTGAATTAAGTGAATTGGCATCAAGCCTAATAGTACACACCAGTTTTAATTAAATGAATTAATTGAGGCTACACCTTATGTTCTTTTTGTGCATGTGCTACACTTTCTCAAGCACAAAATCTTATGATATGCACTAAGGTGTTCATGATTGGCTAGTAAACAGTGGTGAGATGGTTATTTATGCCTTTCTCAAAAGGATCAAGTCCGACAGTCAAAGACATATGACTTCAAGATTAAGACAAAGTGATTAACACCATAAACATCTTTCCCACACAACATGCACTACAAAGTTCAAACTAGTAAAGTGCAATAAAATAAGCTCATCCAAGCTAAACATGGTACATAAACATGTTATGTAAAGATAAGGTGGCCAGCCTTGATTATAAATCCAAGATGTGAAATACAAAACACAAAAATCTTTTTGGTTTTAACAAACGTTATAACCACTTGTTGAGATTTTAAAAAAAATTTATGACCAAAAACAAAAACACACATTGTGCTAAATGATCAATGCAAATACAATGCATGACAGTACTTAACTAAGCTATAGAGGGTACACAAATAAGAAATATCAATTTCTTAATTAACCCATGAGTACATGTACAAACTAGTGCATAAAGTCAAAAATAGCTTAGCACATTTATAACACATGCTATTCAAGTTTCACCACAATATCAAGCATGTTCTAAATCAAGAGAGATATTAAAACTCATGTAATCCTCAAGAAAAATAAAACAAGACACAAAATAAAATATTTTTGTCTTTTTGAAAATTTTCAATGTTTTTGGATTTTTTTTTATTAATAAAAAACAACCTAGAAAAAAACAAAACAACCAAAAACAGAAATAAGACATGTCCTCAAACAATAGAAAGAATTAAAACAGGGATAAGTCAGCAACACTCACCTTAAAGGATCTTTTCTCACCCATATAGCACAAGTCTTCGGCTTTGTAGGTGAAAATCCATGAGAAGCAGAGTGTATTTGAGGAATTACACCAATTTTCTGAGAGAGACTGAAATCCTGCAAATTCCTTTCACAAGCCAACAAGCTCAAATTCTTCAAAAGAATATGAAACAATTTATATGGACTTATGGCATGAGAAATATCATCACATATCCTAAATTGACATACAAAATGCTTAGGTTTCAATTTATGACAATTAGGACGAATGTGACCACGGACACCACAAAAGTGACAAATGGGAACAAATTTAGGAACATCAGTATTCCTAACAACAAGTCTAGTCTCAGATTTCAATTTTTGCCTCAACAAAGAACAATTTGGTCTAATATGACCAACAACACCACAAAGGTGACAGGTAGGCACAAAAACAGATTTATTATGCTCTCTAACAGTAGGTTTAGACTTAAGTTTAGAAACTGCAGCGTCAACATCAGAACTTTTACTTTTGTCTAACCTAGCACAATAAGCATTTTCTTTATTATTCCTCTTAAAAGAAGGGACATAAACTTTTTCAGTTTTAGGCTTAAGAGAAACAGAAACAATTCTGTTATCATCAGCAGGCTTGGTACTGATCAAATTTTCAAGCTTAGCTTTAGACTTAGCTAACTCTTGTTCCAAGCTTTTCATCTTCTCATCTTGAGAGGAAATTTGATTTCTCAAAAATTCATTCTTTTTATTAGACTCATCTAATCTCACAATCAAATCCTCTTTTTCAAGATTAGCCAATTTTAACTCTTCTTTAAATTTCTTAGCAATTTTCAAAGATTTAGATAATTCCTTACGAAGAGTTTCAAAAGCATCAAAAAAATCAACAGAAATAATAGTGTCATTTTTATTCAAAACATCACAAATATGAGCAGAAAGACACTTCAAATTGTCCATGACAACAGGGGTCAAGGATCAGCTCTTAGATCAAAAGATCTACAACAAGAAAAGCTACCTGCTCTGATACCACTTGTTGGGTTTTAGACCCCTTAAAAACAACCAGATTGGTTAGCCTAGATTAATTAGCCAAGTTGTTACTTAGTCAAATTATGCAATACTAGGTTAAAGCAATCAAATAATCATATCAAAAGAATAAAGCAGCGGAATAATAAAAGACAAAATGATATGATCACCCAGGAAACCACACGGTAAAAACTTGGGGAGGATTTGACCCACCGATCCTTAAGGCAAAACAGAATTCACTATGAAAAAATTGAAGTACTTACAAAAGGACTACAAGCTCCCCGCTCAACTTTCTAATGCTACCCACCAGTAGAACTTACTGATACGACCACATGTAAGCTCCGAATCCACGGACTCCTTCTTTCTTGAATTCTTCAATCAGGTACAAGCACCCACGCTTGATTTTCTTTAAGTTTCAATGGCAGCAACCTTGTTGATCATCAAGATGTTGAAATAATCTCTACCTTGAAAAACCCTAAGTTTATGTGAAGGAAAGCTTCTCAAAGATCTCACAAGAGATTCACATAAACAGTAAATATGAGCAACAAAGACTTAGAGAGGTTTGGGTACAAAACCCTAAAAATAAAAGGAGGCACAAGAGGCACTCTAATCTCTCTCTGCAAAGTCCCAAAAACGTGGCTTAGGGTTTCCTTTATATAGTGGGAGAAGTAGATCTAAAACCCTAATCCTTAATGGGCTTAAGCTGCTATTTGGGCCAACTTAAAATTCTGCAGATACGATTTTCGATCGATCGAGCCTGTTCTTTGATCGATTGAACCAGGCAGAATATGAAGTCTTCTTCCTGCAGCTTGTATGTTCCTGAATCTTGACTTGAATCACCTTGAGCACTGTCTAATAAAACCTATAGACTCTAAGATCTATGTCTAGACAAGTTTGTGTTCACGATTTTCCAATTGTTCTAAACATTTAGAACCTAACAACATAGAAAATATTACTCTAACAATCTCTCCCTTTAGCAATCCAAGACAAAACGACAAGCATAATTATGAAAGAAGCTACCTTTAAAAGAGCCCTATTCATCTTTTATTTATGCACTGGCTTAAAGAAGTCACTGGAACTTCATTCCTTTACAAAAAGGAGCCCTAGATCATATTATTCTCTAAATAGAATTCATAGACTGGAAATATAACAAAATAATGGTTCTAAAAGCCCATCTTTCACCAATCTTGAATATCATTTAGATTAATAAAATCTAGACATAAGTGCCAAAACATACAATACCAAAGAATGAAAACTTTTTCTTTAAAAAGTAAAACATGTAAATTTACATCAAGAAAATAATCATGGACAATGCTTAGCTTTACCAAAAGGGAAACACTTTCCTTTTGGTCATACTATTGAGTCTAATTTCCTTGGGACAACTACTAGGGTAACTAGCTTGTCCAACTGTTTGGTATTATAATTTCTCTTCTTACTACCCTTACCTTTCGGTAAAGGCTAAGAATTTGAATTAAATTATGTTGATCCTAGCCTTAGCTTTTAGGATTTCTTCCGTTGCGTATAACTCACTTATCAACTCAGATAATATAAAAAGAATTTATTTTCAAAACAATCGGAATTGATCAAATGATTCTAATAAGAACTTGTGGATCATATCCATATGAGATTAACATTTAATATCTACATCCAAGAATTCCAATTCATTTAAAAATAAAACATTTTCATAAAATGATATAGAATTGGAACTCCTTAAGCCTTTCTTAGCACTCAATATGATTCATACCAAACATCTCATTTAGACTTAATATAAAGTCTAAGTCAAGTACTAACTCTTGCATCTTATGCTGTAGCACAATTGAGATAGAAGTCAATGTAACATTTTAGCCTTTCAATGGAGACTATGATCACATCATAAACTATCTTCCATAAATGCATAATATATAGGAAATTATGAAAATGCTGAATTGAAACATATTTATGTACTTCAGCTCCTTTAAGCACCATGTCCAAAATTATTTCTTAGTTAATGTGATTCAATTAAAATAGAAGTTAGAGAACAAAAATTTATGACAACTTTATTTTAAGACTATGAACATAAATACAAGGACATTATAATTTTGCATCCATAACCATATAGTATCGACCCCGAAAACCATACTATACTAAGTGCAACGACAACCTAATCCCGCAATTAATATTCCTCAACATAGAGTGAATACCAACCACTATGATCAGGCGAGAACTATTCTTATTATTAATGCTATCATGGTAACTCTTACAAAACAAAAATAATTTGCCGCTCTTCCTTTAGCCTCTAAGTAATAATGACATAGCTCATTCGAGAGGTTAACATTACACTTAGTCTAATGTACACCATTATCTAGAATCATGTGTAGCCACATTTCATCTCTCTTATTATGTTTAAACTTGTAGTACCATGAAACAAAACACCATTCTTTGGGATCACGAGGCATATATGCCAAGACGAGGTGCTTGTTCACACTACTTTAAACGGGTAAGTTCAATCTTGTAGTACTATGAAGTAAACACCCTTCTTTGGGATCGCAAGGCATATACGCCAAGATGAGGTGCTTACCCACATTACTATGAACAAATAATGAAGGCCGTGAGATCCAGCCCTTATATCTCTCTCTCACTAGAAATTTTAAAACAAGTGGATTGTCTTGAAATCATTGTGATCTTATCACAATTCTAACCCTACACATCAAATGTACTTAATTGTTTAAATTCGATGTGATCTGACTAAGTCACGTTACAGTAGCGTAACGAATATTCGCGTAATCACAAAGAAGTTTAATCATATAATCTGTGAAGTAAATAACCTTCGCATGGAATGCAAGGCTCAAGGGTAAGACAAGGTATCTATTCACATTACAATAAACTTAACAAAAGGGTTGTTTTAGCACTCCCACTTGTTATTTGAGTTTTTCTTTAAATAATTGTGATCCCATCACAACTAATAACCTTGCACTTGTTGAAGACTATAATCTCATTAGAGTCACTAACTAAAATGGAAGTCCTAAACTATTTAGGATTCCTTAAACCCTAATAGATCAAAAATTAGTTATAAAGAACTATATCCTTAATTTACTAGATAAAGTGTTCTAATCTCATTAGAAACTATATTACCTTAATTAGAATTTTAATCTCATTAAAAACCTCTAATTAAAATAAATTAAGGACTTTTAATCATACAACAATTCCAATCTCATTAGAATGTTTCTTAAAAGAGAGGTCCTAAACAAATTAGGACTATGAGTTCTATTTAACTAACATCTTTGATCTCATTAGGTCTTATAGTTAGATAATGATTAATAAATGTCCTTAACTTTTAAGGACTATAAAAATTAATTACTTTATATAGAAACATGTGTAATCTCATCACACACAATCTTGCCTTTTATCAAAGTTTTAACACTTAATCAAAAAGTAAGTGAAAATTCAAAATTTAGTATCTTCGATCGGTCAAATATTTTCCTCGATTGATTGAAAATATGAAGAAATAAATCACAAATTCACTGTCTTATTTGATCGATTCTCGATTCCTATTCGATCAGTCGAAAAGAACATTCGATCGATTGAAAGGGATTCTCGATTGATCTAGACAATGAAGAATTTCATTATAGAGTTTCTGCCTGAATCGATCGGTTCTCAATTCCTCTTCGATCAATCGAAAAGAACATTCGATCTATCGAAAGGAATTCTTGATCGATCCAAACTCGCAAAACTGAATTTTTCTTAGAATTTTTTGATAACCATTTTTGACATCTTCATTGTTCTTGCAAAAAAAAAAAAAAAAAAAACACCTTTTGATTTTATCATTGAAGATTTGCAGATCAAACAAAAGGGTTTTCAATATCAAGATCAAGAACCATAATAATGCTAGAAACCTTGAAAACGTAATCCTTATCTTATTAGGAATAAATTTCATTTAAGGATTTTAAGCGGTAACCAATAAAAAAACTTTAATTCTATCATCAACGTGAGAGTATCTTTATCAGTGTATATATCAGAGTATCTTTAACATAAACTTTGGATCACAATATTTTCATAGAGCTAGAAGGGCTTTCTCATGAAAGCTCATGGCATAAAAGACATGGGTTCTCACTCTAAAAGCTTTGACTTTCTGCTTCTCTTATCTCATTGGAAATTGTGCATAAGATGATTTAAGTAGAATTCTAATCACAACAGTATGCAAATTTTGTTTCTACGATTCTCACTCGTGTGAGCCTCAAACGAGAGTTAGGTGGGGTCTTACTTGAGCAAGCTTTAATGAGCCACCTGAGCCCGCATGTACTTTACTCGCTTGAGAAAGCCTTGTTCTTCACTTAAGCAAGTACATAAATAAACTCCCTTTTTTATCCTTTAGATTTCTTTTTTAAAATTAGAATTATCCTTGATTGTGTATGCCTTGTTACGTTAATGAAAGTAGGCTCCCTTCCAATGTTTTACTTAAAATTTATTTTCTTTGCAATTATGAAATACTTCGATGTTAAATAGAGCGAAGTGACTTAGCCTTGAATATGCTTGTTTTAAGTTTTGGACTTGGATTAACTTATGGAAAGTAACTTGGTCCATTGAGGATAGAATGAGAGACCCAAGAGCAACCCTCGTAGTGAAAAGTTTCCTCGAACAAATTCATAAACACACTTGCTGCAAGTACTACAAATGCTTATTTTAAGTTTTAGACTTGCGTAATTATTTCAAAAAGCTTATACAAATTGAATGAGAGAAATATTGTAGTGAAGTAGAAGTTTAAGATAGAGAGTGATAGAACATAGGAGAGTTATATGATTCAGCCTAATGACTTAAGTCCATATTATAAAACCTTGACGGCTGCAATATATTTTGTATGTTGAAGTATAGAAAACCCTAACAAAATTTCTATAATTGTAATAGAGTCTAGGGTTAGCCCTAGACAAGCTCTACACTAAAGGTAGAAAGGTTGTTGATGCCTTGAATTTGGAATAAACTTGAGAAGATCTGGCACGGTTTGAGAAAGTGGTTTTGAAAAGAGTATCAGATCCGAGTAATGTTGCATGGGTCTTGTAGCTGATGTCATGTTGACGTCACTAGCTTACATGGCAAAAGTGTTCAACATGGCACTTTATACGTGGCTATGTTGATGTGGTGCTAAAGTGACTACTAACATGGCAGATGACAAGTGCTGACGGGATTAGTTTCAGACAAGTTATTGGATCGGATCTAGCCAAATTTAGGCCCAAAGAGACGCTACTAACACGGCAGTGGCATGAAGGTGACAACATGATGATATCAAGCAGGGAGCTGGTCCTCTCACAAGCAGGTGGACCCACATGTGTTTTTCTTATGTGCCTCATGCAAAAGGGATTTTTCCGTCAAGCAGCTGTAAGAGGACTGACATGAAAATGACCTTTGGGTGACACATGATAAGTGACATCGTGGAAGCGTGTGAAAGGATGATTTGGAGATTTTCTTGTGAAAGGTGGCCGGTTGGTTTTTTTGGTCCGAAAGAAATATGTGCTTGTTACTTTATTTAGATTGCTAGGCCGCGTTTCCTTAGAATAAAAGTTTGGCAGGTGGGGTACATGTCCCGCGTGAATCATTCCATAGAGAAACCGCGGGCTGAGGAATAAGAGAAAATATGAGTCCAAAACTTCAAAGTTGGGCGTTCTTGTGCCTGTGGTGGCAGCAAGCAAGGGTGTTTGTTGGGGCAATAAAAAGACAAAACATGTGAAGAAGCAGAAGCAATTGAAGGCCACAGAAAGTGGCTCTGATAACGTGGATCACTCTAATTGGGTAACTAATTAATACTCAATTAACACCCATGTTAATTGGGCTTAATTGGATTAATACCTATTTGACCCAATTAATAGTGAGTTTGAGTCTTATTTTAGCGGGTGAATTTGAATAAGTAATTGAGTTTGGGTTGAATTTGCCACCCTAACTCTAATTGTGTCTTCAATGGAATAGAAGAGTCTTAAGGTTTTACCAAAAAAGAAGTGTCTAAGGTTGTTATCAAAAAGAAGAGTCAGTCTAAGGTTAACTTTAACGGGCTTTACAGGCCTTTGAGCCCTACATATGTTAAAAGCAATGCTGAGTCCAATGCATGTCTTATACAGCAACAAGCTTCCAAGCAGGATGATAGCATACAATTGCAAGGGAAGCAGCAAGTGGGTGCATCTGATCGTGTATTGAGGCATCAAGGTGCATCCTGTGCTACACCACAGAAGTGTGATACACTGCAGTTGGATACAGGGCATGATGCATCAGAGGGTCAAAGGAAAAACAGAGACCCAATCATAAGGAATGAAGACTTAGAGGATTTAATAGAGTCAATTCCACATTATGATCAGATTATACATTCAATACAGGAAATGTACCCAAGTGGGATGAATTACACGTGTCATAGGTAGGTTGTTTTACTTGTTTCCTTGATTTCAGGGGAGTTTGTTAGGGAGTTGGTTATTGTTTCTTCTTGTGCACGATTGTATATAAATACATTAGCGACCATTGTATAGTAACTTTTTCAATCAATTCAATTCAGATTCTATTTAGAGAAAGTGTTTTCTTTTACATGGTATCAGAGCACAGATATTTTCTCTTCTAGAATCTTCTCTTTCTTCCAGTTTCTTCTCTCAGCTTCGAGGTCCTTCAATGGCTTCCTCAGAAACTAATGTTTCCTTAAATTCTCACAACACACAATCCACACATGCAAATGCAAATTCCAATGGTGAATCTAATGCTCGTAATCCGTATTTTCTCAGTTCTAATGAGAATCCAAGAAACACACTTGTTACTCAGCCACTGCTTGGAATGTGAAATTATCAATCCTGGTCCAGAGCTATGGTCCTTGCTCTTACTGCCAAGAAGAAAATTGGCTTTATTAATGGCAAGATTCAAAAGCCAGATGTTGATTCACCTCTATATGAGGATTGGGAAAGCTGCAACACCATGGTTCTTTCATAGTTGATCAACTCCATGCATGTTGATGTCTCTAGCAACATCATATACTGTGAAACAACAAGAGAGATGTGGCTTGAGTTACAGCATGTGTTTTCACAAGGCAATGGTCCTAAGGTTTACGATTTACAAAGGGAAATCTCTCACATTTCTCAGAATCACATGTCAGTCACTGAGTATTACACAAAGTTCAAACGATTGTGGGATCAGTTGTTGAATTTTGAGCCTCTTCCCGAATGTTCTTGTGGAGCAATGAAAATCTTGAGTGCTTCACATGAAAAGGCCTATGTTATGAGGTTCTTGATGGGCTTGAATGAGAATTATGGGACTTTGAGAAGTCAAATTCTCATGTTAGAACCATTTCCTTTAATGAGTAGAGTCTACTCCTTGGTGCTTCAAGAAGAATCTCACAAGCATATTGGTCATGGAGTTACTGCATCTTCTCAGTCAGATACTATGGCCATGTACACCAATTCCAAAGGTAATTGCAACTCTAATTGGAACAAAGGAAATGGTAAGAAGGAGAGGCCTTTTTGCACTCATTGCAACATGCAAGGGCATACAATTGATAAATGTTATAAGTTGCATGGGTACCCTCCTGGTTACAAGCCTAAAGGGAAGTCTAGTGCCAACCAAGTTTCATGTAGTTCAGTCAATGGAGCAGACAAAGCTATGGTTGCAACCACTCAGAGTCCAATTTCTAAGACACAGTGTGAGCAACTTCTGGCCTATCTCAATTCAAGAAATATTTCTTCAAGAGCTGCTCTTGGAGATGCATCACATGTTGCAAGTGTAAGCTCTTCTTGTACTTTTGCTGGGGTGGAAGGGATGTCTAATATGACTTCTGATATGGTGGGGACTTCTGCACAAGCTAATTCACATTTCAATGCTGATCTCATGTCAGGTATAAATTCTTATATGCCTTTTACTCCTAATCTTGATCATTCAATCTTTTCAGCCAAAATTGTTGATAGAAAATCCTTTAGTGCTTCTGATTGGGTAATTGATACAGGAGCAACGGATCACATGGTACATTTTGTATCATGTTTTACTACTATTGTTGCTGCCTTAAACACTTTCGTAAATCTTCCTAATGTTGAAACTACTCTTGTTACTCATATAGGAACTGTCATATTATCAGAAAAATTAACTCTTACAAATGTTTTGTGTGTTCCCTCCTTTAGTTTCAATCTTCTCTCAGTTAGTCAATTGGCTAAAGCTAGTGTTTGTTGTTTGATTTTCTTTGGAACTATGTGCTTTATTCAGGACCTTGCTCATTGGAGCACAATTGGTTTGGGTAAGGAGTTCAAAGGGCTTTATCTGCTGAAAAAGAGTATATCAACTCCCTCAAGTTGTTTTTTTGCAGCTGGATCTGTAAATACAGTTGTAAATAATGTTGTCAAGTCAGAAATTTGGCACTCTAGGTTGGGACATTTGTCAAATGCCAAATTGGCTTTGATGAGAGATAACAATGTACCTCTTTTTCATGATAATAAAGATTTTCATTGTGATATCTACCCATTAGCTAAACAAAAAAGGTTTCCTTTCAATTCTAGTACACATGTATCAAATGAATGTTTTGAATTGATTCGTTGTGATTTGTGGGGTCCCTTCAATGTTTCAACTATTAATGGTTGTAGATTTTTTTTAACCATTGTGGATGATTGCTCAAGATGTACTTGGGTTTATTTGCTCAAGCACAAATCAGACACTCAATCCATTTTAGAGAAATTTTGCATCGTGGTTGAAACACAATTTTCTAAGAAAGTTAAAACCATTAGGACAGACAATGGAACTGAATTTTTCATGTCTGGTTTCTTTGAAAAAAAAGGTATATTGCATCAACTTAGCTATGTTGAAACCCCCCAACAAAATGCTATAGTTGAGAGAAAACATCAACATATTTTAAATGTTGCTTAAGCCCTCAAATTTCAGTCCAATGTACCTTTGCATTTGTGGGGATATTGAAAACTTATTGCAGTCTATTTTATTAACAGAACACCATCCTCAATTTTGTCAAACAAAACACCTTTTGAAGTTCTTTTTGGTTTTCCACCAAGCTATGCTCATCTAAGAGTTTTTGGCTGTCTTTATTATGCATCCACTCTTTCTCACAATAGGTCCAAGTTTGCTCTAAGAGCAAGAAAATGCATTTTCTTGGGATATCCTTTTGGTGTTAAGGGATACAAGATGTATGACTTACCAAATCTGTGTTCATCAGTAGGGATGTATTGTTTCATGAGAGTGTTTTTCCTCTTTCCATTACTGCTACTGATTTTACAGATCCATTTGCTCTTGGGATTGATCATACTACAGAAGGTGGTTTAGACACCTTTGTTACTCCTGTCAGTATACCTGCTGTGCCAGATAATTCTGATGAGTTTTGCTTCATGCCTAATCCTACTTCTTTTCCTACTACTTCCTCAAATAATGATTCATTACCTTTTGATTCTATTATGCAGTCAAATTCTGCTCCTGTTGTTGTTCCTAACTCTTTTGCAGGTCCTCCACCACCTCGAAAGTCTACTAGAGTTCACAAAACACCAGTATACTTACAAGACTATGCTTGCACTACAACCACAGCATCCCCAAGTTTAGTTGTAGGCGCTCATGCTTCAGGATCTCCTTATGACATTTTAGCTTGTTTGACTTACTCTCATTTGGATCCAAAGTACTTATCCTATGTCATGACTATTAGTAATGGTCCTGCTACTCCTCAATTTTTCTCTCAAGCAGTTCAGGATCCATTATGGCGAGAGGCCATGGATAAGGAAATTGCAGCATTAGAAGCCACCAAAACCTGGGTGCTTACTCCACTACCTCCTGGTAAAGGACCAATTGGGTGCAAGTGGGTCTATAGGATCAAACTCAGCCCTGATGGCACTATAGACAAATATAAAGCTAGGTTAGTGGCCAAGGGCTACACTCAAAAGGAGGGTCTTGATTTTTTGGAGACATTCTCACCTTTTGCCAAGACTGTGTCTGTCAGAGCGCTTATTGCCCTTGCTTCTACTAAAGGATGGCCACTTCTTCAAGTTGACATCAATAATGCTTTTCTCCATGGAGATCTTGATGAAGAAGTGTATATGGCATTGCCCCCTGGTTATCACAGTAAAGGGGAGCCTTCTTCAGTCAATCCTACTTCTCCTATGGTGTGTAAGTTGATCAAATCTCTCTATGGTCTTAAGCAAGCTTCTAGGCAATGGAATGCCAAGCTTTCTGCCACTCTCTTAAGTCTTGGTTTCATACAATCTCAAGCTGACCATTCATTATTTGTTCACTCTGATGGTTCTCATTTTACTGCATTGTTGATATATGTTGATGATATGATCATCACAGGGAATGATCCTACTTGTATTGCTAAGCTAATAGGGGTATTAGACCAGAAGTTTGGGATTAAAGACCTTGATTCTCTTAAGTATTTCTTAGGTCTTGAAATTGCTAGAGGTCCTAAAGGAATTAGTATTAACCATAGAAAGTATACTCTTGATATACTCAAAGAAGCAGGCATGACTGGTTGTAAACCAGCCAAAACACCAATAGAGCAACAACTCAAGTTGTCCAAAGGCGATGGAGAGTTGCTCACAGATGCTGGTCAGTTCAGAAGGCTAGTTGGAAAGCTGATGTACTTAACACTAAGTAGACCAGACATAACCTATGCAGTTCATAGGCTTAGCCACTTTTTGGCACAACCAAGGGTTCCACACATGAGAGCAGCTGCAAGAATTCTACAATATCTCAAAGGTACACCAGGCCAAGGGGTGTTTTTCCCAGTAAAGTCAGATTTACAACTCAAAGCCTTCTGTGATGCAGATTGGGCAGGCTACCCTGACACCAGGAAGTCCTTGACTGGTTACTGTGTGTTTTTAGGTGATTCATTGATCTCATGGAGGTCAAAGAAGCAAGATGTGGTCTCAAGATCTTCTTGTGAAGTAACATGGTTATTGTATCTGTTAAGAGACTTACACATTCCACATGGCAAACCTGTGTTGATGTACTGTGAAAACTAGGCTGCACTTCACATATCAGCAAATCCAGTCTTCCATGAAAGATCTAAACACATAGAAGCAGATTGCCATATAGTAAGGAACAAGATTCTGGATGGCACTCTTAAGACTTTTTATGTTTCCTCAAGGAATCAGTTGGTAGACATTCACTGAGGCACTTGGAGTTGAAAATTTTATGAGGTTATTATCCAAATTGGGAGTGATTAATATTTTTAGTCATAAAGTTCAATTTCCAGATTATTCAAAGGATGATGGAGATGCAAGAGCTTTGCTCTTGAGGGGGAGTGTTAAAAGCAATGCTGAGTCCAATGCATGTCTTATACAGCAACAAGCTTCCAAGCAGGATGATAGCATACAATTGCAAGGGAAGCAGCAAGTGGGTGCATCTGATCGTGTATTGAGGCATCAAGGTGCATCCTGTGCTACACCATAGAAGCGTGAAACACTGTAGTTGGATATAGGGCACGATGCATCAGAGGGTCAAAGGAAAAACAAAGACCCAATCCTAAGGAATGAAGACTTAGAGGATTTAATAGAGTTAATTCCACATCATGATCAGATTATACATTCAATACAGGAAATGTACCCAAGTGGGATGAATTACATGTGTCATAGATAGGTTGTTTTACTTGTTTCCTTGATTTCAGGGGAGTTTGTTAGGGAGTTGGTTATTGTTTCTTCTTGTGCACGATTGTATATAAATACATTAGCGTCCATTGTATAGTAACTTTTTCAATCAATTCAATTTAGATTCTATTTAGAGAAAGTGTTTTCTTTTACAACATAAAATATAAACCTAAATATATTTTTAGCAATCATATTAGATGCACTGTAAGATTCTGGAAGTAAAATTAAACAATCTTGCAACATATCTTCTCCAAATTAGGTAAGAGAAAGTAATATTACCTCTCAAGTTTTTCCTTCTGCAAATACAGTAGGGAATCAAGAACACTCCAACAACCATGGCAATGGCAACCACAACTATTACAATCACCTTCATCTTTTGCTTGTTTTTCACCGCTTCATGTATGAATTTGCAATAGAAATGCAGAAATATTTTAAGTGCAACAGAATTTAATGCAATAAAACAGAAGGAAACAAATATTTTAGCTAAATTTAATGCCTGTTTGCCTCCAATCACAGACTCATCAAAATCCGAATAAAAGAGAAATTAAGACTACATACAGGCCCATACCTTGCTCTGAAGCAGGCATTCGAATATATATATATATCCTGGCTATTAGTATCCTCCTTGTTAGCTGCCATTTGTCTAATATCAATTAGTTTCCCAAACCACATGGCGCAGCCACTTCCTCCATTTCGAGTATCTAAGTTTGAATAAGTAATACAGGTACAGTTGTTCAAACATTTGACTCTGTATTCATTGAGACTCATAGTTTCTTTCAACAAAGAAAACGTGGTGTCTTGCATTTTGAGCCCAGAAAATTTATCAAACCCGATTTTATCCCGGTAGCTCAATTGCTTACTGCGTTCACATCCCTTATTCCACTCTTTTGGGTTCCATGGTTGTAGTGATTTATGCTTGAATCCTTGTACACATTGACAGACAGGTGACTCCCCCATGATACAATTTCCATAAGGACCACATAAATTATATGTGTCGCATTTGTCTTTTGGCAAATTTAAGAACATGCTCCATTCTTTTTGTAAGGTTGAATTTAATCAACCATCTAATTGGCTTTATTCCGTGACCAATTTGCTTGTAATTTAGCACTTAGTAACCCTGTATTTAGGTGGAAAATTTGTAAGGGTAGTGTGTGAGAAGATGTGAAGAAAAGCTCAAGAGTGTGCATGAAAAACAGAGGTTTGCGGGTAGGGCTCGCGGGTGGATCGCGACTGGCAAGCCGCCAAACGCTGGCACGTGAGAGGCACACTGGGAAGCTGAAGAGTCGCGCCAGCTGTCACGCTACAGGAAAAAAGTTCCAGGTTGGCCAGGCCGTTACATCGCGACTTGAACTCGCGACTTGGACAAGCCGCAAGACCAAGTCGCCAATTTGCCCTGTTTGGCAAAAATTGACGTTTTGCATTCCCTTTTCACCCTACTATATATACACCCTTATACCCACCATATTGAGAGAGCTTCTAGAGAGAATTTTGTGAGAGAAACCCTAGAGAAAAACAAGATTGCCTCATCCCCAATCTTTACCTTAGAGACTCTACAAATTCCTTAACTCTCTTCCTCTCCATTGTCACACCCTTGAGAGGACTTTAGCCAAATCCTTTTCTCACCACACCCACGTCTGTGAGAAGGTCTATTTGGTACTGTTGGGAAGCAATTAAGAAGGAATCAATCTACATTGGTTGATGCTATGGTCTAGTAGCGGAATCCGGTAAGTTAGAAAAGAAAAAGGTTTGGCGCAACCTCGTTGGAGCAAGAAGCTTGGAGGGCTTAGGTACTTGGGTAGATTAGGCTTGGAGGGTCTATTGATGTTCATGTATCCCAACTACATTTTCTAGTGGATTATTTGATCGCTTGGAGGGCGGCGGAGAGGTTTTACGCCGAGGGCTTTGGTTTCCTCTTCGATAACACATTGTGTGTTGTCCGTGTGTTTGCATCTTCCTTCCCTTTATCTTTGCCTTATATTTACTGCTGTGGATGTGTTTATATCTGGCTTAGATTAGTTATCAATTCTGTTATAAGCTTGTTATCATGTTCCGCACATTAATTGTTTGATATAAAACTTGAATTGGTATTTTTGTATTTGGGGTCCAAACGTTCAAAGGTATTATTATATACCCTTATTGAACTTTCAATTGGTATCAGAGCGGGTACACTTGTTGTGGTTTACACTCTCTAAATGTAAATCTCCAAATGAAAAGAGATATAGAGCTGCAAAAGCCTGTCGCACATACTAGTATTTGACTAGGAAAAAGGGAAAGCGACCAAATAAAATGTTTGATGCCCAAAAAGCCAAAGGCTAACTCATTAATTGAAATATCAAAAATTTCAAGCATCTATCTCATAATGAGATTTTCTTTGCTCAAAAAGTGCAAATGATATGTTGAATATGGAGCCAAATGAAAAGCATCAAAGTATGTTATCAAGTTCATGTGGGAGGTCATATATACATGTTTCTATAATTGAGATAGGTCACATTATTTAGTGCTAATTGTGTATGCCTTGATTGAATTGATCATTGAAGCTTCACATTGGACTAAGGACTATCTTATTTTTGATATCCATACACAACACATAAGTCTATGTTCAATGAATGCCATATTCATTTGTGTGATTGTACTTAATTAAATGTGTTTTCACATACTCAATCTTTGTTTGATCAAACATAAAAAGATTTTTGAGTGTTTTTAGTTGTTTTTGGAAAGTACTTTTTTTTTACAAAAATGTTAAAAATTTTCAAAAACAGTGTTGCCCTGTTTTGGCGACTAAGTCGCGGGTGAACCCAATCGCAAGCCCCAGTTGCGAGCTCACTCAGAGATTTTTCGCGGCTCAGTGGCATGTCAATACCCTAGTCGCGAAAAAGACTTAGAAATTTTTCAAAAATTAAGTTTTGCAGTTTTTCGCGGCTCATTTTGGCGGCTTGTTCGCGGGTGGAAGGTCCAATTGCGAGGTTAACTCAAAGATTTTCGTGGCTCAGCTCACGACTCCTTCACGGGTAGACCTTCCAGTCGTGAAAAACACTTAGAAGATTTTTCTAGAATCTTTCCTTCACAGTGTTTCACGGCTTGACTTGCCGACTTACTGGCGACTTGATTAAGTCGTGAAAAATGCGTGTTTTGCGTTTTAAAGACAGTTTTTAAAATTGTTTTTCAGTTTTTCCCTCGAATTTCAGTGACTGTTCATTGTCTTCTTCGTTCTCTCACTCAACCTCTTCGTGCTCATCTATGAAAAGCTTTAATTTCTGCATCAATCTACAAGAAAAAGGTATGGGTTTTCTTGATTTCACTCCAATTTCATGATTTAAGCGAAATATTCTTGAATCTATGTGTTTTACTGCTGGATTGTTAAATGGGTATTCGAACATGTTTTTGCTTAAAAATGCTGGTTTGGTGGTTTGGTTTGTTCCCTCTTGGTTATGATTAGTTTCTTGAGTTTGCTCCACTATGGGTTTTCATGTTTTCACTCTCTCATTCATGATTTGAACCTTGATATTTGATTGATTATATTTATTGGATATAACATATCTGATCTTTCTGTGATGTTTCCCTATATGAAATATTTGGGTTTGCAATGTGTCTATGTGATATATATTGTACTGTGTTTGTGATGCCTTATCTTGTGTGTGGCTCTACCATTTAGGGACTTTCTTGCACATTCCATGTTCATTTAGTCAAGTATTAGTGACATATGCTATCCTCTGTCCATATGAAAGTTTCATCTTTACAGACTAAACTTGTTTGATGTGATTGTCATTATGTGATATCTTATTCTTGGTTTGTATTTTGCCCAATACTCTATTCTTCCTTATAACTACATGGTTACTGATTTGTGTATGCTTCCACATATTGTGTTTGCCCTTGTTGTGGACTTTTCCAAGTGTTTATAGATGGCTTCCACATCTTCTAAGAAGAAGACTCCTGCTAAGAAAGCTGATAAAAGATTGAAGATGGACAACAATCTGTTTAGGTCAGTCAAGCATTTTGAGAGATACAGAGATTCCTTCATAAAGGGAACAATTATCCAAGAGAGGTTTGTGGATTTACATGATTTGAGGGATACATTCATTCCAAAATGCTTTGAAGGAAGAGGCTGGGAGAAACTTCTGGGTGACCTACCTTTAGTGTGTGAACCACTAATTAGAGAATTCTATGCAAATGCTGTGATAAAGGCGGATGAGTTGAATTGTTGGGTGAGGAGAAAGGAGTTTTCCTTAGATGCTCATGACATTGATAAGTTTTTAGGGCTGGAGGGGTTAGAAGAGTATGAATTCACTAACTACAAAGACAGAATGCTCTCTCTAGAATCTGTCCAGAAAAAGATTGGTGGGGTTATAGAAAAGCGATGTCTCAACACTTCTGATTTTCCCAAAGACATGAGGTGTCTAACCACCATTATGATGTACAATCTGTACCTTATAAGGAAGATGACTACACTGACAAATGCCAGAGCTATCTTTCTTATGGAACTTAAGGAGCAAACCTTTATTGACATCAGTTCCCATATCTGTGATACTATAATGGATGAAACCAAAACCACCTCCAGGACCAAGCTGGTGTTTCCAAGTCTTCTTATGAGAATTTTCAAAGAAAAAGGTGTTGCAATCCCACAAGACATCAGCCCCATACCTCCTCTATCAGCCATCAACAAATTGACTCTCACAAGGATACAGAGTAGGCTTCCAGGTGAAGAAGAGGAGGGTGTCCAAGAGGAAGGTGATCCTATGGACACTAAAGCAGAAGGGGCAGGACCAGTTTCCACACCTAGAGTAAGAGTCAAGAGGAGCAGACCTTCTACCTCATCTGCTGCACCTCCTGATGCATTTCAGATCATCATGGAGAGACTTGATACATTCAAGGAAGTTCAGATACAGCATACTGAAAGGATGATAGTAATGCAGGACCAGCTTGATGTACTTTCTGCCAAGATTGACAGCATGCACACCAACCAGGAGCACTGACCCTTTGGCCATTCCGATCAAAAATGGGGAGGATTGTTGGGCAGCTCTTGAAGGGGAGTGTCTTGAGGGGGAGTTTCATGGTTTTTCATTATGTCTTGTTCTGGTTGTTTAAAATTTTGATACTATGCATGGATAACTTATGATGTTATAGGTTTGATACACTGGTTTAAGTTTTTTGTTTTTAAAACTTTAAACATTTGGATGGCCTTTTTCAGTTAATTCAGCATATGTGTTTTATGCTAATTTGTACCCTTTGTTGCTTTTGTAAGCTTTGAGGGTTGTTTCTTGCACTTATGCATGTATTTGTAGGCTTTTATGGTTTGTGCCATGTATTTGCAATACTTTGCTTATGCAACCTTAATGCAATTGTGCTTTTGGTACTTGTTAACGCCTTACTTTATCTTAAGTACAACACTCTTGTGCCCTTGTAGGATTGTTCCTAGATGCATATATGTTTGTATGCATTGGTTGTGTTGGACTTGCAAATGATATTCTTCAATTGAGCTTATCACTTTGCATGTCCGGCTGTTCATTCCTTGTGTGAATGAACATAGTAATCACTTTTGCTTAAGTGACTACTGTTGTTGATCTTGCCATGAATTATTGCTTTTGTGCTTATGTTCAGTTTTGCTTGATCATGCTTATTTTGCTCCATATGCATATTAAGTTTTCTGCATACAATGATATTGCTATGTTATTGTGTTTCAGGAGTTACTTATTCATATGTTCAAGAGCTTTATAGAATTTAGAGTTAGGTGTAAGTGAGTTTTGTTTAACTATTCTCAACTCACGTTTAAGTCTAGAGTCTGTTGTAGGGTTTTGTCACGAAATAGCCAAAGGGGGAGATTGTAAGGTTGAATTTAATCAACCATCTAATTGGCTTTATTTCATGACCAATTTGCTTGTAATTTAGCACTTAATAACCCTATATTTAGGTGGGAAAATTGTAAGGGTAGTGTGTGAGAAGATGTGAAGAAAAGCTCAAGAATGTGCAAGAAAAACAGAGGTTCGCGGCTAGGGCTCGCGGGTGGATCGCGACTGGCAAGTCGCCAAACGCTGGCACGTGAGAGGCACATTGGGAAGCTGAAGGGTCGTGCCAGCTGTCACGCTACAGGACAAAAGTCCCAGGCTGGCCAAGCCGTTACGTCGCGACTTGAACTTGCGACTTGGACAAGTCGTGAGACCAAGTTGCTAATTTGCCCTGTTTGGCAAAAACTTACGTTTTGCATTCCTTTCTCACCCTACTATATATACACCCTTATACCCACCATATTGAGAGAGCTTCTAGAAAGAATTTTGTGAGAGAAACCCTAGAGAAAAACAAGATTGCCTCATCCCCAATCTTTACCTTAGAGACTCTACAAATTTCTCAACTCTCTTCCTCTCTGTTGTCACACCCTTGAGAGGACTTTAGCCAAATCCTTTTCTCACCACACCCACGTCTGTGAGAAGGTCTATTTGGTACTGTTGGGAAGTAGTTAAGAAGGAACCAATCTACATTGGTTGATGCTATGGTCTAGTAGCGGAATCTGGTAAGCTAGAAAAGAAAAAGGTTCGGCGCAACCTCGTTGGAGCAAGAAGCTTGGAGGGCTTAGGTATCTGGGTAGATTAGGCTTGGAGGGTCTATTGCTGTTCATGTATCCTAACTGCATTTTCTAGTGGATTATTTGACCGCTTGGAGGGCGGCGGAGAGGTTTTACGCTGAGGGCTTTAATTTCCTCTTCGATAACACATCGTGTGTTGTCCGTGTGTTTGCATCTTCCTTCCCTTTATCTTTGCCTTATATTTACTACTGTGGATGTGTTTATATCTGGCTTAGATTAGTTATCAATTCTGTTATAAGTTTGTTATCATGTTCCGCACATTAATTGTTTGATATAAAGCTTAAATTGGTATTTTTGTATTTGGGGTCCAAACGTTCAAAGGTATTATATACTCTTATTGAACTTTCACTTTTTTTTCTTCAACCCACATATAGCGCTGATACTGTGATTGTGATTGATTCAAAACTTCTCATGTGATTGCAGACTTTTCAATCATTTCGAACATGAAGTATACCTCGCTGTTGTTGGAGACAAACGTGAAGTTGTAAAGCGGAGTGGCCTGTAACTCTGGCATACCACTGAAAAATTTGCCATTCCATGGGCCGGACCGGAAGAACTTCTTCGAGCCTTTCTTCATGACTATTTCAGGGTAATTATGAAGTTCAAACCCCTAACTCAGTTCTCCTGGTGAGGGGTCATCTGGACTCTTCCATGCAGTTAGGCACCTTTCAAGACCAATCCTTAAGTCCCACCGAAGCTTCATCCCTGCTAGCCACGTATCAGAAGGACAGTTAAAGCTTTCCCACAAATAGTGAAAGTTCAAAATGGGTATAGAACACCCTTGAATGTTTAGACCTCAAATACAAAATTACCAATTCAAGCTTTATATCAAACAGTTTATGTGCGGAATATGATAACAAGCTTATAACAGAATTGATAAACAATCTAAACCAAATATAGACACATCCACAGCAGTAAATATAAGGCAAAGATAAAGGGAAGGAAGATGCAAACACTCAGACAACACACGATGTGTTATCGAAGAGGAAACCGAAGCCCTCGGCGTAAAACCTCTCCGCCGCCCTCCAAGCGGTCAAATAATCCACTAAAGAATATAGTTGGGATACATGAATAGCAGAAGACCCTCTAAGCCTAATCTACCCAAGTACCTAAGCCCTCCAAGCTTCTTGCTCTAACGAGGTTACGCCTGTAAGGTTGTATTTAATCAACCATCTTATTGGCTTTATTCTGTGACCAATTTGCTTGTAATTTAGCACTTAGTAACCCTTTATTTATGTGGGAAAATTGTAAGGGTAGTGTGTGAGAAGATGTGAAGAAAAGCTCAAGAGTGTGCAAGAAAAACAGAGTCTCGCGACTGGATCTCACGGGTAAGTCGCGGCTTGCAAGTCGTCAAAAGTTTGCACACGTGCCAAGAATGCCAGAAGCTGAGGGTGGTGTGTGAGAAGATGTGAAAAAAGCTCAAGAGTGTGCAAGAAAAATAGAGTCTCACGACTAGATCTCGCGGGTAAGTCGCGGTTTGCAAGTCGCCAAAAGTTCGCACACGTGCCAAGCATGCCAGAAGCTGAAGAGTCGCACCAGCTGTCACACTACAGGACAAAAGTCCCAGGCTAGCCAGGCCATTAGCTCACGGCTTGAACTCGTGACTTAACCCAGTCGCGAGGTCAAGTCGCCAAAATGTCCTGTTTGGCAAAAACTGACACTTTGCATTCCCTTCTCACCCTACTATATATATACCATTATACCCACCATATTGAGAGAGCTTCCAGAGAGAATTTTGTGAGGCAAACCCTAGAGATATACAAGATTGATTCATCCACAATCTTAACCTTAGAGACTACAAATTCCTCTACTCTCTTCCTCTCCATTGTTATACCCTTGAGAGGCCTTTAGCCAAATCCTTATCTCACCACATCCACATCTGTGAGAAGGTCTATTTGGTACTGTTGGGAAGCAGTTAAGGAGGAACCAATCTACATTGGTTGATGCTATGGTCTAGTAGTGGAATCCGGTAAGCTAAAGAAGAAATAGGTTCGGCGCAACCTCATTGGAGCAAGAAGCTTGGAGGGCTTAGGTACTTGGGTAGATTAGGCTTGGAGGGTCTTCTGCTGTTCATGTATCTCAACTATATTCTTTAGTGGATTTTTTGACCACTTGGAGGGCGGTGGAGAGGTTTTACACCGAGGGTTTCGGTTTCCTCTTCGATAACATATCATATGTTGTCCGAGTGTTTACATCTTCTTTCCTTTATCTTTGCCTTATATTTACTACTGTGGATGTGTTTATATTTGGCTTAGATTGTTATCAATTTTGGTATAAGCTTGTTATCATTTTTCGCACACTAACTGTTTGATATAAAGCTTGAATTGGTAATTTTGTATTTGGGGTCTAAACGTTCAAGGGTGTTGTATACCCATATTGAACTTTGAATTGGTGTCAGAGCGGGTACACTTGTTGTGGTTTAATTACCTAAGTGTGATCCCTAAACCCCTTTGAGATGGATAGGTCTTAATCTCTTAATGTACCACCATTCTTTGACGGTAATAATTATGCATTTTGGAAGGTCCGTATGAGGGCGTTTTTGTGTTCTATTGATGATGCTGTGTGGGATGCAGTTGAAGTAGGATGGACAAGGCCAGAGGCTGCCAAGTCCACTTGGGATAAGGCTACTCTTGCGGCGGCCAATGCAAATAGCAAGGCATTGAATACTATTTTCTGCGGTGTCTCTTCAGAAGAATTTCACCAGATTTCACATATCACCATTGCTAAGGAAGCAAGGGAAATTCTGGAGACAACCTATGAAGGGACTAAGAAAGTGAAGGACACAAAACTTCAAATGTTAACCACTCGCTTTGAGGAGCTAAAGATGAGAGAGGATGAATCGTTTGATTCATTTTACAGTAAATTGAATGAGGTTGTTGTTGGTAAATTCAATTTGGGGGAAAAGATGGAGGACTTGAAGATTGTAAGGAAGATCCTTCGGTCACTACTAGAGAGTTTCCGTGCTAAAGTTACAGCCATTGAAGAGAGCAAAGATCTTGACGAAATCAAGGTTCAAGAGCTGGTTGGTGCTCTGCAGACATATGAGTTGTCCCTTCCTTCAGCGAAGAAGAGTAAATCCCTTGCTCTTAAGACAATTGATGAGAGGATGGTGTCTCATGACTCTTCGGAAGAGGATACGGTAGATAAAGATGTGGCGTATCTTGTAAAGAACTTCCGGAAATTCCTAATGCTCAAGAATAGTGGGAAATTTGGTGACAAAGGAAAATTTCAGAGTGCCGGAAAAGAGAAGAAAGAGTTCCGAAGAAAAGATGGTAAAGATTCCCAATCCTCACAAGGAATTACATGTTTTGAATGTAATGGACATGGGCACTTTAAAAAGGAATGCCCCAATTACTTAAAGTCGAAGGGAAAGGCCTATGCCACCACTTTAAGTGATTCGGACTCATCAAATTCTGATTCTGAAGAGAGCTGTGATGGAGAAGGAAATTTCTTCGCATTCATGACCATTGCTCATGTGGAGTCCTCGGAGGACTTGAATCAACTTGTACAAGAACTTGGAGAACACAGCGATGATGAATTCTTAGGGATTGTTGAAGAATCAGATGTCGAAGAGAATAGTAATACAGCCAGTCTTCAAGAGAATTATACTTTACTCCTTGAGAAATCGGGTGAGTATGCAAGGGTTGCAAAGGCGGCTATGAAGAAGATGAAAAGAGCCAAAGAGGACTACAAGAGTCTTGTAGTCAGATATAGAGAGGCTAAATGTGAGCATGGAGCTAATGACCTTTCTACCAGGTGACGCTTCCCTCTCTAGTGAAGGGCCATGTCTAAGGATCAGATTCCCTTGACAACTTTACCTAGGCCAAAAAAAAAGGTGGAGCATGTATTGTAAAGTTCACATGGCTCATCCCACATACTGGAAATTTTTAGTTTTATTGTTTCTCTAATTTCTATGTGTTACCTGTTTACCAAAGCTTATTGAGCTTGGTATAAAACAAAAAATAAAATAAAAAAGGCTTATTGAGCTTATTTGGCTTATGTACATCTTTTTAAAACTTTAATTTTTCTAAATACATTTGTACTTTTACCAAGCTAATAGTTAAGCCCAACAAACCAATGAAAATAACCTTTATTCATTATGCTGTGAATTTTTGTGCTATGCAGGAAGCTAATTGGAGCAAGGTACTTTAACATAGGTTATGCCTTCTATGCTGGCACTCTCAAATCCTCCTCCTTTTTCACCGCACGGGACTATGATGGCCATGGCTCTCACACCTTATCAACGATTGGTGGTAACTTTGTTCCTGGAGCTAGTTTTTTAGAATGGTACTAGTAGAGATGAAGAGGACAACTCAAACAATAACATAGAGGTTGAAAACAACTTGGAGGATGACTCAGAGGAAGACTAATATAGATCTTGTCATAATTCTAGTTGTTTAAGTTTAAAACAATGTTTAATTTCAGGATTTCTTTGTATATTTTATATTTTAAAGTTTGAACTTATATGAATTTTTATCTTTTGATGGATCAATTTTTAGTAATTATTGTACTATTGTAACATGATAGTTAAACAAAAATGATATAAAATAAATTAAAAATAAATAAATAATAAAATATTTCAAAAATTATATAAAATATTACCACTGATTATATAAAAATTTGGTTATAAATAACTTTATAGTGAGGACAAAATCCCTTGCAATTAACAGCTTAATGTCGTCACTATTATTCCTAACTAATTGCGAGGGGGTTAAATTCTTTGCAAATAAATTTTAGCGGCGTCATTATTTTTCTTGTCATTAATTTGAAATTTGCAAATAACTAATTGCGAGGGTATAAAGGTCCTCACAAATAGTTATTAACGACAGTTGCTTCCCCTCGCTAAAGATAAGTTGCGAGGGGTTAAAAGCCCTCACAAATAAATTTTAGCGATGCCATTATTTGTCACTAAAAAGTATGTTGTCAATTTGGAATTCACAAATAACTAATTGCGAGGGTATAAAGGTCCTCACAAATAGTTGTTAACGACGACTGTTTCCCCTCGCTAAAAATAAGTCATCGACTTTTTTCGTCATTTGGTAATATATTTGTTAGGGCGAATTTGTTCAGTACTGATGGTGGATTGTCCTCGTAAATTATTTATTTGCGAAGGTATGGTTGCAAAATCTCTTTTAACAACAAGAGCAAATACGACGGCCTTCGAGGGCCATATGCCCTCGTTAATACCCTTTTGCGACGATATTTGAATTTTTGCGAGGGTATTTTTATCCTCGCTAGTAGACTCTTTTCTTGTAATTTGTTTCTTACACATTATATCTCACCCTTCTGCATATATCTCTTGGATTGTGTGTTTTTGCTGATATTTGTATATCTCTTGATTGAATATGGGTATCTAATTTTCTGGTGAAATTGTTTTGTGATTTTTGGTGGTTATGTACTGATCTACTCTGTCTTGAGTAAACATTGTGTTATTAGTGGTACCCACACACTCATTGTCATGATTGGGACCTAAATCCCAAATTTTTAGGGTTTTCTTCATTATCCATATTTTGGAACTAACCCAATGCTAATAATGTATGGTGTCTTTTGTGGTTTCTCTTGTTTTTGGTAAAACATGATGCAGAGTGGATATGTCTCCGTTCAAGAGAGCAGTTGTGAAAAAGGGCAGCAACAAAGGTAAGGAGTCTATCATTGATGTTGATGATCTCTCACCTCGAACAAAAAGGTCCCGTTCACCATCATGAGTGTTCGATCCAAACAAGTTCAGATCCTATGCTACCTTTCAGACTCATGAGAATTTAGAGATTCTACACCGCTGGTTGAAAGGGTTGTTGATCAACCTTCTCTTTTTGACACCGACATCCTTAAATGGTTTGCTCACAAGGATTGGAATTGCCTTTTCTTCGACCTTGATGAGGCATATGAAAATTTGGTAAAGGAGTTTTATGCCAATGCAATTGTTGAAGGCGAAGAACTCAAGTGCTGGTTTAGAAGAAAAAGTTTCTCCATCTTTCCCGCATAACTGGCATAGATTCTTCACATCAACCGACCGATGCTAAAAAATTCTCCAGTGTATGATGAGCTATGTGCAGATGAGGACCTTCTTCGGGATGCTTTTGGAAAAGACTTGGAATTCTCACCAAATGGGAACTCAGTCAGTGTTTCCTCTCTTCCTCCGAAATTGAGGGTGCTTACAATCATCATGTTTCATAACCTGTACCCCTTATCTAGCACCGGGTATATGAACCTTGGCCGTGCCTTGTTTCTTCATGATTTGATCTCTGATGTAGAGATTGACATTTGTGCACATATCTTTCATGTTCTGCGCAAAACGGTTCTACGAACTGAGTCACGGATATGCATTCCATTTTACTGCTTCATTTCTAGGATTTTGAAGCTTAAAGGGACCTTTCCATAAGACGATGAGTCTCTTTACACAAAACCGTGTCCAATCAACATGCATACGTTAAACGCTAGTATTGGTCATAGTCGGAAGGGAATCAAAATAGAAACTTCAGCATCTCACAAGGGTTCGCGCTCTAGCTTATCTTCCTTTGACGAGGAGCTAGACAACATTGTGGCATTTGTCCACGAGTTGAGCACCAAAATTTCTGGACTCACATCTATCTTGCACCACCACAACATTCGGTGGGATATGAAGTTCAACTTCTCTCCAAACTTAATTGGATCAGATCCAAAGAAAGCTAGAAGAAGATGAGGACTAGCTATTCCATGACAAAAAGGGGGAGAAGATGTTGAGTACAATGATAGGGGGAGAAAGAGCTTAATCAAAGGGGGAGATTTCAACAAGCAGGCTTATGTTTAATATTATGCTTCATATTAGCATATCTCAGTGTTTATGTTATGTTATTAAGTATATGTGTATGGTACATTTGTAACCGTCTACTTTTGTAAGCTTTTAGGTTTTTTGTACCCATGCTTTGTAGCCTAGTACTTGTTGCTAAATGTTATGCATTTTCTTCAGTACATCACTCTTGTGCCCTTTGTTGGATTTTTATCCTTAATGAAATTACCTTGTGTTGTTGCATTGGTTGAGTGTTGGACATGCAAATGATACTTTGCAAATGAGCTTATTAGCTTTCATGTCTGGATGTTCATTCTGTGTGTGAATGAGCATTGTGATCACTATTTATAGTGATTGTTCGTTTTTGGTCAAGCCATGGTTTATTACTTAAGTCCATTTTTGCTTGATCGCATTTTGCTTGCTCCATATGCATTACAAGTTTTATGCATACAATGATCATAGTGTGTTTTTGTGTTTCAGGAGATACTTGTTCTTACGGTTCAAGAGCTTCACAAATTCTAGAATTAGGTGTGAGTGAGTTTTGCTCAACTATTCCTAACTCACGCGTTATGTCTAGAGTTTGTTGTAGGGTTTTGTCACGGAATAGCCAAAGGGGGAGATTGTAAGGCTAAATTTAATCAACCATCTCATTGGCTTTATTTCGTTCCAAATTTACTTGTAATTCGGCATTTAGAAACCCAGTATTTATGTGGGAATCATGTAAGGGTAGTGTGTGAGAGAGTGTAAAGAATTGCTCAAGATTGTGCAGCAGGAACTTGCGACTAGATCTCGCGGGTGGCTCGCGACTGGCAAGTCGCTAGAAGATGCACACGAGTGAAGCGTGTAGAGTAGTTGATGCGTCGTGCCAGCTGTTGTACTACAGGACAAAAAGTCTAGACTGACCATTCAATTAGTTCGCGGCTTGAACTCGCGACTCAGTCAAGTCATGAGGCCAAGTCGCCAGCTAGCTCTGTTTTGGAAAAATGACTCTTCGCATTCCAAACACACACCACTATATATAGACCCTTATACCCACGAAATGTAGAGAGCTTCTAGAGAGAATTTTGAGAGAGAAACCCTAAAGAAAAACAAAATTGACTCATCCACAATCTTCCCATAAAGACTCTTCAAATTCCTCTACTCTCACCCTTTCCATTGTTACATCCTTGAGAGGTTCTTAGTCAAATCCTTTTCTCACCATACCCACATCTGTGAGAAGGCTTTTTGGTGCTTTGGGAAGCAGTTAGCAAGGGACCAATTGATATTGGTTGATGATATGGGCTATAGCGGAATCTGGTAAGCTAGAAAAGACAAAGGTTCGGTGCAACCCCGTTGGAGCAAGGAGCTTAGAAGGCTTAGGTACACTGGGTAGATTAGGCTTGGAGGGTCTATTGTTGTTCATGTATCCCAACTACATTTTCTAGTGGATTATTGACCGCTTGGAGGGCAGCGGAGAGGTTTTACGCCAAGGGCTTCGGTTTCCTTTTTGATAGCACATCATTGTGTTGTCCTTGTGTTTGCATCTCTCTTCCCTTAATCTTTGCCATTTAATTTCTGCTATATGTGATTTTAATTGGTTTAGATTGTTTATCAATTCTGTTATCGGCTTATGTTCATTTTTTGCACATATATTGTTTGACATTAAGCTTGAATTGATATTTTGTAATTTAGGGTCTAAATGTTCATAGTGTTTTACACGCTATTTGAACGTTCAATGTCTATTGATTGAAAATGCTTCTATTGACCAAAAATGTGTCTATTGAACGAAAATGTGTTTATTGACCGAAAATGTGCCTATTGAGTGAAAAGATGTCTATTGAACAAAAAAGGTGCATACTAACCAAAAATATGCCTATTGAATGCAAAATGTGCCTATTAACCAAAAATGGTGCTTAATGAATGAAAATGTGTTTATTAATTGAAAAGATACCTATTGAATGAAAATGTGCCTATTGAATGAAAATGTGTCTATTAAAGGGTCATAATCCTTTGGGTATAAATAATGGTTCATATTTATTGGGTAACTTCTTTTCAACTTCTTATCTTTCATCTTTCTCAGAAACTTAAGAAACTTATGGGCCTTTTCGAAAATTGCTATTTGTACGTCGGTTTTTTTGGGTTAAATATTGAAAAGGTCTAGAAATAAAATTTGAAGAGAGAGAGAGAGAGAGAGAGAGAGAGAGAAGATTAAGTTCCAGATAATGTGTTTGTGGCAAAGCTATTTAGGAGCCAAACACTTGTATTACAACATTTTTGGTGTCCTGTACAATTTTGCTTTAGGGAGTCATAAATCATAATGTTGTTGTGGGTGTCATGTGCACTTTTGAACCTAATCTATATATATAATAATAGGTAAAGCTGAGTGAAAATCTAATTAGATTTCAAATTGGAATTCAATTAGAGTCTAATTTTGTGCCATGTGTCCCATCTAATCTAAGTTTTTAAATTTTTGTGCTAAGTGAGTTAATTCAATGTAAAAATTAGATTTCAATTAGAGTTTAATTTTGCTACATGTGTCCCATCTAATCTAAGTTTTTTAATTTTTGTGTCAAATGAGTTAATTTAGTGTACTAACGAGAAGTCCAATATAAGTAAACCATAAAAAAAAAAAAAAAACATAATTTTTGAATGATTTTATATCTATGAGTTTTTTTTTTTTTTTTTAAACTAAAAACAATTCAAGTTTATAAGTCATCTATATATATATATATATTAATAGTTAAAGCTAAGAAAAAATCCAATTATATTTCAAATTGAATTTCAATTAGAGTTTGATTTTGTGCCACATGTACCATTTAATCAAAAAATTTAAATTTTTGTGTCAAGTTAGTTAATTCAGTGTAAGAATTGGATTTCAATTAGAGTTTTACGGCATGTGTCCCATCTAATCAAAGTTTTTTTTTTTTTTTTTTTAATTTTTGTACCAAATAAATTAATTTAGTATCGAAAACTAGGAGCTCAATATAAATAGATCATAAAAAAAACATAATCATGTATCTAACACTATATATAAAATTAGAGGAAGAGAAAGTTTGAATGATTTTATATTTATGAGCCTTTTTTTTGTATAACTAAAAACAATTTAAATTTATAAGTCACAAAATATATATATATATATATATATATATATTAATAGTTAAAGTTAAGAGAAAATCCAAATAGATTTCAAATTGAATTTCAATTAGAGTAGTCTAATTTTGCATCACATGTCCTATCTAATCAAAATTTTAAAAATTTTTGTGCCAAATTAGTTAATTCAGTGTAAAAATTGGATTTCAATTAAAGTTTGATTTTATGGCGCATGTCCCATCTAATCGAAGTTTTTAAATTTTTGTGCCAAATGAATTAATTTAGTATAAAGAACGAGAAGTCCAATATAAATAAATTATAAAAAAAACATAATCATGTATCTAACACTATATATAAAATTAGAGGAAGGGAAAGTTTGAATAATTTTATATTTATGAGCTTTTTTTTTTGTACATCTAAAAACAATTTGAGAGAAAGTCAAATTATAATTCTAAATTATAGATCCAATTTTGTGCCATATGTCTAGATTTATGTGGGGACCACACCTTAATTATAATTCCAATTGGTCAATTCAAATATAAAATTGGAGTCCAATTTTACTCCATCTGTGTAAATTTAAGTGGAACCACATTATAATTATCCATCAATGCCGACTCTCATTAAAACAAACTTTGTGCTCTTTTTATTTATTTATTTTTTTGGTGCTGAATAACACGTTAGGTTAACCTCCCCTGTTTAGAATTCTGCATTTTACGTTTAAAGGCTGTGTTGTTGTTGTTGTCTCTTTTTTTTTTTTTTTTTTTTTTTTTTTTTTTTTTTTTTTTTTTGGGCCGAATAAAACCTTCTTAATAGTGTCAAATAAGTTTTTTAGTACAAAAGACAAGGAGCTGATTGTTTTAGTTTTTGTGCAGGAATTTATACCACTTAGATAACCGAGGGGCCTAAGAGCATTCACAATTGGTATGGTATATGCCAAATGTAAGGAGAATTTAGCATGTGAGGCCCAAAGTAGGTTAGCAGCCGGAATGCTAAACATGTAAACTTGTAAAAAATTTTGCCATAGTGCTATAGTACCATCGTAAATATATGATGGTACTGTAGCTGAATGGTATAACAAATATAATTTTTTAATACGCTCTCTCTCATACTTTTTAATTCCCAGAAATTTCTCTCTCCTCTCTCTCATTATTTCTCTTCTCTTCTCTTTCTTCATTCTCTCTTTCTCATCTGCTCTCTCCTCTCTTCAAACCCAAACACTATCCTCCTCCCAAATCCAACATCACACATCAATGATCAAACCTAAACAAAACTACATCAGAGACAAAACACTAGATAGCAACCCAACCTAGTTTTGAAGTAGCAAAACTTGATTCAAAGGCAAAAACATTGGAGCTCGATTAGGTGGCAGAAATGGCAGAAGCGGCATGAACAGCAGAAACGATGCATGTCTTTTTGGGTAAAATTTTGAGATCGATTTGGTGAAAGCTCAAGCTTCAGAGAGCCTTTCTGTTTCATGGTGGTGGTGGGTTTGTGACTAATGTGGGTGTGGGTTAGGTGGTGCAGCACATGACAAGGGCAGGGGATTGTGGCGGCGTGGGCCTGTGGCTTGGCCACCACCGATGAAGCATAAATTGGGGCCGCCATGAAGCATGACCCTCTCTCTCTCACCTAGTGGTTTTTTGGGGTTCGACTATAGATTCTGAAGTTTGGTTTATTGGTGGTTTGTTGGTGATTGGTGGTTTTTTGATTTTGGTTTGTTGGTGTGGTGGTGGTGATTTTGCTATGGATTTTGGATTTTGATTTTACTATGGATTTTGGATTTTGATTTTGCTATGGATTTTGGCTGGGTGGCGAGATTGGTGGTCGGGTTTGATTTTGCTATGAATTTTAGGTTTTGATTTTGTTATGAAATTTTAATTTTGATTTTGCTATGGATTTTGGCTAGGTGATGAGACTAGGATTCTGGCTAGGTGGGTGGGTGGTGTAACTATGTTGCTTAGCGGAGGTGGGTGGTGTGACTGAGAAGTTGGACGGTGGTGGTGGTGGGTGGTTGAGAGAGTAAGAGAAATAGAGATCAAAGAGAGAAGTGAGAAATATTTTTATATTATTCTTATTTTATTTTATATTATTTTAATGTGTAGTATGGTAAAATAAAAGTTGGGATGCTGGATGTATATAAAATGGTATTGTATAATTGATAAAGTAGGTTTTTGAGATGGTAAAATGGAATAGGATAGGATTTGTGGTTGTGAATGCTCTAATGCATTAAAACTTAAAGACCAAGAAAGAAGTGGCATACAGAAGGATCAATTCTTTGTATATAATTACATGTTGCTTAATTATAATCTGCTATGGACTAACAAAATAGAGGGCAGCCAAGTACTAGGGTTTCTGTACAACAGTCTAAACTGAGATCGATTCTGGTCTCTCGAGATTTAGCCAAGGCTAAAGACATTTTTGTGGTGAGCAAATATTGATTCACTCCCCACGAAGATAGCACTATTGTGACGAGGTATTTGATAAGATCATTTCTATAATAATTGTAATGAAGTTCCAAAAGATACTCTTCATGTATAATGGCATTGTCCACGTTCAAAGGGGGTTTCCTCCATTCCATATATGTCCTGAACTACTCCAACGTTCATACATGATGAAAATTTATATTGGTCATATTTTAGTAATTTTATACGATGCCAGACGTTACACCAAGAATTTTGATGGGTGTAGACGTTTAGTTTTGCTTTGTCCCATGTAAGTCCATGGCTCACTACTAGCTCAATTAATATGCAGCCATGTGGACTCTTTTTAGGTGTGGATAGAATAGCTTCAACCATATTGCTTGATTAAGCTTCCACCATATTCCTATGTAATGAAAGTTATTGCTATTTTCACTCCAAACAAGAAGACCAAGAGAGAGAGAGAGATCTGATGGTTACCACTATCACCCTTTCGCCTCTGTCAAGTTGCTGAAACAACTTTTTGTAAATTTTTAATTTTGCTTTTTAAATTTGGGCATTATTTATGATTTTCTTTTGAGTAATTGGTAGAAGATATTGTTTCTTTTTTTGGGGCTAATTTTGTAAGACCTATTACTTTTAACAAGGCCCAAGCTCGCGAAAACATTTAGGGTTTCAATTCAACTTATCCACATATAAAAGGGAAATCCTAGATACGTTTTGAAGACCTTTGGAAGACTTGTGTGTTACTCCTTGTAAGATCTGAGAGGTGTTGTACCTTTTAACTACACAAGCATCTACCGGAGCAAAATCTACAATCAAGCATTGGTAGAACCTAGTTACTGCTACAAAGATCAACAATTGAAGGTGGTCTGAAACCTTTGAGTGAGATCTCAAAGTCACAAGTGTGGGTGCTTGTGTTGTAGTAAGTCCAAGAAGAGAAGGAGTCCGTAGATTCGGAGCTTGCACGTGGTAGTGTCAGTAAGTTACTATTGGAGGTAGTAATAGATTTAGGGTTAAATCTATTTGTAAAAAATTCGATTATCTTATAGTGGATTTGCTTTACCTTGAGGATTGCTAGGTTAAATCCTACTCAGGTTTTTATCTTGAAACTGTTGGTTTCATTGGTTTTCTTGGATCATCATATCGTGGTGTTAATTACTTTTAGTTGCTTTGCATGATATGATTTATTATTGTTTAACCTAGATTTGAATAATTAACCTAAGTAATCACTTGACTAATATATTAGGTTAAACAATCTTCTTAAAGGGGTCTAAACAAACAATATATATATATATATATATATTGGGTTGGGTGGGGGGAACTCTTATTTTTTGGGTCTAATATTAAAAATAATATAAAAACCCACATACATTAAGAGAATTAAAAAATAATAATGGGGGCCAAGCTATGCTGTGGCTCCGCCCCTAAATGTGAATTAGATATTGAGATCATTGCAAATCATAAGCATTCACAAAGGATTGTAATTTGTAAAATGAATTGAACTTAATCTTTGTCAAGCATAATGTCCAACAAAATAATTATGAACAAAACAAATTACACATTGTGATGCAAGTTAAAACTTAAAACTACCAAAAAAAAAAAAAAAAAAATTCCAGCATTTTGCCTCCTTTCCCAAACTAATTAGGAAAATGACCATGTTTTAAAACTCGATTTTCTAAAAATCAAGTTTCAATTTAAAACTCGATTTTTGGACAATCGAGTTATAACAAACTAAAAATTAAAGAAAAAAAAAAAAAAAAATTCTAGAGCCCTATAGTGGCATTTTAAGGACCCTATAGTAGTGTTTTGGAACTCGAGCTACATGAACTTGAGTTCCATGCAATTTTATTTATTTATTATTATTATTATTTTTTTTTAAGTTTGATCACCCCATACCTATAGTGGCTTTTTAAGGAGCTTATAATGATGTTGAAACTCGATTTTGAGAAAATCAAGTTTCAAAATAAGGGTATTTTCCTAATTAGTTTGAGAAAGGACGCAAAATGCTAGATTTTTTGCGCGAAAGGAGTAAAGGCCAATTTTCTCCCGAGTTCTACTGAGTGCTCTAATTTCTAACAGCCACGCAACACGTATGTTGATTCTAAACCACACAAAGCCAACACATTAAATCCTAATCAAATTAAATGGGAATCAAATTATATATTAGTCAAGTCCTCAACTCCTTGACGTAAAGTGGCTGTCAACATTTGTTATTCTGAAAGAGAAAAAGATGACACTTGACAGAGCCCCAATATGAATCTCTTTGTTCTAGACTTGACTTGCAATTAATAATATATCTCATTCTGGAAACGACTATTTCCAAGATATATAGGACCACCTGGAATTTGGGAAGAGGTGTTGGACACTTCGATTCCTCTTGTTAACCATAAATTCAAAGTCTTCTTAATCAATTGAGCCCTATATTTGCGTGTCAAATTTTCAGTACAATCTCAAAAGAAGCTCGAATAAGACGTCCCACACTCTCAAAATTTGTATTAATTTTCATGCTCAAGAGATAGTACAATCTTAAATGAGCGTTATTAATCCTTAAAGTTTAAAAATTGTGTATTATTAGTCTCTCAGTTAACTTTCAATAATTTCTTTATTCATGTGTCTAAGGGAGAAATAATGTGGCATTTTTTGATATGACAACTTTTTTATTATTAAAAAACTTACACGAAAGCATTGGTCAAACCCGAACCCAATAGAAATGGGTTCTGATGGGTTTTTTTACCTTCTTCTATAGTTGCTTGGCCATACCCAAACACCATTGACAACAACAATCTCAATTTTACAACATTAATTACCTTGTTGCAAAATGACATGATATAACTCTGAAAGCTCGAAAATGTGTTAAAAACACAAGAGCTGTTTAGACCCCCTAATTAAAATTACGGCTTGATAGATTTTAGACTAACTTAATACTAAGTGCGGAATAGTGTAAATGCGAGTGGATAAACAAGAAGCTACTCTAATCCATAAACTAAGCAATACAACAGTATAATGGAATGTAAAAGAGTAGGGAAGAAGGACGCATTCACAAGATAACACGCTAATGTGTTATCGAAGAGGAAACCGAAGAACTCGGCGAAAAACCTCCCTCCCGCCCTCCAAGCAGAAATCAATCCACTAGACAATCAGTTGGGATACATGGGTTAGCAAGAGACTCTTCAAGCCTAATCTACCCGATGTACGTAAGCCCTCCAAGCTCCTACTCCAAAAAGGCTTCTTGGAATCCTGTCTTGTCTAGCACTCCGGATCCCGCAACAAGCTCCATGTTGCATCTGCCATCCTTGGCTTCTTCCAATGCTTCCCAGTAGCACCAAAATGTCACTCAACACTCTCAAAGGGTGTGGTAATTGTTTGGGCTATCAACCTCTCAATGGTATGGAAAATGGAGAGGGAAGAGTTGAGGAAATACCACAAGCAAGTGTATAGAGAAATGTGGGTATGACAATCTCTAATTCTCAATGTGTTTGGCTAGGGCTTTCTCTCTAAAGAACTCCTCAACATTTGTGGGCAAAAGGGGTATATATAGTATAGGCATAGAAAGTGTAACTCAGGCTGGACAGGCTGACAAAACAAAATGCCTCGTGGGTGTCTCGCGGGAAGGCCTTACCCGCGAGATACTCGCGAGACATAGCTGTCTCCACCTGGCCTGACTCTTCGCATTCCAGCATGTGCAAGGCACATGTGTCACTTCGCGGGAAGCTAAGTAGCGACATACTCGAAAGAAATCTTCAGTCTTCAAATGCTTGAGTCTTCGCACTCTTTCTCTATCACACAACCCTTACAATGAAATTCCACAATAATACAGGGTATAAAAGATTGAAAACAATTACAATCAAATTTGGCACGGAATAAAAGCCAACAAAAACTTACTTGTAAATAATAACTTTACAATCTCCCCCTTTGGCTATTCCGTGAAAAAACCCTAAAACAGACTCTAGACTTAAACGTGAGTTTGGGAACAAAGGAAAAACTCACTCACACCTGATCTAGAAGCTGTAAAGCACTTGCACGTATATACCTGTAACCTGAAACACTTGCACCCAAACAAACTTTCATTAAGCTTATGACAAGTTGAACACAAGGTATGTACATGAATAAGTAAAATGCGATCAAGTATAAATGGGATAAATGAATAAACCATAGCTTGACCAAACAAGCAATCACTATACAGAAGTGATCACTATGCTCATTCACACAGGGAATGAACATCTGGGCATGCAAGATGATAAGCTCATTTGAAGAGTATCATTTGCAAATCTAACAATCAACCAATGCAAAATATACGAAGTATTTGCATCTAGGAACAATCCTATTAGGGCACAAGAGTGATGTACTGAAGTAAAATGCATGACATTTAACATCAAGTACATAAGCAGAAAGGCTGCATAAGCAAGGTATTGCCTAAGCATGGTACATACCATAAAAGCCTACAGATATGCATGCAAACAAACCCTTAACAGCTTACATAAGCATTATGGGTACAAGTGTAATGCCACAAAGCATAGAGATAAACACAAAACAACTGAAATAAATACTGAAATTAAAAATAAAGTATCAAAGCTTTAGACCAAAAGCAGTAAAAACAGTAAAGACTGTAAACATAAACAGTTATCAAAACTAAACATAGACTGATTGAACCCGAAGAAGACTCCCCCTATCACTACACTCCCCCTGTCAATAGCATCATCTCCCCCTTTTTGTCATGGAATAGCTAGTCGTCATTCTCTTCTAGCTTCCTTTGAATCTCGTCCATCTGAGTTTCAAGAGATGTTACCTGTTTATCAAGACGGGAGTGTTGGGAGTACATGATATTGACTAGTCCTGAAATCTTAGTATTAATCTCTTGAAGAGAAACCATGATGTTGTCGAACTTTTCATCATAGGAATGAGATGTAGCGCTTGAACTTCCCTGAGTTGCATGATGTTCTTGCTTGACATTCTTCTTGGTGTGACTCATACTTGCTTGAAGAGTACGAATGTTAATTGGGCTAGGCCTTGTATGAGGGCGCTCATCTACAGAGGGACTCACACCTTTGAGCTTCAAGATTTGAGAGATGAGGCGACCAAACGAAATACAATTCCTTGAGGGAGTTCGGTAAACTGTTTTTGCCAAAATGTGAAAGATGTGAGAGCATACATCAATTTCCACATCAGATACCAGATCATGTAGAAATAATGCTCGACCAAGATTGATGTAGCCGGTGCTTGACAATGGATAGAGATTGCTACACATGATTGTTGACATAAGCCTTAATTCTAGATAAAGTGAAGCCACATTGATTGACTTTCCACTGGAAGAGAATTCCAAATCAGCTCCTAATACTTTCTGAAGTGTGTTCTCATCTGGAACTAGATCATCGTAGATAGGTGGTATAGGAAGTATTGGCCGGTTGATGTTAAGAATATCAGATAGATACACAGGAGTTACCGAGAACTGCTTTCCTCTAACCCAGCACTTGATTTCGTCCCCTTCTACAGAAGCATTGGCATAAAACTCTTTCACAATGTTTTCATAGGCATCCTCAAGATCAGAAAGAAGAAAATTTCAGTCTTTTGTGGCAAACCAGACAGGAATTTTAGTATCTAAAAGAGATGACTGATCAACGGCCCTTTCAGCTAACAAGGGAGCACCTCGAAAGAGGTTATTATATGTCTCAAAAGCATCATAAGTCCTAAACAAGTTAGGATCATAAGTTCCCGTTGAAAAACGAGTTCTCTTTGGTCTAGGGGAATCGTCATCAACATCAATGATCGGCTCTTTCCCTTTGTTGCTGCCACCTTTCACAACTGAAGTCTTGAATGGAGACATCTGTGCAAAAGAACACAAAAAAAATAGACAAGAGCCATGTACAGAAACAAAAAATAGAACACAAAACTTGATTAGATCCAAGTTAGTCCTAAAATAAACACATAAAAGCAAAAAAGCATAACCACAATGCATGAAAGTAAGTAACTGTGCATGTGTGTGCGTGTGTGTGCATGTACTGATGCATGTGTGTGCGGCACGAGATGCATGAGGGGTGCCTAAGTGTGCCTAGGTGTGAGCCATGTGTGTGCAACAAGGGCAAAGTGTATAAAACACATGAACACTAACCACACCGAGTGAAACATGGTCAAACAAGTGAAAACCCATAGATTGAAATCACTTGATTCCAATTAGGCACAAAAATGTTACTTGGACATTTTGTCAAACACCTAGCATGCAAAACAGTAAATCTAACATGAATAATGCATGAACAAGGCAAAATCTACACTCAATACATGTTAAAATGCCACAAAGGGCCAACACAGATGCACAACAAACAAATGGGACTCAGCCCAATCAAAATATTTGAAAGATATGCACAAAATAGAAGAAACCCAATCCAATTTTGAAAAATCCCCAATTTTCAAAACCCTAACAAAAATACTGCAAAATCTAAGCACAAACTAGAAGAAAATGCTTTAGAAGACATACCTTAAAGAAGGGAATGCAGAAAATATGCTTGGATTGATGGGGTTTTGAATGAAATAGAGATTTGGTTGAAAAGGGTTCGAATGAGGTTATGCGAGGGAAGTGTTTGTGATTTGAAAAACTGTCACATCTGCTATATAAAACTGAAAACACGCGTTTTTCGCGGGTTAGAGAGTAGCGAGACAGTCGCGAGAATGGCCACTCAAGCACATAAGCTTTCGCGAGAAGTTTTAAGTCGCGAGACAGTAGCGAGACCGTCGCGATATCCTCTGTCTGAATTTTGAAAAATTTCTGGTTTTTACCAAATAGCATTTCGCGAGAAGCTGTTGGTCGCGAAACAGTTGCGAGATAGTCGTGAGAGTTTTTGTGTGACTCAAAGAAAAAATTAATTCCCTCAAGCACTTTTCGCGGGAAGCTCTAAGTCGCGAGCTTCTCGCGAAACAACCTTTGAACCAGATTTTGATGAAAAACACACAAAATGCATTTTGACCAAAAATAAAAACACATGGAAGTATAAAATCACTTTCAAAAACATATAAAACACTCAAAAATCTTTTTGGGTTTGATCAACAAGTTCTTGAGCATACACATCACATTTGAACATATACAATCACACAAATGAGATAGGCATTGATTGAATCAAAGTCTTGTGTGTTGTGTGTGAGTATCAAATGTGAAACAGTCCTTAGACCAGAGCGAAGCTTCAATGATCAATTCAATCGAGTCATACACAACTGATACGAAATCAAGTGGACTATCTCCATTATAGAAATGAGTATATATGACCTCCCACACATTGAATACATAACTTAGAAGCTTTTCATTTGGCTTCTGTATAAAGCATAACAATTGATCCATTTTTGGACAAAACATTCTTTTTGAGACCGGTGCTTGAAATTTTTGATATTTCAATATTGATGATTAGCCTTTGGCTTTTTAAGCACCAAACAATATACATTTAAAAGAGTCGCTTTCCCTTTTTCCTAGTCGAATACTAGTTTGTGCGACAGGCTTTTGCAGCTCAATATCTCTTTTCATTTGGAGATTTACATTTGGTGAGCTCTTTTTGCAAAAACATAAAAATAAAGTAGAAAGAGATATAGAAGCAAGTCTATGCAAGTATCAAGACCAACAAGACTATTGACCAATCATTCATGACAAGCTTGAAGATCTATTTACAACAATCACACATAGTTTTCAAGATTTCTTCCACATAGAAAAGAGTGCATACATAACAAGCCAAGATTGTAAATGCACTACGCCATTAGTACGAAGGTACTAGGCCAAACTCACATGAGATATACACAAAACAAGTGATCAAACTTTTTGAGATTTTTCAATTTTTATGGGTTTTTGAAATTTTGAACACACCCAAACAGAATAAGAAAAGTAAGATCAACCAAAGAATAGGTACAAACCAAAACAAGTAGAAGAAACATGCTAAAACTGATAACGATGCATGATATGATGCATGAGAAAATGTCCCTAAACATCGGAAGTATTAGTGCATGGACATGTTCTAATGCTTATTCATGAGTACCCCTTTTCACCCACACGGCACGTGCGTTTGGGGTGATATCCCTATGGGATTGGGTACGGGAGTTAGGACTTTCAAACCTCCTGGAGAAGCTTTCCAAGCACGTGGTGAATGCACCTATCATTTTCATTACATCCATCACACTTGGATCTCCATTTCGACCTTTTGATGGCTCAGCAGCCCAATTTCTCTTGTCATTTCTTGGTCCGCTTGACCTTCGATCTGTTGCATTCTTTAAGGCACTCAGCTTATGACAATTAGGTCGAGTATGTCCTTGAAGACCACAATAATGACAGAAGTGGTTTGTTCTAGGACCTCTTTGTGGTCGTGGACGAGATCTCCCTCCTGCTTCAGTCCTCACTACAGGTTGGTTTCTCGGCTTATTCACCACCCTTTAATCTGTTACCATCTTCTTCTTTTCAACCTTTGCCTTTTCCACAGTGGGAGTGACTACAACCGGCTCTTTGGCCTTCATAAACTTTACTTCTTTGGAGATATTCACAGTAGCTGCACTGCTTTCTCTAGTGTATCCTAGTCCAGATTTATCTAAAAATTGCTTTTGAGAGGAAATTACATCATCCAGCTTCTTGGTGAAGACCCTTTCTACCTTGGCATTGGCTTGAACCACCTCAAGCTCCAAGAATCTGATCTTTAAGTAAGTTTCTGACAGCTCACCATTCAGCTTTTCTATTTCGCATTTGGCCTCCTTATGTCTGACCAAGAGACTTTGGTAATCTTCCTTTGCTTTCTTCATTTTCCTCATAGCCGCCTTGGCTATTCTTGCATACTCTCCCGACTTCTCAAGGAGTAAGGAGTAATTCTCTTGAAGACCAGCTGTATCCTCATCATCATCGGCATTTGATTCTTCCACAATCCCTATGGATTCTTAATCACTGTGCTCCCCAAGTTCTTGTACAAGTTGATGCAAGTCCTCGGAGGATTCAACATGTTTAATGGTCATAAAGGCGGAGTAATTTCCTTCTCCATCACAGCTCTCTTCTGAGTCAGAATTGGATGAATTTGTATCACTGAGTGTTGTGGCATAAGCCTTGCCTTTTCCTCTCAGAAAATTTGGACGCTCCTTCTTCAGATGTCCATGGCCTTTGCACTCATAGCACACAATGCCTTGGGGTACTTGAGACTCCTTCTCTTCCTTCTTCTTATACTCTTTTCTGTCTGCTTTTGAGGATGAGAACTTCCCTTTATTGAACTGTCTTCCATTGTTCTTCATTCTCAAGAATTTTCTGAAGTTTTTCGCAAGAAATGCAACCTCCTTCTCCACAACATCTTCTTCGGAAGAATCACCCATTCTTTCAGCGATGGTTTTAAGAGTGAGAGATTTACTCGTCTTGTGAGAAGGAAGTCCCAGCTCATACGTTTGGAGAGACCCTATCAACTCTTGGATTTTGATCTCATCCAAGTCTTTGCTCTCTTTTATGGCTGTAACCTTTGCTCTAAAACTTTCAGACAAAGGCCTTAATATTTTTCTCACCACCTTAGTGTCTTCAATCTTCTCACCAAGATTGAGTTTAGCAATTACAATTTCATTGAGCTTCCCATAGAATGAATCAAACGGTTCATCACCACCCATCTTGAGCTCTTCAAATTTGGTGGTAAGCATCTAAAGCTTTGTGTCCTTAACTTTCTTTATACCCTCATAGGTAGTCTCCAAAATCTCCCAAGCTTCCTTGGCTACTGTTATATGAGAGATCCTGTGGAATTCATCAGGGGACACACCACAAAAGATAGCATTTAAAGCTTTACTATTAGCATTGGCTGCCGCAAGAGCTGCCTTATCCCAAGTGGATTTGGCTGCCTCTGGCTTAGTCCAGCCTATTTCAACCGCATCCCAAACGGTATCATTTATAGAGCATAGAAATGCTATCATCCTAACTTTCCAGAAAGCATAATTGTTACCATTAAAAAATGGTAGAAAATTTAGGGATTGAGACCTATCCATCTCAAAAAGGGCCAAGGATCACACTCAGGTATTTAAACCACAGTGAGTGTACCCGCTCTGATACCACTTATTGGACCGTGTGCCTTACCGATCCATCCAATGACCAATTGGTGAAGGATGAAGGGGCACAAATATTTTATAGCATTCAATCGCAGACTAAGCCCATTGGTATTGGAGCAAATTGTGAAATCCCTCACAATCCCTCCCTCACAATGCAGCTCCAACGACTCGAACCTATGACCTTGGCTCTGATACCAATTGGAAGCTCGAGAATGTGTTAAAAGCACAAGAGCTGTTTAGACCCCCTAATTAAAATTACGGCTCGATAGATTTTACACTAACTTAATACTAAGTGCAGAATAGTGTAAATGTAAGCAGATAAACAAGAAGCTACTCTAATCCATAAACTAAGTAATACAGCAGTATAATGGAATGTAAAAGAGTAGGGAAGAAGGATGCAAACATAAGATAACACGCCGATGTGTTATCAAAGAGGAAACCGAAGAACTCGGCGAATAACCTCTCCGCCGCCTTCCAAGCGTAAATCGATCCATTAAACAATCAGTTGGGATACATGGGTTAGCAAGAGACCTTCCAAGTCTAATCTACCCGATGTATGTAAGCTCTCCAAGCTCCTACTCCAACAAGGCTTCTCGAAACCCTGTCTTGTCTAGCACTCCGGATCTCGCAACAAGCTCCATGTTGCATCTGCCACCCTTGGCTTCTTCCAATGCTTCCCAGTAGCACCAAAATGTTACTCAACACTCTCAAAAGGTGTGGTAAGTGTTTGGGCTATCAACCTCTCAATGGTATGAAAAATGGAGAGGGAAGAGTTGAGGAAATACCACAAGCAAGTGTATAAAAAAATGTAGGTATGACAATCTCTAATTCTCAATGTGTTTGGCTAGGATTTTCTCTCTAAAGCACTCTTCAATATTTGTGGGTAAAAGGGGTATATATAGTGTAGGCACAGAAAGTGTGACTTAGGCTGGACAGGCTGGCAGAACAGAATGCCTCGCGAGTGTCTCACGAGAAGGCCTTACCTGCGAGATACTCGCGAGACACAGTTGTCTCCACCTGGCCTAACTCTTCACATTCCAGCATGTGTAAGGCACATGTGTCACTTCGCGGGAAGCTAAGTAGCGACATACCAGCGAGAAATCTTCAGTCTTCAAATGCTTGAGTCTTCGCACTCTCTCTCTATCACACAACCCTTACAATGAAATCCCACAATAATACAGGGTATAAAAGATTGAAAACAATTACAATCAAATTTGGCACGGAATAAAAGCCAATAAAAACATAGTTGTAAATAATAACTTTACAAATTCAAATGTAATTTATTTATTCAACTCTTAAGATAAAAAATGACAACACTATGAACAAACTCAACCAAGGTAAAATGAAATCTGATTTCAAGTCAACTGTAAAAAAGAATTGTCATAGTTGATTAAAATCAACCAATTTATAAATGAAAAATGAATTGTCTCCAAGTGTGTGGAATTATGATTAATGATCAATTTTGATAAGGTCTTGACGTTTCAATTTTTATAACTTAAATTTCTAAGCAAAAAATTGCCAATATTAGCCACATAATTTTCCATGTGATTTCAACTTTAATAATTAAAAAAAAAAAAAAAAAAAAAAAAAAAAAACCCTACCAAATTCTCTTTCTCTCTCTCTCTCTCTCTCTCTCTCTCTCTCTCTCTCTCTCTCTCTCTCTCAAAACCAAAATAAAAAAATTGGAGTTTAGATTTCAAATTTTACCCCTTTTTTTATTAAAATTTATATTTGAACCTTGACATTTGATTCTTTATATAAAATTAACTTATAACATCATGCATATGCATGAATATATTTAAAAGATACAGATTAAGACGCAGAGTATAATTTCTATATATATTGTTAGGTTCTAAAGACTTAGAATTTTATGTATTTAAAACTCTAATGTGTAATGTTGGCAAACCATGATCAAAACAGTTTGTTTAGTCATGTTTAGGCTTTCTTAAAGTTATATCTTTTATGTAAAGTTGGAATCGAGAGGCTGCAGAAGTATTTGTTACTTTCGGCCTGGCTCGATCGATCGAAGCTTAGACTCGATTGATTGAAAGTCGGCTAGATTGTTTTTTCTGTAGAATTTCCAACTCAGCCCTAACTCCTAAAACGTTTAGGGTTTTATGTTTTTGCCCTAGGTATATAAGGCAAACCCTAGCCATGTTTTTAGTGATGCTCTTGTTGCTCATATTTGCAATTTGTGTGAATCTCTTGTGAGATCCTTGAGGAGCTTTCCTTCACATAAACTTAGGGCTATCAAGAAGGAGATTAATTCAACATCTTGATGATCATTCAGTTGCTGCTATAGGAGCTTAAAGATACACAAGCAAGAGTGCTTGTACTTGCTGGATAATCCAAGAAAGAAGGAGTCCGTGGATTCGGAGCTTGCATGTGGTCATGTCAGTAAGTTCTACTAGTGGGTAGCAATAAGAAGCCGAGAGTGGGGGCTTGTAAGTCTTATTGTATGAACTTCGATTATTTTATATAGTGGATTCAAGTTTACCTTGAGAATAGCTAGGTTAAATCATCTCTAGGTTTTTTACCAGTTTGGTTTTTCTGGGTGATCATATCATTGTGTTATTTATATTTCCGCTGCTATATGCTTGATATGATTATTTGCTTGTATTAACCTAGATTTACATAATTTGACTAAGTTAATCACTTGGCTAATTCACTAGGTTAATCCAATTTTTGTTTAAGGGGTTTAAAATCTCTTTTGTTGTAGATCTTTTGATCTCTGAGCTGATCCTTGACCCCTGTTGTCATGGAACACGAACACTCTCTTGTTATTCCTCCTCACTTTGATGGGAATAACTATACTTATTAGAAAGTAAGGATGAAAGCATTCCTGAAATCTATTAATGAGAGGGTTTGGAATTCCATTGAGTACGGATGGAAGAAGCCCACTACTCCTGTGAGTGAGTGGTAAACTTCTCAGAAGGAAGCAGCTGCATTCAATAGCAAAGCTATGAATGCTATAGTTAACGCTGTTTCAATGGAGGAATTTAAGAGAATCTCAAATGTTAAGGTTGCTCACATTGCTTAGAATATCCTCCAGACTGTGCATGAAGGCACAAAGGCAGTCAAGATTAATAAATTGCAGCAATTAATTTCTAGATTTGAAAGCATTAGGATGTCTGATGATGAAAATTTTGATGAATTCTATGCTAAGCTTAATGATATTGTTAATTCTGCATATAATTTGGGTGAAATCTATGATCAACCTAAAATTGTTAGGAAGATTCTTAGATCTTTAACTGAAGACTTTAGACCCAAAGTGACTACCATTACTGAGAGCAAGGATGTGGACTCCATCCCTGTTGATGAACTTGTAGGATCTCTTCAGTCCTATGAGTTGGACCTACCCAAAGCTAGCAAATCCAAGTCAATGGCTTTTAAGTCTGTTAATGATGTTGAGGTTGGTGGATTTGATGATAAGCTATCTGCTAAAGAGATTACTTACCTTGCCAAGAACTTTAGAAACTTTCTTAGGAATAGTAATAGAAAGGCAAGAAATACAAACACTGCTGAATTTAGAAATTTTAAGAAGAATGATCCCATTAAGGTTAGCAACACTAAAAAACCTTGAGAAAAAGTAGGTCAATCTTCTAATAATTCTTTGGGCTCTCAATGTGTTGGATGTCAAGGGTATGGTCATGTTAAATCTGAATGTCCTACATTCTTGAGGTCTAAGGGCAAGGCTATGGCTGTAACCCTTAGTGATAATGAGGTTTCTAATGATGAGTTTAGATGTGATGAGGATGGAAACTTCATTACTTTCACTGCTACTACTGTAGTCAATGAAAGCGTGTCTGTTGAAGAGAACCCTTCTGATGGGGAACTCTTTGAAGATGCAGATCTTCAAGAGGCCTATAATAAACTTTGCAAAGTTGCTGAAAAGGATGCTATGATTGTTGAACTTGGCCTGAAGAAAATTGAATCTCTTGAGCTTGATAAGAAGAATTTTCTTGTTAAACTGTTTGATGCTTGAACGGTTTAGACCCCTTAAACTATAACCAGATTGCGTAGCCTAAATTAATTAGCCAAGTTGTTACTTAGTCAAATTAAGCAATTCTAGGTTAAAACAATCACAAAATCATATCAAGCATATAAAACATATAAAGCAGCGGAAATAATAAAGAACACAAGATATGATCACCCAGGAAACCACACGGAAAAACCTATGGAGGATTTTACCCACCGATCCTCAAGGCAAAACGGAATCCACTAAGAAAGAATTGAAGTTCTTACAAAAGGACTTACAAGCTCCCCGCTTGACTTCCTAATGCTACCCATCAGTAAAACTTCCTGACACGACCACGCGCAGGCTCCGAATCCATGGACCACTTCTTTCTTTGAATCCCTTGATCAGCTACAAACACCCACGCTTGATATTCTTTAAGCTTCAAAGGCAGCAACCAAGTTGATCATCAAGATGTTGAAGTAATCTCAATCTTGAAAACCCTAAGCTTTGTGTAAAGGAAAGCTCCTCTAGATCTCACAAGAGATTTACACAAAACCGCAATGTATGAGCAACAATACAACTTGTGCAACTCTGAAAAACGTGGCTAGGGTTTGCCTTATATACCTAGGGCAAAAACATAAAACCCTAAACGTTTAAAGAGTTTGGGCTGAGTTGGAATTCTGCAGAAAAACGCATCTGGGCCGACTTTCAATCGATCGAGAATTACATTCGATCGATCGAGCCAGGCCGAGAAGCCCCAATGCTTCTGCAGTCACTCGATTCCAACTTTACAATATTTTACCAACTTTGAGCAAGCATAAACAAGAGTAAGTACATTGTTTTGATCAAGGTTTGCCAACATTACAAATTAGAGTTCTAAATACATAAAATCCTAAGACCTTAGAACCTAACAAACTCCCTCTTTGGCAATCCGTGACAAAACACAAATCAAAAGCTCAAAGTTTACAAGTAAAAAGCTCTTTACAAAATAATGCTCATAAACAAATTCAATCTAACTACTATCCATCGGTTGCAAGTGTAGACAACAGCTTTGTTGAATCAACCTGTATATTCCTGAAATACTCAACAAACACATAAACGCATGTGTGGCAGAAAATAGTACATAAACAGGTATAATATTCTTGTAAGATTCACACAACACAAAATAAAGATATATATCAATGAATCAACTCAGATATATAAATCAATAAGCAGTGAATCATAAGACAACAAGAATCAAAACAAAACATGTATATCACTATATCAATCAATGTTACTCCCCTTAACATGAATATCCCAAAAAATGATATACAAAGTGAAGCACCTAGATACAATCTAATAAACTCCACAAAAAATATCCCATGCTAAAAAAAATATCTCCCCCTATCAACAAAATCTCCTCTACAAGACAAAATCTTCTCTACAAGTCAACAAAACTGTACTCCCCTTTTTTGTGACGGAATGCCAAAGGGCATCAGAGGCCATCATCAAAAGGAGGTGGTGAGGAAGAACGAAGATGCGCCAAATCCGCTCTCAGAGCCGAATCTCGTCGAACAGATCCACCAAAAGTTGACCATGAGCCGCCTGAACGGTCATGACAGTCTCTAGAGTACGACGAACATCGAAGTCAGCCGCAGGAGGTGGAGGAACAGCAGCAGCACCTACAGGATCTGGAACAGCCTCACCATCAGGACTTGTAGAAGAAGAAGGAGGAGGAGGAGCGCTACTAGATGGCTCATACCTAGGGTGTTTAGAACCAGCTCGAAGATGAGCGGCCCTCTGTCTAAGAAAAGACGCACCTATAGGACCTATAACATGAACAGGCTCAGAAGCAGGGAAATCCTCTAAACCTAGATAAAGTAAAATCCTATGAATGAAAATAGGATGGACAAGGGCGTGAGCAGTAGATGAACTCCTATAAACTTCGTTCAAAGAACGAAAAAAAAGATGGGGAAAACTAATAAGAGCATCAGTCACAAGAGCGTACAGAAAAACACACCTCTCAAGAGGAATGGTGTGCAGATGAGAAATGGGCCAGAGTGAGTGACAGGCTATCCTAAAGAATAGATAGGTAGTCTCGGGAAGCTCAGCGGTGGTGATCCTAGGATCAGAACCCCACTGGATAGATGACCCAGTGATGTAAGACATGACATCACTCAACTCTGGTGACTCATCATAGGGATAGACAGGATGCTGTACCAAAGGTACCTCAAGAGCATCAGCCACTACCTGAGGAGTAATGGAGTACTCTACGCCTCGTATCCAACTCCTAACTAGAGTGTTGGAATCATAGATGCGGATTGAGATGTTCGAAAAGAACTCTCTAATCAAGGTAACCGGAGGAGGAGGGTCAGACATAGCAAACAAAGGAAGCCAACCCCTACGCTCAAAATTTGTCCTAATGGCAGGATCAAGCTCATCTAAAGAGACAGAACGCACAGCCCAAATCTTCCTCTTAAGGTTTAAAGTCTCGTAGAGCTCTTGGTTTTTCTCACTAGGGAATCTCTCACTATCAAAAGAAAGAGGGGGTGGAGAAGGAGTGGGAAGAGTCCTACGTGTTCTAGTCTTCCTAGGCATGGTGCTAAGGAAAAGGACAGAGACACAATGAGAAAACCAAAAAGAACAAAAACAAAACCAAGGGCAGACTGCAAGTTAGCACAAAAAAATATAGAATAAAAATCTATATGATGCATGAACAGTAACAATGTTATGATGCATGAACTAATGCAGTAACCAGGATCAAATTAAGTTTAATTTCACAAAATTGGCTTTAACATAGAGTTTCTTAACAAAAACCCTAAAAATTTGAGAACCACTTGAAAATTTTTGTACCAAATTGAAGTATCAATCATTACACACTATGGAAAATAGTTTATAATAATCAATTACATCAATTACACAAGCCAATTTCATCAATTAAACCCAATTTCACAAAAAGCCCCAATTCGGATCAATTATAAACCCTAGAAATTTAAATTTTCCACAAAACACAGAATTGATCAAATTAAACAATCAAGAACATGTCTATAGGGTGTCCCCACCAAAACCCATTGATCAATTTCATCCAATTGGGTCAGAAACATCAAAAATCCCAAAAAGAAAAGTTCCAAAAATCTCCTCTAAAATGCATGAAAAATGCATGAAATCATGAAAATAAATTGAAAAGGAAGGGTAAAATAGACATACCGGCTTGAGGAGAGAGAGATTGTGCAAGAAATTCGGAAGAAAACGACAATAAATTGCACTTTTGGTCTTTGCCTCGTCGGAGAGAGAAAAGGAATTTTGAAAAAGTTTTGAATAACTTTGAAAAAGTCAGATTTCAACCTTTTTAAAAAGCTTCTTCACGATCTTCGATCGATCGAAAATTACATTCGATCGATCGAATGTGACAGTCATTTTAGCACAATCTGAGGCACTTTTTCGATCGATCGAAAATCAGGTTGGATCGATCGAAACGGGCAGAGGCACACTGAATTTTGGGAAAAAACACAGTTTTGAAAAATTGCAAACCCAATTTTGAAACAACTCCTCAAAGCATTTGAACAATGAATACAAAATGCATGAGTATGAGATGGAATGCATTTTCAAAAACCCAAAATTTTTAAACCCAATTTTCTCAAACACAAGTTTCAATCATCTTCCCAAATAATTTTCTCAAGCAACAAATATGTTGTGCACAAATCTCAAGATATTTTCAAACTTGGTTGGTCAGACCAAAGACACACACACTAACATGTACAGTGTTTAACAGAGAGTAACTTGTGTAGTGTGTGAAACTAGCAAAGACTTTGAGATACATGTGAGGTGATATGTGAGTAGTAATCAAACACAAAGTCTACACAATTCATCACATAGAATTTAAAAGAGACTATCACCTAAAGAGTTACATCCTATAACTCCCACATCTCATAGAACAAAAACTTGCAATCATGTAAGTTTCTTTCATTTTGCCTCTTATTTATATATGAAATGGCATTCAGCCTAATAGTACACACCGGTTTGAATTAAGTGAATTGGCATCAAGCCTAATAGTACACACCAGTTTTAATTTAATTTGAGGCTACACCTTATGTTCTTTTTGTGCATGTGCTACACTTTCTCGAGCACTAAATCTTATGATATGCACTAAGGTGTTCATGATTGGCTAGTGAACAGTGGTGAGATGGTTATTTATGCCTTTCTCAAAAGGATCAAGTCCGACAGTCAAAAACAAGTGACTTCATGATTAAGGCAAAGTGATTAAGAACCACACACATCTTTCCCACACAACATGCACTACAAAGTTTCAACTAGTCAAGTGCAGTAAATAAGCTCATCAAAGTTAAACAAGGTACACTAGACATGACATGTGTAAAAAGAATGACCAACCTTGTTTTCAAAAAATCAAGAAAAATAGTGTTCAACAAAGATTTTGCTTTCTCCTTTTTTTTTTTTTTTATTAAAAGAGAAAACAAATAAATCCTAGAATGAAATGCATGTATGTAATGCAATGCAAGTCCTAGAACAAAAGAAAAACACAAAAACCAAATAATAATGGTTACAACAGAATAGAGCAATGAAGCACAAGGACCATGACAGAAAGACTCAATTAGTTCGAGTCTTTTGCATCCAAAACTTTTTAGATGCACCCCGAGCATTGGAGTTCTTATTCACATTAGAGTGATTCCCAACTCCAGAATTGGAATAAAGGTTTAACGCCTTTACCAATTCACCAATTAGTGCCATAGGATCTTGTGCTTGAGGCACAGGCACTTTTGGTCTTTTTGCTCTCTTATCAGCTTGAAGCTTGTAATAGTTAGGACGGATATGTCCAGACTTACCACAATAATGACAAACCCAAGCAGGTTTACCATGCATCTTGTCCTTAGGTTTGGTAGGCTCCTTAGGTTTGGATTCTCTTAAGTCTACCATAATCTTCTTTGGTGGTGAAACTTCTACAGGTTTAACAACCTCACTCACAGGGGGTTTAATGGTTTCACTCACAACCTCACTCACAAGAGGCTCAGAAGAAGAAGAAGAAGAAGAAGGAACAAAGACAGTGGAATGGGGTCCAGAATCAAAGATGCTTTCAACATATCCTAACCCAGCTTTATCAGAAGGATACTTTTGAACATTCAGCATGTGATCAAGTTTAGAACTAGCAGATCTAGCAACAGATAAATCATGTTCCAAAGTTCTAACTTTATCAAGCAAAAGCATGTTTTCAGATTTAACATTATTCAAAAGATCATTAGCATCAAACAGTTTTACAAGCAAATTTTTCTTTTCAAGCTCAAGAGCATCAATTTTCTTCAGGCCTAGATCAACTTTCATAGCATCCTTTGCAGCAATTTTGCAAAGTTTATTATAGGCCTCTTGAAGATCTGCATCTTCAGAGAGTTCCCCATCAGCAGGGTTCTCCTCAGCAGATATGCTTTCATCTACTGCACCAGTAGCAATTGAAGCAATGAAGTTTCCATCCTCGTCACAACCGGACTCATCATCAGAAACCTCATTATCACTAAGGGTTACAGCCATAGCTTTACCCTTATTCCTCAAGAAAGTAGGACATTCAGATTTGACATGTCCATACCCTTGACAACCAAAACACTGAGGACCCAAAGAGTTATTAGAAGATTGACCTACTTGTTCTCTAGGTTTTTCAAAATTATTAACCTTAGTGGGATCATTCTTCCTAAAGTTTCTAGGTTCAGCAGTGTTGGTATTCCTTGCCTTTCTATTAGTGTTTCTGAGAAAATTTCTAAAGTTCTTAGCAAGGTAAGCTATCTCCGTGGGAGAGAGCTCATCATCAAATCCACCAGCTTCAACATCATCAACAGACTTAAGTGCCATTGATTTGGATTTGATAGTCTTGGGTAAGTCAGACTCATAGGATTGAAGAGATCCTACAAGCTCATCCACAGGGATGGAGTCAACATCCTTACTCTCAGTAATGGCTGTCACTTTGGGTCTAAAGTCTTCAGTTAAGGATCTAAGAATCTTCCTAACAACTTTAGGTTGATCATAGACTTCACCCAAATTATAAGCAGAATTAACAATGTCATTAAGTTTAGCGTAAAACTCATCAAAGGCTTCATCATCAGACATTCTAATGTTTTCAAACCTAGAAGTTAATTGCTGCAATTTGTTTATCTTAACAGCCTTTGTGCCTTCATGCACAGTTTGGAGGATTTTCCAAGCAGTATGAGCAACCTTAACATTAGAGATCCTCTTAAATTCCTCCATTGAAACAGCATTGAAGATGGCATTCATAGCTTTGCTATTGAAGCCTGCTGCTTCTTTTTCAGAAGTTTGCCACTCACTCACAGGAGTAGTGGGCTTCTCCCATCCGTATTCAACGGAATTCCACACCCTCTCATCAATGGATTTCAGGAATACTTTCATCTTTACTTTCCAGTATGCATAATTGTTCCCATCAAAGTGAGGAGGAACAAACAGAGAGTGTCCATGCTCCATGACAACCGAGGTCAAGGATCAGCTCAGAGATAAAAATCTCAAATAGAAGAGCAACCTGCTCTGGTACCACTTGAACGGTTTAGACCCCTTAAACTATAACCAGATTGTGTAGCCTAGATTAATTAGCCAAGTTGTTACTTAGTCAAATTAAGCAATTCTAGGTTAAAACAATCACAAAATCATATCAAGCATATAAAACATATAAAGCAGCGGAAATAATAAAGAACACAAGATATGATCACCCAGGAAACCACACGGAAAAACCTAGGGAGGATTTTACCCACCGATCCTCAAGGCAAAACGGAATCCACTAAGAAAGAATTGAAGTTCTTACAAAAGGACTTACAAGCTCCCCGCTTGACTTCCTAATGCTACCCACCAGTAAAACTTCCTGACACGACCACGCGCAGGCTCCGAATCCACGGACTACTTCTTTCTTTGAATCCCTTGATCAGCTACAAGCACCCACGCTTGATATTCTTTAAGCTTCAAAGGCAGCAACCAAGTTGATCATCAAGATGTTGAAGTAATCTCAATCTTGAAAACCCTAAGCTTTGTGTAAAGGAAAGCTCCTCTAGATCTCACAAGAGATTTACACAAAACCGCAATGTATGAGCAACAATACAACTTGTGCAACTCTGAAAAACGTGGCTAGGGTTTGCCTTATATACCTAGGGCAAAAACATAAAACCCTAAACGTTTAAAGAGTTTGGGCTGAGTTGGAATTCTGCAGAAAAACGCATCTGGGCCGACTTTCGATCGATCGAGAATTACATTTGATCGATCGAGCCAGGCCGAGAAGCCCCACTGCTTCTGCAGTCACTCGATTCCAACTTTACATTATTTTACCAACTTTGAGCAAGCATAAACAAGAGTAAGTACATTGTTTTGATCAAGGTTTGCCAACATTACAAATTAGAATTCTAAATACATAAAATCCTAAGACCTTAGAACCTAACAATGCTAATAATCAATGTGAAAACTGAGAATATGCTTTTGCTTGATAAAGTTAAATCTTTGAAACTTGATTTATCTGTTGCTAGATCTGCTAGTTCTAAACTTGATCAAATGCTAAGTTTTTAAAAGTCTCCTTCTAACAAATCTGGATTAGGTTTTGTTGATAGCATCTCTATGTCTGCTCCACATTCCACAAACTTTGTTCCTTCATCTTCTTTTGAACCTTCTATGAGTAAGGTTCTGAGTGAAACTGTCAAACCCCTTGTGAGTGAAGTTGTCAAACCCATAGAAGTTTCACCATCTAGGAAGATTAGGGTTGATTTGAAAGAGTCTAAACTTAAGGAGTCTACCCTTTCTAAGGACAAGATGCATGGTAAACCTGCTTGGGATTGTCATTTTTGTGGGAAGTCTGGATATATTCGTCCTAATTGTTACAAGCTTCAAGCTGCTAAGAGAGCAAACAAACCAAAAGTGCCTATGCCTCAAGCACAAGACCATATGGCACTCATTGGTGAATTGGTAAAGGTTTTAAATCTTTATTCCAATCCTGAAGTTGGAAATCACTCGAACGTGAATAGGAACTCCAATGCTCATGGTGCATTTAAAAGGTTTTGGATGCAAAAGACTCGACCTAATTGAGTCTTTCTGGCATGGTCCTTGGGCTTCTTTGCTCTATCCTTTGTGACCATTGTTATTTGTTTTTTTTAGGATTTGCATTGCATGTCATTCATGCATTTCATTCTAGGATTTCCTTGTTTTCTCAATAAAAAAATAAAAAAATAAATAAAAAAGGGAAGCAAATTGTGTTTGGCATTATTTTTCTTGGTTTTGAAAACAAGGTTGGTCAATTTATTTTCACATAACATGTCTTATGTACCTTGTTTAGCTTTGATGAGCTTATTTATTGCACTTTACTAGTTGAAGCTTTGTATTGCATGTTGTGTGGGAAAGATGTTTATGGTTATTGATCACTTTGTCTTGATCTTAAAGTCACATGTCTTTGACTGTCAGACTTGAACCTTTTGGGAAAGACATAAATAACCATATCACCACTATTCACTAGCCCATCATGAACACCTTAGTGCATATTGTAAGATTTTGTGCTCGAGAAAGTGTAGCACATGCACAAAAAGAACATAAGGTGCAGCATCGATTTAATTGCTTAATGCTTAAAATCGGTGTGTACTATTAGGCTTGATGCCAAATCACATAATTAAAATTGGTGTGTACATTATCCCGACTATTTAATAATTTTCTGAACAATTAAAATTGGTGTGTATATTATGAGGCAAAATTCAAGAAACTTACATGATTGCAAGCTAATGATCTAGGAGATGTGGGAGTTATAGGATGTAACTTTTTTGGTGATAGTCTCTTTCAAATTCTATGTGATGAATTTTGTAGACTTTGTAATTGATTGCTATTCACATATCACCTCTCATGTATCTCAAGCTTTTGCTAGTTGCACACACTACACAAGTTACTCTTTGCTAAACTTTGTACATGTTATTGTGTGTGTTTTTGATTTGACCAACCAATTTTGAAAATACCTTGAGTATTATGCATAACATATTTGTTGCTTGAGAATTTAAAGGGAGAATGGCTGAATTTTTTTTTTGGAAAAACTGGGTTTAATAGCATATCATCTCATACTCATGCATTTTGTTCATCAATTTCAATGAATTGAGGAGTTCTTGCCCAAAATGTGTTTGTTTTTTTCAAAACTGTGCTTTTATTAGCGAGCCTTTGTCTGGTTCGATTGATCCAATCTGTTTTTCAATCAATTGAAATTGTTCTTAAAATTTTTAGGGAGTCTCGGGTTGTTTCGATCGATCGAAAGTAACTTTCAATCAATCGAAAATCGTGAGTAAGTTTTTTTTTTTTTTTTTTTTTTTAATCAGATACTGACTTTTTCAAAACACTTTTTCAAAAAGTTTCAAACCTTTCTCTCTCTCTCTCTGACTCGGCAAGCTCACTCATCAAATTTTTTGTCATTTTCCTCCCAAAGTTTTGCAAGGTTTTCTCTTCTAAGGCTGGTAAGTCCATTATACCCTTCCTTTTGAGTTTATTTTCAAGTATCATGCATTATTCACGCATTTTTCTTTGAAATTTTCGAACATATGCATATTGGGGTTTTTGATGATTCAAGCTTTTATATGTGAAATTGATCATTAGGTTTTTGTTGGGATATGTTTTAAACATGATCTTGATGAGTTAATTTGATCAATTTTGGGTTTTGTGAGAAATTGAATTTTCTAGGGCTTGAAATTAATCCGAATTGGGGATTTTGTTCAAATTAGGTTTAATTTGTGAAATTGGCTTGTTAAATTGTTGTAATTGATCATTACAATGTTTGTTCAAGCTTGTGTGATGGTCAATTAGTCAACTGTTTTATAAAAACAAACAAGTGGTTTTTAAATTTTGGGGTTTTACTTAGAAACTCTATGCTCAAGCCAATTTTATGAATGTGAACTCAAATTGAACTTATTTTTACTGCATTAGATCATGCATCATGACATTTTGATGTTCATGCATCATATAGATTTTTGTTCTATATTTTTTTGTGCTAACTTGCAGTCTGCCCTTGGTTTATGTTTTTTTTTTTTTTGTTCTTTTTGGTTCTGTCTTTGTGTCTCTGTCCTTTCCTTAGCATCATGCCTAGGAAGACTAGAGCTCGTAGGTCTGTCCCCTCACCTTCTTCTCCTCCTTTTGACCGTGTGAGGTTTCCTAGTAAGAAAAACCAAGAGAGTTTTGAGACACTGAACCTTAAGAGAAAGATATGGGCTGAGTGTTCTGTTATGTTAGATGAGGTTGATCCTGCCATTAGGGCAAATTTTGAGGGGCTAGTTACCTCTGTTGGATATTTCTGATCCTCCTCCTCCAGCTACCCTGATTAGAAAGTTCTTTTTGAACATCTCTATTCGCATCTATGATTCCAACACTTTGGTAAAGAGTTGGATACGAGGTGTAGAGTTCACCATTACTCCTGATGTAGTGGTTGATGCTCTTAGGGTACCTTTGGTCCAGCACCCTGTCTTTCCCTATGATAAGTCTCCTCCCTTGGATGATGTTATGTCATATATCACTGGATCTTCTATCTAGTGGGGTTCGGATCCTAGGATTACCACTGTTGAGCTATCTGAGTTGCACTATCTCTTCTTTAGGATAGCATGTCATTCTGTGTGGCCTATCTCTCATCTTCACACAATTCCTCTTGAGCGGTGTATGTTTTTGTACGCTTTTGTTACTAATGCTCCCATCAGTTTTCCTCTTCTGTTTCTTTGTTCTTTAAACGAGGTTTATATGAGTTCATCTTCAGCTCATGCTCTTGTTCATCTTATTTTTATTCATAGGATTTTGTTATATCTTGGTCTAGATGACTTCCCTTCTTCTGAGCCTGTCATGTTATTGCTCCCATAGGTGCGTCTTTTCTTAGGCAGAGGGCTGCTCATCTTCGAGCTGGCTCTAAACACCCTAGGTCTGAGCCTTCTGGTACCGCACCCCCTCCTTCTACTTCTACAAGTCCTTCTAGTGAGGATGTTGTTGATCATGTTGGTGATGCTGCTTCTGTTGATGTTCCTCCACCTCCTTCGGATGACTTCGATATTCATCGTACCTTGGAGACTGTCATGACCGTTCAGGCGGCTCATGGTCAAATTTTGGTGGACTTGCTTGATGAGCTACGTGCGTTGCGGGCCGATTTGGAGCATTTTCGTCGTTCACCCTCACCACCTCCTTTTGATGATGGCTTTTGATTGCCCTTTGGAAGGGAGGACGTGTCAAAAATGGAAATGAATCAGCCACTTGCATCCTCCTACTTGCCGTTTAGGCCTTTTCATTCTTTAGAAACTCCTTATCTCATCCATTAATTGTGTAACTCCACTACATTAGAATAATAGACTCATTCAGGCTCATTCCAATTTACACCAAAAAACCAGCAATTGCAAGCATTCTTATATACTAAAAAAATAGAGAGGTTCTTCACAAAGAATGGTGTTCTTTCTGGTAGAGTTTTGAGCTTGAACACTTTGTGCGAAGATTCTAGCCATACAACATTTGTTGGGCTGTTGTATCCTGGGGGAGACAAGTTACAGAAGTTTAGCCAACCAAGGGTTTGAATTTCCTTAAAGAGAGCGAGTTTCGCGCCTCAGTCCAAATAGTATTGTATATTTCTTATCTTCAAATTAATAATATTCAGAAGTATTATTTAGTTTATCTTTGTGTTATTTCCATTATTATTGTCTTTGCACCAACACATCCTTTGCTTTTCTGTGATGGAATTTGTTCCCAGATTCTCATGAATATACCATACTTTATTGAGCAGAAAGTTTCCTACTAGTTTCTCTCCCCATGGCTGTACCATACTCTTTGCAAATTCCTACTTAATTTATTGACTACTAAATTTACAACAAATTATGGTACTAAGCTAGAGAAGAAATAAACTAAAGCGCCAATTAATATTGACAAGTACATCCTATAAAATTTAAAAAATAAATAAAAATAAAAATGACAAGTACAAAATTTAGGCATATTGAAATTTTGTTTTCTTTGAGAAGCTTTTGATCTAGGAACAACTCTAATATAATTTTATTGACACAACTTTAATTTTGACATATTTTGTAAATTGGATTTGCCAACACAATTTTAAACCATGATAAATTTGATAATGTAATATCTTAGAAACAACATGAAGCAATAAGCAAACAACAAAATTTTATCTCGATTGCTTATGTACCAATCATCTGTAACCCTTACCACCTTTCTCTAGGCTTGGTCACCATTGGCTCTTAGCCAACCATTTTAATGGGGAGACATTGTTGAACAAGAATTTGAAGTCTCACTAGAACTACTTTATCATTTGTTAATAAATTGGTTAAATAGATTATAAGAAACCTTAAACCTTATTTTATTTTATATATATTGAAGACGCTATCCTTTTTTCTTTTCTTTTTTTCTTTTTTTTAAAGGATAGAAATTGATGTAAATTTCTATTTTGTAAAATGTAATTGGGATCAAAAGTTGTCATTTTTCATTTTTCTTAAAATGAATTTAAGACCAAAACCATAGAATTTTTATTTTCTTTTGATATAATGATATAATCAGTAAAGATGTTTATTCATCAATGCTTTTATTAATTTTTTAATAAAATAAGTGGTGACTCGATATGCACACTCTTGAGGATGTCCAAAACCAATAGGTTTAACCTAAATTTAGTCAAAAACAGAGATCATCACACTATGCCATATTTAAATAGCTATATTTCATTCATTTCAAATCCAAAACAGGCCAATTTTTGAAGACCCAGATATGGGAAAAATTATCATGGAAAAGGATATGGACAATAGCTCATCAACTTCTCAAATTTGATCATATCAAAATTTTGTTGTCTTTGAGGAGCTTTTGACCCAGACTCAACCCTAAAACAATTTTATTGACTCAACTTAATTTTGAAATAATTTGTTATGTCGATTTGGAAACACATATTTGAACCCTAATGAATTTGATAATGTAATATCTCAGAAACAACATAAAGCAATAAGAAAACAACAAATTTTATCTTGATTACTCACGTGCCAATTATTTGATGATTATCCTTACCACTTTTCTCTAAGTGGTCAACATTGGCTCTTAGCCAACTATTTTAAGGGGGAAACATTTTTGAACTAGAATTTGAAGTCTCATTAGAACAACTTTTTTCAATTATTGGGTTTTTTGTGCATTTTGTCTTTAGAATAGAGGGGTAAAGTTGGGTTTTAAGAAAAAAACTATGGGCAATTTAAGAAAAGGGTGTACTTTTCCAGTGGTAATATTTATGTTTGAACTAACGCATTGTTGCGTTTTGCAATTGCAGCTCAATGGCTGCCACATGAAAAGACAGAAAAACACAATTTGGGGGAGAAAATATGCTTTTAATTTATTTTTTTTATACCAAACATGCATTTTCACTTTTTGGTTGACAAACACGTGTTTTAGGCCCAAAATGTTGAACCAAACGGGCATTATGCCATATTTAGATAGCTATATCTCATTCATTTCAAATCCAACTCAGGTCAAATTTGAGTTCATTTTGAAAGCCCAGATAAGGGCGAAAATTATGAAGGAAAATGATAATGGTAAAAGCTCATAAGCGTTTCAGATTTGAGCATATCAAAATTTTGTTGTCTTTGAGAGCTTTTGATCCAGACTCAACCCTAATACAATTTTATTGACAAAACCTAATTTTGACATATTTTGTTTTTAGGATTTCCCAACAAGTCTTTGAAACCTAATAAATTTGATAATGTAATATCTCCTTGTAGGGGCCTTTTATGCTTTTGGGCTAAGGCTCTCTACAATGGGTAGGAGAGTAGGGCCTAACTCACTATCTTTGCAGGATCTGCTCAGAGCCAGTTTGTGCATAAGACAAGTCACCCCTAAAATACTACAAGCAATATATATATATGTGTGTGTGTTATAGCAAGAAAGTCAATCTAATTAGTTTGTCAGTTGTTAAGCATAGTTAGAGTAGCAGAATCATAACACACACACACACACACACACACACACATATATATAAGTCTCCATAGAAAGTGAACTAAAGACAGCCCAAACCCCAACTTATACAACCTTATTACCAAATTAGGCCATAAAGTTGTACATTTTGGAGGATGAATTAAGATAGCTACTTTTCATCTAATGAGATTACAAAGAGTGGGTTTATTATGTGAGGCAGGAAAAAGATTTGCCTATTGATGCTTGATGTTTCTGCCATATTCACTCTTTTATTTTTTCTAAGTCTCACCTCGCTCTTTCCATTTTCTATCTTCTTTCTCTTTCAATTTTCTATTCAAATTGCCTATGTTGCTATCATTTCTTCCTCTTATGGTTACTGTTCCCATTTATATAACAAATCAAGCTTATGTGATTTCTCTCTTTTAGCCTTAAGAAAAAATAAATAAATAAATAAATAAATAAACAAATAAAAGCCTAAAGAAACAAAAAAGAAAAAAGAAAAAAAAAAAAAAAGCCTAGACTTACATCTAGGCTGAGAAAGAAATGCAAGAGAAAGTGATTTACAGCAAAATGCAAATCTTCTGCAAAATGACTTTGGCAGATTAAGGCAAATTGGATCCAACACCTTTTTTATCTAGTAAAGATTATTTGGCCCACAAAGGCACAAATCCTTTTGTATAAAAGGATAGGAGTTAAACCTAATATGAAGAAACACAGTGGAAAGAAACAAGGAATAGTAGTAAGTATCAGCAGTAGGAACTGCGTGAAGGAGAGAAATACCAAACTAAAGGAAATGACAAACATAGTAAGAAACAAAGCAACAACAGTAGGAAACACATGAAGGAAAAAAGATCAAAGAGAAACACAATAAAACAAAGCAAAAGTAGCAAAAAACACATGAAGGAGAAAGAAATCAAAATAAGAGAAAAGACAAAAGTAGCAAGGCAAGTGAGTAAGGTAAGGTCTGAGTTTTTCCCTTCTGCATCCCAGCCATGCAAGGGAGTAGGGCCTACAGTCAATGAGGTGTAGATGGTGTGGTTTGGTGGAGGGGGGAAAGGATCTAGATTTGGTATCCCGCCGATACCACTTTTGGGAATATGCTTTGCTGGGAAAGTATCTTTACCAAAAGTGGGAAATGAGTAGGTGGAAACCATCTAATGCATGCTAAAGGACAAGGATAAAGAGAATTAATGGAGGCCTTTACCATTTTAGGGAAAGAAGTGAGGAGGCTCTGCGGCAGACTAGCCTTTACTCAAAATGGGGAGGCTATTTGTCATAAGGAATAGACTAAAACTCCTTAGTAGGATTGAACCCACTTGTACACGGTTAGAAGATAATGGCCAGTACGTTGTGGGTATTAGTTGGGTGTCTGCAGTGAACAAAATAGTTGGAGAAAATAAGAGTAAAAAGGGAAAAGAGCATGGATTAAGTTGTGGTATAAATAGGAACAGTACCCACAAATATAGGAAAGAACAACAACACAATAACCAAGGAAATTTGAATAGTGAGTTGAAAGTGAAAGAAGAGAGAAAAGAGAAAGAAAGCGACATTTGAGAGAAACATAAAGCTGAGTACACACGGCAGAATTAGCATGCATCACTAGGAATCCTTTCCATGTCTTGGAAAACATCAAAGCACATTCTTTGCAATCTCCAAAAGATGACTACTCTAACTCATGTTCCAAACCACATAACTTTATAGCCTTATTTGGTAATAAGATTGTGTGAGTTAGGATTGAGATCTTCTTAGTCAACATCCTGCTGCAAATACACTTTACCCATGATTATTTTTTATGAAGCTTTCATTATTTCTTTGTTACTAGGTGCATTACTTTTAATGCAAACTAATCATTATTTTGCCCCATATATATATATATATAAATATATATTTGAGAATATGTACACTAACCCTTGTAAACTAGCATTTGCTTGATGTATATTTTGTTTGGATTCTAGAGTTTATGTGCAGAAAGTGGAGAAATATTTCTGTAGTAGAAAATGAAGAATAGTCATTCACATTGCAAAAAAGTGCAGAAAAGCTTTATTGCCCAGCAGAAATTTAAGAAAAATCAGTTCCGTAGCAAAAGCTAGAGAAATGTTCTTTCTGCGATAGAAATGGAGAATAAGCCCAGTTTGCAGTGTTGTCCCCTAGACTTTGGACTCAATGTTTGTGCACAAATTGGCAACGATAGAATGGGACCTTGAAGTACATTCTGCAAGAGCGTTAGGCCCAACTTCCTTCCTAGAAAAAGCCTAGAATAGAAGTTGTCTAATAACATCAAAACACGTGTCTAGGGTAGAAGAAGTAAAGAAACCACTCTCAACACTCACCAACCATTTTCGTCTGCTGAAAACACTCTTTAAAGGTGCCTACTACCCTTCTGTCCATATTGGTTCAACCTCCACTACTTCTAAGCATGTACAATGTCTTCTCTCTCTTCCACTACCTATCCCATGACAAACTCTCACCCATTTCATTCAGCCATGTACCTCTCTCTCTCTCCTTTGAATGGTAAAACCTTGGGTCTATTTCTACCAATTCCTCTAGCATGCATCAAGTGGTCCTAGTCGATTTACTACCTATTTTGGATAAATATGCTTTCCTAGCTGAGTACCTCCCAAAAGAGGTCCTAATAAGATACAAAAAATAGGTTCTTTTTCCCCCTTCACCAAACCACACCCCTGTGTAATTCCTTTAGCCGTGGGCCTACCCTCCTTGTATTGGTTGGATACAGGCTGGTGGTGCTCCGACTATTACATTGTTGTCTTCTTCCTTCACGCCTTGCCTTCTTTCTTTCCCACATGGTTTCTGCCGCTGTTATTTGATTTTTGTCCTTTTCATTCTTTGTCAAGACTGAGGCTTCCCACTTGCATTCGTTCTTTGTGGAGAATGGTGTGGGCTTGTTGGGCTTGCCTTTTTTTGTATTGCTCAATTGGGCCTATGGGCCTTTCAAGGTCTTTCCTTTATTCCTTTTTATTAATTCCTACAGGGTTGGCCCATTGGGCTTTTTGCCTCATTCCTTCTTCCTTGGGCCCATTCAAGATCCTTTCTTATTTCTTGAAGAGGGCCATCTCACTGTGGCTAACTCTTCCACGTTGCCCATAGGCCAATGTGTTCTATCCTTTTTTCTTTATGGGAATTCTTTCTCTTTGAGCCCCTTTCTTAGGCCATGCTTATTCACTCTCTGGCCCTTAAGGGTGTGGCACTATTGCTTTGCTTCTATTTTCTAATCTCTCCCTTCTTTTTCTTGGTTCAGTTTGGGCTTTACTGCCGTTTGACCTTTGTGTCCATATTATCAAAAATGGGTATCAATACTCATAAACAAGATAAAGCAATAAAACAACAAATTTTATTTTGATTGCTCACATGCCAATCATATGTTGATTTCTTAATCCTTACCACTTTTGTCTAAGCTTGTTCACCATTGGCTCTTAGCCACCATCCTAAGGGAGAGACATTTCTGAATTAGAACTTGAAGTCCCATTAGAATTGCTTTTTTCTTTGTTAAGAAATTGGCTAAATAGATTATAAGTAGCCTTAAGACCCTTTTTTTTTTTTTGGTTATTGAAGATGTCATTTTAAGCCTTTACCATTCAAATAAGATTCATATCATGTGACCTTCTTGGTAATACAATTGTGTTTGACTTACAAAATGTACAATATAAATATCAATTAGGAGATATATAATAGATAAATTCTATATCCACAACACTTTCATAACACTTTCACAACAAATCCTAGATGACAAGTCGTTATTGGTTTTTAATTTAAAACCACCACTGAAATTACTTTCTTGCCCGCCAATAACAACCTACCATCTAAAATTTATCATGAAAGTTTTGTGAAAATGTTGTGGACGTAGCACTTAGTATAATGTAATGGATATGGACTTTAGCTATCGAGCCTCTAATTGTGTAATAGTAATTTCATTGGTTGAGGATGATGGGTTCTTCCTTGATGAAGACAATTTTTTGCCTACCACGGAAGTAGGCTCTTTAGGTTCAGGTAACGAACTCTCTCCGTGCAACATCATAACCACAGATGACATATTAGGCCGATCCTCATGATGTTGTTGCAAACATAAGAAACTTATATGAAGGCAGCGAACAAACTCCAATTGGATGCAGTTGTCCTCTAAGCAAGTATCAATTAGTTCTAAATGTTTGTCATCTTTCCATAAATTCCATGCCTGAAAATTTTAAAATTTCTTATCATTATCTGTATAATTATATGTAAAATGGAGAGTTAACACTTTTGAGAACTTACATGTGCAACAAGGTTTAGACCTTGGCTTGGATGGAGAGACCTTCGATTTTTCTTTCCGCTTAATATCTCCAGCAACAATATTCCAAAACTATATACATCAGATTTTACTGAAAATAGACCATCAATGGCATATTCAGGTGCCATATAACCACTGCAGAACATCATTAAGAATAAAAATCTTTGAGTATGAAAAACAATGTTGACAACAGAGCATGTTAAGAATTCTTACTAAGTTCCAACCACTCTATCTGTATTTCCTTCAGTTTGATCTCCACCAAAGATTCTAGCCATGCCAAAGTCAGAAATTTTTGGGTTCATCTTACTATCAAGTAATACATTACTTGCCTTGAGATCTCTATGTATAATTCTCAATCTAGAATCCTCATGAAGATATAGAAGCCCTCGTGCAATCCCACAAATAATATTGAAGCGCATAGACCAACCTAAAACATTAGCTCTCGTTTTATCTGGCAAGTTTCTCATTTGTGTTAATACTAAGTCCAACTTGGATAATAAAAGAAGAAATTGAAATTAATAATAATAAATTAATGGAAATTTTTTTCCTCCAAACCAGGTTTGAAAACCTCCTCCCATCCATTATGTGGTGGTACATAAAACCATCCATAAGTATAAAATTACATGATTCATTAAATAATTTAAACAAAGCATTTGACTATTAAGTAGATAGTGTGACTAAAACTAAATAAGGGTAATTTTTTAAGTTGTCACTTAGTAGGTTGGAGGAACTTTTATCTAAATTGGTTTGAAGAAACTTTGTCCTTAAAAAAATTCATAAAGTTTGGCAAAAGTTATTAAGTTCTTGAGAAGTTCATACCAAAAATAAAGGAGTCTAAGCTTCCGTTGGGCATATATTCATAAATTAGCATTATCTCCTCTCCTTCAATGCAATAGCCCAACAGCCTAACCAGATTACGGTGTTGCAATTTGGCAATCAACATAACTTCATTTTTAAACTCATTCAATCCTTGTATAGAACTTCGTGAAAGCCTTTTCACGGCAATTTCATGTCCATCTGTTAGTGTACCCTGTAAATTCACATTTGTAAGCAGATTTTATTGATATAGAATATAATGATAACTACTTTTTCTATGGTCTTTATAAAGTTATTTTGTAGATTTACCTTGTATACAAGTCCAAAGCCTCCTTCACCTAGCTTGTTATCACTTGAAAAGTTGTTAGTGGCAGTGACTATGGTTGCTAGGCTGAAGAATGGGACCTCTAAGTCTTCACTTTGGAGTTCAATGTTCTGGTCTAACATCACATTGTTCTCCATGTTATCTAATAAGAGCAAGATTGGCTTCACATTATACAAAATAAACTAGAATATGACAACTATTAAATTCGGTTAGACCTATTGATTATAGAGTGGAATTTTTATTTAATTTCAAATTAAATCAATTATACGATCCAAAATGTCAATATTAACAATCAAAACAAGTCACCATGTCAGAATTGCAAAATAATAAAAGCGATAAAATCATGTGACACATGATATGATATTGAAGTGGAAAACCAATGGAAAACTCATCAAAAGGGAAAACCACTACAATGGTAACTTATCCTAACTAACGGTACGTAACCTATCCTAACTAAGGCAGTCCATTATAAAAGAAGGAGTTTCACAATCTAAACCAAAACATTTGTACTTAGACTCTACAATCTCAGGAGATAACTCACTGTTGTGACCACAACACTTCAGAACTCTAAACTTCCTTTTTGGATTTCTTCACAGATGATATGTTCACGTCAACAAACTAGAAACTCTAATGCAGTCTATGACACCTCCTTGAAGATTTGATCAACAATTAACTCAATGGAAGAAAGGTTCTGTGGTTTCAAACTTCGGATCAAAAGATCATAAAAATTTGGAAGGCTTCCTTAATGATAACTCATAGAATGAAAGGCAAGGGTTTTCTCTCTAAAAGCTTTGAGTTTTTGCATCTATACCCTCATTGGAAATCATGCTTAGATGGTTTAAATAGGTGTTTACATGTAGGATTAGAATTCTAATAAGAATAGGCTTTGAATTTTGTTTCCATAATTGTCGCTTAAGCAAGAGTCGAGTGAGGATCAGGCGAAGCCTCGCTAGCCATTTGGGATGCAAGTGTTTACTCCCTTGAGTGAACCTTGGTTTCCACTTGAGCGAGCCTCTTCAATCAACGATACTTTAAGCATATTCTTAAATTTCGTTGACAAAATGCTAACAGGTAGAAAAATACTCCCCATCAATCTGAGGTCTCTTGAGTAGTTTAGCTTAAACAAGGCAGGGAAAAAAATGACCCACCAGAGAGTAGTGCATAGATTTCAAGAAAGATGTAGCATGCAAGAAGATACCAATAAATGTTTGACTTGGGCATAGGGCACTACGTGGCATTAGCAATATGTGTATAGCAATGATACCAAGGAGATGCTACAAAAATAGAACAAACAAAATTGACACTCGAAAGCATGGTTTTCAAACCCGGACCGTTCATTGAACCGTAAAAGGGAGAGGTTTAAGGTTTTTGAGGTCGAACCGAGGTCGAACTGGGGTCGAACCGTGATAACGTCATAATTAATTTAATAATTATTTTAAATATATATAAAAATATTAAATTAGTAAAAAATAGAAAAATTAACTAAAATAGTCTAATTAAAACTATAAATCCATATTTTAACTATGTCTAATATATCAATCTATAGCCCAAATATGAAATATCTATCCAATAATAATAACCATTTTTTTATAAAAAGAAAATTAAAAGCATTAGATTGTTTTTCTAAGTTCCACTTTCCAATGCTCACGTGACTAGCTGTCTAGCTTGCATTCACAAACCTAAAAAAGCACTAGAAACAAAAGTGGATGAAATTAAAGGAAGAGATAAAAAAAGCAATACAAACAAAAGCAGATGAAGAAAGAATTGTGATGTTATATCCACAATATTTGTCGCAATATTTTTTACAAGAATCATATCAAAATCTTATGTGAAAAATTGTTACTAGTTCTAATTTGAACGTACTACTGAAATTATTTTTTACTTACAAATATTAGCTAATAACAATCTATTACTTAAAATTTATTGTGAAAATATTATGGTAGGATTTCTTAATTGTCATTTCTTAATATTAAATATCACACTTTTGAATAAAAAAAAAAAAACCACACTGATTACATAAAAAAAAAAAAAAAATTAGGGATAAAGATTAAAGACCGCCACACATTTTCATACGGACCCCATTTATTACAACTCTCAACCGCACATTTATTTCATAGTATCACTTATCCTACATTCCTACTCACATATTCATTATTCACATCAGGCTTTCTCAAAAAAATAAAAAACATTCACATCAAAGTGAAGAGAAGAGAGAGAGAGAGGAGAATCTGAAGCTGAAGCGGCGCCGGTGGAGATCATGGAGATCGATGGCCGGTGGAGATCGAACAGGCCGGTGGAGATCGAAGGCTGGTGGAGATCGTGGAGATCGAACAGGCCGGTGGAGATCGTGGAGATCGAAGGCCGGCGGAGATCGTGGAGATCGAAGGCCTCGTCCGCCGCCCCACCGCCGTTCGTCCTCCTCTCCACCACCAGATTGGGTCAGATCGGATTGTTCTTCCTTTTTCTTTCTTTTTTTTCATTTTTTTTTTCATATTTGCTTGTTTTGATTCAAATTTATTGTAAGAATTGGATTTTGTTTTGTGTTTGGATTTTGTGAGACATTTTTTGAGAGTGAAGCAAAGAGACTGAAACAAAGATCAAATGTTTTCTGGGTCTTTTCTTTTTCTTTTGTTTTTCTGTTTTTTTTTTTTTTTTTTTTTTTTTTTTTTTTTTAAAGGTTCAGATTCAAAGGAACCGTGAAAAACGGTCTGAATCCGGTCCTCAGAACCGTGCGGTTGAACCGCGGTTTGAACGGTTCCCTGCTTTTTAGGCAGAGACTGGTTCTTATACCTAAAAGAACCGTTGTGGTGAGAGATTCACGGTTTTCCTGGTCAGACCGTACGGTTCGGTCCGGGTTTCAAAACCATGGACCCAAAACAAAAACTACTTCTGATACCAAATGCGCCAAGTTGAAGAACAAAAGATGTGGTGCATATGCTGTCCAAAATGCAAGAAATGCATGAATAATCAATTGATATGCATAAAAATAAATAAATAAATAAATTAAAAAAAAAAAAACAACCATTTTGCTTAAACATTGAGGTTAAGCCAAAAATTGTGATTGAGGCATATTATCAAACTATTAATGTGCAAGTGACGGGTGCAATTAATACATGACCACCTTCCAAATTTTACCCACTAACCAGTGACCACAGTCATATAAAAACACAGGAAAATTTTGCTAAGTGCCTCAATAAAGTAGAAACAAAGCCAATCCTAAGAGTAAAAAAAAAAAATTAAAAAAAAAATCCTAGATCAAAATCCTATGTGAGATGCAACAAGAATCAAGAATTTAAGATCATATGTTAGGTTCTAAGGTCTTAGGATTTTATGTATTTAGAACTCTAATTTGTAATGTTGGCAAACCATGATCAAAACAATGTATTTAGTCTTATTTAGGCTTGCTCAAAGTTGGTTTATTATTGTAAAGTTGGAATCGAGTGGCTGCAGAAATACTTGGGACTTTCGGCCTGGCTCGATCGATCGAAAATCGCATAGGTTGATTTTTCTGCAGAATTTCCAACTCAGCCCTACTTCATTAAACGTTTAGGGTTTTATGTTTTTACCCTAGGTATATAAACTAAACCCTAGCCACGTTTTTGAAGGTACTCCATATTGTATTGTTGCTCATACATTGCTGTTTTGTGTGAATCTCTTGTGAGATCTTAGAGGAGCTTTCCTTTACACAAAACTTAGGGTTTTCAAGGTAGAGATGATTTCAACATCTTGAAGATCATTATAGTTTCAACCATTGGAACTTAAAGAAAAACAAGCGGGGAGCTCGTAGCTGATTGAAGAATTCAAGAAAGAAGGAGTCCGTGGATTCGGAGCTTGTACGTGGTCGTGTCAGTAAGTTCTACTGGTGGGTAGCATTAAGAAGTCGAGCGGAGAGCTTGTAGTCCTTTTGTAAGAACTTCAATTCTTTCATAGTGAATTCTGGTTTACCTTGAGGATCGGTGGGTCAAATCCTCCCCAGGTTTTTCCCGTGTGGTTTCCTGGGTGATCATATCTTGTGTTATTTATTATTTCTGCTGCTTTATATGTTTTATATACATGATATGATTATTTGATTGTTTTAACCTAGAATTGTTTAATTTGACTAAGTAACAACTTGACTAATTAGTCTAGGCTACGCAATCTGGTTGTTTTTAAGGGGTCTAAAACCGTTCAAGTGGTATCAGAGCAGGTAGCTCTTTTGTTTGAGTTTTTTTTTTTTTTTTTTTTTTTTTTTTTTTTTTTTTTTTTTTTTTTTTTTTATCTCTGAGCTGATCCTTGACCCCTGTTGTCATGGGGCATGGACACTCTCTGTTTGTTCCTCACTTTGATGGGAACAACTATGCATATTGGAAAGTAAGGATGAAAGCATTCCTGAAATCTATTAATGAGAAGGTCTGGAATTCCGTTGAATACGGATGGCAGAAGCCCACTACTCCTGTGAGTGAGTGGCAAACTTCTGAAAAAGAAGCAGCAGGCTTCAATAGCAAAGCTATGAATGCCATCTTCAATGCTGTTTCAATGGAGGAATTTAAGAGGATCTCAAATGTTGAGGTTGCTCATACTGCATGGAAAATCCTCCAAACTGTGCATGAAGGCACAAAGGCAGTTAAAATCAATAAATTGTAACAATTGACTTCTAGATTTGAAAGCATTAGAATGTCTAATGATGAATCTTTTGATGAATTCTATGCTAAATTAAATGATATTGTCAATTCTGCTTTTAATTTGGGTGAAATCTATGATCAACCTAAAATTGTTAGGAAGATACTTAGATCTTTAACTGAAAACTTTAGACCCAAAGTAACTGCCATCACTGAAAGCAAGGATGTGGACTCCATCCCTGTTGATAAGCTTGTAGGATCTCTTCAGTCCTATGAGTCTGACCTACCTAAAGTGAACAAATCCAAATCAATGGCTCTTAAGCCAGTTGATGATGTTGATGGTGGTGGATTTGATGATGAGCTCTCTGCTACAGAGATTGCATATGTTGCCAAAAACTTTAAAAACTTTCTTAGGAATACCAACAGAAAGGCAAGAGGTACTTACATTGCTGAACCTAGAAATTTTAGGAAGAATGATCCCACTAAGGTTAATAACTTTGAAAAACCTAAAGAAAAAGTAGGTCAATCTTCAAATAATTCTTTGGGTCCTCAGTGTTTTGGCTGTCAAGGGTATGGCCATGTGAAATCTGAATGTTCTACATTCTTGAGGACTAAGGGTAAAGCTATGGCTGTAACCCTTAGTGATAATGAGGTTTCTGATGATGAGTTCGGTGGTGACGAGGATGGAAACTTCATTGCTTTCACGGCTACTGCTATAGTCAATGAAAGCATATCTGCTGAGGAGAACCCTTCTGATGGGGAACTCTCTGAAGATGCAGATCTTCAAGAGGCCTACAACAAACTTTGCAAAGTTGCTGCAAAGGATGCTATGAAAGTTGAACTTGGCCTAAAGAAAATTGATTCTCTTGAGCTTGAAAAGAAAAATTTGCTTGTTAAACTGTTTGATGCTAATGAGCTTTTGAACAATGTTAAATCTAAGAACATGCTTTTACTTGATAAAGTTAGAACTTTGGAACATGATTTATCTGTTGCTAGATTTGCTAGTTCTAAACTTGATCACATGTTGAATGTTCAAAAGTATCATTCTGATATAACTGGGTTAGGATATGTTGAAAGCATCTTTGATTCTGGACCACATTCCATGAATTTTGTTCCTTCTTCTTCTTCTGTACCTTCTGTGAGTGAGGTTGTGAGTGAAAATATTAAACCCCTTGTGAGTGAGGTTGTTAAATCTGTAGAAGTCTCACCACCTAAGAAGATTAGGGTAGACTTAAGAGAATCTAAACCTAAGGAGCCTACCAAATCTAAGGACAAGATGCATGGTAAACCTGCTTGGGTTTGCCATTATTGTGGTAAGCCTAGACACATTCGTCCTAATTGTTACAAGCTTCAAGCTGATAAGAGAGCAAAGAAACCAAAAGTGCCTATGCCTCAAGCACAAGATCCTATGGCACTAATTGGTGAATTGGTAAAGGTGTTAAACCTTTATTCCAATCCTGGAGTTGGGAATCACTCGAATGTAAATAAGAACTCCAATGCTCGTGGTGCATCTAAAAAGTTTTGGATGCAAAAGACTCGAACTAACTGAGTCTTTCTGACATGGTCCTTGTGCTTCACTGCTCTATTCTTTTGTGACCATTGTTCTTTGGTTTGTGTGTTTTTTTTTTTTTTTTTTTTGTTCTAGGACGTGCATTGCATTACATTCATGCATTTCATTCTAGGATTTATTTGTTTTCTCTTTTAATAAAAATAAAAAAATAAAAAATAAAAAAAAAGGGGAAAAGGAGAAAGCAAAAACTATGTTTGACACTATTTTTCTTGATTTTTGAAAACAAGGTTGGTCAATCTATTTTCATATGTCATGTCTTGTGTACCTTGTTTAACTTTGATGAGCTTATTCATTGCACTTGACTAGTTGAAAATTTGTAGTGCATGTTGTGTGGGAAAGATGTGTGTGGTTTTTAATCACTTTGTCTTAATCATGAAGTCATGTGTTATTTGACTGTCGGACTTGATCCTTTTGAGAAAGGCATAAATAACCATTTCACCACTATTCACTAGCCAATCATGAACACCTTAGTGCATATCATAAGATTTTGTGCTCGAGAAAGTGTAGCACATGCACAAAAAGAACATAAGGTGTAGCCTCAATTAAATTAAAACTGGTGTGTACTATTAGGCTTGATGCCAATTCACTTAATTCAAACCGGTGTGTACTATTAGGCTGAATGCCAATTCATATAAATAAGAGGCAAAAATGCAAGAAACTTACATGATTGCAAGCTTTTGTTTTAGGAGATGTGGGAGTTATAGGATGTAACTCTTTAGGTGACAGTCTCTTTTAAATTCTATGTGATGAATTGTGTAGACTTTGTATTTGATTGCTATTCACATATCACCTCACATGTATCTCAAGTTTTTGCTAATATCACACACTACACAAGTTACTCTTTGTTAAACATTGTACATGCTAGTGTGTGTGTTTTTGGTCTGACCAACCAAGTTTGAAAATATCTTGAGATTTGTGCACAACATATTTGTTGCTTGAGAAAATTCAATGGGAGAATGATTGAAACTTGTCTTTGAGAAAATTGGGTTTAAAATTTTGGGTTTTTGAAAAAGCATTCCATCACATACTCATGCATTTTGTTTTCATTGTTCAAATGCTTTGAGGAGTTGTTTTCAAAATTAGGTTTGTGTTTTTCAAAACTGTGTTTTTTCTTAAAATTTTGTGAGCATTTGCTTGGTTCGATCGATCTATCCTGATTTTCGATCGATCGAAAAAGTGCTCTAGTTTGTTTCAAAATGCCTGTTTCATTCGATCGATCGAATGTAATTTTCGATCGATCGAAGATCGTGGAGAAGCTTTTTTAAAAGATCAAATTTGACTTTTTCAAACACTGTTTTGAACTTTTTCTTTCTCTCTCCGACGAGGCAAGCATCACAGTCAGATTTTTGTCGTTTTCCTCCGAATTTTTTTACAAAATCTCTCTTTCCTCAAGACGGTAAGACTCTTTTACCCTTCTTTTTTATTTTATTTTCATGATTTCGTGCATAAATTCATGCATTTAAGGGAGATTTTCGGACTTTGCATATTGGGATTTTCTGATTGATTCAAGCCTTATTATGTGAAATTGATCATTGGGTTTTTGTGGGGACACATCATAAACATGATTCTTACCTGTTAATTTGATCGATTTTGAGTTTGGTGAAAAATTGAAAATTCTAGGGTTTCTAATTGATCCGAATTGGGGATTTTGTTCAATTAAGGTTTAATTGATGAAATTGGCTTGTTGAATTGATGAAATTAGTTATTCTAATCTGTTTTCAACATTGTGTAATGATTAATTCATCAATTTGTTGTAAAATTTTTCAAGTGGTTTTCAAATTTTTTAGGGTTTTTGTTAGAAACTCTATGTACGAGCCAATTGGTGTAATTGAACTTCTTTTGAACTTGTTAACTGCATTAGTTCATGCATCATACCATTGTTATTGTTCATGCATCATATAGAGTTTTATTCTATTGATTATTGTGCTAACTTGCAGTTTGCCCTTGGTTTTGTTCTTTTTGGTTTGTCCTTATGTCTCTGTCCTTTCCTTAGCATCATGCCTAGGAAGACTAGAGCCCGTAGGACTATTCCCTCTCCTTCTCCACCCCCACCTTTCTTTAATAGTGAGAGGTTCCCGAGTGAGAAAAACCAAGAGATTTATGAGACCCTAAACCTTAAGAGAAAAGTTTGGGTTGAGCGTTCTGTCACCTTAGATAAGGTTGATCCTGCCATTAGAGTAAACTTTGAGCGTAGGGGCTGGTTACCATTGCTGGATGTTTCTGATCCTCCTCCTCCAGTTACCCTGATTAGAGAGTTCTTCTCGAACATCTCTATCCGCGTCTATGATTCCAACACTCTAGTTAAGAGTTGGATACAAGGCGTAGAATATGTCATTATTCCTACAGTAGTGTCAAATGCTCTAGGGGTACCTTTGGTACAGCACCCTATCTATCCCTATGATGAGTCACCAGAGTTGAGTGATGTCATGTCTTACATTACTAGGTCTTCTATTCAGTGGGGTTCTGATCCTAGGATCACCACCGCTGAGCTTCCTGAGTCTGTCTATCTCTTCTTTAAGATAGCGTGTCACTCTCTTTGGCCCATTTCTCATCTGCTCATCATTCCTCTCGAGAGGTGTGTCTTTTTGTACGCTCTTGTCACTGATGCTCCTATCAGTTTTCCTCATCTTTTTCTTCGTTCTTTGAACGAAGTTTATAGGAGTTCATCTACTGCTCATGCTCTTGTTCATCCTATCTTCATTCATAGGATTTTACTTCATCTTGGTTTAGATGATTTTCCTTCTTCTGAGCCCGTTCATATGATTGCTCCCATAGGTGCCTCGTTCCTTAGACAGATGGCTGTTCATCTTCAAGCTGGCTCTAAACACGCAAGGTCTGAGCCTTCTAGTTTCGCACCCCCTTCTTCTTCTACAGGTCCTACTCGTGAGGCTGTTCTTGATTCTGTAGGTGCTGCTGCTGCTGCTGTTCCTCTACCTCCGGCGGCTGACTTCGATGTTCGTCGTACTTTGGAGACTATCATGACCGTTCAGGCGACTCATGGTCAGCTTTTGGTGGACTTGTTCGATGAGATTCATGTTTTGAGAGCGGATTTGGCGCATCTTCGTTCATCCTCACCACCTCCTTTTGATGATGGCCTGTGATGTCCTTTGGCATTCCGTCACAAAAAGAGGGAGTAGAGTTTGGATACTTGTAGAGGGGTTTTTGTAGCTAGGGGGAGTTTTTGTTACTTTTTGAGGAGCTAGTGGAGTTGTTGAGATTAGATTGTATCTAGGTGCTTCACTTTGTATACTTTCTTTTTGGGCTATACTTGTTGGGAAATACATTTTTTATATATATGATTCTTGATTCTATGTGTTCACTGTTTTTTGATTTATATTTATGATTATTCATTGATATATGTCTTTATTATGTGTTGCGTGAACTTTCAAGAATTGTTTATTTTTGGTGTATCTAACATAGGGGAAGAGTTAGATTACATATATGTTGATTTACTGTTTTTCTGTCACACATGCGTTTATGCGTTTGTTGAGTGTTTCAGGAATATACAGGTGCATTCGATTTGGCTGCTGTCTACACTTGCAATTGATGGATAGTAGTTAGGTTTGAATTTGGTTTATGAGCATTACTTTTTGTAAAGGGCTTTTTTATTGTAAACTTTGAGCATTTATTTTGTGTTTTGTCACGGATTGCCAAAGGGGGAGTTTGTTAGGTTCTAAGGTCTTAGGATTTTATGTATTTAGAACTCTAATTTGTAATGTTGGCAAACCATGATCAAAACAATGTATTTAGTCTTATTTAGGCTTGCTCAAAGTTGGTTTATTATTGTAAAGTTGGAATCGAGTGGCTGCAGAAGTACTTGGGACTTTCGGCCTGGCTCGATCGATCGAAAATCGCACAGGTTGATTTTTCTGCAGAATTTTCAACTCAGCCCTACTTCATTAAACGTTTAGGGTTTTATGTTTTTACCCTAGGTATATAAACTAAACCCTAGCCACGTTTTTGAAGGTACTCCATATTGTATTGTTGCTCATACATTGCTGTTTTGTGTGAATCTCTTGTGAGATCTTAGAGGAACTTTCCTTTACACAAAACTTAGGGTTTTCAAGGTAGAGATGATTTCAACATCTTGAAGATCATTATAGTTGCAACCATTGGAACTTAAAGAAAAACAAGCGGGGAGCTTATAGCTGATTGAAGAATTCAAGAAAGAAGGAGTCCGTGGATTCGGAGCTTGCACGTGGTCGTGTCAGTAAGTTCTACTGGTGGGTAGCATTAGGAAGTCGAGCGGGGAGCTTGTAGTCCTTTTGTAAGAACTTCAATTCTTTCATAGTGAATTCTGATTTGCCTTGAGGATCGGTGGGTCAAATCCTCCCCAGGTTTTTCTCGTGTGGTTTCCTGGGTGATCATATCTTGTGTTATTTATTATTTCCGCTGCTTTCTATGTTTTATATACATGATATGATTATTTGATTGTTTTAACCTAGAATTGTTTAATTTGACTAAGTAACAACTTGGCTAATTAATCTAGACTACGCAATCTGGTTGTTTGTAAGGGGGTCTAAAACCGTCCATCATACATACGAAACACGTTTGTAGAACTAAGGCCAAGATCAATAACAATCTAAGTGAGAAGGAAAGCTAGAATATGAGACATTTGACTGGTTCAAATTAATAGTAGCAAAGGTCAGAAGCAGTTTATGCAGGGTGCAAGGGTATTACAAGACTTAAATTGATTAAAACTACTAGAAAGGTCTTGCTCAAGCAGAATTTAACAAGTTGCTCGAGTAGGCTTCAAGAATTCGCAAGAAAAGTTTAGGCGAGTGTCAAGCGAAGACGTTGCTTTAATAGCATTCATGCAGTTTTTTATTTATTGTAGAAAGAATTGAATGCATATGGAATGAGACTTAAAGTAGCTTAAGTGCATGTAATGTAAATAAAAAGACTGGCAAGGCTAAGAGAATTTCCATATTAGGTTATGGTGAAGGCTACCCCTACAATCCGTGCGCCTCCTTCTTAAGGAAATTAAACCAGTCTTCGATAAAGTGGAAATACCTCAGCTGTAGAAAATACCCTTTACCTTTATAACCATATTGATTTTCTATCACCTTTTTTCCTCTTCTTGATCATCCTTTGATCAAAATGGACTCTTTGTAGAAATGAATGGCGAAAAATATGAATCCATTTCTTAAAGATCTAATGACAAGTGCCACTAGATTTGATGGGCCAAGAGTTGCATGACACACACTTATATATATATATATATATATATAGATAAACTTTAATTGGCTCATTCGGTGCTAGGGACTCTTTTTATGACGTTGGTCATTGGTAAGGCCCAAGTCTACTATTATTTGTTTCCATAATCACTACAAACAACTAGCTTGCGTACGTGTCACTGCTAGGGTCTTAATTTTTGCCTAATTGGCCTAGATCCGCCTTCCTAATCACATGCCTTCAAGGGCACAGGAAATGTGACTCCATGATCATTCTATATTCATTAATAGGGAAACCAGGTCTATACTTAATGGCTCCACATCTCCTTGTTTTGTCGGACACCACTCATAAAGGGCCTTATCTTTTGAAACATATTTCAGAGTATCTTGACACCAGGCCACATAATTGGCACCGTGTCCATCTAATGTTATTGAGCTAATTTGCGCCGGATAACATAATTTTTCTTGATTTTTTTTTAAATGTTTTTCATTTTTTCACATACAACAATTATCATTCACTCTCTTCTTTCATCCTAAGAATGCATAAAAAATAAAAATAAATAAAAAAACTAAATGCAAAACAAATAATTTTAATGTAAATTTACATGATTACTGTAACAATTATGTTTTTTTACACAACTTTATATAACTTAATGTGAGTAAATTTTAAACTTGATTGGCTAAAATGTGATTCTTTTAATATTATACAAGAAGTGCTCAAGCTTTCTTATCAATATCTCTCGTTCTTCTCTGAGGTTCCATTCCCAAGTGATTATGGTGCTGTAAGAACCTCACCTCACCATAGCTAGAACATCTCTGCAAGGGTCTTATTTTATGCCTAGATGACCTAGGTCCGCACTCCTCATTTCATACCTTCAGGTGCGCTGGAAAGGGGACTTCGTGATTATCTGCTTCTTCTATCAACACCCCATTTTTACATGCAGTGTTCCTATTTTTGCTAAATACAGGAACGCTAACTTTTTCTATCAAGCATGAGGACACGGTACAAACAATAGTTAAGAGTATGCTACGCCTTTTTCTTTTAGAGTTTCTAATGAATGGTATTGCTTCAAATCACAAAAACGCCAATCACATGACCAATTGCCTACTAGAAAATTACACATGCAACCAAATTCAGCTTAAACTAACTTGTGCATACAAATGCAAACAAGATACACTTGGACCAGAAGAATCCGTGCTTGAAAACAAAAACAAAAAAAAAATATATCTATATATATATATATATACTTTAAGCTACAAAATTTACAGCAGCTATTACTTGGTGTAGTGTGGTTAAACATGGTATATTTTTTATCCCCTTTCATTCATTCTTTTGTGTTTTTCTTTTTTAATTTTCTGTTGTTTTTATAATTTGGACAAAAAATAAAACACACACAATGCTAAAACAAATGAAAAACATGAAATGCAGTGCATAAATACATACAATAATGTACACAAACTCCTATTATAATTAGTCTATGGAGTCAAAGATAATATTTCCAATACTAGATTGGAAGTATTAAAGAAGTGGACACGAAGAATGACACTTTGTTTTGGAATCCTTCCTCACCCAGACAACATGATCTTGGGCTGTGAACTTGGGGAGGCTTTGATCCTAAACTGTTTATAGGCTAATTGAGAAAAGGAATTGGCAAAGTGAGGCAAATTCCAACCTTGGCTTCCAAGAGTCAACAAGCTCGAGGTTTGAACATGTCACCAAGCAATTTATCTTGGCTTCTGACAGAAGGTACTCGATCTCTAGCCGCAGGTTGTGACACTGGAATCTTAGACTTCAACTTGAAGCGATTCGGATGGCTATGTTCAGTAGCACCCAATAGTGGCCGAATTAAGTAGCATGTGGGGTTCTATTCTTCCTAGGTGGCCATATAGAGATAGCTAGGCTGTGAGACATATAATCTACCTATGAGATAGTTCCCTTTATCTACTCGAGTTTGCTCTACCTTAGCCCAATGATTTAGAAAGGGGGACAAACATAGTTTCTGTGCCGCAAGACATAAAAAAGGATGGGACAAAAGATTCTACATCGATGTACCTTAGGCCAGTTGTTTCAAAACATGGCTTCTGAGAACTTCCCTTTATCTTTCTAACTTGGCTCTAACGAGACCTAGCTCACTTTCAAGTTCAGTCACCTTTTCTACAAGTGACTGATTCTCATTATTGTATGTTTCAGCCAAATTTTTGGCTTCATGTAACTTCACTACTAGTGCCACTTTTCTCTAGCTCTCCCTCATGTAACTTCTTAATGGCTAATTCAAAAGTTTTCTGGAATTTGATACATTCCATAAAAAGTTTGTTATAAGTAGTTTTGTAGGGTGGCATCATAACATAATTCATCCTTAATGCTTGTTTGGATTGAGGGCGTTGATGTAGAACAGACCGCCATGGTCTTCTTGGACTCTGATGCACGCTTGAAATCATCGCACAAGGCAAAAAGGCATTGGTAGAAATCATGGGTCTCGGAGTCGGAATTGCATGAAATTTGATAGGCTGAAGCAAAACAGCCTTCTGAGGAATAATTATAACTTTGCCACAAGGTACCCCCTGAAAATGGCGAATTACTTCATTTTGGTCCCAAAAACTGTGATTTTGCAGTTTATAGTAATTTTTGTTTCCTTAATAACTTTTTACTTAAAGGTCAGAATAATGTCCCACTTATTTTGGGAAAACCCTTAAGGTCAGTAATTTATAATTCTGCATATAACTCAATTTTACCATTTTTGGTAAATTTCAGTATTTTGTCACCTAAACCCCTAATTAATGCGAATTAGGGTTTTAAACATTTTTCTTAGTATTTATATGTTTTGTTGTTGTCAGATGTAAAGCAGACTATTATTAATAAATACAGACGTTTTGTCAAATTTTCTTCTGGTAGATTCTGGTTTTTATGTCATCGTGGATTTAGGAAAACTCCTCGAGGATTTGAGATTATTACCAGAAGCTAATAGTTTAGTTTTTGTTTTATTAAGATAGTATCATGTGTGTTGGGTTCTAATACTTTAGGTTTAAATGTATTAGAACTTCAAAATGAGATGTTGGCAAACCATGATCAAAACGTTTAGTCTTATTTTATACTTACTCAAAGTAATGTTTAAGTGTTAAGTTGGAATCAAGTGTACTGCAAGATTTACTGTGTAAATATGCCTGGCTCGATTAATCAAAAATTAGACTCGATCGATCGAAACTCGTGCAAAATGTTTTTCTATAGAATTTTCCAACTCAGCCCAAGCCTGTTTGACATGTAGGGTTTTATGTTTTGCCTTAAGTATAAAAGGAGAAACCCTAGTCATGTTTTGAGGTTGCTCTTTATGCTGTGTGTGTGAATCTTTTGTGAGATCTAGAGGTCTTTGCCTTCACATTCACTTAGGGTTTCCAATCTCAAGATTGATGTCAAGAGCTTGATGATCAATTTAGTTGCAGATTCAAGAGCTTAAAGATATACAAGTGGGAGTGCTTGTGCTTGTTGGGAATCCAAGAAAGAAGTAGTCCGTGGATTCGGAGCTGTCACGTGGTCGTGGTAGTAAGTTTCCTACTCGAGGTAGCAATAGTCTGTTAGTGGTCTAAGTCGCTATTGTGTAAACTTCAATTCTTTCATAGTGGATTTGTTTCACCTTGAGGATAGCTGGGTTATATTATCCCCCATGTTTTTTACCTATTTGGTTTTCCTAGGTTATTATATTGTTGTGTTCTTTATTTTCCGTACTTTACAATGATATGATATATTTGTGTTAACCCAAATCTGTTTAATTTGACTAAGTAATCACTAAGCTAATTAACTAGGTTAATCTGGTTGTGTTTTAAGGGGTCTAAAAATAAACAAGTGGTATCAGAGCGAGTAGCTCTTTTGTTGTAGATCCTTTATGTCGGAGCTGATCCTTGACCCTGGTTGTCATAGAACACGGACACTCTCTTGTTATTGCGCCTCACTTTGATGGGAATAATTATTGTAAGGTTGAATTTAATCAACCATCTTATTGGCTTTATTCCGTGACCAATTTGCTTGTAATTTAGCACTCAGTAACCCTGTATTTAAGTGGAAAAATTGTAAGGGTAGTGTGTGAGAAGATGTGAAGAAAAGCTCAAGAGTGTGCAAGAAAAACAAAGCTTCGCGGCTAGGACTCGCGGGTGGATCGCGACTGGCAAGCTGCCAAACGCTGACACGTGAGATGCACACAGGGAAGCTGAAGGGTCGCGCCAGCTGTCACGCTACAAGACAAAAGTCCGAGGCTGGCCAGGCCGTTACGTCGCGTCTTGAACTCGCGACTTGGACAAGCCGCGAGACCAAGCCGCCAATTTGCCCTGTTTGGCAAAAACTAACATTTTGCACTCCCTTCTCATCCTACTATATATATACCCTTATACCCACCATATTGAAAGAGCTTCTAAAGAGAATTTTGTAAGAGAAACCCTAGAGAAATATAAGATTGATTCATCCACAATCTTAACCTTAGAGACTCTACAAATTCCTCTACTCTCTTCCTCTCCATTATTATACCCTTGAGAGGTCTTTAGCCAAATCCTTATCTCACCACACCCACGTCTGTGAGATGGTCTATTTGGTACTGTTGGGAAGCAGTTAAGAAGGAACCAATCTACATTGGTTGATGGGTCTAGTAGCGGAATCCGGTAAGCTAAAGAAGAAATAGGTTCGGCGTAACCTCATTGGAGTAAGAAGCTTGGAGGGCTTAGGTACTTGGGTAGATTAGGCTTGGAGGGTCTTCTACTATTCATGTATTACAACTATATTTTTTAGTGGATTATTTGACCGCTTGGAGGGCGACAGAGAGGTTTTACGCCGAGAGCTTCGGTTTTCTCTTCGATAACACATCGTGTGTTGTCTGTGTGTTTGCATCTTCCTTCCCTTTATCTTTGCCTTATATTTACTGTTGTAGATGTGTTTATATTTGGTTTAGATTAGTTATCAATTCTTTTATAAGCTTGTTATCATGTTCCGCACTTTAATTGTTTGATATAAAGCTTGAATTGGTATTTTTGTATTTGGGGTCCAAACATTCAAAGGTATTACATACCCTTTTTGAACTTTCAATTTGTATCAGAGTGGGTACACTTGTTGTGGTTTAAATACCTAAGTGTGATCCCTGACCCCCTTTGAGATGGATAGGTCTCAATCTCTTAATGTACCACCGTTCTTCGACGGTAATAATTATGCTTTTTGGAAAATCCGTATGAGGGCGTTTTTGTGTTTTATTGATGATGCTGTGTGGGATGCAGTTGAAGTAGGATGGACAAGGCCAGAGGCTACCAAGTCTACTTGGGATAAGGTTGCTCTTGCGGCGGCCAATGCAAATAGCAAGGCATTGAATGTTATTTTCTGCGGTGTCTCTCTACAAGAATTTCACCGGATTTCTCATATCACCATTACTAAGGAAGCATGGGAAATTCTGGAGACAACCTATGAAGGGACTAAGAAAGTGAAGGACACAAAATTTCAAATGTTGACCACTCGCTTTAAGGAGCTAAAGATGATGAGGATGAATCATTTGATTCGTTTTACAGTAAATTGAACGAGGTTGTTGTTGGCAAATTTAACTTGGGAGAAAAGACGGAGGACTCGAAAATCGTAAGGAAGATCCTCCGGTCACTACCAGAAAGTTTCCAGCCCAAAGTTACAGCCATTAAAGAGAGCAAAGATCTTGACAAAATCAAGGTTCAAGAGCTGGTTGGTTATCTACAGACATATGAGTTGTCCCTTCCTACAGCGAAGAAAAGCAAATTCCTTACTTTTAAGACAATTGATGAGAAGATGGTGCCTCATGACTCTTCAGAAGAGGATACGGTGGACAAAGATGTGGCGTATCTTGTAAAGAACTTCCGAAAATTCCTAAAGCTCAAGAATAGTGGGAAATTTGGAGACAAAGGAAAATTTCAGAGTGCCAGAAAAGAGAAGAAAGAGTTCCGAAGAAAAGATGGTAAAGATTCTCAATCCTCACAAGGAATTACATGTTTTGAATGTAATGGACATGGGCACTTTAAAAAGGAATGCCCCAATTACTTAAAGTCGAAGGGAAAGGCCTATGCCACTACTTTAAGTGATTTGGACTCATCAAATTCTGATTCTGACGAGAGCTGTGATGGAGAAGGAAATTTCTCCGTATTCATGACCATTGCTTATGTGGAGTCCTCGGAGGACTTGAATCAACTTGTACAAGAACTTGGAGAACACAGCGATGATGAATCCTTAGGGATTGTTGAAGAATCAAATGCTGAAGAGGATTGAAATACAACCAGCCTTCAAGAAAATTACACTTTACTCCTTGAGAAATCGGGTGAGAATGCAAGGGTTGCAAAGGCGGCTGTGAAGAAGATGAAAATGGCTGAAAAGGACTACAAAAGTCTACTGGCTAGATATAAAGAGGCTAAATGTGAGATTGAAACACTAAATGGTGAGTTATCGAAAGCTTATACCAAAGTAAGATTCCTTGAACAAGAGGTGGTGCAAGCACAAGTCAAGATAGAAAGAGTCTCCTCCAGAAAGCTGGATGATGTTATCTCATCCCAAAAACATTTCTCAAATAAGTCCGAATTGGGATATACCGGAGGGAGTAGCTCATCAGCCAAAGCTACCAAAGAAGTGAAATTTGTGAAGGCCATAGAGCCGATTGTGGAAGAGCCCATCTCTGAGAATGTTAAGGTTGAGAAGAAGAATGTGATTGAGCACCGGATGGTGAATAAGTCTCGAAATCAATCTGTGGGCAGACACGAAACCAGAGCAAGATCTCTCTCAAGACCACAACGGGGTCCTAGAACAGAGTATGTGTGTCACTATTGCGGATTGCGATGGCATACTGGACCCAACTGTCAAAAGCTAAGAGTAGACAACAATGCAAGTGCACCACAGTCATGAGGAAGAAGAAATGACAAGAGGTCTTGGGGTGGTGAGCAACCAAGAAGTCAAAACCAAGATCCAGGAATGACGGACGTCATGAAGATGATCGGTGCCTTCACCAACTGTCTTGAAAGCTTCACACAAAGGTTTGATAGTCCTAATTCTCATACCCAATCCGTTAAGGATATCACCCCAAACGCACGTGACGTGTGGGTAACGAAGGGTACTCATGCATAAGCATTACAACATGTCCATGCATCAATACTTCCCATGTTTGTGTATATGCTTGGTTGTTTTTGCTTCTTGCTAGTTTTTGATGAAAATTTTTTTGTGTTGGTTAAATTGTTTTTCTCTTTGCTGATTTTGTTTTTGATCATTTCTTTTGTGTCAAAAATCCAAAAACACATAAAAATTAGAAAATCCAAAAAGTTTGATCAACTTTGTTGAGCTTTTGTCTCAAATCATATTTTGCCTTGTACCTTTGTACTAATGGCTTTGTGCATCTACGAGCTTAGCTTGTCTTTTATGCACTCGTATCATTGTCGGAGAAATTCTGAAATCTATGTGATTGTTGTAAATAGATCTTCAACCTTGTCATGAATGATTAGTGAATGTTTTTGTTGATCTTGAGACATGCATAGACTCATGCCTATATATCTTCCCACTCTTTATTTTTGTTTTTGCTTAAAAGAGCTCTCTAAATATAAATCTCCAAATGAAAAGAGATATAGAGTTGCAAAAGCCTAACGCACATACTAGTATTTGACTAGGAAAAAGGGAAAGCGACCAAAATAAAATGTTTGGTGCCCAAAAAGCCAAAGGCTAACTCATCAATTGAAATATCAAAAATTTCAGACATCTATCTCACAATGAGATTCTCTTTGCTCAAAAAGTGCAAATGATATGTTGAATACGGAGCCAAATGAAAAGTTTCAAAGAATGTAGTCAAGTTATTGTGGGAGGTCATATATGCATGTTTCTATAATTGAGATAGGTCACATTATCTAGTGCTAATTGTGTATGCCTTGATTGAATTGATCATTGAAGCTTCACTTTGGACTAAAGACTATCTTATTTTTGATATCCACACACAACACACAAGTCTATGTTCAATGAATGCCATATTCATTTGTGTGATTGTACTTGATTAAATGTGTTTTCACATGCTCAATCTTTGTTTGATCAAACACAAAAAGATTTTTGAGCGTTTTTAGTTGTTTTTGGAAAGTATTTTGTTTTTACAAAAATATCAAAAATTTTCAAAAACTGTTTCCCCTGTTTTGGCGACTAAGTCGCAGGTTAGCCCAGTCACAAGCCCCAGTCGCGAGCTCACTCAGAGATTTTTCGCGGCTCATTGGCGTGTCAATACCCTAGTCGCGAAAAAAACTTAGAAAATTTTTCAAAATTTGAGTTTTGCATTTTTCGCGGCTCAGTTTGGCGACTTGTTCGCGGGTGGAAGGTCCAATCGCGAGGGGTACTCAAAGATTTTTGCAGCTCAGCTCGCGACTCCTTCGCGGGTAGACCTTCCAGTCGCGAAAAACACTTAGAAGATTTGTCTAGAATCTTACCTTCACAGTGTTTCGTGGCTTACCCTAGCGACTTATTGGCGACTTGGTCAAGTCGCGAAAAACGCGTGTTTTGCGTTTTAAAGACAGTTTTCAAAAAAAAAATTTCAGTTTTTCCCTCGAATATCATTGACTGTTCATTGTCTTCTTCATTCTCTCACTAAAACACTCCGTTTCTTCCTGAAAAAAGATTCCATTTTTTTTTATCATGTCTTCATCAAACACCAAGAAAAAGATATGGTTTTCCTTCCTTTACTTTATCCTTTATGTTTTGAAGTTCAGTTTCTTGTTTTCTGTTAGTTGCATTTGTGTATTACATTACATTGTGTTCTGACATGGGTTTGCCTAAAATGTTGAATTTGTTTGGTTGTAGAGTGTTTTTCTCTTGTTGATGAGTTAACTAAGTATCTTGTTAATGCCTATTATTGCTTGTTTTTATTCTGAGCATGGTCTTTGATAGCATCATTTCTCATTGGACATATGGGTTTGGAGGTTTTCTATGGGTTTCTCTGAATGCGGTTTGTGGGTTGTTCAGATTTCATGAGTGTTGTATTCATTAGCATTGTGTTATGCTACATTGGGATGTTCATGCTCACTTCTTTCTCAACATATCATGTTCCTATGTTTATTGGTTCTTTCCGAGTGCATTTCTTTTTAACTGCCTTATAACTGAAACTAATCAATCTGCTAGTTACCTCTTGTGGTATTGTATTTGGTTTGTTTCTGTGTGTCTTCTGTGTTGCAGTTGACCCGTTGTTCATCCAGAGGCAAAGGCATTTCAATTGATGATTTGTCAACCCCTGTTGCCAAACAGACTCGATTATCGTCTAAGTCTTCTAGAGACTCAACCATTGAGAGATTTAGGACTCTTACTGACTTAAAGACTTACACAAACATCTTCAAAGAGTCCTCTCCCATTGTGGAACGAGCCGTCAAGTTTGATACCCTTGGAGAAACTTTTATCCCCAACATCTTTAAAGACAGAGATTGGACTGACCTTTTTGCAAACTTTGAGGACCCAATTGGAGAACTGGTTAAGGAAATCTACTCCAATGCCAGATTTATAGGTGTAGAGTTAAAATGCTGGATTCGAGGAACAGAGTTTATCCTAAATGCAGACTACATTGCTAAGGTACTCCGCATTTCTAGACCAAGTAATGTGGATCGAACTCCATACGATGACAGGGTGCTTCAGGCACAAGACATCCTCCAAGTTCTTGGGAATGAGCATGTGGTGGGTAGCACAGGGTCCTCAATAAGCACTGCATTGTTTTCACCAGAACTGACAACGTTGAAGCTGATCATGTTTTTCAATCTCAACCCTCTGTCAAATACTTCCTTCATCAATCTTGGAAGGGCTCAATTTCTGTGTGATCTCATCATTGGTGCCCCAATTGACATCTGTGCTCATATATTCCAAATCATTGGGAAAACATCAGCTCGATCGGCAACACGAACAATTCTTCCATTCTACAGTCTAATTATGAAGATTGTTCTCTGTGAAGTTGTTAGTCCTTCATCTGATGAGAAATTCTTGTCTCGTCCTCAAGCTATATCTCTGTACTCTCTCCAAGCAAGCAAGAGTCACTCCTCCAAGAAACCTAAGAGTGAACCATCCACTTAGGCATCTCCATCTGCTCATGCTACAGCTACTCCTGTGCAGTCAACCAACACCATCTATTCCTCCTGGATTCCAAATGCCCAGACAAAGTCACTTCATTGAGAATGTATTTCAGCGGATTTCTGATTTGGAACAGCTTCTCAACTCCTTTCACAGTCAAACTCAAATGTGTCTCGGAACCATTGAGTTACAATTAGATAACATCCAACAGAAGCTCGAAGAAAACCTTTAGCTATTCACGTCAAAAAGGGGGAGAGCAGCTTAAGGGGGAGAAAGAGCTTAATCTTGAAAAGGAGGGAGCTTACTGTAAGGGGGAGTCGTTTTTATAGTTTTTTAGTTGCTGTTTTAGTTTTTTTTATCCCTGCTATATAGTTTTATACTTCCTTGCTATATAGTTTTATACTTTTAGAAAACTACTAATGGTACTTTTGGAAAACTTGTGGTACACTTGTTTTATACTTTTGGCTCACAACTTTTGGATGGCTGTGAAACTTTGATCTACTTATATATATTAATGATGTTATTCAGTTATTTTAGCATTGTTTTATCTGATTTGTACCCATTGTTGCTTTTGTAAGCTTTAAGGGTTTGTTTCCATGCACTTATGCAGTTTGTAAGCTTTTATGGTTTGTGCCATGTATTTGCAATACTTTGCTTATGCAGCCTTTATGCATTGTACTTTAGTACTTGTTAATGCCTTGCATTATCTTAAGTACAACACTCTTGTGCCCTTGTAGGATTGTTCCTAGATGCATATACGTTTGTATGCATTGGTTGAGTGTTGGACTTGCAAATGATACTCTTTAATTGAGCTTATCACTTTGCATGTCCGGATGTTTATTCCTTGTGTGAATGAACATAGTAATCACTTTTGCTTAAGTGACTACTGTTTGTGATCTTGCCATGTATTATTGCTTTAATGCTTAAGTTCATTTTTGCTTGATCGTGCTTCTTTTGCTCCATATGCATATTAAGTTTTCTGCATACAATGATATTGCTATGTTATTGAGTTTCAGGAGTTACTTATTCATATATTCAAGAGCTTTACAGAATCTAGAGTTAGGTGTGAGTGAGTTTTGTTCAATTGTTCCCAAGTCACGTCTTAAGTCTAGAGTCTGTTGTAGGGTTTTGTCACGGAATAGCCAAAGGGGGAGATTGTAAGGTTGAATTTAATCAACCATCTTATTGGCTTTATTCCGTGACCAATTTGCTTGTAATTTAGCACTTAGTAACCCTGTATTTAAGTGGAAAAATTGTAAGGGTAGTGTGTGAGAAGATGTGAAGTAAAGCTCAAGAGTGTGCAAGAAAAACAGAGCTTCGCGGCTAGGACTCGCGGGTGGATCGCGACTGGCAAGCCGCCAAACGCTGGCACATGAGATGCACACAAGGAAGCTGAAGGGTCGCGCCAGCTGTCACGCTACAGGACAAAAGTCCCAAGCTGGCCAAGCCGTTACGTCGCGACTTGAACTCGCGACTTGGACAAGCCGCGAGACCAAGCCGTCAATTTGCCCTGTTTGGCAAAAACTGACGTTTTGCATTCCCTTCTCACCCTACTATATATATACTCTTATATCTACCATATTGAGAGAGCTTCTAGAGAGAATTTTGTGAGAGAAATCCTAGAGAAATATAAGATTAATTCATCCATAATCTTAACCTTAGAGACTCTACAAATTCCTCTACTCTCTTCCTCTCCATTGTTATACCCTTGAGAGGTCTTTAGCCAAATCTTTATCTCACCACACCCACATCTGTGAGAAGGTCTATTTGGTACTGTTGGGAAGCAGTTAAGAAGGAACCAATCTACATTGGTTGATGCTATGGTCTAGTAGTGGAATCCGGTAAGCTAAAGAAGAAATAGGTTCAGCGTAACCTCGTTGGAGCAAGAAGCTTGGAGGGCTTAGGAACTAGGGTAGATTAGGCTTGGAGGGTCTTCTGCTGTTCATGTATCCCAACTATATTCTTTAGTGGATTATTTGACTGCTTGGAGGGCGGCGGAGAGGTTTTACGCCGAGGGCTTCGGTTTCCTCTTCGATAACACATCGTGTATTGTCCATGTGTTTGCATCTTCCTTTTCTTTATCTTTGTCTTATATTTACTGCTGTGGATGTGTTTATATTTGGCTTAGATTAGTTATCAATTCTGTTATAAGCTTGTTATCATGTTCCGCACTTTAATTGTTTGATATAAAGCTTGAATTGGTATTTTTGTATTTGAGGTCCAAACGTTCAAAGGTATTACATACCCTTTTTGAACTTTCAATTATGCTCATTGGAAAATAAGGATGAAAGCATTCCTGAAATCTATTTATGAGAGAGTTTGGAATTCCGTTGAATACGGAGGGAGAAGTCCACTACTTCTGTGAGTGAGTGGCAAACTTCTCAGAAAGAAACAACTGCTTTTAATAGCAAAGTTATGAATACTATCTTTAATACTGTTTCTATAGAGGAATTTAAGAGAATCTCTAATGTTGAGATTGCTTATACTGCTTGGAATATCCTTCAGACTATGCATGAAGGCACAAAGACAGTTAAAATCAATAAGTTGCAGCAATTAACTACTAGATTTGAAAGCATTAGGATGTCTGATGATGAATCTTTTGATGAATTTGATGCTAAGCTTAATGATATTGTTAATTCTGCTTATAATTTGGGTGAAATCTATGATCAACCTAAAATTGGTAGGAAGATTCTTAGATCTTTGACTGAGGATTTTAGATCCAAAGTAACTACCATCATTGAAAGCAAGGATGTGGACTCCATCCCTATTGATGAATTTGTCGGATCTCTTCAGTCCTATGAGTTGGACCTACTTAAGACTAGCAAATCCAAATCAATGGCTCTTAAGTCTATTAATGATGTTGATGTGAGTGGATTTGATGATGAGCTCTTTGCTACAGAGATTGCATATCTTGCCAAGAACTTTAAAAACTTTCTTAGGAACAATAACAAAAGGGTAAACAATGTTGAACCTAGAAATCTTTAGAGGAATAATCCCACTAAAGTGAATAACACTAAAAAACCTAAAGAAAAAGTAGATCAACTTTCTAATAAATCTATGGGTCAACAATGTTTTGGTTGTCAAGGGTATGGTCGTGTGAAATTAGAATGTCCTACATTCTTAAGGTCTAAGGGTAAGGCTATGGCTGTAACCCTTAGTGATAATGAAATTTCTGATAATGAGTCTGGTAGTGATGAGGATGAAAACTTCATTACTTTCACTGCAACTGCTGTAGTTGATGAAATTGTTGCTATTGAAGAGAACCTTCTGATGGCGAACTCTCTAAGGATGTAGATTTACAAGAATCCTACAATAAACTTTGCAAAGTTGCTACAAAGGATGCTGTAAGTGTTGATCTAGGCTTAAAGAAAATTGCATCACTTGAACTTGATAAGAAAATTTTGCTTGTGAAACTGTTTGATGCTAATGAATTGTTGAATAATGTGAAGACTGGGAACATGTTTTTGCTTGACAAAGTTAAGAATTTGGAACTTGAATTATTTATTGCTAGAGAGCAATCTAATAGGTCTACAAGCTCCAAACTTGATCACATGCTGAGTGTTCAAAAGTCTCCTTCAGACAAAACTGGCTTAGGTTTTGTAGAAAACATCTCTGTGCCTAAAACCCATTTCACAAACTTTGTTCCTTCTTGTGAACCCCCTATGAGTGAGGTTGTCAAACCATTTATGAGTGAGGCTGCTAAACCTGTAGAAGTCACACCTCCTAGAAAGATTAGGGTTGATCTTAAAGAGTCGAAACCTAAGAATTCTACTCTTTCTAAGGGCAAGTTGCATGATAAGCCTGCATGAGTTTGTCATTTTTGTGGAAATTCTGGGCACATTCGTCCAAACTGTTTCAAGTTGCAAGCTATTGAGCGAGAAAATAAGTCAAAAGTACATGTGCCTTAAGCACAAGATCCTATAGTACTTATTAGTGAGTTGGTAAAGGCTTTAAACCTTTATTTCAATCCTGGAGTTGCTCAGAATTCTAATTTGAAGAATAACTCCAATGCTAGAGTTGCATCTAAAAAGTTTTGGATGCAAAAGGCTCAATCTAAATGAGTCTTTCTGACATGGTCCTTGTGCTTCATCACTCTACTCTTTGTGACCATTGTTCTTTATTGCTTTTGTTCTCTTTGTTTTTCTAGGATTTGCATTGCATAACATTTATGCATTTCATTCTAGGTTGTTTTTTATATTTGTTTACAAAATTAAAAAAAACAAAAAACAAAAAAAGGAAAAGGGAAGCAAAATGTGTTTTGCGTTATTTTTCTTGGATTTGAAATCAAGGTTGGCCAATTTATCTTTACATAACATGTTTATGTACCATGTTTAGCTTTGACAAGCTTATTTATTGCACGTTACTAGTTTGATCTTTGTAGTGCATATTGTGTGGGAAGATGTTTATAGTTTTTGATCACATGATCTTGATTTTGAAATCACATGCCTTTGATTGTCGAACTTAAACTTATTGAAAAATGCATAAATAACCATCTCACCACTGTTTACTAGCTAATCATGAACACCTTAGTGCATATCATAAGATTTAGTGCTCGAGAAAGTGTAGCACATGCACAAAAAGAACATAAGGTGTATCCTTAGTTTAAATGCTAAAATTGGTGTGTACATTATTGGACTATAATGAATTCAATGAAATAAAATTGGTGCATACATTATCCTGGCTATTTTTTTTAATAAGTTTCTAATAAAATAGATTGGTGTACATTATGAGGCAAATCAAGAAACTTACATGATTGTAAGCTTTTATTCTAGAAGATGTGGGAGTTATATGATGTAACTCGTTAGGTGATAATCTCTCTTAAATTTTTCTGATAAATTTTGTAGAAATTGTGATTGCTTAATATTCACATATCACCTCACATGTATCTCAAGATTTTGCTAGTTGCACATACTACACAAGTTACTCTTTGCTAAACTTTGTACATGTTATTGTGTGTGATTTTGTTTTGGCCATCCAAGATTGAAAATTCCTTGAGTTTAAATGCAAAATTTGTTTGAAGTTTGAGGATTTAAGGAAAATTGATTGAAAATCTTAATTTTGGGAAATTTGGGATCAATATAAGTGTTTTTGAAAAGCATTTCATCTCATACTCATGCATTTTATTTATAAATTACTATGTTTTGAGGAGTTTGCGCATAAAATTGCTTTGTTTTTCAAAAAATTGTGTTTTCCAAATTTTCGATCAATCGAATCTGTTTCTCGACCAATCGAAAATGCAATTAAATTTTTGGTTTGAACCTGACCGTTTCGATCGCTACTCCATTGGTTTTGGATCAATCGAATGTAATTTTCGATCGATCGAATCTAATTTTCGATCAATCGAAAATCAAATAGAGAGTTTTTTAAAAAACTTTAGCTTTTCACATGTTCATCACTTTTTCAAAAGCTATTCTTTCTCTCTTCGATCGGTCAAGGAGTCAATTCAAATTTTTGTCGTTTTCCCTCAAATATTTTGCAAGGTTTTTGTCTTCTAAGACCAGTAAGACATTTTTGCCCCTCCTTTTTCATTTATTTTCATGTTTCATGCATTTTGGGGATAATTTCGAACCTATGAAAATTTGGGGATTTTGTTGATTTAAGCATTTTCTTTGGTAATTGATCAGTGGGTTTTTGTTGTGGGACTATATAAACCTGATCTTTATGAATTAATTTGATGATTTGAAAAAAATGGAAATTCTACGGCTTGAAACTACCCAATTTGGGGTTTTTGTTCAATTGAGTTTAATTTGATGAAATTGGCTTGTTAGATTCATTGATTTGATCATTATTTTATATTATCTATCTTGTGTAATGATCAATTTGGTCAATTTGTTGGATTTTTGAAAGTGGGTTTTCAAAATTTGGGGTCTTTTATATAAACTCTATACTCAAGCCAATTTTGTGATTTTAAAGTAAAATTGAACTCATTCTAACTGCATTAGAGCATGCATCATGTGTTGATATTGTTCATGCATCATATAGAATTGTTATTTCTATATATTTTTGTGCTAACTTGCAGTCTGTCCTTAGTTTTTCTGTTTCCTTTCTCTCTCTCTTTTGTGTCTGTCCTTGTGAACCTTAGCATCATTATTAGGAAGACTAGAGCTCATAAAACCTTCACCTCTACTTCTTCTCCCACTTTTGATAGTGGGAGGTTCCTGAGTGAGAAAAACCAGGAAGCTTATGAGAAGCTGAACATTCGTAGGAATGTCTGGGCTGAGAGGAAAGTTTTGTTAGATGAGTTAGATGGTGAGTTTAGGAGAAACTTTGACCGTATGGGCTAGTTGCCTTTATTGGATGTTGATCATCCTCCTCCGGCTACCTTGATCAAAGAGTTCTACTCGAACCTCTCTGTTCACTCATATGATTCCAACACTCAGGTGAAGAGTTGGATACGGGGTGATGAGTACACCATTACTCCTTCAGTAGTGGCTAATGCTCTTGGGGTGCCACTGGTGTAGCATCCTGTTTATCCTTACGAAGAGTCTCCACCCCTTAATGATATCATGTCATACATCACTGGTACTTCTATTCAGTTGGGTTCTGATTCTCAGATCACGTCGACTGAGTTGACTGAGATTCATTATCTTTTCTTTTGGATTGCTTGTCATTCTTTGTGACCTATCTCTCATTTGCACACCATCCCTATCGAGTGTTGTGCGTTTTTGTATGCCCTTGTCACAGACGCTCCTATAAGTTTTCCTCATCTTTTCATTCGTTCTTTGATTGAGGTTCACAGAAGCAGTTTTACTGCTCATGCTCTTTTCTTTCTGGTTTTTATTCATTGGATTCTTTTGCATTTTAGGATTAGAGCAGTTTCCTGCGTCTGAGCCCGTTCATATCATAGCTCCTATAGGTGCCACATTTCTTAGGCAGAGGGCTGCTCAGATGAGAGTAAGCTTTAAACGCCCTAGAGTTTAGTCTTCTGGTGCACCTCCTCCTCCTCCTCCTCCCTTTACTACAGGTGACACTACTGTTGAGGCATCTGTCGATCCAACTGCTGCTGCTACTATTCCTCCGTCTTCTACTTCGGATGATTTGAGCATTCGACGTATATTGGAGACTTTCATGACTGTTTAGGCGGCTCATGGTTAGCTTTTGGTGGACATGCTTGATGAGCTTCGTGCCTTGCGAGTGGATTTGGATAGTCTTCATCAATCACCTCCGCCACCTCTTTTTGATGATGAGTGAGTGCCCTTTAGCAATTCGTCACAAAAAAGGGGAGTACATATATAGGGGAGATTTTGTTATTAGGGGGAGATTTTGTTATTTTAGAGTTGTGGAGCTTTAGATTTTATCTAGGTTCTTCATTATGTATCTACATTTTTGGCTCATGATGTATTTTTGTTTTTGTTTGGGTTGTCCATGATAGGGGGAGATATTTTGATGTATTTATATATGTTTCTTGTTTCACATTGCTTATTGATTTATATTTATGAGGTTATTCATGATATATGTGTTTATTTTGTGTTATGTGAAATCAAGAAGTTATTTTGTGTTACTTGTATTTTCCACACATGCGTTTATGTATTAGTTGAGTATTTCAGGAATATACAGGTTGATTCAGTCATGCTGCTATCTACACTTGCAACTAATATATAGTAGTTAGGTTAGATTTGTTTTATTGGGCAATATTTTTGTAATGGGCTGCTTTTTGTAAACTTTGAGCACTTTGTTTAAGTTTGTATTTTGTCACGGATTGCCAAAGGGAGAGTTTGTTGGGTTCTAAGACTTTAGATTTAAATGTATTAGAACTTCAATTTGTAATGTTGACAAACCATGATCAAAACGTTTAGTCTTGTTTTAGACTTGCAGTAATGTTTAAGTGTTAAGTTGGAATCGAGTGTACTGTAAGATTTACTATGTAAATCTGCCTGGCTCGATCTATCGAATCTCGTGTAAATTTTTTTTTTGCAGAATATTCCAACTCAACCCAAGCCCATTTGACATGTAGGGTTTTATGTTTTACCTTAAGTATAAAAGTAGAAACCATAGTCACGTTTTGAGGTTGCTTTTTATGCTCTGTGTGTGAATATTTTGTGAGATCTAGAGGTGTTTGCATTCACATACACTTAGGGTTTCCAATCTCAAGATTGATGTCAAGAGCTTGGTGATCAATTCAGTTGTAGATTCAAGAGCTTAAAGATATATAAGCAGAAGTGCTTGTGCTTGCTAGGAATTCAAGAAAGAAGTAGTTCGTGGATTCGGAGCTGTCACGTGGTCGTAGTAATAAGTTTCCTACTTGAGGTAGCAATAGGATGTTAGTGGTCTAAGTCACTATTGTGTAAACTTCAATTCTTTCATAGTGGATTTGTTTTACCTTGAGGATGGTTAGGTTAAATCCTCCCCAGGTTTTTTACTGGTTTGATTTTCCTAGGTTATCATATTGTTATATTCTTTATTTTCCACACTTTACAATGATATGATATATTTGTGTTAACCTAGATCTGTTTAATTTGACTAAGTAATCACTTGGCTAATTAACTAGGTTAATCTGGTTGTGTTTTAAGGGGTCTAAAAATAAACAGTGTGTGCTTTCTTTAGGCTTTTGCGATATCAGGCATGGTGGTGATAGTTAGCATATTAGTTCATCTAGAGTTGTTTGGATTGAAGGGGATGGAGGGAGAGTAGAGGGGAGTCTAATTAATTCATCTGACCAACTCTACACTACTCTCTCCATCTCCCTTAATCCAAACAAGCCCTAGTTAGACTCATTGCTCTTAAACTCATCACTCATGATGGCATTCATATCCTTACTTTTGATTTCAAATAATTTGGGTATTTAGCCTTGATATGTCCATAACCAAAACACTCATGATGCTTGATGACTTGATAGTTCTGTTCTTTCCTATCCTTAGACCTCTCACTAAACTCATTCTTTGGTAGCTCAAAAGTTCTATGGGTTTTGTACTTGTTCTTACTCTTTCTAAACTATAGAAGGTTTTTAAACTTTTTTGCCAGAAGAGCTTTATCACCCACTTTCATCTCATCCTCATCAGAGGTATAACTCTCTTCTTCTTTAACAGTTTTCAGAGCAACAGTCTTGTTTTTATTAGTTTGAGGTAAAAAGAGGTCATATGTCTGTACTGATCCAACTAATTCCTCAATCTTGATAGTGTCAAGATCCATACTCTCCTCTATTATAGTGTGGCTCTACGATGAAACCTCTTAGGTAAAGATCTCAGGACTTTCCTAACAAATTTGGCATAGAATTAATCAAAAGTTTCATCCTAAACTCATGCTAATATTTCCAAATTGAGAAGTTGACATTTGAAGCCCAGAGTTTCATATAACTTTAGTTCCCTGATTTGTAATTTCTAAGACAACGCAAGCATCCTTAATAGTTTTAGACATAACGATTCTTCTAAATTCTTCTTGAGAGATAGATGTAAAGATGGCATCTAAGCAATTACGATTGCAGTTATAATCTAAGAGTTGTTCCTCGGACCATTGTTCTACTAGAATTTTAGTTTTGGTCCAACCCTTTTCAACATATGTTAAATTTCAGAATTTAAGTGTACCTTTGCTTTGATACCAATTATTAAATTCGGTTTAGAGTCCTCAATTAAGTTTTCAAAATAACTATTATTTAATGTTGAATTAACTTATCACATGATCCGCAATGTTAATATTAACAACCACAAAACAGCAAGTCACCAAGTCATAAAGTAAAATACCAAAAGTGATAAAAGCATGGGACATGTGATCATAGTTCTCAAAACCAGACTGGACCGGACTTGGAGGTCGAACCGTGAAAATTGAGAACTGGGATGAAATCTAGTTTTTTAAGCATAAAGAATCGGGCAAATGTGGCAATTCCGTGAACCCCTAAAACTAGGGTTGGACCAAACGAACCAGTGGCAAGAACTGTGCGGTCCAACCCCTTAGCAATTTTTTTTTTTTTAAAAACAACTTTACACAATTTTATTCTACTTAATTAAATTATCCATCTCTTATAAGGAATAAAAAAAATTATAATTAAAATCCTTCAAAGATATTCAACTTTACTTCAAAAATTAGTCATAAATTTTAATGTTTTCATGGTTATTATTTTATTTTATTAACTTTCTTATTTAATTATTAAATATATGCTTGAAAATCATTAAATTTCCCTTACATATATGATATATTAGTCAATTTTGCTAATTTTATAAATTTAATATCTATATTTAGGCTTTAATTAATTATTAAATTAATTATGATGTCATCACAGTTCGACCCTGGTTCGACCTCGGTTCGACCTCAAAAACCTTGAAACTCTCCTTTTTACGGTTCAATGAACGGTCCGGGTCTGAAAACTTTGCATGTGATAGTAACGACATGGAAAATTGATGGAGAAATCTCCAAAGAAAAAACCACTATTAGGGGAATCTATCCCAACTAATGAATCCACAAGAAAATAGGGAGTTTTATAATCTAGAACAAAACCTTTGTACTAGACTTTTCAATTCCAATAGGTAATTCATTGTTGCAACACGCAACAGGTTTAAAACTTTGATCTTCTTCTTGTATAGATCCCTTCATGAATAGCATGCTCGCATCAACGAATCGAAACCTCTGGCACACTCTAAGTTGTCTCCTTGGAGATTTTATCTAAATTAAACACACTAGAAGAAAGGCTCCGTGGTTTCAAACTTTGGATCACGAGCCTTTTATGGAACTAGAAGGATTTTCTCATAAAAGCTCATGGGATGAAATACATGAGTTTCTTTCTAAAAGCTCTACCTTTCTGCCGCTATAATCTAAGTGGACATCGTGCATAAGATGATTTAAGTAGGTGTTTATATATGGGGTTAGAATTCTAATCATAACAAGATTCAAATTTTGTTTCTACAATTCTCACTAGAGTGAGCCTTGAACAAAAGTTAGGTGGAGCCTTGCTTGAGCAAGCTTTAGTGAGTTGCTTGAGCCCGCATGTACTTACTCACTTGAGCAAGCCTGGTTCTCCACTCAAGCGAGTACATAAATTAACTCATTTTTTTATCCTTTAATTTTTTATTTTAAATTAGAATAATCCTTGATTGTTTATGTCTTATGTCTTACTACGTTAAAAAGGTATGCTCCCCTCCAATGTTTTACTTTTCATGCAATTACTTAATTGTAGCATCAAATTTATTTTCTTTGCAATTATGAATTACTTTGAAGTTAAATAGAGTGTAGTGACTTAGCCTTGAATATGCTTGTTTTAAGCAAGGTTTTCAAACCCGGACCGGACCGTACGGTCCAACCCGGGTAACCGTGAACCCCTCCCAATTCCAGTCTTTTAAGCTTGAGAACCTCTATACTAGGAAAAAGCATGAAACCGTTCAAACCGAGGTCAGACCGTACGGTTCTAAGAACTGTGGCCGGTTTTTGAGGTTCTCACGGTTCCTTCATTTGACCGGAAAATTGATATCGGCCTGTAAATGTTTTGAATTAAAAAAATTCGAGAGAGAAAAAAAGAAAAAGAAAAAAAAAAGAGCCACGTTACCACCGTCACTGAAAATTGAGATTCTTTGATGCTGCAAAACAAGGTTGAGAGCCTGAAAGTTCGAACTGAGATAGAGAGTTCGAACTGAGATAAGGAGGAGGCTAGAATCGCTGGATCTGAAAATTTGAAACTCTGAACAAGAAAGAGGAAGATAGGAATAAGAATGTGTGAAGGTAAATTGATATAATATGTGGGCTGTAAAGTTGATAAAACGTGTGACAGTAGGAAAAGTCAGGCAAGGACTCTTGGGAGACGTGAAATGCAGGTTGGTAAGTGTTTTACCTTTTTTATTCATAGGTTTTATCACCACTACCACTAGGCACCGGTTTCTAATTTTTATTATGAATGTTTAAAATTCTACATTTTTTACCCCTGAATAACGGTCTAATTTACTACTACTATATTAATACAGTATAGTTTATTGATTTTTTTTATAAAGTTAACTAGTCTTATATTATATAAATATGTTATTGGCCTGAAATTAGGCTAAGACATATTGGCTTAGATATGAATTTGCAATTTGCATTTGTGTTGATGCTTAAAAAAAAAAAAAAAAAAAAAAAAAAAAAAAAACTTATATGACCTTTTACCAAATAATTAAATTTATGAAAATATAAATAATGTATATTATAAATATATTTGAAAAAAAATACAATATTTATGTTTGCTTAGGATGTGAAAAATACATTTGAAAGATACATTTCTATATTTAATTTGACTATTTTAGTTAATTTTATATTTGTACTAATTTAAAATTTTTATATATATTTAAAATAATTATTAAATTAATTATGACGTTATCACGGTTTGACTCCGGTTCGACCTCGGTTCAACCTTAAAAACCTTGAACCTCTCATTTTTACGGTTCAATGAACGGTCCGAGTTTCAAAACCTTGGTTTTAAGTTTTGGACTTGGATTAACTTATCGAAAATAACTTAGTCCATCGAGGATAGAATGAGACCAAAGAGATACCTCAAAGTGAAAAAATTTCATCGAGTAAACACAATTGCTGCAAGTACTACAAATGATTCAAGTTTGCTCAAAATCCTAGTCTAGTGACATTTTTTGACTTGTGTAATTATTTCAAGAAGCTTTTACGAATTTCTTACTTACCGTGGTCTTTTCTTACTTGGAATAAACTTGTGAAGATCTGAAATGGTCTAAGAAAGCGGTTTAGAAAACAGTATTGGATCCGAGTCGTGTTGTATGAGTCCTATAGCTAATGTCATGTTGGCGTCACTCGCTTAAAAGGCAGAAGTTTCTGATGTGGCACTTTAAATGGTTGTGTTGACGTGGCACTTACGTGACTAGTGACTTGGCAGACAATGGGTGCTAACATGATTATCTTCTGACAAGTTGACGGATCGGTTCAGCCAAATAAGGTGGCACGTGGGATGAAGGTGATATGACACGATGATGTTAGAGGGCTGTCATGACAGTGACAATGAACTTTGGGTGACCCGTTATAAGGGACATCGTGAAAGCGTGTAAAGGGATGATTTGGAGATTTTAATTTTTGAAAGGTTGCTGCCTGTTCCTTTCTTTTTTTCTTTTTTTTCTTTTTTTTGGTTGGGAAGAGATAATATGGGGCTGTTGGATAGGCTGCGTGTACTTTGCTCCCTTCGTCGACTTGAAAAAAAAGCTTTGGGCAGGTGGGGTTCATCTCCCTCGTGAATCGTTGAATAAGAGAAAATATGAGTCCAAAACTTCAAAGTCTGACTCACGTGCAACATGTTAACTGGCCATGATCTGTATAGTGAAAGACAGAACGGTGTATGCCTCTGTTGGTGAGAGTTGTGAATAAGAGAAAATACACCTGTTTGGTGTATGTTTCTCCCCTCACAATTGGTGCGATCAACAGTGGATGGATTCCACCAGCTTTTGAGGGGGAGGAAGTATACCCCTGAAACATACGCTAAAGACGGTGGAGAATGGACACGACGCTAAAGAGGATGGCAATATGCTGCCAGTGAATATACGGGATATTTTTGAGCCAATACATAAAATATAAACTCAAATTACTCAAATATATGTTTAGCAATCTTATTAGCTGTAGTGTACGATTCTGGAAGTTAAACAATCTTGAAAATATCTTTTCCAAAGTTGGTAAGAGAAAGTAATATTACCTCTCAAGCTTTTCCATTTGCAAATGTAGTAGGGAATCAAGAGCACCCCAAAAACTACGGCAATGGCAACCGCAACTATTACAATCACCTTCCTCTTTTGCTTATTTTTCAGCACTTCATGGTTGCATTTGTAATAGAAAAGAAAAAATATTTAAGTGCAACAGACTTTAATGCAATAAAACAGATGGAAACATAGATTTTAGCTTTGATGGCTCATCAAAGTCCGAATAAAAGAGAAATTAAGATTATAGGCCCATACCTTGCTCTGTACCAGACATTCGAATATATATATCCTGGCTTTTAGCATCCTGCGTGTTAGCTGCCATCTGTCTAATATCAATTAGATCCCCAAACCACATGGCACAGCCACTACCTCCATTTTTAGTATCTGAGTTTGAATAAGCCATACAGGTACAGTCGTTCAAACATTTGACTCTGCATTCCTCAAGATTCACACTTTCGTTCAACCAAGAATGCGTGGTATCTGGCATTTTGAGACCAGCCAATTTAAAAAACCGAATTTTCTTTTTATCCTGGCAGCTCAATTGCGTACTGCGTTCACATCCCTTATACCACTCTTCTGGGTTCCATGTTTGTAGTGATTTAGGCTTGAATCCTTCTACACATTGACAGACAGGTGACTCGCCCATGATACAATTTCCATAAGGACCACATAATTTATAAGTGTCGCATTTGTCTTTTGGCAAATTCAAGAACAGGCTCCATTCGTTTCGTTCTTTGACCCACATGTAGCGCTCATACTGTGATTGGTTCAAAACTGCTCTTGTGGTTACATTTTGAATCATGTCGAACATGAAGTATACCTCATCCTTGTTGGAGACAAACGTGAACTTGTAAAGCTGGATGTCCTGTAACTCTGCCATACCACTGAAAAAATGGCCATTCCATGGGCCGGACCGGAAGTACTTCTGGGAGCCTTTCATCATGACTAATTCTGGGTAACTATGGAGTTCAATCCCCCAACTCAGTTCTCCTGGAGAGGGGTCATCTGGACTCTTCCAAGCAGTTAGGCGCCTATCCAGACCAATCCTTAAGTCCCATCCAAGCTTCATCCCTGCTAGCCACGTATCAGAAGGATAGTCAAAGCTTTGCCACAAATAATTGTCTTCATTATCTTCTCTTAATACCAGATTTCCTGAATCTAAAAGCTGTACTCTTGGATTCCTGGCCTCTTTTGTTTGATTTGCCGACCAAGCAAACGTTGAATTCTGGCCGAGAAGGACAAGACTACCTGAACTGTTTACCTTCAAAACGCCAGACGAGTCTTTGATTGGATTGCCCCGGTTTGCTACCCAAACAACCGTTTTAACTGGGATATTGTTGTACCAAATTCCCAAGTAACGGTTATTGGAATTACCTGGACTGAAGAACCCCAGGACAAAGCCACGATCTTTAGAGACCAAGGTTGTGTTCTCAATGTCCCTGAGGGGTTGGGATTGAGTAATGCTGTCAGCAGCATCCGAGAATACAAAGTAGAAAAGAAGCAAACTGGAACTCAAAAGCACAGAAGCAAAGATGTCCATTGCTTTCTGTTCTTAGAGCTCTTAATTAGCCAATATGTAAAAGTTAGACTCATTATTCTGAGCAAAGACTATAACATAGAAGACCATGTATTGACTCAAGCTAGCTGTTGTTCTTCGAAAAGTATACATTTTGTTGTGAACAAGAATGTCCACGTTACACCCTATTGCAGATGTCTTGTATTTATTATATGTAGTTTGTCTTGGTTCCGACCATTTATAAACTAGGATGTGAAAGGAAGACAAAGGAATGGGAAGGTGAGCACGCGGATTTTAGAACTATAGAGCAGGATTCACGAATATTCTTCGATTGAAATGGATAAGGAATTGCGGCCAGTCACACATTCAAATTGGAGCCATATTTTTGCCTTTTTATTTTTACTTCAGTATTCAACTGAGAGACTTTGACTAAGTCTCAAGTTTGATCCAGGCCAACTGAGAGACTTGGAATGTAAGAGAAATGTACATTTTGCAAAAAAAAATCTGATGGAATTTGTTCCCAGGCTCTCAAGAATATACCATAGTTTATTGAGCAGAAAATTTCTTTCTAGTTTCTCTCACCATGGCTGTACCATACTCTTTGCAAATTCCCACTTAATTTAATGACTACTAAATTTCCAAGAAATTATGGTACGAAACTAGAGAAGAAATAAACTAAAGCGCCAATTAATATTGACAAGCACCTCCCATAAAAAAAAATATATTGACAACTACGAATATGAGCATATTAAATTTTGTTTTCTTAGAGAAGCTTTTGATCTAGAATCAACTCTAAATACAATTTCTTTGACACAACTTAATTTTGACATATTTTGTTATTAAGATTTGCCAACACATCTTTGAACCATAATGAATTTGATAATGTAATATCTCAGAAACAACGTAAAGCAATCAGGTAACAGCAAATTTTCTCTCGATTGCTAATCACCTATTGATTTATTAATCCTTAATTACCACTTTTCTCTAAGCTTGGTCACCATTGACTCTTAGTCAACCATTTGAATGGGGAGATATTTTCGAACTCGAACTTGAAGTTTTATTAGAACTACTTTTTCATTTGTTAAGAAATTGGTAAAATAGAATAAAAGTAGCCTTAAACCTTTTTATTTTATATTTATTGAAGAGGCTATTTTTTTTTCTATTTTTCTATTTTCTATTTTTTAGAATATAACTAGGATAGAAAATTATGTAAATTTCTGTTTTATAAAACATAATTACGATCAAAATTTTAGTCATTTTTCATTTTTCTTAAAAATGTATTTAAGACCAAAACCATGGAATTTTTATTTTCTTTTGATATAATTATATAATCAATAAAGATGTTTATTCATCAATGGTTTTATTATTATTTTTGGGTAATTGCAAATTACATCCTTAAAGTTTGGGGTTGTTTTAGACTTTATACTCTGAAATTTTAGAATTTGAATTTTACCTCATGAAGTTTGGGATGTTTGGATTTTATACGCTAACGTTTCAGAATTTAGATTTTACCCTTTTAAAGTTTAGAAGCATTTGGATTTAACTCTCCCAAATTTTGAAACTTCAGTAAAATCTAAACAACACTCTGAAATTTTAGAATTTGGATTTTACCTCATGAAGTTTGAGATGTTTGGATTTTATACGCTGACGTTTCAGAATTTAGATTTTACCATTTTAAAGTTTAGAAGCGTTTGGATTTAACTCTCCCAAATTCTGAAACTTCAGGGGGTAAAATCTAAACACCCCCAAACTTTGAATGTATAATTTGCAATTTACCTTATTTTTTTAATAAAATAAATGGTGACTCTATATGCACACCCTTGAGGATGTCCAAAACCAATAGGTTTAGCCTAAATTTAGTAAAAAAAAAAAAAAAAAAAATGAGATCATCACACTATGCCATCTTTAGATAGCTATATCTCATTAAAAGCTCATAAGCTTGTCAAATATGATCATATTAAAATTTTGTTGGGCTTTGAGGAGTTATTGATTCAAACTCAACCCTAAAACAATTTTATTAGCACAACTTAATTTTGACAGATTTTGTTATTTTGATCTGTCAACATATCTTTGAACCCTAATGAATTTGATAATGTAATATCTCAAAAGCAACATAAAGCGATAAGCAAACAACAAATTTTATCTTGATTACTCACATGCCAATCATTTGATGATTTCATAATCCATGCCACGTTTCTCTAAGCTTGGTCACCATTTTCTCTTAGCCAACTATTTTAAGGGGGAAACATTTTCAAACAACAAATTTGAAGTAGCCTTAAACCTTTTTTATTTTATTTTTTATTGAAGACATTTTAAGCCTTTTTCATTCAAATAAGACTGATGTCACATTCTTGGGCAATACTGTTGTGTTTAGCTTACAAAATATACAAGATAAATATCAATTATAGGATATTTAATAGATAATTTATATGTCCACAACACTTTCACCACAAATCCTATGTGCCAGGTTGTTGTTGGTTTTAATCTAAACCCACTAGTAAAATGATTTTTTTTGCCTACCAGTAACAACAAGTAATAATAACCTATCATTTAGGATTTATTGTGAAAGTCTTGTGAAAACGTTATAGATGTAGCACTTTTGTAAAGTCTATATTTTTAGGTTGGCTACCATAAAAAAATTGTAACCTTTAGAACTTAATTTGTCTAGTTGTTTAGTCTAGAAATATTCAGTTAAACAAGACAAGTGAAGTTTAACATAGTTGAAGACTCAAGAAATTAGAAAAAGATAAGTGTAGAAAGAATCACTTATCTCGACTGATCAAGATTTGTGCAGATTGCAAATCTAGTTTTCTTCTCAGCCGTTTAATCTAGGGTTTTGATGGATCTTAAGTATATATAAATACAATACCTAGAGCAAGTTTTTATAAATTCAAGAGAGCAGTGTTCTGTACACAGATCTGGAGATTTTCCATAACCTTTTGGAGTTACAGTTGGAGATCTTGTGCAAACAACAGATCCAATTATAAAGCAAAGTGCTACATTCAGTCAACCACAGTTGCTAATCTAAATCTTTGAGTGGATATCTCAAAGTCACAAATTGGAGAGTTTGTGTTGCTGATCCAAATCTTTGAGTGGAGGTCTCAGAGTCACAAATAGGGGAGTTTGTGTGCAACAGTTTCACAGTAGAAGATCTCATTGATTCGGAGCTACATGTAGTCATGCCAATAAGTACTACATGAGGTAGCAGTAGATTTTGGGTTAAGTCTATTGTATAAATTTCAATTCTATTAATGAACTGTTGCCTTGATGATTGTTTAGGTTAAATCATCCCAATGTTTTTTAAGATTGTTTAGGTTAAATCATCCCTATGTTTTTTACTTTGAAACCACAGTTTCAAAAGTTTTCTCGAGTCATCATTCTTGGTGTTCATGTGATCTATGATGGTTTGATATTTAATTGATTTAGATTTATTGCATAATTAATTATTTGGTTAAAATTTGAGGGAACTGGGGTCTAAAACCCTAAAAACTTCTTTTATGTAAAATGATGCTATTGATCTAAAGTTTGGCTATCAAGCCTCTAACATTATAATAGTAATTTCATTGGTTAAGGGAAACTGGTTCTTGCTTGGTGAAGACAATTTTTTCCCTACAAAGTAAGTAGGCTCTTTAGGTTTAGGTAATGCACACTCACCATGCAACATTATAACCACAAATGACATGTTAGGTCGATCCTCATAATGTTGGTTGCAAACATAAGAAACTTATACAAAGGCAAGGAGCAAACTCCAATAGGATGCAACATTCCTCTAAGCAATGATCAATTAGTTCTAAAGGCTTGCCTTCTTTCCATAATTTCCATGCTTAAAACATTTAAATTTTTCTTATCATTATCTGTATCATTATATGTAAAATGGAGAGTCAACACTTTTGAGAACTCACATGTCCAACAACTTTAAGGCCTTGGCTTGGATGGAGAGACCCTTAATTTTTCTTTCCACTTAATATCTCCAGCAACAATATTTCGAAACTAAATACATCAAACTTTACTGAAAATAGCCCATCAACGGCATATTTAGGTACCATATGACCATTGCAGAATATCGTTAAGAATGAAAAATTTTTATTAAGGAAAAAGTTGATTATAGGGCATGTCAAGAATTCCGACTAAGTTCCAACCACTCTATTTGTATTTCCTAAGGTATGATCTCCACTAAAAATTTTAGCCATGCCGAAATCAAAGAAATTTGGGTTCATCTTACCATCAAGTAAAACATTACTTGCTTTGAGATCTCTATGTATATTTCTCAACTTAGAGTCCTCATGTAGATAGAAAAGCCCCCACACAATCCCATAAATAATGTTGAAGTGCAAAGACCAACCCAAAACTTTAGCTCTCGTTTGATCTGGCAAGTTTCTCATTTGTGTTAATACTAAGTCCAACTTGAACAATAATTGAAATTTATTTAAATAATAGTAATAATAATTGTAAAAAATTTTCCTCCAATTTAGCTTTGAAAATCTCCTACATTTCATTAGTAACGGTTCAGACAACCATCCACAATTATTAAATGACATGATTCATTAAATTATTTATCATTTAAACAGGTCATATGACTATTAAGTAGATTATGTGACTCAAAGTACATAAGGGTAATTTTTCAAGTTGTCATGTAGTGGGTTGGAGTAATTTTTCTCTACATTGGTTTGGAGAAACTTTGTCTAAAAAAATTCATGAAGTTTGGCAAAAATTATTAATTTTTTGAGAAGTTCAAACTAAAATGAAGGAGTCTATGCCTCCTTTGGGCATGTATTCATAGATTAGCATTGTCTCCTCTCCTTCAATGAAATATCCCAAAAGCCTAACTAGATTATGGAGTTTCAATTTGACAATCAATACAACTTCATTTTTAAACGCATTCAATCCTTGCATAGAACTTCGTCAAAGCCTTTTTCATAACAATTTCATGTCCATCTGTTAGTGTACCCTGGAAATTCACATTTGTAAGCAAAATTTATTTATATAGAGTATGATGATAATTGCTTTTTCTATAGCTTATCATTGCTTGAAAAGTTGTTAGTGGCAGTGGCTAAGGCAGCTAGGCTAAAGAATGGGACCTTGTACATAACACCACAAAGGCATGAGAGAATGTGTAAGTGGTTGAATCTAGACCTTACACATGGAATGGCTGTGAGTAAAGGAAGAGGAAGCGTCGGCTAAGGGATTTTGTCTTGGTTTGTGCTAAAGGCGTGATTGCCTTGGGAAGGAAGTAAGATTTGCACATAACATGGTACTCAAGCACTCACAAAAAGGGAGATAGTGACTTTCTAAGATCAAAAGCTATGAGAACATCCCTTATTGGTTGAATGCATGTTGGACCACATCAGAGACACATTTATTAATTATAGTACTCCTGATGTCCCTCTGAATTTTCAAGACTTATTTCCTAAGCAGTGGCAATGTCACCTACCCACAGGTCTCAATGCCACATTGGCGCATTTCCTATCCTCTAGTTAGCAGATAATGTCACAGCTGTGCAAAGGTCCAAAGTAGAGAAATGATTACTTGACACCTGTCCTTGTACTCAGCTATATTCCTCAGATTATAAGAGGACCATGCAGTTGTATTTGAGAGGCAAGATCCCAAGAACCTAAGGAGAGATTGGGAAAAGAGAGCAAAGAATTGGTAGGAGAGAGGAACAACATTGTTGTAAGAAATCAATCTCTTTTCGCACATAATACAATTTGAGTTGAGCAAGACCATTACATTCTTACTCAAACTATGGTTTTTCATCCCTTCACTAGGGTTTTCCACAGACACCCTGTGTTCCTTACATCATCACTTTCTTATTCTTCTTTAATTGTGCATCTTTTTCATGTCCTACCATCACTTTCTTTTTCTTGTCCAAGTGTCATGTCAAAGCTAGCATCTTGTCAAGCTTTCTCATGTAGATGTACTGTTAGATAACTTATTTTACTTTCCTAAATAAGCTCAAATCTAACTTGCACGTTCAAACCTCTAAGTCCTCATTTTGGTGCAACATTACATTGTTCTCCATTTTATTGGATAAGAGTGATATGCGCTTCTCATTGCACAAAAGAAACTAGAATGTGACAACTATTGAATTCGAATAGACCTATCGATTAATTATATAGTGGAATTATTATTTAATTTCAAATTAAATCAATTATTTGAAGTGGAAAACCAATGGAGAACTCATCAAAAGGGAAAACCACTACAAGGATAACTTATCCTAACTAGGATAACCTATCCTAACGAAAGCAACATTTGGATAGCGACTATGTTTTAGCATCTGCATTTTCAGTTTATTATTATTATTATTATTATTGAGAAGCGCTCCATCATGTGGGATGTTGTTTGTTAATGGGTCTCATGCACTGTGCACAGGACCCACTGGCCTCTTTGACAAGCTTCCACCTCCACTAAAATGTGTTTGTTAATAGGTCTTGTACATTGTTCACGGGACCTACAAACCTCTTTTTTCAACAAAATTTTCATTAAAAATAGGTCCCATGACACCATTCACACATTTAAAAATTATTTTACTATAGTGTTTTTGGTTTTTAGTTTTCAGCAAAATAAGCGGAATCCAAACGGACCCTAAGACAATCCATCATAAAAGAAGGAATTTTACAATCTTGATCAAAACCTTTGTACCTAGACTCAACAATCCCAAGAGATTGAAGTGACCGCAACGACTTCAGGATTTTGAACTTCTTTTTTGGATTTCTTCACAAATGCCATGTCCATATGTCAACAAACTAGAAACTCTAGCGCAGTCTACAAAACCACCTTTAAGATTTTATCTACAATTAACTCAATGGAAGAAAGGCTCCATGGTTTCAAAATTTGGATCACAATCTCTTAAAAAACTAGAAGTACTCTTCCGTAATGAGATCTCATAGAATGAAAGTTATTGGTTTCTCTCCAAAAGCTGAGATTTCGCCTCTATAACCTCATTGGAAATCATGCTTAGATGGTTTAAATAGGTGTTTGCATGAAGGGATAGAATTCTAATCAGAATAGGATTTGAGTTCTTTTTCGTGATTTTCGCTCAAGCGAGAGTCTAGTGAGGATGAGGCGAGGCCTCACTTGCCACATGGCCCACAAGTATTTACACCCTTGAGTGAGCCTTGGTCTCCGCTCGAGTGTGCTTCTTCAATCAATGATACATTAAGCATATTTTTAAATATCGTTGACAAAATAAAAACTGATAGAAGAATACTCCCCCTCAATTTTGAAGTCTCTTGAGCCTAAATTTACTCTCCTTTTTTTCACAACTAGTCGCAACCTTGATGTGCGGAATATCTGATTATTTTGTAATGAAATATAATATATAATTTAATTTTTAAAATATTCATAAAATTCTATATTAAAAATACTAATCTGTAATAAAATTCTATATTTAATTTTAGATTATTACACTATTAATTAAGAAATGTTCTATTTTTATATATATATATATAACTCTTTACCAAACCAACAAAGAGCAATGATTTTTTTTTTTCTAAAATAAACAACGTCCTATTACTTTCTTTTTTAAAGAAAATAATTAATTTTGTGTTCTTTATAAATAAAAAATATTATATATATATATATATATATATATTTACTTTATTTTTATATTAAAATTTTCATCTACTCATATTATGAGCTAATTTGCTAGTTATAGAATACAGGGGGATTTAAGTTTTTCCAATGATGATAATTAGAAATGAATTATAAAAATAGAGTTTCCCACCATTAAAAACTGTACGCATCGAAAATGTTGGCCCATCCCCAAGCTTTAGGCTTGAACTTCCAATAGTCTCGACCCATTTGACTTGTTAGGCTGAACTTATCTAGCATTAGGCTAAGAGATGCCCAACCGAGCACTCATACCAAGTGCCCTAAGATTTTGCTGTGGGTCAAAGGTAATGCCTTGGGAAAATTTGCCTGTCAAGCATTAATCGGCATCTGGTACAAGTTTCAAGGAGGTCATGTTAGCAACAGGTGGGCCCTATCTGGTCAGGAATATAGGGTAGAAGGACCCACTAACGTGAGAAAATACCACATTATGACAACTCCAATAAGAAAAGACTATAAATAGGGGAGGAGGGACAAGGTGGTGGGGGTTGGAAAATTTTGGGAAGTGAAACATGAGAGTGATGAGAAAAAGACTTTACTTGAGAAGAAGGGAATCCTGCTCGAATTCTAGGGTAGAATCTCAGCTGTTTAGTGAGCATCTTGGCTAAACTAGGAATTAGGGAGTTTGGTGCAAAAGAAACGTTAATTCTATTTGATACATAAAGAAGCACCTCTTGGACCTCCCATTGTGGGAAAAGCCCAACCCATAGTACACAGAAATTGAGGGTTTGGGCCCAAAAGCCTAAGGTTGTTGGGAAAGGATCACCACAAAAACAATTAATCTTTAATCCTGAACTAATCTATCTCTTTTGAAGTATACAAAGTAGGATCATAATCTCTCTTTCTTAAATATAGTGTTTATCTCAATACATTCATAAATATATACCGAGTCAAAAAATACCCATATGAAGATGCTTTGCAAGCAAACAAAATGTCATACTAATCATCACTTGACAATGATTAATTGGACTGATTATGACAACAATTTACTATTGATAATTTATTGAGATTATTTTCTTTGCAAAAACTACAAAATTGTCTACCCAAAAAAAATTAGAAATAAACAATTATTAGCAAACTCTCTTAATTAAGTTTCTATAATAATAATAATAATAATAATAATAATAATAATAAACCAATTATTTTCTCTTCTAAAACTTTAAAATTGTCCACCCAAAAAAATTTCAAATAAAAAATATTAGCAAAATCTCTTAATCAAGTTTCCATCCAAACTTCATCCTTGGTAGCCACGGATAGTCATAGCCTTGCTCCAAATAGTTTTTTGGGTTTTCTTCGTTCTCTTCTCTCAATACTCTTTCCCTGAATCTAAAAACTGTACTATTGGACTCCTAGCCTCTTTTGTTTGATTGTCGACCAAGCAACAGTTGCATTCTGGCCAAGAAGGGTAAGACTACCTGAACTGTTTACCATCAACACGCTAGACTAGTCTGTGACTGGAATGCTCCGGTTTGCTACCTAAACAACCGTTGTAACTGGGATATTCTTGTACCAAATTCCGAAGTAACGGTTAGTGGAATTACCTGGATTGAAGAACCCTAGGACAAAGCCTCCATCTTTAGAGACCAAGGTTGTGCGGTTATTGTCACTGAGGGATTGGGATTTAGTAATGCTGTCGGCAACTTCCGAGAATACAATGTAGAAAAGAAGCAAGCTGGAATTCAAAAGCACAGAAACTAAGAGGTCCATTACTTTCTATTCTTAGAGCTCTTAGCCAACAAGAAAAGTGAAACCCATTATTCTGACTTCTGAGCAAAGACTATAACATAGAAGGCAATGCATTCACTCAAGCTAGATGTTGTTCTTTGAAAATTCTATATTTGACTTTTTGGATTGAGGGGGAGGGAGAGAGAATAGAGCAGAGTAAAGTAGATTTGACTTAAAATTTGCATATTTTTAGCAAATTTTACTTTACTCTCTTCCACTCTCTTTCCTTCTTCCATCCACTCTCCCTCCTTTCCCCCTCTATCCAAACGGGTCCTTAGTTGTGATCAATAATTACTGTGTTACACCCTTTTGCAAATGTTGCATTTATTGTAGTTTTTCTTGGTCCCGACAATATATGCACTATGATGTGAATGGAATGGATAGGTGAGCACAAGGATTTTGAAATTATAGAGCAAGATTCACGAATATCCTTTGATTGAAACGGGTAAGGAAATGTGGCTGGTCACACATTCAAATGGGAGCCATATTTGTCTTCATATTTTTACTTCCGTATTGAATGGGAGCTGCCAGCTGGGCTAGTAGGAACATTGACTAGGTGTCAAGCTTGGTCCAGGCTTATAGACAATTGACTGAGAGACTTGGAATGAAAGAGAAATGTACATTGTGCAAAAAAACTCTTCTCCAGATTCCATCCTTTGCTTCTCTGTCATGGAATTTGTTCCCGGGTTCTCAAGAATATACCATAGTTTATTGAGCAGAAAATTTCTTTCTAGTTTTCCCACCATGGCTGTTCTATGCTCTTTGCAAATTCACTCTAAACTTAACAGTTACCAATTGACAAGTACGGGTGGGGACCTTGATCGACCATTGACTTATAGGGAGCTTTCATTTGGAAAAAGATCCCCACCAGCTACTGACTGCTTATGCCTGTAAGGCTGTTTTCAGCGACTGCCTTCGCTGGTGAAGAATTTCTACATTTCAAGAAAGATCAAGGATTTTCCTGAGCCAGCTGTCCAAACGTCACGTTACTGTGAAAATGTTTCTGATTGTGTTTCCAACTCAAATAAGCCCCAAATTGGCAATATCATAATCTTGGTTGTCAAAATTGCGATCTAGATTGTAAGATTGCACGATTTTACGATCCCATATCACCAAACATTTAGGATCGCACTAGGATCGTAAAAATGGTACTGATCCTACCAAAAATAAGCATAAATTTTTGTTTTTTTTAATTATTTTTTTATGGGATAAATTTTTTGTTTTGATGAAGCTTGAAGGATTTTTATTTTTTCATGTTGTGATGGTATGACTTTTTATTTTTATTTTTTATAAAATTATGTTAATCTAAATAAATGTTTTCTAGTTTCTAGTCTACTTGTAATCAAAATGAAGGAATGCTTCATCATTTCTAAATGAAGAATTTGATGCTCGCTTTGCTTCCTTTTAAGCTATAATATTGTTAAATTTGTTTGATCAATATACTAATTTGTGTTCTAATATTACTAAAATATTTATATATATATAATTTTATTAGTTATGCTTGTATTTGTATATTGATTGATTGATTTTTTTGAGAATGATATTTAAGTGTTGCTAAATAGTATAATTTGAATAATTGAGTGTGAAATTATATCTTGATGTCTTTTTCAGCTCTAGTATATATATATATATATATATATATATATATATATATATATATATATATATAATATCTACATCGTTGATGAAATTGATAATGATTAGGAATTTAGGACGTTGATTATAAGAACCTTAGAATAAGAATAATTCAATGTTCATTTCACCTTAATATTCATTTTGTTTTTGGATTTCACATTGTAATTAGCTAGTTTCCATTTGCTAACTTATTTTCGATTTCAAACTTGGAACTTAAAACTTAGAAAATATTTTCCATATGTTTTGATAAATATTTTTGTATTTGGTTGCTAATTAAATATTTATTGAACTTTTTAAATACATTGGGTCAAAATTTAAATATATTTGTTTTGTTAGTATAGATTTAGTGATGTATGACATGCAAATTACATCATATAATACAAATCTTAGTTTTTTTATGGATGAATTTATAATTTACATGATTATTCAACATACAAAGTCATTATCAATGTGTTTTTTGCTTTAAATCCGAAAATATGTAGGATCTTACGATTCACGATCCGATTTTATGATCTATGATCCTACCTACCTTCAACGATCTTACATAGGCTCTCAATTTTGACAGCCTTGATCATAATATTTCTGATTGTGTTTCCTTTTATAAGATACTGGCAATGTCATAATGTTTTTGATTGTGTTTCCAACTCTTATAAGCTACAAATTGGAACTGGTGACATTGCAATTAGATAAAAACTAGTCACTAACCCATGAAAAGCAATTGATAGTTAAATAAAATTAAATATATATTTTTTCTTAAAGGGATAGTGACTTCAAAATGAATGAAAATAGGCAATTTAGTTCAATATATGTGTGTATATATATGTGTGTGTGTGTGTGTGTGTGTGTGTGTGTTTGTGTGTGTGTTTAATAAATTTGGTTAAAAATACAAACTTCATCTCACCATGCTACAATAGCAATACCACTTGAGAATACACTGTAATCATCATATATAATTATGCAAGAAATACAATTAGAGAAAGATTATTAATCAAGCCCTTGCAATTCATATAAAAGTAATAAAGTTAAAACAAATTGTTGACTACACTAAAGATAATGGTTTCTTTTAAAGGAATTTACATGCATATTGGAAAAAACATCATACCAAACCATCCTTCTTAGAGTAACACAATTCAGATAAATAGACAAAGTCGTAGGAAGAACGAGAAAAAAGAGCCGCGAGAGCCATATTGGATATCCTGATGAAAAACACTATAAGATTAAAATAAACTATAGTTATGCATCTCAATCTTGAAGTTTCGTTTTGTTTATTTTTCATGCATTTGCGGAATTGCAATTAATGTTACCTTAGAAATGTGGAAGTGTTGTGAGCTTATGGTTAACTCTTCCGAATTAAAGTTGCTTGTACTCCCAGAAGCTCCACCTCCTTGATCATTGGCTAGAGAATAACTATGTCAGCCAAGTTGATCTTTGAGCATACAGGTTTTAAGATCTTGGTCAAGGTTGCAGGCATCCATTAGCACTATGGGACTCAGTCTAATGCCCCCCTAAACTTACAGCTGGGTGTTATAAAGCATGATTTTGTGACGGTTTATGAAGGCTAAATTTGACTGCGGTAGAGCTTTCTAGGTTATTAAAACAATATTTTTCATTGCACGATATAGCTTGTCTTACCAAGTTTTGATACTTCAACTAAGTTATGAATCTTATTACTACTGCCATGTAATTTTACTTTAGAAAGTGATACTGTTAAGATAGCTAGAGTGTTACACTGTGATTAGCTTTGATGTAATTAGATGCATTGTATTAGCCTTGTGCGAATTTGCATGTGCTGTTAGGAGTATGTTAATAACAAATTTGTTGTTAGAATAACTACCTGCCAGCTTGTCAAGGCAGTTATTATGAGAGTTGGTTGTATAAGCAAAATAGATTGTAATTAGGAATCCATTCAATAAGATCAATCTTAGTTTCTAATCTCTTTTCTCTGTTTCTCTCTCATGCTCTAGGAGGCCAGGTTCCTCATATAAACCTACCCAAATTCCTTTCCTAATTTCCCCAATTCACCCAAATCCGTCTAAAGTAGTTAAGATCAGCTAGATCTTAACATCCACTTTGGTTTTGGACCTCTTGCGAGCATTTACTAGCTCTTGCAGCAATCATCTTACAATTTAATGTCATTAGAAATTTGTGGCCTGCGACAGCTAAAATAGCATATGCATTTTAGGTTTAAACAATGCTGGCATAAATTGGACACAAGTGTCCTATTGTTTTCTCCCTTTCTTTAGTACTCCTTTCTTCCTTTTAGATGGTATATATTTGTCTTGTTGACTATGGCAAATTGAAATACTTAAACATTCACCTCTATATATATATATATATATATATATATATATATTGGGGAAAATATAAAAAACTTCAAAAGGCATTAAAGGGGGAAACTTACCTGAAGGACACGTGAATTGATGCATAGAGTCACTTCCCAAGTGTCACCATAGCCATCAACACCCTGCATTCGAAATTTTCCTGCAATTTCTTACAAAAGTTGAAAAAAACTTATTCAGAGAATGAGCCTATGATATTTTAATGAGACAACTTAATTCCCATTCACTTGAATTAATCCTTTTATTTGTTTCAATAAAACACATCAAAAGTTTTTCTCAATTTCGAAAACAATTTGTCAATAAGCTTTAGGAACGTAATAGTATGCATTGCTGAACATACATTCTTCCCATTTGTTCTACATAAACAGGACCATCTTTCTTTCTTCCTTTTTTTTTTTTTTTTTTTTCCTTTCTAATAGGCATTTCATCAAACACATGAAACATAGAGCAACCGTTTCGCTTGGCAGCAATCCATTGTAAAAGAGACATCATAAAAAACCACTTAATACTACAAGCAGAAATTGAAATTAATATAAAAGGAGAAAAATGTGATTTTTTCCTAACGGGGTGCTGCACGACGTGCTTGATAATTGATATACTCCGACATTTTGTCGAACAGAATGGGGTTGGCCTCTCTTTGCAAAGCATTCAGATTTTGATTCTTCTTTCAAGCATTACACCAGAAAAATCATAGAAGGAGAGTGGTGGGTGACTGGGTGTGACTGATGACTGTTGACGTTCCTTGAGTTTAACGGACTAAGGGGAATGCTACCGTTATAAAAATAAGGATGACTTAGTGAATTTTTTTTTTTATTTTTTATTTTTATTTATTTTATAAAACCAATCAAAATAAATTATCTACGTCGCCTCATGGAAGGCAAGCTCAATTAAAAATAGATCTAGAAACACAACAAAATTACAAATTTTGCGGCAAGTCCCTCGCGTGACTCTTATTATAATTGGTGGAGAAAAGAATAGCATGTGAAAATGGCACACAGCCGATCATAGTTTGCCACACAAGAGAGAGAGTTGTGACAAATGTTCTGAATTTGTTTTTAGTAGAAAAATAACTTTTTGAAGTAATACTAGTTGTTTTAGGATTACAATATTTTTTTTGCCACAACACAGATGAACTTGCAGTGAGTAATTGTCTAATGCTTTTATATCGATCTACTATTTTCTATTAATCACTCACGTTATAGATCGATTTGAAATCCGTTTATTTTGTTGAAATTAAAAACTTTTTGTTGAAAATACTGTAAATAAAGATACAAGTTAGCTGAAAGTACAGTGAGATCTATGAATAGTACCAAAAAGTGCAGTAAGACTCATGAATAGTAGCAAAAATAAACTAAATAGTAAAATAAATGGTGCCAAACACACACTACATCACATCACAATTGTAACAAAAGTTGTGGTCAAAAAGAAATTATGTTCCAAGATTTTCTCATTAAAAGCCCTAACAAGTTTAGTGTTTTAAAATTTTAACTTTGTCTCTGCTTCTACATTTAAATATAGTATTAGATATATATACTTCTTCTTCTTCTTCTTCTTCTTTTTTTTTTTTTTTTTTTTTTTTTTTTTTTTTTTTTTTTTTTTTTTTTTTTGAGAGAGAGAGAGAGAGAGATTAAATATGTACTTGTTAAATAGATTATCAGTAGCCTCAATTCAGCCAAAAAAAAATTATATATAGCCACATTTTTGTTATTGAAGAAGCCATTTTAACCAGTAGTAGAGAGAGAGAGAGAGAGAGAGAGAGATTAAATATGTACTTGTTAAATAGATTATAAGTAGCCTCAATTCAGCCAAAAAAAAATTATATATAGCCACATTTTTGTTATTGAAGAAGCCATTTTAACCAGTAGTCTTCAAAATTACAAGATATCATATACTTGGGAATACAACTTAAATAGTGTACAAATGAAGAATAACAACTCTACGATATGAAATATAATGCAATCGATATAACGTTTGGCTATTGAGCCTCTAACAGTAAAGTAACTTTATTAGTTGATGATGCTAGAAAGAAACCCATTACTTCGGGTTTTCGTATTGAACTGTTACTATGCAATATCATAATTGTTGGAGTGAAAATTCACCTTCGTTCAGAAATATCGATGGAAGATGTTGGAAGATCCACCAAGCCTACAAAAAGAAAGGGTTGATTGGAGGGGTACCAATGTGGCACCAACCTAAGGGTATTCGACGCTTAAGTCAAGACTCCAAAGAACTAATATAATAACTTTGAGAGTCAAGAGAGGTATATGTCTCATGTAGCACATACCTCTATCTATGGAGATGTGTTGCCTTTTATAGTGGTATCTTCTAGCCATTGCCTATCTGTCATTTAATGTTGTGCCTTTATATGATTGGCGTAAAGCCTGGGCCATTTAAAGTGGCAACGACTATTCGTCCATTACTTGACCATTATTCTTCTATAAATGCTAGCATTGAATGCTAGTTTTGGATGATTCTTATCATTTATTGCTCTAATTGTAACGTCTTCTAACTTAATGGGCATTTAGATGTTGGGTTACGGTCGCCTAATATGTCATTAAATGCCCTCGCCAGTTATGCTTTTTATTCATTGTTAGATAGCTTGTGGTGGAAGATGGTCTTCTTGTATGGATGACCTTTTAGGTAAGATTCACGAATATCCTTTGATTGAAACGGATAAGGAAATGTGGCTGGTCACACATTCAAATGGGAGCCATATTTGTCTTCATATTTGTACTTCCGTATTGAATGGGAGCTGCCAGCTGGGCTAGTAGGAACATTGACTAGGTGTCAAGCTTGGTCCAGGCTTATAGACAATTGACTGAGAGACTTGGAATGAAAGAGAAATGTACATTGTGCAAAAAAATCTCATCTCCAGATTCCATCCTTTGCTTCTCTATCATGGAATTTGTTCCCAGGTTCTCAAGAATATACCATAGTTTATTGAGCAGAAAATTTCTTTCTAGTTATCCCACCATGGCTGTTCTATGCTCTTTGCATATTCACTCTAAACTTAATGGTTACCAATTGACAAGTACGGGTGGGGACCTTGGTCGACAATTGACTTACAGGGAGCTTTCATTTGGAAAAAGATCCCCACCAGCTACTGACTGCTTATGCCTGTGAGGCTGTTTTAGCGACTGCCTTCGCTGGTTTAGAATTTCTACATTTAAAGAAAGATCAAGGATTATTCCCGAGCCAGCTGTCCAAACGTCACATTACAGTGAAAATGTTTCTGATTGTGTTTCCGACTCAAATAAGACACAAATTGGCAATGTCATAATCATGCTTGTCACAAACGTGATCTAGACAGTAGAATGACACGATTTTACGATCCTACCTCACCAAAACATTTAGGATCGCACTAGGATCGTAAAAATGGTACCGATCCTACAAAAAATAAGCATAAATTATTGATTTTTTTTTTTTTTAAGGATAAATTTTTTGTTTTGATGAAACTTTAAGGGTTTTTATTTTTTCATGTTGTGATGGTATGACTTTTTATTTTTATTTTTTATAAAATTATGTTAACCTAAGTAAATGTTTTCTAGTTTCTAGTCCACTTGTAATCAAAATGAAGGAATGCTTCATCATTCTAAATGAAGAATTTGATGTTCGCTTTGCTTCCTTTTAAGCTATAATGTTGTTAAATTTGTTTGATCAATATACTAATTTGTGTTTTAATATTACTAAAATATTTTTATATATATAATTTTATCAGTTATGCTTGTATTTGTATATTGATTGATTGATTTTTTTGAGAATGATATTTAATTGTTGCTGAGTAGTATAACTTAAATAGTTAAGTGTAAAATTGTGTCTTGATGTCTTTTTCAGCTCTAGTATACATATATATATAATGTTTACATAGATGATGAAATTGATAATGATTAGGAATTTAGAATGGTGGTTATAAGAACCTTAGAATGAAAATAATTAAATGTTCATTTCACCTTAATTTTCATTTTGTTTTTGAATTTCATATTGTAGTTAGCTAGTTTCCATTTGCTAACTTATTTTCGATTTCAAACTTGGAACTTAGAACTTGAAAAATATTTTCCAGATGTTTTGATAAATATTTTGGTATTTGGTTACTAATTAAATATTTATTGAACATTTTAAATTCATGCGGTCAAAATTTAAATATATTTTTTTCGTTAGTATAGATTTAGCAATGTATGACATGCAAATTACATCATATGATACAAATCTTAGTTTTTTTATGAATGAATTTATAATTTACGTGATTATTCAACCTACAAAGTCATTATCAATGTGTTTTTTGCTTTAAATTTGAAAATATGTAGGATCTTATGATTCACAATCCGATTCTACGATCTACGATCCCATCTACCTTCAACGATCTTACGTAGGCTCTCGATTTAGACAACCTTGGACATAATGTTTCTGATTGTGTTTCCTTTTATAAGATACTGGCAATGTCATAATGTTTTTGATTGTGTTTTCGACTCTTATAAGCTACAAATTAGAACTGGTGACATTACAATTAGATAAAAACTAGTCGCTAACCCATGCAAAGCAATGGATAGTTAAATAAAATTAAATATATATTTTTTCTTAAAGGGATAGTGACTTCAAAATGAATGAAAATAAGAAATTTAGTTCAATATATGTATATATATATATGTGTGTGTGTGTTTAATAAATTTGGTTAAAAATACAAACTTCATCTCACCATACTACAATAGCAATACCACTTGAGAATACACTTTAATCATCATATATAATTATGCAAGAAATACAATTAGAGGAAGATTAATAATCAAGCCCTTGCAATTCATATAAAAGTAATAAAGTTAAAATAAATTGTTGACTACACTAAAGATAATGGTTTCTTTCAAAGGAATTTACATGCATGCTCGGAAAAAACATCATGCCAAACCATCCTTCTTAGAGTAACACAATTCAGGTAAATAGACAAAGTCGTAGGAAGAACGAGAAAAAAGAGCCGCGAGAGCCATATTGGATATCCTGATGAAAAACACTATAAGATTAAAATAAACTATAGTTATGCATCTCAATCTTGAAGTTTAGTTTTGTTTATTTTTCATCCATTTGCCGCGAGAGACATTTTGTCGAACACAATGGGGTTGGCCTCTCTTTGCAAAGCATTCAGATTTTGATTATTCTTTCAAGCATTACACCAGAAAAATCATAGAAGGAGAGTGGTGGGTGACTGGGTGTGACTGATGACTGTTGACGTTCCTTGAGTTTAACGGACTAAGGGGAATGCTACCGTTACAAAAATAAGGATGATTTAGTGAAAAAATTATTTAAAAAAAAAAAATTATCTACTTCGCCTCATGGAAGGCAAGCTCAATTAAAAATAAAAATAAAAATCTAGAAACACAACAAAATCTCGTGACTCTCTTTATAATTGGTGGAGAAAAGAATAGCATATGAAAATGGCAGACAGTCCATTATAGTTTGCCACACAAGAGAGAGAGTTGGCAAAAGTTGTAAATTTGTTTCTAGTAGTAAAATAACTTTTTGAAGTAATACTAGTGGTTTTAGGATTACAATTTTTTTTTTTGCCACAACAGAGATGAACCTACTGTGAGTGATTGTCTAACACTTTTATATAGATCTACTATTTTCTCTTAATCACTCACACTATGTGTCTGTTTGGGATCCGTTTATTTTGTTGAAACTAAAAACTTTTTGCTGAAAGTACTATAGATAAAAAAAAAAAGTTAGCTGAAATAGTACAGTGAGACCCTTTAATTGTAGCAAAAATAAGCTGAATAGTAAAATAAATTGGTAAAAATAAGTGATGCCAAGCGGACACTATATCACATCACAATTGTAACAAAAGTTGTGGTCAAAAAGAAATTATGTTCCAAGATTTTCTCATTAAAAGCCCTAACAAGTTTAGTGTTTTAAAATTTTAACTTTGTCTCTGCTTCTACATTTAAATATAGTATTAGATATATACTTCTTCTTCTTCTTTTTGAGAGAGATTAAATATATACTTGTTAAATAGATTATAAGTAGCCTCAATTCAGCCAATATATATATATATATATATATATATTATATGTAGCCACATTTTTGTTATTGAAGAAGCCATTTTAGCTAGTAATTTTCAAAATTACAAGATATCATATACTTGGGAATACAACTTAAATAGCGTACAAATGAAGAATAACAACTCTAGGATATGAAATATAATGCAATCGATATAACGTTTAGCTATCGAGCCTCTAACAGTAAAGTAACTTTATTAGTTGATGATGCTAGAAAGAAACCCGTCACTTCGGGTTTTCGTAGTGAACTCTTACTATGCAATATCATAATTTGGAGTGAAAATTCACCTACGTTCAGAGATATCGATGGAAGATCATTTCGAAGAAATGATGTTGGAAGATCCACCAAGCCTACAAAAAAGAAAGGGTTGATTGGCGGGGGGTACCAATGTGGCACCAACCTGAGGGTCTTCGACCCTTAAGTCAAGACTCCAATTAACTAATATAATAACTTTGAGAGTCAAAAGAGGTATATGTCTCATGTAGCACATACCTCTATTTATGGAGATGTGTTGCCTTTTATAGTTTTATCTTCTAGCCATTGCCTATCCGTCATTTAATATTGTGCGTTTATATGATTGGCATAACACTTGGGCCATTTAACGTGGCAACGACTATTCGTCCATTCCTTAACCATTGTTCTTCCATAAATGTTGAATGCTATAGTTTTGGATGATTCTTATCATTTATTGCTCTAATTGTAACGTCTTCTAACTTAATAGGCATTTAGGAAAAATTATTAGGTACTCCCGGAGTACCATAAATGCGCACTCCCCTCTCTTACATAAATGGTGGGTCCCACCATGAATTTAATTAGCGGGGCCCATCATTCATATGAGAGGAGGGAGTACGCATTAATGGTACTCCGAGAGTACACAATAATTTTCCGGCATTTAGATGTTGGGTTACGGTTGCCTATTATGTCATTAAATGCCCTCGCTAGTTATGCTTTTTATTCATTGTTAGATAGCTTGTGGTGGAAGATGGTCTTCTTGTATGGATGACCTTTTAGGTAAGATTTTCCTTCAACATGCAAGACCTTTATGGTTTTCTACTTAAATGGAAGATTTTCCTGATTTTTTCAAATCTAACGATAACCACAGATGACACGTAAACAATTTCTCAAAGAATGTATGTAATTTTGTATATTCAATATACTCAATTTTCCAATACTATACAATTTTGTATATTCAACTAACACAAGTGTTATTGTTACGCAGGAAGTACTGAAAACTAGAGTTTCTCTGCTGCTTGAGAGTTTCTCTTGCACTGTAGAATAGTTGGTCCCTTCTTGTGAAGGTGCTGTTAGGTCCCTTGGAGTTCCACATGTACTCCTAGGCTTGTTGGGTTTTTTTCAAGGGGTTTGGGAAACATTTTGTTCAAGAGGTGAGTTTAGGAAGCACTAACAAAGACTATGGAGGATTTAACACAATCATGGAAGCGCCTTTCTCTGTCAGAAAGGGAAGGACCAGGTTGTTGTCTCACAACAGAAGAGAGTGTCAATCAATTCTCCATAGCTGCAAGATTCATAACGTAGAGAGCTATTAATGTTGACTCAATAGCGAGGACCTTCACTCCATTGTGGTGAGCAAGGAAGGGTTTCAAGATTCAAAAGATTGGAGACCATGAGATGCTCTTTTCCTTCGATACTAAAGAGGTGGTTGATAGAATCCTAAGTAGCGAACCATGGAGCTTTGACAAGCACTTGGTGGTTATGCAACACTATGATCATGATCTACCATTTCAAGATATCAAGTTTGATAGGACTACCTTCTGGGTGCAAGTCCATGGACTCCCAATCAAGTACATGACTATTGCAGCAGCGAAAAAAATATGTGGAGCAGTGGGAGAGGTTATCAGCCAATCGGAGCCGAAGTTTTATGATGGGGGAAACTTTATTTGGGTGAAAGTAGCAGTGGACATAACGATACCATTATGTCGAGGTCGTCTTGTTACTTTGAATGAGGGGAAGCAAGTGTGGATTTCTTTTAAGTATGAAAGATTACCTAATCTTTGCTACTGGTGTGGTCGCCTCACACATGTCGATCGGGATTGTAAGCTTTGGATAGAAAGTGAAGGGACCCTTGAGAGTGATCAAAGGGAGTTCAGACCTAGCCTGCGTGCACAACCATTTGTGGTATCGAAGAAGCATACAGTGTCTGTGCCGGGCTTTTACTCGACCATGAAGAAATCTCAATTTGGTAAAGAGTGTAATTCGATGGAGGAAGACAGACCAGACCAGCTCAGCCCCACCTTTTAGTGCAGACCACCGTGCCGAAGAAGGAACCACACGCTGAAAACCGTTACAAGGCGAGCCATAATCCACATTCAATGAGCAACGGCTACAGCGAGTTAAACCCCATTAATGCCACAATCCCGCCTATCATGCAAGTGCATAATTCTGTAGCTAATGACTTTCCAGAAGAGTCCAATAATATTGAAAAGTCTAATAATGTTGAAACGGTGCCATCTGGGGAAGGTTACACTGATAAGGAGTTAAGAGAGGAAAAAAAGTCTGATGTGGAGTCTTTGTCACGTGAGGGAGTAAATGGTGGGAGTCCAACTCAAGGGAGTAACATAAAAAATCCCCACGTGCCTGCTAGGGTTTTAGCTCATGCAAAAAGAATCCTCCCATCTTGGACACGCAGGTGCAGGCCGGCCAACCAAAACCAGAAAACACCAACAACAAAAATCATAGGAAAGAAAAGAGAGCCTGTGAGTTCAAGTGATTTTGTGGAGTTGCTTTCGAAGCGTCTTCAGATTTCTCAAATTATTGAGGCAGCATCTATTATATTGGTGGAGGCTGAGCATCAGCCCCACTAGGAAGAATGAGTTGTCTAGCTGGGAACTGTCGTGGACTTGGGAACCTGCATACAGGGAGAGAGCTTGTGGAAATTACATGAGCAAAAGATCCCTCTGTAGTGTTTGTGGTTGAGACACTTACAGATGATGCAAGGCTAGAGATTATAAAAAGAAGCATTGAACATGATCATCGATGGGTAGTTCTAAGGGAAGGTAGAGGTGGTGGTTTAGCTCTATTTTGGAAGTCATCCATAAATCTGACGGTAGTAGGCTCATGCAAGTATTACATTGATGCAATTATAGACAGAGGTTCAGAAAATGAATGGCGTTTAACAGGATTTTATGGTGAGCCTGAAATAGCAAGAAGGTTAGAAGCGTGGGAGAAGCTCAGGTATCTTAATTCCCTGTATGAAATTCCATGGTTATGTTTTGGGGATTTTAATGAGATAATTAGACAAGATGAAAAGGTGGGAGGAGCACTAAGGCCCCATAATCAAATGCAATTTCTTAGAGAAGTCTTAGATGAGTGCGGATTTATGGATTTGGGTTATGTAGGACCGAAATTCACATGGGCTAGACATTTTGATAATGGCAACTCAATATGGGAGAGATTAGATCGAGGTTTAGCCACAAATAATTGGTTTTTAAAATATCATGGCACGAGGGTTCACCATTTACGGTGTGATTCTTCAGATCATACTCCACTCCTCATTGTGTTTTCGGGTTTGGACCCTCCTAAAAGGAAGAAATTGTTTCGATTTGAAGAAATGTAGTTATCAAATCCTGATTGTTTGGAAATTGTCCAAGCAGTGTGGAATAGATGTGAAACCGAACCTATGGGAGGGATTTTGGGGAGGGTGGAAAAGTGTGGTAGAGACTTGAGTTGGTGGGATTAGAATGTATTTGGGAATGTGCGAAGGGAGTTGGAAAAATTGAGAAAACTACTCCCTAAGGCCTAAGAGGAAGCTATCCTACTGGGTGACAATACTAGGGTGAGACAATTAAAAAAAGAAATTGAAGAGTGGCGTGAAAAGGAGGCTACAATGTGGGCATAGAGGTCAAGACTATTATGGGCAAGGCAAGGGGATAAAAATTCGAAATACTTTCATAGCTATGTTACAAAAAGATATCGGAAAAATTTGATTGAAGGCATGAGAAATGAAGGGGGTTCATGGAAAACCAACCCGGAAGACATAAAAGAAATTCTTGTAAGCTACTATCAATCACTCTTCACCTCTACGGGTCAAATGGATTCTTCAAGAGTGTGGGAGTGTGTGCCAAGAGTGATTACCGATGAGATGAATGTCCTTCTAAGCCAAAATTTTGAAGCACATGAAGTGGAAGTGGCTTTGCAACAAATGGCTCCCCTTAAAGCTCCTGGTCCAGACGGAATGCCACCATTATTCTACTAACACTTTTGGGGTACGGTTAGGCAAGATGTTACTTCCTCCATTCTCATGTGGCTAAACTTAGGTATATTGCCCCAATCTCTTAATCATACTTTTATGACATTGATCCCTGAAATTAATACCCCTGAACATGCCCACCAATTTCGCCCTATTAGCCTGTGTAACGTGTTGTATAAAATTTTCTCAAAATTTTTAGCCAACCGTTTAAAATTTTTTTTTACCTTCCATCATTACAGAACACCAATCTTCCTTTACCAAAGATAGATTGATTTCTGATAATATAATGGTGGCATTTGAGACTTTACACTGTTTGCAAAGATATAAATTTGGTTCCCATGGCTATATGGCAGTTAAACTTGATATGAGTAAGGCATATGATAGGGTGGAATGGCCTTTTTTGGAAGGAATTATGAGGATGATGGGGTTCAATGAAGGATGGATAAATCTGATAATGTTGTGTGTGAAAATTGTTACTTATTTAGTTTTGGTGAATAGAGAACCGTGTGGAATGATTCATCCAACAAGGGGTATTAGGCAAGGCGATCCTATTTCCCGTTTCCTTTTTGTACTTTGTACAGAAGGGTTGAATGGGTTGATCAAAAAAGCAGAAAGGGATGGGGATATACATGGCTTCTCCCTTTGTAGAAGAGGCCCAAACCTAACACATTTGCTTTTTGCAGATGACAGTCTCCTTTTTTGCAGGGCTACAATGGAGGAGTGTGGCAAGGTGTTGGATATTTTGAATGGCTATGGAGAAGCTTCCAGCCAAAAAATAAATAAGAGCAAGACGGCACTATTCTTCAGCAAAGCAACCAAGGGTGCCATAAAGAACCAAATCAAAGAATCTTGGGTTGTACTAGAAATAATGCAATATGAAAAAATACTTGGGTCTACCATCCTTTGTGGGGAGAGGAAAAAAAGCCAACTTCAACTACATTAAGGAGCGGGTGTGGAGAAAAATTCAAGGATGGGAAGGGAAATTACTCTCACAAGCAGGAAGGGAGGTGTTGATAAAATCAGTCATCCAAGCCATCCTAACATATACTATGGGATGTTTCAAAATTCCAATGGGTCTTTGCTATGAGATTGAGGCTATGATTAAAGTTTTGATGGAGGCAACGTGGTGACTGAAGGAAGATCCATTGGGTTAAATGGGATGACTTGACTAAGGCCAAAGGAGTGGGCAGCATGGGCTTTAGAGATTTAGCAAAGTTCAATGACTCATTACTAGCAAAACAAGCATGGCGCCTTTTGCATAATCAAAACTCCCTTTTCTACAAAGTCTTCAAGGCTCAATTTTTTTCCAAATACAACTATTATGGAGGCCAAGGATTCAAGATTGGGATCCTATGTATGGAAGAGAATACTTATAGGGAGGGATGTTATTCAAAGGGGGGCTAGATGGAGAGTTGGTGATGGGAAAAAAATCAGAATTTGGCAAGATCACTGGCTGCCAAAGAAGCACCCTCTGCATGTGTCATCCTATCTAGTGACAAAATTTGAAAATTCTACGGTGGATATCCTTATTGACCTAAGCAGGAGGCAGTGGAATGTTGAAATGATAAATGGGCTGTTCAACACAGAGGAAGCAGAATGGATCAAGTCAATTCCATTAAGCTGTGAAGCATCAGAGGACGTACTGTTCTGGCCACACTCAAGCAACGGACAATATAGTTGTAAAACCGGGTACAAGTTCTTAAAAAAGGAAAAGGAGCTGAATGATGATCAACAGGAGATTACAAATGATGAGAAGCTGCTGTGGAAAGGGGTGTGGTCCATGCGTGTTCCTACCAAGGTGAAAACGCTGCTGTGGCGAGCTTGCCGTGAGGCTATGCCTACAAAGAATGTGCTGTTCCGACGTACCATATCAGCGGATCCATTTTGTGTCAGATGCCGTCCTCGGAAAACTCCTTGCACGCTTTGTGGTCTTGCCCTGAACTGGATTCGGTGTGGTCGGATATGGAGCTGTGGAATTTTCGTGCTTCAGTCCAGTTTGTGACTTTCAAAGAACTATTATCATGGTTAATTAAAAACAACCATCCACCTGAGATCTTTGCTGTCATGTGTTGGACAATCTAGAATCAGCGGAATCGGGTTCGTCTCAATCAACCCGCGGATTCACTCCATCATATTCCTCACATCACAAAAGCATGGTTAGCTGACTACCATGCTAGGCAACTTGACCAAGATGCTCCAGTGCAGCAAGCTTACCGTCCCAGAACTCATTGGAGGCCACCACCATCAGAGCTCTTTAAAATAAACTTTGATGGTGCGGTCTTTCCTCAGGAGAAAAAGTCAGGAATAGGCGTTGTTATTAGAGACCACCAAGGCTTTGTGATTGCGTCATGCTCAAAACTGGTCCACCAGGAATTAGGCAGTGATGATATTGAGGCGATGGTTGCAAGTTAGGCTCTTTCTTTTGCTCTAGATGTGGGAGTGAAACGGCCTCTCTTGGAGGGAGACTCATTGACTGTCATTAAAGGGTTAATGGAGGAAGAAAGGCTGCTAATGCCACTGGGTCTGCTCATTGAGGATGCCAAACAGTTGTCCCAACATTTTGATGAATTACTTTACTCTCATACAAAGAGGGATTGTAACAATTTAGCTCATAATCTGGCTAGATATGTCGTTGGCATTTCAGATTTTTTAGTTTGGATGGAGGAGGTCCCTCCATAATTTCATGCTGTACTTGAAACCGATTTACTAGACTTTTCTGAATAAAAGCAATTTCCATGTTCTTCCTCAAAAAAAAAAAAAAAAAAAAAAAAAAAAAAAAAAAACTAACACAATTTTACAATAAGTGTACATTGTTCTCTACATTCAAAGTACCCAACTTTTCAAAAAACATATACAATTCTATACATTAATCAAACACAATTTTTCAAAAATGGTACTAAATTCTGTATATTCTACGTATGTAAATTTTCAAAAAATGTATACAATTTTGTATATTTAACACACATTTTCCAAAGATTTTGCATAATTTTGTACATTGAATGTACCCAATTTTTGAAATAATATATACAATTCTATATATTCAAAGGACGCAATTTTTCAAAGAATTTACACAATTCTATAAATTCAAAATACATAATATTTTAAAGAATGTACACAACTCTATATATTCATGGTACACAATTTTCCAAAGAATATACTAATTTATGTCTATTCAACATACACAATTTACAAAGAAAGTACACATCTCTATATATTCAACGTATACAATTTCACAAAGAATATACACAATTTTATACAGAGTACATAATTTTCAAAAAATGTTAACAATTATGTACATTCAATGTACACAGTTTTTTCTTACAAAAAAGGGTACACAGTTTTTCAAAGAATGTATCCAATTTGTACATTAAATTTAAACAATGTTGATACAATATTTTGTCCACCTTCGATTTGTGTGTCAGACCCCAAAAATTCCAAAAAATAGAAAATCATTTTCTAATCGGGAGACCATGGGAACAACAAGAACATCATGGTTTATCCCGTTTGGGCATTAGAGTACTCAAAGTGTCAGTTCAAGTTAAATAACCAAAATACCACTAGTCAACTGAGAGTTGATTGAAGGTAAAAAATGGTCAAAACTTCAATAAAATACTTCTTTTCATGTTTTTATATCAAATCCAAGGTTTTGGAGCTTTTTGCAACGTTGTCCAAATTTGACCGAGAGTTAAATTTAGATTTGACCATCTGATTAGGATAAGTCCTAGATCATATTAAAGAATATTTTTAATTCTCTTCAAAACGACTACTCCTGGGTCAAAATCAGAGTTAAAACTGTATAGATATCAAGAAAAAATGCCAAACAAGGCAGTCTACTTTGGGGGCCCATAAGGTTTTGGTCCGTGGAATGATCTAGCCACTGGAATCAAGTCAATTGAAGTTTGGTAAGGCTTCCAAACAAGCTTTCAAAGTCGAAAACTGAGAAGGCACGTGAATCGAGAATTGAAGCGCACTCATTGTGCACCTAGAAGTAAGGTTTTCAGACCCGGACCATTCATTGAACCGTAAAAGGGAGAGGTTCAAGGTTTTTAAGGTTGAACAGATGTTGAACCGGAGTCGAACCGTGATGACGTCATAATTAATTTAATAATTATTTAAATATAAATAAATATATCAAATTAGTATAAATAGAAAAATTAAATTAAATAACCCAATTAAATATAGAAATCTATCTTTCAAATATATTTTTTCATATCATAATTTTTACAGAACAAATAAGAAATATCATATCTTAAGCACACAGATATAATATTTTTTTAGTTTTTTATATGTTGATTAGTTAAACTCGTAATAGTAATATTGTAATAATATAGGAATTAGAAGGACACTTAGTAATTTTAAACTAAAATAAGTATTTAATAATTATTATATACTTAATTGTATTAACTATTTTTTCTTTACTATTCAAAATTTTTTTTTTTAGTAAATAGTAATACTTATTAGAACACACATGAAAAATTTAATAAATAAAATATTATAAGTACTTTTAATTAATATTTACAATTTTTTTTATACCTAAAAATTCTAGTGTTACAAAATATTTCACAATTTTTTTTGTTACAATTACGATGTAGCAAAGTTTAAATAATCTTTTTCTAAATAAATAAAAAAAGTTTGAATGGTCAAAACTCAACGACTCTGTTAGTATTGGCCATCTTGTGCACTATGCAGTAATATCTACAGTGTACCAAACCTGCTGAATGAGTACCAAAAGTTGATGGCATTTCAGATTTAATTTTTTATATTGGTGCCCTTTTCTTAGCTACGTTGTTGTAGCTGTAGTCTATGGCTGAAGTTATCTTTTTATACAGGTGGCCTTTTTCCTTAGCTACATGTGTTGTAGCTTCAGTCTATGGCCAGCTTTTTGTAGCTGGCGTTGGAACTTTATAAGTTTTCTACTTTACGTGTATTCAGTTTACTGAGTTAATAAAGTTTCTGATCGTTTTATCAAAAAAATAAAAAAGGCATAATCTCTTTGTTCATTGTACCATTACTGGGAAAAATACAAATGGCTAGTGCCACTTCACGAGCTCAAATATCTAACGGCTAAAACATTTAGTCATTTTTAATTCAAAAATTAAAAGTTTTTTTTCTTTTCCAATGCAAGTCACGTGAAGGGGTTTGGAAATATAAAAAAGAATTCAAAATAAGCAAAAACGGAGAGAAGGGTGAGAAACTCAGAAACCACAGCAGTGGAGACGGGAAGAAGAAAGAGAAGAAGGAGAAAAAGAAGAAAAAAGAAGAAATAGAAGCAGAAGACGAAGATGAAGGCTGGGACTGGCTATCTATGTTGGGTTGCTAGCTTACTACTTCAACTTCGCACAGCCCCTACTCTGTCATCTTCTTCTTCTCCGTTCTTTTTTTTTTTTTTCCCTCACAAATCTTTTGGTTCCAGATCTGAAAAATGTCCAAAGTATGCCGGCCAAATCTTTAATTTCAGTCGGTATTTGTTGAAAAAAAAAAGGAACCGTGAGAACTGCAAGAACTGTTCACAGTTCTTAGAACTGTGAGGTCCGACCGTGGTTCGCATGAATCCTTGCTTTTTTCCCAAAGGGCGGTTCTTGAAGCTAAAAGAACCGCAAAACTGAGCGGTTCGAAGTTTTTCCGGTCGAACCGTACGATCCAGTCTGGATTTCAAAACTATGCCTAGAAGAGCCAAGCCCACACAGTGTGTGTGTGCGGGAAATCTGGGCACACCCTAAGTAAGAGCCCAATTCACAGTTCCCCAAAAAATATAAAATACTCCCCGCCCCCTCCAGATTTCCAAAGGAGAAAATTTTGGGGTTATGAGGCATTTTTCTAGAAACATTTCTCTCTCTTTCTAGTACAATTATGTCTCTAAAATCACACCAAAAATATTATGTTCTCTCTTCCTCCATATATTAAGAGGTTGTGCTGTAACTCTCTTTTTCCTCTTCTCTTTTTCCTCTTCCTTGGTTTTGAGGTTGGAGGGTGTAGCAGCCAAAAAGCTACATATACACTCATTTAATTTAAGCTTTTTTAAAAATTTCTCTAGCATGATTTATTGCTTTACTAATGTTGGCCTAGCCTTCTTGGCTAGGATATGTCTAAATTTCCTTATTTAAAATGCTCTTTATGCCATATTTGCATGTTTTGGTGCTATGCTTATGTATTTTGCTTTGATGTTTTTGTTCATACTACATCTTGTGTTTTGTTTTATGGGTAGGGTGTAGATCATGATTTTCTAGTCAAGGTTTACATCCAAACATCCATGCTCAATAAAGGGTTTGGATCTAGTGTCTTTATTTCATTTCTGTGCTTATTTAGTGTCTCCTTTGCTTGTATGCAATTACCTTTTCATGTGATGCCATGTTTGCATGCTTTATACTTAAATCAATGCTCTCCTTTTAGATCCATGCTTGTATGCTTAAATCTTGCTTATTTGCATCCTTAATCATGCTTCCTATGCTTTTATTCTTCCTTTTAGTTATGTTTGGTCGCACCCTTTGTGGTTTCCTTAGCATGTTTATTTGCACCTTATGTGATACTCTTGTCTATGTTTGGTTGCACCCTTTTCCCAAGTTGCTTGCATGGGTGCAACCTCTTGTTTGAGATCATATGATGATTATGTTGGCATGCTTATACCTTGTCTTAATCTCTCTTGTTTAGTCTTGTATCATGTTAGCATTGTATGTGCGTTATGACATGTTTTACCGTTATCCTTGTATGTGATGATAACATGATTTTCCTCTTACTTATAGCTTTGCTTGCTCAATGTTAATCATGTATGATTTCAATATGTTGGTTGCACCCTTGTGTGCTTGTTTGTCTTGTTTATGCTTTTACTTATTTGTTTGTGTGTGTCATAAGTCATGCTCTAGGACAAGGTATCGTGCAGGTTTGCACTTGTCCATATACACGAAACCTCAAACCACTTTTAGAAGCTTTGTTTGTTGGCATGTGTGTTGCCCGTACTTCAATTCAATGTATCTATAAACACAATCCAAACCTACATTTGTTACATATGAGTCCATACATATCTCTTTGTCTGATTGTTTGTTTGTTTTTGCTTGCTTGCTTCCTTATCCTTCATGTGCTTGTTATATGTGCTTTGTTTACTTACCTTCTATGCTTGTTTGCCTAGTTTGGTGCTTGCATGTTTGTTTTGCATATAGTGGATGGAGCACGTGCCTTACTTCTAAGAAGCAAGCAAAGGGGCATAGATTAGTATATTTTAGGGTTTTAACCCTCCGAGTGGTCCACTATTTCCTTAGCCTTTCCTTTAGAACCATGTATAGTCGCTTTCGTATATTAGGTTTCTCTTCCTATAACTTACTTTAGGTCACACCTTCTGGTGGATATGTCTACATTCTTGCTTTATTTGTTCAATGTAAATATTGTGATTGCTTCATAATGTAAAGGTGTATCATGCACTTAGGATGATGGACATTTGTGATTAGGTGACAACCTCCCAAATCATGAATGTTTATTGACCTTGGAGTATGGGTATGTATTCAAGGATTATGATATAGATGCATATTCATTCTTTATTGGGTGCTTTATGTACCGTATCTGTGATTGCCCCCATCCATGTCAACTAATGACATGAGGTTTCACAATGTGTATGACTTGTATCACTCATTTTGTACTTACGTGCACTTCAGTGTGCGATAGACCAAATATGCTAGTTCACGTACTACACATAGACGCAAAACTTTGTAGGTGCACTGTGGCACACCTAACGTGAAATTCTGCTATATTTTCATCTTGAAAATATGGCAACTTCTTGCTATATTTTCCCTACGAAAGCTCGGTGAGGATCAGATGCATGACATGACGCACCTGATCCGAAATACTAACGAATTTTGTTACAAAAATAAGGTGAAATGCTACCGGATTTTCATTGTAGAAATATGGTAAAAGTCTATTGTGCTAGCAAAACATTGATGAAGGCCACACACCATTTCCAAATCAAAACCTCAAAGCACAAAGTCTTTAAGCCTTGGAAGATACAACCTGTTAGGTTCTAAAGGTTTAGGAATTTATGTATTTAGAACTCTAATTTGTAATGTTGGCTAACCATGATCAAAACAATGTACTTAGTCTTGTTTAGGCTTGCTCAAAGTTGATAAAATATTATAAAGTTGGAATCGAGTGACTGCAGATGCATTGGGGCATTTCGGCCTGGCTCGATCGATCGATCAAAGGATAGACTCGATCGATCGAAAATCGGCCCAAATGCGTTTTCTGCAGAATTTCCAACTCAGCCCTAACTCTTTAAACGTTTAGGGTTTTATGTTTTTGCCCTAGGTATATAAGGCAAACCCTAGCCACATTTTTAAGTGTTGCACAAGTTGTATTGTTGCTCATAGATTGCTGTTTTGTGTAAATCTCTTGTGAGATCTAGAGGAACTTTCCTTTACACAAAACTTAGGGTTTTCAAGATTGAGATTACTTCAACATCTTGATGATCAACTTGGTTGTTGCCTTTGAAGCTTAAAGAATATCAAGCGTGGGTGCTTGTAGCTGATTGAGGAATACAAAGAAAGAAGTAGTCCGTGGATTCGGAGCCTGCGTGTGGTCGTGTCAGGAAGTTTTACTGGTGGGTAGCATTAGGAAGTCAAGCGGGGAGCTTGTAAGTCCTTTGTTAAGAACTTCAATTCTTTCTTAGTGGATTCCGTTTTGCCTTGAGGATCGGTGGGTCAAATCCTCCCCAGGTTTTTCCGTGTGGTTTCTTGGGTGATCATATCTTGTGTTCATTATTATTTCCGCTGCTTTATATGTTTTATATGCTTGATATGATTATTTGATTGTTTTAACCTAGAATTGTTTAATTTGACTAAGTAACAACATGGCTAATTAATCTAGGCTACGCAATCTGGTTGTTTTTAAGGGGTCTAAAACCCTATCAAGTGGTATCAGAGCAGGTTGCTCTCTTGTTAGAGATTTTTTATCTCTGAACTGATCCTTGACCCCAGTTGTCATGGAGCACGGACACTCTCTTGTTGTTCCTCCTCACTTTGATGGAAACAACTATGCCTATTGGAAAGTAAGGATGAAAGCATTCCTAAAATCTATTGATGAGAGGGTATGGAACTCCGTTGAATACGGATGGGAAAAGCCCACTACTCCTGTGAGTGAGTGGCAAACTTCTCAGAAAGAAGCAGCTGCATTTAATAGCAAAGCTATGAATGCCATTTTTAATGCTGTTTCTATGGAGGAATTTAAGAGGATCTCAAATGTTGAGGTTGCTCATACTGCATGGAAAATCCTCCAAATTGTGCATGAAGGCACAAAAGCAGTCAAGATCAATAAATTGCAACAATTGACTTCTAGATTTGAAAGCATTAGAATATCTGATGATGAATCTTTTGATGAATTCTATGCTAAATTAAATGATATTGTCAATTCTGCTTTTAATTTGGGTGAAGTCTATGATCAACCTAAAATTGTTAGGAAGATACTTAGATCCTTAACTGAAGACTTTAGACCCAAAGTGACTGCTATAACTGAAAGTAAGGATGTGAACTCCATCCCTGTGGATGAGCTTGTAGGATCTCTTCATTCCTATGAGTTTGATTTACCCAAAACTACCAAATCCAAATCAATGGCTCCTAAGTCTGTTGATGATGTTGAGGCTGGTGGATTTGATGATGAGCTCTCTGCTACAGAGATAGCTTACCTTGCCAAGAAGAAATTTCCTTAGAAACACTAATAGGAAGGCAAGGAATACCAACACTGTTGAACCTAGAAACTTTAGGAAGAATGATCCCACTAAGGTGAATAACTTTGAAAAACCTAGAGAAAAATTAGGTCAATCTTCAAATAATTCTTTGGGTCCTTAGTGTTTTGGTTGTCAAGGGTATGGTCATGTCAAATCTGAATGTCCTACTTTCTTGAGAAATAAGGGTAAAGCTATGGCTGTAACCCTTAGTGATAATGAGGTTTCTAATGATGAGTCCGATTGTGACGAGGATGGAAACTTCATTGCTTTCACTACTACTGCTCTCTGAAGATGCAGATCTTCAAGAGGCCTATAACAAACATTGCAAAATTGCTGCAAAGGATGCTATGAATGTTGATCTTGGCCTAAAGAAAATTGATGCTCTTGAGCTTGAAAATAAGAATTTGCTTGTCAAACTATTTGATGCTAATGATCTTTTGAACAATGTTAAATCTGAGAACATGCTTTTGCTTGATAAAGTTAAATCTTTGGAACATGATTTATCTGTTGCTAGATCTGCTAGTGCTAAACTTGATCACATGCTGAATGTACAAAAGTATCCTTCTGATAAATCTGGGCTAAAATATATTGAAAGCATCTTTGATTCTGGACCACATTCCACGAATTTTGTTCCTTCTTCTTCTTCTTCTGAACCCCTCGTGAGTAAGGTTGTGAGTGAAACCATTAAACCTCCTGTGAGTGAGGTTGTTAAACCTGTAGAAGTTTCACCACCTAAGAAGATTAGGGTAGACCTAAAGGAATCTAAATTTCAGGAGCCTACCAAATCTAAGGACAAGATGCATGGTAAACCTGCTTGGGTTTGTCATTATTGTGGTAAGTCTAGACATATCCGTCCTAACTGTTACAAGTTTCAAGCTGGTAAGAGAGCAAACAGAACAAAAGTGCCTGTGCCTCAAGCACATGATCCTATGGCACTAATTGGTGAATTGGTAAAGGCGTTAAACCTTTATTCCAATTCTGGAGTTGGGAATCACTCTAACGTGAATAAGAACTCCAATGCTCAGGGTGCATCTAAGAAGTTTTGGATGCAAAAGACTCGAACTAACTGAGTCTTTTTGACATGGTTCTTGTGCTTCATTGCTCTATTCTGTTGTGACCATTGTTCTGTGGTTTTTGTGTCTTTTTTGTTCTAGGACCTGCATTGCATTACATTCATGCATTTCATTCTAGGATTTATTTGTTTTTCTCTTTTAATAAAAAAAAAAAAAAATGGAATGGGAGAAAGCAAAATCTATGTTGGACACTATTTTTCTTGATTTTAAAAAAAAACAAAGTTGGTCAATCTTTTTACACATGTCATGTCTTGTGTACCTTGTTTAACTTTGATGAGCTTATTTACTGCACTTGACTAGTTGAAACTTTGTAGTGCATGTTGTGTAGGAAAGATGTGTGTGGTTTTTAATCACTTTGCCTTAATCATGAAGTCATATGTTATTTGATTGTCGGACTTGATCTTTTTGAGAAAGGCATAAATAATCATCTCACCACTGTTCACTAGCCAATCATGAACACCTTAGTGCATATCATAAGATTCTATGCTTGAGAAAGTGTAGCACATGCACAAAAAGAACATAAGGTGTAGCCTCAAATTAAATTAAACCTTGTGTGTACTATTAGGCTTGATGCCAATTCACTTAATTCAAACCGGTGTGTACTATTAGGCTGAATGCCAATTCATATAAGTAAGAGGCAAAAATGGAAGAAACTTACATGATTGCAAGCTTTTGTTCTAGGAGATGTGGGAGTTATAGGATGTAACTCTTTAGGTGATAGTTTCTTTTAAATTCTATGTGATGAATTGTGTAGACTTTGTGTTTGATTGCTATTCACATATCACCTCACATGTATCTCAAGTTTTTTGCTAGTTTCATACACTACACAAGTTACTCTTTGTTAAACATTGTACATGCTAGTGTGTGTATTTTTGGTCTGACCAACCAAGTTTGAAAATATCTTGAGATTTGTGCACAACATATTAGTTGCTTGAGAAAATTAAATGGGAGAATGTTTGAAATTTGGTTTGAGAAAATTGGGTTTAAAAATTTGGGTTTTTGAAAAAGCATTCCATCTCATACTCATGCATTTTGTTTTCATTGTTTAAATGCTTTGAGGAGTTGTTTTCAAAATTAGGTTTGTGTTTTTCAAAACTGTGTCTTTTCTGAAAATTTTAGTGAGCCTCTGCCTATTTCGATCGATCTAGTCTGATTTTCGATCGATCAAAAAAGTGTCCTAGATTGTTCTAAAATGACTGTCACATTCGATCGATCGAATGTAATTTTCGATCGATCGAAGATCGTGGAGAAGCTTTTTTAAAAGTTGAAATCTGACTTTTTCAACTCACTTTTCAAATCTTTTTCAAATTTTTTCTTTATCTCTCCGACGAGGCAAGCATCACAGTCAATTTTTTGTCGTTTTCCTTCGGATTTTTTGCAAAATCTTTCTTTCCTCAAGCCGATAAGACTCTTTTGCCCTTCCTTTTCAACTTATTTTCAAGTTTTCATGCATTTAAGGGAGAATTTCGGACTTTGCATATATGGGATTTTCTGTAGATCTAAGCTCTTTTTCTTGTAATTGATCATTGGGTTTTTGTAGGGACACATCATACACTAGTTCCTTGATGGTTAATTTGATCAATTTTGAGTTTTGTGAACAATTGAAAATTCTAGGGTTTATGTTTGATCCGAATGGGGGCTTTTGTAAAATTAAGTTAAATTTGATGAAATTGGCTTTGTGTATTGATGTAATCAGGCATTATAATCATTGTATTGTGTTTTGTAATGCTTAATTCATCAATTTGGGGTAAAATTTTTCAAGTGGTTTTCAAATTTTTAGGGTTTTTGTTAAGAAACTCTATGTTCAAGCCAATTTTGTGAAATTGAACTTAATTTGAACTTGGTTACTGCATTAGTTCATGCATCATAACATTGTTATTGTTCATGCATCATATAGATTTTTATTCTATTGTTCATTGTGCTAACTTGCAGTCTGCCCTTGGTTGTGTTTTTGTTCTTTTTGGTTTTTCCTTGTGTCTCTGTCCTTTCCTTAGCACCATGCCTAGGAAGACTAGAGCCCGCAGGACTATTCCCTCTCCTTCTCCACCCCCACCTTCCTTTGATAGTGAGAGGTTCCCTAGTGAGAAAAACCAAGAGATCTATAAGACTCTAAACTTGAAGAGAAAAGTTTGGGCTGAGCGTTCTGTCATACTAGATGAGCTTGATCCTGCCATTAGGGCAAACTTTGAGCATAGGGGATGGTTGCCTTTGTTAGATGTGTCTGATCCTCTTCCTCCGGCTACCTTGATTAGAGAGTTCTTCTCGAACATCTCTATCCGTATCTATGATTCCAACACTCTAGTTAGGAGTTGGATATGAGGCGTAGAGTACTCCATTACTCCTCATGTAGTGGCTGATGCTCTTGGGGTACCTTTGGTTCGTCATCCTGTCTATCCCTATGATGAGTCACCAGAGTTGAGTAATGTCATGTCTTACATCATTGGGTCATCTATCCAGTGGGGTTCTGATCCTAGGATCACCACTGTTGAGCTTCCTGAGACTATCTATCTCTTTTTTAGGATAGCTTGTCACTCTCTCTGGCCCATTTCTCATCTGCACACCATTCCTCTCGAGAGGTGTGTATTTTTGTACGCTCTAGTGACTGATGCTCCTATTAGTTTTCCTCATCTTTTTCTTCATTCTTTGAACGAAGTTTATAGGAGTTCATCTACAGCTCATGCTCTTGTTCATCCTATTTTCATTCATAGGATTTTACTTCATCTTGGTTTAGAGGATTTCCCTGCTTCTGAGCCCGTTCATATGATAGCTCCCATAGGTGCGTCTTTTCTTAGACAGAGGGCCGCTCATCTTCGAGCTGGTTCTAAACACCCTAGGTCTGAGCCGTCTAGTAGTGCTCCTCCTCCTCCACCTTCTTCTTCTACAGGTCCTGATGGTGAGGATATTCCTGATCCTGATGTGGCTGCTGCTGCTGTTCCTCCACCTCCTTCGGCTGACTTCGATGTTCGTCATACCCTAGAGACTGTCATGACCGTTCAGGCGGCTCATGGTCAAATTTTGGTGGATTTGCTAGATGAGATGCGAGCTCTGTGAGCAGACTTTGCGCGTCTTCATTCACCCTCACCACCTCCTTTTAATGGCGACTTGTGATTGCCCTTTGGCATTCCGTCACAAAAAGGGGGAGTGGAGTTTTGACTTGTAGAGGAGTTTTTGTAGTTAGGGGGAGATTTTTTTTGTTAGCAGGAGATTTGATTTTTTTTGTTAGTTTGTGGAGTTTATTAGATTGTATCTAGGTACTTTACTTTGTATATCATTTTTGGGGATATTCATGTTAGGGGGAGTAACATTGATTGATATATTGATATACATGATTTTTATTTGATTCTTGTTGTCTTATGATTCACTGCTTATTGATTTATATTTATGAGTTTTTCATTGATATATATCTTTATTTTGTGTTGTGTGAATCTTACAAGAATGTTATACTTGTTTATATACTATTTTCTGTCACACATGCGTTTATGCGTTTGTTGAGTATTTCAGGAATATACAGGTTGATTCAACAAAGCTGCTACCTACACTTGCAACCGATGGATAGTAGTTAGGGTTGAATTTGAGTTTATGAGCATTATTTTGTAAAGGGATTTTTACTTGTAAACTTTGAGCTTTTAATTTGTGTTTTGTCACGGATTGCCAAAGGGGGAGTTTGTTAGGTTCTAAAGGTTTAGGAATTTATGTATTTAGAACTCTAATTTGTAATGTTGGCAAACCATGATCAAAACAATGTACTTAGTCTTGTTTAGGCTTGCTCAAAGTTGATAAAATATTGTAAAGTTGGAATCGAGTGACTGTAGATGCATTGGGGCATTTCGGCCTGGCTCGATCGATCGAAGGATAGACTCGATCGATAGAAAATCGGCCCAGATGCGCTTTCTGCAGAATTTCCAACTCAGCCCTAACTCTTTAAATGTTTAGGGTTTTATGTTTTTGCCCTAGGTATATAAGGCAAACCCTAGCCACGTTTTTAAGTGTTGCACAAGTTGTATTGTTGCTCATAGATTGCTGTTTTGTGTAAATCTCTTGTGAGATTTAGATGAGCTTTCCTTTACACAAAGCTTAGGGTTTTCAAGATTGAGATTACTTCAACATCTTGATGATCAACTTGGTTGCTGCCTTTGAAGTTTAAAGAATATCAAGCGTGGGTGCTTGTAGCTGATTGAGGAATACAAAGAAAGAAGTAGTTCGTGGATTCGGAGCCTGTGCGTGGTCGTGTCAGGAAGTTTTACTGGTGGGTAGCATTAGGAAGTCAAGCGGAGAGCTTGTAAGTCCTTTTGTAAGAACTTCAGTTCTTTCTTAGTGGATTCCGTTTTGCCTTGAGGATCGGTGGGTCAAATCCTCCCTAGGTTTTTCCGTGTGGTTTCCTGGGTGATCATATCTTGTGTTCGTTATTATTTCCGCTGCTTTATATGTTTTATATGCTTGATATGATTATTTGATTGTTTTAACCTAGAATTGTTTAATTTGACTAAGTAACAACTTGGCTAATTAATCTAGGCTACGCAATCTGGTTGTTTTTAAGGGGTCTAAAACCCTATCACAACCAATAGCTTGATTTTACTTGCCAATGACAAGAATTTAAGAGTTTATCAAAACAAATGACTATCTCATGATAGGCATTGTGGAATACCAAATACCTTCTCCACACGTAACCAGACTCTTGAATTTAAGAATCAAGATTTTTTATCATCCATTTAGATTAGGAAAAACCGACTTTTTCTTAACTTATGATCGGTAATAAAATCAAAATAGAGTTAGGTGACCAATCACACCTAGAAAAACCCAATGATTGGTGGTGACTCCTGAACCATAATTAAAATGGTTTACTATCATAATTCATACCCACCATGCACATCTTCCCGCGGCGGGGGGGGGGGGGGGGGGGGGGGGGGGTGGGGGGGTGGGGTGACACTGGTTTTCCTTTCACACAATTAAGAGCATGTGTCACCATTTTAGGGTGGTTGTAGCTACAAGGCTTTGACAGACTGAAAACTTTATAGGGGATACATAGAGTGTGAAATGCCCACTATGTCGTGGATGAGGTTAAATGTAAGTTTCAAAATGGGGTGTCTATAACAAGCATGTTTCAATAAAATCATATTGTAGATTGCAGCAATTTCGCTCAAGCGATGGTCCTTCCACTCAATCCAGATTCTCATATTCAATTTAATTTTTCCATTTTCAAACAACTATATCTCATTCATTTCAAATCCAAATTGGGTGATCACTGTCCATTGGGAAGTTTCGAATGTCTACTTTCCAATGAAACAAGTATCACTTAGAAATTAACTGTAGTGGAAAAAATATTGGAAAAAGATCATCAAGTTCTCATATTTGATTATATTGAAAGTAAGTCATTTTTTAGCAGTTTTTGATCCATAATTAATCATAATACATTTTTATTGATACAACCCAATTTTGACATATTCATTTGGATTTGTAGAAACATCTTTGTACCATAAAAAATATGATAATTTAATAACTTGAAAACAATATAAGGCAATAAGCAAATACCAAATTTAATTTGCTTGCTTACATGCCAATAGATAACTTATTGATTCTTAACCTGACCACATTTCACTAAGCTCCATCACCATTGGATTTTAGCCAACCATTTAAAGGGGGAGAGATTTTTAAATGATAACTTGAAGTCTCATTGAACTACTTCTTTCTTAGTTAAAAAAGTTAGTTAAATAGATTATAAGTAGTCTTGAACCTCGTTAATATTGAAGAAGTCATTTTAAGCTTTTAAGGTTCAAATAAGATTGATGTCACATACTCGGACAATACAAATGTGTACAATTCATGGTTGTCAAAATTCCGATCTGGATCTTACAATCCTACGATTTTACTATCCCACCTACCCAAAACGATCTGGATTTTTTAAGGATTTTTGCGATCGTTCAGGATCGGTAGGATTGTCTGATTCTGACAATCTCAAACGACCTTGGTTTCTTTTAATCTTCTTTAACTTGACATAAGGCTCAATTCGACCCAAATGAAAAATAAAATCCCAATAGTCCAAGTTTTTCCACTCTAATGTAGAGATAGTGTCAATTGGATCCAAATAAAAAAATCCCAATAGAGTGTCACGTTTTGAGGTTTTTGGCCTCTTTAAATGATGATTACAATTGGATGTAGTGATGTATGGTAATTATATCAGTGAATGAATAATTTATGTGATTATTTAACATACCAATGTGTATTTTTTGTTTTTTCCTCAAATAATGTAGGATCTTACGATCTACGATTCGATCCTACGTTTTACGATCTTACCTACCTCCCATGATCCTACGTAGGATCTCAATTTTGACAACCTTGGTGCAATTTACAAAATTTACAAATGTAAAATATCAATCATAACATATTTAATATAATGCAATTGATATGAAACTTGACTATTGAGCCTCTAACAAGGTAATAGAAATTTCATTGGTTAGGGATGATTGGTTCTTGCTTGATGAAGGTGGCTTTTTTCCTACAAAGAAACCCGGCTCTTTGGGCTCGGGTAATGAACTCTCATTGTGCAACATCATCACCACAAATGACATGTTTGGCCGATCATTATAATGTTGTTGCAAACATAAGAAACTAATATGGAGGTAATGTACAATCTTCAATAGTATCAATTAGTTCTAAGGGCTCGCCTTCTTTTTGTAATTTCCATGCCTAAAACATTTTAAAATTTCTATCATTATTTGCATCATTATATGTAAGATAGAGAATCAAATATTTTGAGAACTCACATATTCAACAAGGTTTAGACTATGGTCTAGATGGAAAGACCCTCGATTTTTCTTTCCACTTATTGTCTCCAACAACAATATTTCAAAGCTAAAGACATCAGATTTTACTGAAAATAGGCCATCAATGACATATTCGGGTGCCATATAACCACTACAAAACATCATTAAGAATAAAACTCTTTGAATAAAAAAAATGTCAATAATAAAACATGTTAGGAGTACTTACTAAGTTCCAACCACTCTTTTTGTATTTCCTTTAGTCTAATCTCCACCAAAGATCCTACCCATGCCGAAATAAAAAATTTTTGGGTTCATCTTATCATCAAGTAAAATATTACTTGCTTTTAAATCCCTATGTATGATCCTCAATCTAGAGTCTTCATGAAGATAGAGAAGCCCATGCGCAATTCCACAAATAATGTCGAAGCGCATAGACCAACCTAAGATATTAGCTCTTGTTTGATCTAGCAAGTTTCTTGTTTATGTTAATACTAATTCTAGCGTGAACAATGAAACAAGAAATTGAAATTTCTTTAAATAACAAATATATATATATATATATATATATCTTCATGAAGTTTGGCAAAAATTGTTAGTTTCTGAGAAGTTCAAACCAAAAATGAAGGAGTCTAAACGTCCATTGAGCATGTATTCATAGATTAACATTTTCTCCTCTCCTTCAATGCAATAGCCCAAAAGCCTAACAAGATTTCGGTGCTGCAATTTGGTGATCAGCATAACTTCATTTTTAAACTCACTCAATCCTATTCTAGAACTCCATGAAAGCCTTTTCATATCAATTTCTTGTCCATCTACTAGTGTACCCTAGAAATACAAATTTGCTAATAAATTATATTGATGTTGAATATGATGTGAATTGGTCTTGCAGAGTTACCTTGTATACAAGTCCAAAGCAACCTTCTCCGAGCTTGTTATTGTTTGAAAAGTTGTTAGTAGCAATAGCTATGGTAGCTAGGCTAAAGAATGGGAGCTCCAGGTCTTCACTGTGGCCTTCAATGTTCTGGTCCAGCATCCTTTTATTCTTCATTTTCTCTGACAATAGCAAGATGCACTTCACATTATACATAAGAAACTAGAATATAGAAACTCCAACTGATTAGTTTGGATTGAATGCATGTTAGTTCAGCCTAAACTATAAATTGATCATAAGCCATTTAACCATCGCCAAATGGAAACCTTGCTCTTTTTTCGATATGCTACTTGAATAATGACAAGAAATTGGGCAGATTACATTCTAGACTTTATAGAGTAGTGGTGGTTTTAAATAAGGAAAATTCAAGAAGTTTAAATCTTTCATTTGAAACCTTGAACTTTCACATTCGTAACAAAAATCACATTCCGTACGCAGCATTTGACTATGAGTGCTCATGACCCAAAGTAGGATGTTCCAGTTAAGAGCACCAACATTAGGTGTGCTAAATGCTAAAATTTAGTATTTAGCACACCAAACACCAAAAATACACCTCCATCAGATGTGTCATATGCTAAATTATTTTAACACATTCAATGGTACTCTTCTACTAGTAGAAGTATAGTGTAGCTATGTGCTAATTTCTTTTTAATGATTTCTCTCTCCTCTCTACTAACTCCCTCTTTTCTCCCTCCTATATCTCTCTCTCTTTATTACTTTTTTGGTTTTCGATAAATGGTGAGTGTTATTTTAAGTTATTTTAATTAATAGGTGATATGTTAAAATAAGAGATAAGATGTAGGGTGTAATGTTAAATGTTATGCTAAAGATAAAGTAACGTTTTAGACTGTTAAAATATAAAATTTGTAGATCATCTTATGTTAATGCTCTTAGGAGTTGACAACTTATGCTCATAAAAGGTCACAATTTTACTTTTAAAAATAGTATCAATTTGTAATAAAGTTATTACAACACATTTTCTCACGTACTTTGTCACGACTGTCTTATTTGGTAGACTATGAGCGGTGAAAAAAAATGGTAAATCCATGTGATAGTGATAAACAATCAATCATAGTCTGTCATACAGGATAATTGTGACAAAGTATGTGCAAAAGTGTATGGTATCAGTAGGCTGAATGCTCCGGGCTACAACGACGATTTAATGACCTTAAGAGAAAGAAATTAATTGTCATAGGTGACTGGAGTGAACTGGCCAAGGATTCTTTAACGATTAAGTCAGTTTTTTCTCTAGAACACAGGGATAGTGAGTAGGTTAACGTACCTTGGGTTGATGGATTTAGATCCCTTTTATAGAGAGTTTTTAGTGGGTCTACTTGTTCGGATCCACTACCATCATGGGAAATGTGTGGGATTAGTGGAGAGAATGGAGCGAATTTTTGGGAATCTTCCCCATATTCCAGAATAATAGAACGTGGTCCAATTGTTTGGTGTTTGTAGGAAATCCTCTGAAATTGACTAAGTGTCATTTGGTTGTCCATTTTTATGACATGGACGACTAGATTATCTTGGATGATCATAACGCTTAAGGATGGAGCCTATTCATTACCCATGGTACCTTTTATTTGGCTCCCTTTCTTGTGAACTAATCTAGACGTGGTTTGGTCATAGATGACCGTTAGGGACAAATGGAACTTGATTTAGCCCACCATTAATTGTTGTTGTTGTTGTTGTTGTTGTTGTGTACGAATCATGAATGAAAGGCCAACCCAAGACTTTGGCCTGCTCCGTAAAGCCGCCTGACCCATCTTAACACTAAATCGAACATTATTGAGCATGTCCTGACTCGAGGAATGGTGTCAAGCTTTACCATGGACAAAAGGTAATGCCTTGGGGTAATTTGCCTCCTGAGCATATTTCGGCGTTTGGTGCAAGTTCCAAGGATGTCATCTTAAGAGTATGCAATGGGTCCCATCTAGTCAAGAATATAGAGCAGAAAGGGACCCACCTGCTTGGGGAAGACCACCCTTCATGATGGTGAACTCACTAAAGGAATGCTATAAAAGGGGGAAGAAAAATTTGAGAAGGGGTGTTGGAAAAAAAAAGGGAGAGAGAAACACAAGAATAGTGAGTAAAGATATATTTCGGGATTAAGGAATCCTATTCGAATTCTATATAAAATGGTTGGCTACATAGTCATCATGTTGGCTAGGCTAGGATTAATAGATTTAAGGGTTCAAACCTTTCTTTAACTTCATCAAAAACCCATAACACCATTTCTTGGGTCTCTCACTATGGGATAAACCCAACCCAGAATACAAGTAAATTAGGGCCCTCAGCCCAAAGCTCTTGTACTATTGGGTTTAGCCACTACAATTATTATTATTATTGTTAGGACATATATATTGTTAGAGACATATGTTATGTAAATTGGCTAATCCTTTGACAAAACATACTTTACTTGTAATTTGGTAGATCTAGGATGGGTTTAGTACTTCAAGGAATAAGAGTTCAATTTTAGTATTAAAGCCATCCAAATCTGTCCAAAAAACAAGTAAAGAAGTGCTGTTCATTAAAGCTCGACAGATATCTCGACAGATCTATATCCATCGAGGTTTAATGTTGATGCTTGACAGAAGCTGTATATGTCGAGAATTACGAAATTCAAATTTCCAAATCTGATTTCACACATATCCATGTGTATTTGTATAGGATTTCTTTTCTCACAATCTTAGACATATATAAAGATTATTTTAAGGGCTATCAAAGGTGATGCAAAGTGTTGCAACTCAATGCAATTTGATTGTGCATGCAAATTGTGACCAGAGATAGAATTTGCCCTAGCTCATCATATTCCTTGTAGAAGCTGCTGCGTCTTTGTGCCAAGGGTTTTATAACCAAGGAGTTTCTTGATCTTCATTGTTGGATGAACTGAAAAACTTTGCAGCCAACATCTTCCTCAAGTTGGTGTGTTAGTCACATACTTGGATCCGTGCACCAATTGGTTAGTCACGTACTGTGAGTTGTGCATTGAAAGGAGAGATTGTCATTATATTACAAGTCTAATTAGGTATTAGGGTAAGGATTCAACTATAGGTTGGTATTAGGTACTGAAATTCCTTTTACTTGTAACCATTTGTATTGATAATAATGGATTCTCAGGAGTGGTGACCTTAAATTCACCCGTCGGGGTTTCTCCTCGGTGTTTTCCCCATTCATAAACAAATAGCTTGTGTCAAATTTATTTTCCACTGCATTTAACTTAGTTGGTGATTTGTTTGTGCTACCACGCTTATTGCATATAATTGAATCTAATTAATTTTACTTGGCTAAATTAATTGATTAAGTTACCAAAGGATTCAAAACATTTTATTATTATTATTATTATTATTCAATAATTACAATGGAAAAGGAGGATTTGAACCTTGAATGCCTTTGTTGAACACTTCACAAGGTGTTAAGAGAGGGTTTAGGGCTTCTTTATTTCTCGCATCTTCTATATATAGTCTTATATATATACTTTTTAAATAGATTCATTTGGCACTAATTCCCTAAGAGTAGTGATTAAGGTGCATTAAATGTTATATATATTTCAAAAAGTTAAGTTAAATAGTACACATATATCCAAAAAATACACACATAAACAGTGAATTTGTGATTGCAAACTATTGAATCATTAAAAAGTGTATTTTGTTCTTTGAATAATGTGCATTACAATTCATAATTGAGTATTTACTAATTTTAAATTTGTGCCCTTAGAGCACTTGTTAACAAGACCCTCAATTTGCAATGTTCAAATTAGACAAATATCACATACTTGGGGGAATACAACTTATATAGTGAACAAATGAAGAATAACAATCATAGGATCGTTTAGTGGATGGAAGTACCAAGGTGCACCTGGTGGTATCATATATGAGATTACGGCTGCATTTAGGGGTGATCTTTCCTTCTCCATGCAATATAATGCAATTGATATGATGTTTGACTATCGAGCCTCTAACAACGTAATAGTAACTTCATTGGTTGAGGATGATTGGTTCTTACTTGATACCGATGATTTTTTTCCTACAAAGAAACCAAGCTCTTTGGGTTCTGGTAATGGACTTTCACTATGCAACATCATAACCACAGATGACATGTTAGGCCGATCCTCATGATGTTGTTGCAAACATAAGAAACTAATATGGAGGCAACGTTCAATCTCCGATAGGATAAAAGAGTCCTCTAAGCAAGTATCAATCAATTTCAAAGGCTTCTTTTCTTTCCATAATTTCCATGCCTGAAACATTTAAAAATTTACCATCATTATTTGTAACATTATATGAAAAGTAGAGAGTCAAATCTTTTGTGAACTCACTTGTCCAACAAGGTTTAGACTATGGTCTTGATGGAAAGACCCTCGATTTTTCTTTCCACTTAATATCTCCAACAACAATATTCCAAAGCTAAAGACATCAGATTTTACTGAAAATAAGCCATCAATTGCATATTCAGGTGCCATATACCCACTGCAAAACATCATTGAGAATAAAACTCTTTTATTGGAAAAACAAAGTTTCAATAATAAAACATGTAAAGAATACTTACTACGTTCCAACCACTCTATTTGTATTTCCTTCAGTTTGATCTCCACCAAAGATTCTTGCCATGCCGAAGTCAGAAATTTTTGGGTTCATCTTACTATCTAGTAAAATATTACTTGCTTTGAGATCTCTATGTATAATCCTCAAACTAGAATCTTCATGAAGATAGAGAAGCCCCCGCGCAATCCCACAGATAATGTTGAAGCGCATAGACCAACCTAAAACATTAGCTCTCCTTTGATCTGGATGTTTCTCATTTATATTAATACTAGTCCAACTTGAACAATAAAAAAAGAATTTTTAATTTATTTAAATAAAAAAAATTTCATGAGGCTTGGGAAAAATTCAAACCAAAAATGAAGAAGTCCAAGCTTCTGTTGGGCATATATTCATAAATTAGCATTTTCTCCTCTCCTTCAATGCAATAGCCCAAAAGCCTAACAAGATTTCGATGTTGCAATTTGGCAATCAATATAACTTCATTTTTAAACTCACTCAATCCTTGTCCAGAACTTCGTGAAAGCCTTTTTACAGCAATTTCTTTTTCATTTGTTAGTGTGCCCTAAAAATTCACATTTGTAAACAGATTATATTAATATTGAATATGATAATCACTACTTCTTTTAGGTCTCCTTAAAAGAATTTTATAGTGTTACCTTATATACAAGTCCAAAGCCACCCTCACCAAGCTTGTTATTGCTTGAAAAGTTGTTAGTCGCATCAATTATGGTAGCCAGGCTAAAGAATGGGAGCTCTAGGTCTTCACTTCGGCCTTCGATGTGTTGGTCTATCATCTCATTGTTCTTCATTTTCTCTGCTAAGAGTAAGATGGGTTCACATTATACATAAGAAATTAAAACATTGCATTTCTAACTGAACAAAACAAAGCAACGAGGTACTTGATCATAAATAAGACACAACAAAGCCTCATAACGAAGTGAGAAAAACTCTCTCACCAAAAACACATACCAATCCGCAAATACAAATTACCATGGAGATGTCTCATGATCTTCTTATTAATTGTGGCACTCTTCAACTAATTCAAAGTCTCTTGACATGTTGGGTACCCTTGGGCCAAAGCCACATAACTCTTTGTTGTATTGTCCATTTATAAGGCTCTATTACTTATTTCTTACTTATTGCTTAGTAGACAAGGAATACATTTCTCAATGCATAAGAAATAATTTTTCTAAGTAGATAAGTGGGGGCATAAGTGGGGGCGGTGTTACGTGTTGGCCAAGGGGGTTGATTTTTTGACTCCCCTAAAATAAATATTTGAACATCCTGACCATAAATTTTATTTAAATCTAGTTAAAATAAACTTGAATATGATCATTTTAATGCTATTGTCACAATAATTTCACAATAAAGGGTAAGTGACAAGTTGTAACTAATTTTTATTTTAACCCATAATTGACATCACTTTTTTACCTTTCTTTTTCCCTAATATATCACTTTTTTTTACCTACCTTCAACAACTTGTCACCTATATTTTGTTGTGAAATTTTTGTACAAAATGAAGTTGTTTTTCCTTGCACTTTTCTTTTTCATTAGCAAAAAATTACACTATTGTTCCAACCAACTAATCTATATTTATATCTATGATTTCTTTCTTTATTCTCTCTATCTCTCTTTCTCCAATCTATGTCTTCTTAGTCTTTATCTTTGTTTGATCAAGTAGTTTTCTTAACTTTTATCTCTATTTGCTCCAATTCTAAGAGAGTGACCATGTGTATGGTTAAAAAACTGTACACTTCAAAAGCAAAAATTTATATCAGTTTATTATTTTTTCTTAGTTCATATTTACTCCTAGTCCCACTCCTAGGTTTGTTATTATTCTTCTTTATCGTATGTTTTTATTTAATTAATATTATATATAAGGATAATAAGTTATTATACATTCAATGGTTGTTGTCTTACTGATCTTTAAACTATTAATAAATTTTTTAGGCTATTACACGATATAGTTGTATTGTGTACTAAATTGTATTTATTTTAGATTATTGTATACAATATGGAAGTTATATAAACCCCAAAAAAAAAAAAAAAAAATTAATTGTTCTCATGACAAATTCCTAACTCCGCCATTACTGACCCTCCTAAAAAAAATCCTAGAACTGCCATTGTAGATAAGGAATATTTTTCTTGGTGGGAAGGAGTACATCTCCATGCAAAATAAGGAATAGACATACTAGTATTCCAAGGAGGTTTTTTTTTTTTTTTTTTTAAGTTTTCACTTTTAAATTTTTGTTTATTCATAAAGCTGAGATTAAAAGTTATTTCTTAACCTCTCAATATGAGCCATTAAAACTGGTTATAAAAAAATAAATACTACCAAAAAAAAAAAAAAAGACCGACCACTTTTGAAAACCTCACAAATACGGATACCCCTCGCAATACGGCTAAACCAGAAGATTGGTTATGGGGCACAAACCAAACGTATGCAAGGGGCATTTGTCTTCATAATAAAATAATTAATCACTTACCAGACACGTGTCACGGAGGAATCCTTATGAAGTGTACAATTATTTCGGTGAAGAGCTGACGGAACATGTATGAAATTGAAACTACATGGCAGCCATAATGGATGACCGAGCATCTAAGAGTCAACATAAATTTAAATAAAAGTGAACTAATGGTCTGTTTGGATTGAGAATGAGTAGAGTAGAGTAAAGTAAAATAGATTTAGCACTAAATTAACTTATTTTTACCTACTCTACTCTGCTCCCCTCAATCCAAACAGCCCATTAAGTCTAGTTGGGTAATTGTCCACCAAACAAAAAAAAAAGGGGCAATTGTCTAGAAATTCAATGGATGAGTAACAAAATAACGACATAGGTCTCCTAGAAAATTGAGTCAAGTATGACCCGTGATTTTTTGCGAATTTGATGCTGCTAATAATTGTTGAGTATTGAGGATAAATAAGGTTCACTCTTTCGAAAAAAATTGGTATAGATTATTTTTGTCAACTTAGTTTACTATTTAACTTATATTTGCTGCTATTCACTAGTCTTATTATATTTTTTGGTACTATTCATGAGTTCAATTATATTATTTCAGCTAACTTTTACCTTTTTGTATAGTACTTTCAGTAAAAAGTTTTCAATTTTAACAAAATAAGCAAATCTTAAACAGACTTTTAATGGATTGATGCTATAAAAGCATTACTTTATAATGGGTCCGTTTGGATACAGCTGAAAGTTGCTGAAAGCTGCTGAAAACACTGTAGCAAAATAATTTTTAAACGTGTGAATAGTGCAGCGGGACCCATTTTTAATGAAAAAGTTGATAAAAAGTAAAATTTGTGGGTCCCATTTACTGTTCATGGGACCCACAAAATTGAAAAAGAGGGTTAAAAGTCAAAAACAACGGCTACTGTTCATGAACAGTAGCCGTTGTCTCCCAAAAACGTTGTGCAGCAGCAGAAAAAAAAAAAAAAAAAAAAGAAAAAAAAAAGAAAAAAAAAAAGAGAAGCAGAACGTGATGCGTTGTCTCCCTGTGCAGCGGCAGCAAAAAAAAAAAAAAAAAAAAAAAAGAAGGCAAAACGTAACTTTGGATAACGCAGGAAACGCGTTATCCAAACACTCACAATATATTCTCAAATACTTTTTAAAAAATGAAAATTGTAATTAAATTTTTTTTCCGGTATTTTATATTTTTCACAAAAATAATTTCAAAACTTTGTTAAAATAATTTACCAACAATTAAATAAAGGGGGTACAAATGATTCATGTTTGCACAAAACAATTATGTAGATTTTCTTCCATACAATGGTTTTTTATTTAGATAAGATGAAATGGCAATGCATCACAGCTTTTCTTGTTCATCTTCTTATTAACTAGCTGCTCTGTACGTTTCAAGAAGTTCAATTAAACAATCTTGCAATATCTTTTTCTAAGTGGGTCAGAGAAAGTGATATTACCTCTAAAATGTGACCTCTTGCAAATGCAGTAGGCTCTCAAGAGAATTCCAAAAACTACGGCAATTGCCAAGGAAACCACCAATACCACTATCACCTTTATCTTTCTCTTGTGTTTCACCTTTTCATGGTTGACTTGGCAATAGAAGAGCAAAAATATCTTAGATGCAACTATTGGAACAGATTTTAATCCAATTAAACAGAAGTAAACAAATATTTAGGTCCACACGAGTATGGAAGTAAGGAACAAATATTAAGGCCTAATCAAAATATATACGAATTAAATAGAAACAAAGATTCATACCTTGCTCTGCAGGCATTCGAATATATACATCTTGCCCATTAGCATTCTGCCCGGTAGCTGAAATCAGTCGAATATCAATTAGATCCCCATACCAGATAGAGCAGCCACTTCCCCCATTTCTAATATCTGAGTTTGTATAAGCCATACAGGAACAGTTGTTCAAACATTTGTCTCTGCATTCGATAAGATTCATACTTTCATTCAACCAAGAATACGTGGTATCTGGCATTTTGTACCCGACCAATTTAACAAACCCAATTTTATCTTTATCCTCGCAGCTCAATTGCATACTTCGTACACATCCCTTAGACCACTCTTCTGGGTTCCATGTTTCTAATGACTTGGGCTTGAATCCTTGTACACATTGACAGACAGGTGAGTCACCAATGACACAATTGCCATAAGCACCACATATATTATAACTGTCACATATGTCTTTTGGCAAAGTTAAGTACAGGCTCCATATTTTTTTTGCTTCAACCCACACGTAGCGCTGATACAAGTTGAGAGTTGAGTTCAAAACTACTCTTGAGATTACAGACTTCTTAATATTGTGGAATATGAAGTATACCTCATCCTTGTTGGAGATAAAATTGAAGTTGTAAATCTGATTTTCCTTTAAGTCTGGTATACCAGTGAAACCAATGCCATTCCATGGGCCAGTCCGGAAGAAAATTTCGGAGCCTTTCTTCATGACTATCTCCGGGCAGTTATGAAGTTCAATCCCCCAACTCAGTTCTCCTGGAGAAGGATCATCTGGACTCTTCCATGCAGTTAGGCGCCGTTCCAGACCAGTCCTTAGGTCCCATCCAAGCTTCATCCCTGAAAGCCAAGTATCAGAAGGATAATCGAAGCTTTGCCACAAATAGTTTTCTGGGTTTTCTTCATTCTCATCCCATAATACTAGATTTCCAGAATCTAAAAGCTCTACTATCGGATTCCTGGCTTCATTTGTTGAATTCACCGACCAAGCAACTGTCCTATTCTTGCTGAGAAGAACAAGACTACCTTCACTGTTTGCCATTAACACTCCAGACAAGTCTGTGATTGGATTGTGCCGGTTTGCTACCCAGACAACCGTTTTAACTGGGATATTGTTGAACCAAATTCCCAAGTAACGGTTAGTGGTGTTACCTGGACTGAAGAACCCCAGGACAAAGCTTCCATCTTTAGAGACCAATGTTGTGCCGTCACTAAGGGATTGATTTTGAGTAATGCTGTAACCAGCATCCGATAATGCAAAGTAGAAAAATAGCAAACTGGAATTCAAAAATACATAAGCAAAGATGTCCATTGCTCTCTTTTCTTAGAGCTGTTAACCAACATGTTAAATTTAGACCCCCATTAAAATGAGTAAAGACTAGGTAGAATACCATAGGTCATGCATTGACTCAAACATGTTGTTCTGTCTAGCATTGGCAACACTGTATTACGGTATAAAATTTAGAATTTTCGAAGAATCCAGTCAGTGTTAATAATACTGACTGGATTTTTAATTAGAAAATTCCTTTTGCAGATGTCACATTTTTGGTAGTCTGTCGTGGTCCCGAATCTCCCAGTGTGAAAGGTCGAGAAACGAATGGAAAGGTGAGGAATACAAATCTTTTCCATCGTTTTTTGTTATACCATCATGTTGTTATTTTAAAAGGATAATAAAAAATATATATGAAAAATTGTGATTGATGAATGTAAAATGGAACAAAAAACCGTACAGAAGATATATATTAAAAAAAATGCATTTTTTAGAATGTATTATAGTAGAATGTATTATTTATTATTTATTTTTTAAGAAAATTACATTTAATAGGATGCTGAAACTTTTTACTAAAAAATAATTATGCTCAATGAAATTTTGTATCTGATTTGAAAAGGTGTAGAATGCATTTTTGGTACATTTATCTATTTTTTATTAGGATGACTATAAAAACCAAAAATATAATTGTTTCATACATAGAAATTGAGAACCATTAGAGTTTTTATCCATTACATAAAATTCTAAAAATAAAAATTTCAATTGAAAAATATTTGAAAATTTTCAATAGAAAAACAAGTTACATTAGTTTATTTTTAATTAGATAGTTTTGTACATAAAAAAAACTTTTTAACTCAATATGCTATATAAACAATTTCTACATAAATTTTTCTCTTCATAAATTTTTTTTTTTAAGTGTCCCATTTCTTAGAGCATTGATAGCAAATTACTTAAAATAAGATAAGTTGTAAATATTGGTAACCAAAATAAATAAATAAAAACACCTAAAAACTTTCGCATCAGCATACCCATTTCATTCCAAAGATGAGTTTTATGAACCTTGGCTCTCTATTTTTATGGAACACTATTCATTTCCTAAACTCATTGTTTATTGTTTTCGTATCTTAGTACTGTTATGAAATAAACTCATTATTTATTGTTTTTTTTTTCTTGATAATTGTGATAAAATAAAGTGAATATGTTGAAAAATGAGGAATAATAAAAAATGAATGAAAAAAAATAATATTTAAATAAAAAATATGTTCTTATCTTCATATAGGGAGAAAAATTTAGGGAAGCCTCTACCAATGTTCTTTTATGGGTCTGTTTGGATACGACTTGTTGTTGCTGAAAACACTGTAACAAAATAATTTTTAAATGTGTAAATAGTATCGTGGGACCCATTTTTAATATTTTTTAATGCATGAATAGTGCTGCTACAGTGCGTGAACAGTAATAATTGTCTCCTACATAGTGATTTTACTGTTCATGCATTGAAAAAAAAAAGGTTCCAAAACGTGAAATAGAAAACGCAACCGCAACTTTCAGTGTTATCCACACACATACTATATATATATATATATATATATATATATATATATATTATTTTTGAAAAATATCATGTTTAGAATACTTTTAGAATAATTTCACAACAAATTATAGACGGTAAGTTGTTACTGGTTTTAATTTAAAACCACCACTAAAATTATTTTTTTACCTATCTTTCATAACCCATCATATAAAATTTATTGTGAAAATATTTGTGAGCATATCATTTTTCTTAATTTTTTTTTCTCACTTATTTCTAACCATTGGTTCGAACCAAACCCCACTCACCTTTTTCTCTCTCTTTTTCTTTCACCTATTTTCCCCACCACATGCTTCAACACCCCAACCCAAACACCACGCCAACTTTCTTTTTGTCTTTTGTCTCCGACAAACTTTCCCTTTCTTCTTATTTATTTATTTATTAAATTATTATTCTCTCTTTTTCTCGTTTCTTGTCTCAGAAGAGTCAGAACAACAAGGCTACAGTCGTTCAAAGAACAAGCCTACAGTTACAGTCGTTTAACCTTTATTTGCTCACATGTCATTCACGTGATTATTGTTGTAAATAGTTTTGCACGTGTCGTAATTTAATTAATTGTAACTAGAATTAGTTAGTTAGTTTTCATTCTGGTAGGCTTGTTAGTTAGTTTGTTGAGTTTGTTACATTTTCCTGCCAAGTCCTAGGCTCCGTATTTGGGTTTATAAACAGAGCAGCACTTGTAATTATTTAGATCTTTTTTCTAATTTCTCTTTTGAGATTGTGAATTTCACTCTCAAAATTCTTTTTCATCTTCCTAATTTTCCTTTGAATTCTTCTTCAAGAATAGTTTTCCTTGAATTCTTGTTTAGGAATTAGCTTTCCTTCATTTCCATGGCTGAAGCTTCAGCAACTTCTGATTCTATTACTACTCCTACAACTACGAAAAGTAGAATATCCCCCCACTTCTTGTTAGCCAATTACTCATTGTCTAAAGCTATCAAACTTGGTCTCTCTCAATGATCATGGCTCTCACAGCCAAGACTAAAATTAGTTTTGTCAATGGTACAATATACCAATGAATACAGTCCGATTTTCAGTCGTTGGATAAGATGCAACACAATGGTGCTCTCGTGGATTCTCAATTCTATTTCTAAAGACGTAGTTTCCAGTGTGATTATTTACATGTAGATAGCTCAAGATGTATGGCTGGATCTTCAACAAAGGTTTGCACAAAGGAATGCACCTTGAATCTTTCAGATTTAGAAGGCAATCTCATTTCTTGCTCAATATTAGTCATTTTGAGTGCTTACTTTACTACGCTTAAAAAACTTTGAGATGAGATATCAAATTACAAGGCCTGGTTTGATTATTGTAGTTAAGAATACATTATGCATTTTTTAGTATTGTTTTCAAAGAGATTTAGAGTACTTTTGAGTTGTGATAACTTCCGAACTATCAAGATAATTTCAATTAAACTCTGTTGATATATCAAGATCATCATTAGGGCCGAGAACTAAAGGTTATTAATCGGTACAAAATAAGGTGTTTATAGATGATTTTTTTTACTCAATCTACATTCTTAGATTCAATATTAAGTGTGCCATCTTCAAACAATTACATCTCATTCATTTCAAATCCAAATTGGGTCAAAGCTATGTCCATTTTAAAATCTCAAATGTCTACTTACCAATGGAACAATTTTCACATAAAAATTCATTATAGTGGGAAAGATAGGGAAAAAATCATCAAATTCTCATATTTGATCATATTAAAAGTTAGCAGTCTCTGAGCAACTTTTGGCCCAAACTCAAACCTATATAATATTGTAGAAGCCATTATAAACCTTTAAAGTTCAAATAAAACTGATGTCACATACATGGAGAATACAAGTGATTATAATTTACAAAATGTCTAAATGCAAAATATCAATCATAAGATATGTTATACAATGCAATTGATATGATGCTTGACTATCCAGCCTCTAACAAGGTAATAGTAATTTCATTGACTGGGGATGGCTGGTTCTTGCTTGATGAAGGCGATTTTCTTCCTACAAAGAAACCCGGCTCTTTGGGTTTAGGTAATGAACCCTCACTGTGCAATAGCATAACCACAGATGACATATTTGGCCGATCGTCATGATGTTGTTGCAAACATAAGAAACAAATATGGAGGCAACGTACAATCTTCGATAAGATGCCAGAGTCCTCTAAGAAAGTATCAATAAGTTCTAAAGGCCCACCTTTTTCCCATAATTTCCATGCCTAAAATATTTAAAAATTCTCTATCATTATTTGTATCATTATATGTAAGATAGAGGGTGAAATTTTGTTGAGAACTCACATGTTCAACAATGTTTAGACTATGGTCTGGATGGAACCAACCTCAAATTTTCTTTCCACTTATTATCTCCAACAACAATATTCCAAAACTAAAAACATCAAATTTTACTGAAAATATGCCATTAATTGCGTATTCAGGTGCCATATAACCAATGCAAAAATATCATTAAGATGAACATCTTTGATTAAAAAAATGTCAACAATAAAACATGTTGAGAAGACATACTATGTTCCAACCACTCTATTTGTGTTTCCTTCAATTTGATCTCCACCAACAATTCTAGCCATATTGAAGTCAGAAATTTTTGGAATCATCTTACTATCAAGTAAAACATTGCTTGCTTTGAGGTCTTTATGTATAATCCTCAAAATAGAATCTTCGTGAAGATAGAGAAGCCTCACGCAATCCCACGGATAATGTTGAAACGCATAGACCAACCCAAAACTTTAGCTCTTGTTTGATTTGAAAAGTTTCTCATTTATGTTAATACTAAGTTCAACATGAATAATGAAATATCAAATTGGTATTTCTTCAAATAACAATGAAAACTTTCATGGAGTTTGGTAAAAATTATTTGTTTTAGAGAAGTTCAAACCAAAAATGAAGAAATCCAAGCTTCCATTAAGTATATATACATAGATTAGCGTTTTCTCATCTCCTTCAATGCAATAGCCCAAAAGCCTAACAAGATTTCAATGTTGCGATTTGGCAATTAGTATAACTTCATTTTTAAACTCATTCAATCCTTGTCCAGAACTTCGTGAAAGCCTTTTCACAGCAATTTCTTTTCCGTCTATTAGTGTACCCTGAAAATTCAAATACGGAAGTAGTTTTTTTTTTTTTTTTTTTTTATTGAAGTTGAGTATGGTGAGAATTGCTTTTTTGTGATCTTTATAAAAGCATGTTGCAGAGTTACCTTATATACAAGTCCAAATCCAGCTTCACCAAGCTTGTTATTACTTGAAAAGTTGTCAGTGGCAATGACTATGGTAGCTAGGGTGAAGAATGTGACTTCCATGTCTTCACTTTGGCCTTCAATGTTCTGGTCTATCATCACATTATTCTCCAATTTCTCTACTATGATCATGATGGGCTTCACATTATACATAAGAAATAAGAATAGGGCAATTGTTAAATTTGGTTTAGACCCATTGGTTAATTATACAACAGAATTATTAGTTGATTTCAAATCAACTAAATTAGGTGTTCCAAAATATCAATATCAATAATCAATAAACCATAAGTGACCAACTCATAAAGCAAAATAAAATAAAATAAAACTATAAACGCATAAGACATGTAGTTTGCATTTGACATTGGCTTAAAAAGTCTATATGTATATATATATATATATATATATTAATATTTAGCTTATTTTTGGTACTATTCATGGGTCCCATTGCACTTTTTGATACTATTCATGAGTCCTGCTGTACTATTTCAGCTACTTTTTAACTTTATCTACATTACTTTCAGCAAAAAGTTTTTAATTTCAACTAAATAAGTTGTTCCCCAATGGACTCGTAATATGATTCTGAAGTGAAAAACCTATGGAGAACTCTCTAAAGGAAAAAGGACTATATGTGTCTACTACTCCCACTAAGGCAATCAACAAGAAAAGGATGTGTTTTACAGTCTTGGAAAAAAAAAATTGTACCTAGACTTTAAATTCCCAATAGATAACTTACTACTGCAACTCACAATAGCTTTAAAACTTTGATGAGCTTCTTCCTATATGGATTCCTTCAATTCCTTCATGAATGGCAAGTTTGTGAATTATGATAGGCTAAGAATGTATTGACCCATTTCGTAAATTAATCAATTAATTAGCCAAGTGAATTAATTACATTCAATTACATGCAAGTAAATTAATCAATTAATTAGCACAAACAAATCACCAACTAAGTTAAATGTAGCGGAAAATAAATTTGACACAAGTGATTTGTTTACGAATGGGGAAAACCACTGAGGCAAAACCCCATCAGGTGAATTTAAGGTCACCATTCTCGAGAATCTACTATCATCAAAACAAGCGGTTACAAGTAAAAGGAATCTTAGTACCTAATACCAACCTACAGTTGAACTCTTACCCCAATACACAATTGGACTTGCAATGTAGTGACAATCTCTCCTTGCAATGCATGGCTCCAAGTACATGACTAACCAATCGATGCACAGATCCTAGTACATGACTAACACACCAACTTGAGAAAGATGTTGGCCGCAAATTTCTTCAATTCATCCAAACGATAAAAATCAAGAAGCTCCTTAGTTACAAAACCCTTGGCTCAAAGATGCAGCAGCTTCTTCAAGAGAAATATAAACTAGGGCAAATTGTCTCCAATCACAATTTGAGTGAATAATAACTTTGCATCAAGTTGCATCATCTTTGGCGGCTCTTAAAATAATCATTATATATGTCTAGGGTTATGAGAAAAGAAACCCTAAATAAATAACTTGGATATACGGGGAAAACAGATTTGGAAATTTGAATTTCTTAATTCTCGATAGATACAGCTTTTGTCGAGAGCTGTCGAGAATTAAACATTAAACCTCGATAGATTTATCTGTCGAGCTTTAATGAACATCACTTCTTCACTTGTTTCTTGGACATACTTGTATGGCTTCAATATTAGATCTACCCAATTACAAGTAAAATACGTTTTGTCAAATGATTAGCCAATTCTACATGACATATGTTCTAACAAATTCCACATATGTCCTAACAATCTCCCAATTTGGCAATCCGTGACAAAACCACAAAAAACAAATGAAGTATCAGAGAAGTCATAAATCACTCAACTCATAATCACTTGTTAAATACAATAAAATCTAATCCTAACACAAACTCTTCAAAAACTTTGCAAGAAGAGAGTTCAGGGCATGATAGATTTTGACAATCTGTCTTTTTGAAACACTTTAAACAAAACTCATCAAGGCATCTTAGTGTGAAACAAAAAAAATACATAAATCCTGACTACATCCCTAAAAAAAAAATACTCCCCCTAACAAATAGTCCTATGCTAACTCTCCCCCTAAATACATGACTACTCTCAACACAAAACTACTTCCCCTTTTTGTCACGAATGACAAAGGGCAAGTCACTGAGAAGCGGTCATCTCCTTATCCTCATCTTCATCCTCATCATCATCATCATCAACGGAACCATCATCATTGTCCTCGTCCTCTAAAGCTTGTGGAGATGGAGATGCGGTGAAGCCACCCATGTGAGCCTGTCGTTGTGCAATACGACTAACACGGGTGTTCACCTGATACAACTCAGTAGTGAGTGTATCAAGGTGATCATCCATGCGCTCAAGCTGTGTCATGATGGCCTCTGGCGTCGCACCACCAGCAGAAGAAAAAGAAGGAGCGAAGGTGGATGGAGTGGAATGGGCTAGAGAAGTCGCCATCTTGGTCTGTGGTCACTTTGGTTGAAGCTAGGCCTCGCTCCGTTGAACAGACACTGCGCTGATGTTACCCATGATGGTGAAGTGAGAAGACTTAAGATAAGGGGCAGAAAAATGGCGGATGATCCTCGTGATAGCAAAAGGAAAGATAAGTTTATCATGGGTCACTGTATCCTTATAAACATCTATAAGGAAGAGAATGAAATGAGAGGGAAAGTCTATAGTAAGGTCCTCAATGAGGGAAAGCAGAAAGCGAGCACGAGGCTCGGCAATGGAGTTATAGTGAGACAAGGGATGGAGAACAAATGTCATCACCATGTTAAGGAATCTCGGACCTTTTGCAAACCTTGAACATAAGATGTTTTGATGACCACCCCGTGATGAAGGTGCCTCACAAAAGAGAGACAAAAGTTCGTCTTTGGACACAGTCCTCAAACGTGGACACGAAGGGTAATCAGGATGCGATACCCTCTGAAATAATCTCTGAAGTGACTACGATACGTGTACCTCGAATAAGCGTAGCAAACTGAGGTATAGAGGTATCGAAACCATGCATGTTGGAGTAGAACTCTTGAATGCTCATGATGGGACAACTCATGGGTATCTCACATAGAGATTCCCATTCCCGACTGTGAATGACAGTGAGTAGAGTAGTATCGAAAAAATTCAATAGAATCACGCGGCACTCCGAATGAACACCATGTCTGAAGAAGTTCTCCGAGAAGTCTTTTTGGGCCTTCTCATCACGGAACCAAACGTGAAGAGGAGTAGGATCAAAAAAAGATGCCCTAGAACGAAGAGGGTTTCGAGACAGAGTGGCTTTTCGCTTGGGTGCCATGCGTAGACTATTCAAGAGAGAGAGAGAGAGACAAACAGAAAAGCACCATCACAAAGAGTACCAAAATATGGAAATGAAAGGGAACGTATGCATGAACAATGCATGAGCATGTGACATGCAAAGAAAATTGCATCATGCGTTCAACCCAATCCAATCCTAACAGCACACAAGGTTCAACATATAAATACACATCTATAATGCATGAAACATTGTGAAAATGCAAATGTAATGCAATGCATGAGCATATAAAACCATATAAGCAAAACCCAACCCAAAAATTTCACAAAATACTCATTCATTTTCAAAAACCCCATAAATTTCAAGAAAACCCAAAACCTAGGTCTAAAACGTGAAATGCATGAAGAATGAGGGATTAGAGAAACATACCAAGTGATTTGAGACTTGATTAGGCAGAAAATCACGTAGGTTTGAGGTTTAGAGAGAGAAGAAAGTGTTTGGGAGGTGAAAATACAAGTTTTTGTCAAGAGAGATAGAGAAAAATGAAATCTGAAATCACGCTGAAGCTATTTAAAGAAAACACGTCTCAATGGATCAAGGATCTGTCGAGATCTGTCGAGCACTAATTCTCGACAAATAAATTTGTCAAGGTGCTATTGAGAATCTGTCGACAGCAAAAGTTCCTCAATGGATCGAGAATCTATCGAGAAGCTATTGAGACTGATAGGCCACAAATTGAATGACCCCTTGTGATTTAAACTAATTAATTAATTTAGTCAAGTTATTAATTAATCAATTTATCATGCAAATGCGTGGCAGTACAAACAAATCACCAAAACTAAATATGTAGCGAAAAAATAAATAACTCGGTGATTTGTTCACGAATGGGGAAAACCCTAACGGCAAAAACCCCACCGGGTGATTTTCAGGTCACCACTCCCGAAACTCCACTATTATCAAATCAAGCGGTTACAAGTAAAGGAATCCCAAGTACCTTACCAACCTACATCTAGAACTACCCAATTACAAGTAGAGTGCGTTTTGTCAAAGGATTAGCCAATTTACATAAATAGTATGACATATGTTCTTAACATGTGAACCCATATGTCCTAACAATCTCCCCCTTTGGCAATCCATGACAAAACCACAACAAACAAATGAACATATGAGAGAAGTCATAAATCACTCAACTCATATTCACTTGTTGAATACAATAAAATCTATCCTAACACAAACTCTTGAAAAACTTTGCAAGAAGAGAGTTTATGGCAAGTAGACTTTGACAACCTGTATTTCTGAAATACTTTTAAACAAAACTCATCAAGGCATCTTGTGTAAAACAGAAATAATTAGATTGCATACAAGTATAAAGAAACATGTGTCTAAAGATAGAAAAGAAACAACACATGAAGAGATAGGTGAAAGAGAAACATACATCCACATATATAGAAAGATAAGTACAATGTATGTAAACTGGTCACAAGACCTCATATACAAGATCAATGTATCTAACAAGAATAGAAAAGAAAAGATACATCAAAACCTCACTACATCTCTCAAAAATATGAACACTCCCCCTATAAAAAATGTCCTATATACTAACTCTCCCCCTAAGATGACTACTCTCATAGTCCAAAACTACTCCCCCTTTTTGTCACGAGTGACAAAGGGTAGAGTGTCATGTAGACATCTCATCAGTAGAGCTATCATCTCCATCATCATCATCCGAAGCATCATCGTCATCACCATCATCATCATCATCCTCAGCATCAGAATCTGAAGCGACTGGAGGAGGTGGTGGAGGAGAAGCCTCAGAAGCAAAACCACCCATGGTCGCCTACCGTCGTGCAATACGACCAACACGAACGTTGACCTGATACAACTCAGTGGTGAGTGTATCGAGGCGAGCATCCATGCGCTGCAGCTGCGCCATAATGTCTCCAAGAGATACATCGCCTGAAGAAGAAGGAGGAGCCGATGTAGATGGAGTTGATCTGGATGGAGCCGAACGGGAGGGAGGAGTGGAATCTGGCTGTCGCGACCTAAACTGTGCCTCACTACGTTTTACGGTAGCGGCATCTATGGCAGATATGTGTGTGAAGTGGTCGGACACAGGGAAAGGGATGGAAAAATGGCGTAGAATCCTCGTGATAGCGGAAGGAAAGATGAGCTTGTCACGGGACGCCAAATCTAAATGAACATCTATGATAGAGAAAATGAAGTGAGAAGGAAATCTATCGTAAGATGCTCAAGTAGAGATAGCAAAAATCGAGCACGAGGCTCTGTGATAGAGTTATAGTGAGAGAGAGGATGAAGTACAAAAGTCATCACCATGTTAAGGAATCTAGGACCTTTAGCAAAAGGTCTACATGATGTATACTAATGCTCACCCCAATCAGAAGGGCGCTCACAAAAAGCAGAGATGAGCTCATCCTTGGACACAGTCCTCAGTCGCTCACAAGTAGGATAGTCAGGAAACTCTATCCTAGGAACTCTAAGCACATCTGCAACGAGCTGCTGTGTGACAGCAATGCGCGTACCTCGAACGCGAGTATGAAAAAGAGGTACTGAACGATCAATCCCGTACATATTGGAGTAAAACTCCTGAATCAGTACGAGAGGACAGGTGACCGGGACGTCACACAGTGACTCCCATCCCTTACTGTGAATGACAGAGGGAAGGTCAGTGTCGGCGAAGTCCGCCAGAGTGACTTGGCGTTCCGAATGAACACCTCGTCTAGAAAAGTTCTCAGTAAATGCCTTGTGGGCATCTCCATCACGGAACCGAAGGTTAAGAGGAACAGAGTCAGAAGAAGAGGAAGCTCCAGAACGCAGAGGGTTCCGAGCTGGAGTGGATTTACATTTGGGTGCCATAGACACTACTAATGTAAAAGAATGAGAAGGAGATAGAGAGGGAGACAATCAGAAAAGTCCCAAACAGTTCAAATATGAGAATATCTTGAACAAAAAGTACGTATGCATGGGAATGCATGGACATATGACATGCAAACTTAAAAAAAACATTATGGGCTCAGCCCAATCCAAACCTAGCAGCACACATACAAGAAACACACATCTAAATGCATGGAAATATCATTTTAATGCATATGGAATGCAATGTATGACATTTTAAACTCATTTTAGTGAAAATTCATCCCAAAATTTCAAGAAAAACTCAACAATTTTGAAAAACCCCAAAATTTTCAAAAACTCAAAAACCTAAGATTCAAAATCATGAAATGCATGAAGAATGAAGGATAAAAAGATCATACCAAGTGATTTGAAGCAAGGAAGGGCCGAAAATCACGTTGGATGAAGGTTTTGAGTGAGAAAAATGGTTTGGGAGATAAAAAGCCTCGGACAAATCGAAGAGAGATCGAGGAATGAGAGAAAAAATCGCGATTGCACCTTATATAGACACCTCAGTAAATCTCGACAGCTGAGGTGTCGAGAGGTATCGAGGAAGCTGTCGAGGAAGGTATCGAGGAAATGGTCGTCGACAGTTGAAGGTGTCGAGGAGGTATCATGGTAAGACCACCTGAACCAAGAACAGAAGCTCGATCGATCGATAAGGTGTTGAGAAGGTATCGAGGAGACAGAAACTTTCTCGATTGATCCACCAGGTGTCGAAGATGTGTCGAGATTGCGATTAGAAAAAGGCTTGAGAAGCTCGACAGATGATTAGGTATCGAGGAGGTGTCGAAGGGGTGTCGAGACAGCAGTGAAAAGTAGTTTTTCGAGAAGAGAAAAACATAGACATGAATGCAATCAAGACAAACACCTCAACCATGATCCAACCAACATAAAAAGCTCTCAAAAATCATCTCTCAATGAAAATTTAAGCACATGGATCTCCCAAAAACACACACACACACTAAACAAGTCTAACCAATTTTATATTTCAAAAATAAGTCATGACAGTTTAGTGAGCATACAAAAGCACATGTAAAACCTTTGTGATGGCCAAATCACATTGTACCTACACATGTATCAAAAGTAGCAAAGAATATTGCGTGTTGTGTGTGAAAAATATCGCAAGATTGCATATGTGTATACATGTTATGATGATCTGAGATATGAGAAAATAACTTTAACTCACACACAATCATAACTGTTTGATGGGGACTATCACATTCGAGGTACATCCTATAACTCCCACATCTCCTAAAATACACACTTACAATAATTTTTAAAGCATTTTTAATCTTTTTGCTTTTTATTTCTTTGCATATTTTCTTTTTAAACATATCATACATGGGCTTATGAGAAAGAAAAGAAATACCCATTGATATTTGACATTTCAATTTTGCTATGCCTAAGCACACAAATGTCATTGACATCACACTTTTGCTATGCCGAAGCATACAGATGTCATTAATGATTGGCGGGCAACAGTGGTGAGATGGTTATTTATGCCTTTCTCTTAGGATTTTTTAGTCCTACCCGTCAAAAAGAGTGATATGAGTGTTAAGTTTAAAGAAATAACCTAATCTTATTCATCACAAACAAGAGCCACAAAGCTTACTTGCTTAGTTGTACATAAAGATGCTCATCTAAGCTACAAGAGATACAAAGTTTAGAAAACTTTGTTTCATTGGCCATCCAAGGTACACAAGTACCCAAGTACACAAAACACACATTGTTTTTATATTTTTCAATTTTTCAGAATTTTTTTATTTTATATCAAAAACAAAATAGACAAAACTGAAAATAAACACACAAAAACATGTTAACAAAGCAAAACAGTGCATAAAACTAGACTGACTCAATAAAATTGCAAAACACACAAGCAATGCAACAAACAAGAAAAAAAACAAGAAAGGAGAAGAAAGTGATGAAATCACTTTGAGTCCTTTTTCTTCCACACCTTGGAAGAGCCTTTCCTTTGATTAAATCCTTAAACCGGCGGTGAGGGGGAAGAATTGAAACCGTTCAAGTTCGAAAGGAACATGATGGCTTTTAAAAGATCTCCAAGAGGAGCAAGAGAGGATTGAAGTTGATTTTGGCTTCCAGATGCTGTCATACTGTAGCTCTGTTGGATGGCTAGCCACTTGTAGCAATTAGGTCGAGTATGACCAGCAGCTCCACAATGATGACAGAGATGCTGCTTCTTTTGTTTAGGCTTTTGAGAGTTAGCCTTCTTAGCCCTAGGGTTTTTAGCATCTTTCTTATCTAATTTAGGGGGTGCTCCTAAGATGGATTTACTCTTGTCTATGTTCTCACTAGCTAATTCAGTTTTAACATCAATATTCTCAATTTTAACAGTATTAGCAGGAGGAACAAAAACAGTAGAACTAGTAGAAGCAGAATTAGAGGAAGAAAGACCATACCCTAAACCTGTTCGATCTGAATCAGATTTCTGGTTGCTGAGCATTTCATCAAGTTTTGCACTTGAAGTCCTCTCCAGTTGAGCTCTGACTTGAAACAGCTCTGCTTCAAGCTTCTTGGTCTTCTCAGCCAGGAAGTTATTTTCAAACCTCAGTGTTCCAATAGTTTGATTCGCCTCATCAAACTTTGTGGACAACTCTTCTCGATCAAGTTCCACATCACTGAGCTTCTTGGTGGCCAGCCTATACAACTTCTCATGTTTCTCAGAGAGCTTGTAAAGCTTCTCATAGGCTGAATGGATATCATCTTTCTCATCCATCTTCTCACATTCAGTATCCACCAATTCTTCTTCCTGTTCCACTTCTTCAACAATCCCTTCAGTAGGATTGACTGTGGCAGTGAAGGCATTTAAGATTCCGTCATCCTTACTGTCGGAATCATCTTCAGGCTCAGTGTCACTCAGGGTTACAACAAGAGCCTTGCTCTTCCCAATGCTCTTCAGATATGTAGGACATTCATTCTTCATGTGTCTAAACCCATGACACCCAAAACACTTAGGTCCTGCCGGAACAGTGTACTGACCGCCTTCCTTAGCATCCTTCCTTCCTTTGTCTTGGCTCTTGAATTGTGAAGAACTGGATTGCCTGCGATCCTTGTTGAAGCTCCTCCCATTGGCATTCTTCATAAACTTCTTGAACTGCCTCGTAATGTAGGACTTCATCTTGGAATCTTCATCATCGGAAGACTCATCTGTATCACTACTCTTTGCCTTTAGGGCCATGCTCTTGCCCTTGCTTGACTTGCCAATTCTTGATAAACCTAGCTCGTAGGTCTGCAAGTTCCCAACCAACTCAGTCAAAGGAATTTTGTCAATGTCCTTTGATTCTTCTATTGCTGTAATCTTGGCATGAAATCTCTCAAGTAGAGATCTGAGCACCTTCCTTACAACCTTGGGTTTAGGGATGGTTTCCCCAAGATTGAAGGCTGAGTTCACTATGTCCTTAAGTTTGGCATAGAACTCATCAAACGACTCATCCGCCTCCATTTTAATCTCTTCAAAGCTAGTAGTGAGCCTCTGTAGCTTTGAATCTTTGACAGCCTTTGTTCCTTCATAGGTTGTCTGGAGGATGGTCCACGCCTCCTTAGCGGTTTCTGTAGAGGATATCTTCTTGAACTCCTCATTTGTGGCTGCACTGAATAGGGCATTTAACACTCTGCTGTTGAAGTTTGCTGCCTTGATCTTGGCTTAATCCCAATCGGCCGGCGCTTCTTTTGGCTTGGTCCAACCAATCTCAACAGCTTGCCACACCTTCTCATCTAAGGACTGCAAAAAAGCTCTCATGCGTACTTTCCAGTAGGCATAGTTAGTCCCATCAAATAAAGGAGGTATAATTAGAGATTGTCCTCTATCCATGACAAACAGGGGTCAATGGATCAACACAGCAAAGATTAAACCTAATTAGAGTGTGCCTGCTCTGATACCACTTGATAGGCCACAAATTGAATGACCCCTTGTGATTTAAACTAATTAATTAATTTAGCCAAGTTATTAATTAATCAATTTATCATGCAAACGCGTGGCAGCACAAACAAATCACCAAAACTAAATATGCAGCGGAAAAATAAATAACTCGGTGATTTGTTCACGAATGGGGAAAACCCTAACGGCAAAAACCCCACCGGGTGATTTTCAGATCACTACTCCCGAAACTCCACTATTATCAAATCAAGCGGTTACAAGTAAAGGAATCCCAAGTACCTTACCAACCTACAGTTGAACCTTTACCCCAATACCCAATTGGACTTGATCTGTAGTGACAGTTCCCCCTTTTGATGCACGGCTCCCAAGTACGTGACTAGCCAGATGCGCAGATCCCAGTACGCGACTTCAAACACCAACTTTAGGAAGAGAGGTTGGCTGCAAAGTTCTTCAGATCATCCTATGCGATGAAGATCAGGAAGATGCTTGGTCACAAAACCCTATGGTGCAAATACACAGCAACTTCTTGAAAGAAGATGAACTAGGTCAAGAACTTCGTCTTTGATCACAATTTGCTTGAACAAGGATTGCTCAATGCTTTTGCAACTTGTTTCTATGTTGACAGCTCTTAAAACACTCCTTAAATATGTTTAGGGTTAGAAGAAAAGAAGGCCCAAAAATATATTCACGGATCCCAAGAAAATCAGAACAGAAAATCTGACTTTTTAAATCTCAACAGATAGCAGGTGTCGAGGTAGCTATCGAGCAGGTGTCGAGCTTTAAAATCTGTGCACTTCAGCTTGCTTTTTCTTGGATAGACTTGATGACTTCAACACTTGATCTTTAAATCTTGTTTCTTGAAGTATTAAAAACACCTAGAACTACCTAATTACAAGTAGAGTGCGTTTTGTCAAAGGATTAGCCAATTTACATAAATAGTATGACATATGTTCTTAACATGTGAACACATATGTCCTAACAGAGACAAATTCCAGAAAGCTTCGATGGATTAAAAATGAGTTAAGATTTGTCGAGAAAAGAAGTCCAAGGGTGATAGATAGTTATCTGTTGATATCTGTCGAGAAGTTGTCGAGCTTGATAAAAACAGTTTTTCAAAGAGAGGAAAAAAACGGAAATAATGCAATCAACCAAGCTACTCAACCAAAGATCCAAAAAAACATTTTAAGCTAAAAAAAAAAAAAAAAAAAATCTCAACAAGAAAATGCAAAGCATTCATGATCCAAAACATACACACACATACACACACACACACACACACACTGAACAAGTCTAACCAATTGTATATTTCAAAAACAAGTCAAAACAGTTTAGTGAGCATACATTAACACTTGTATCCCTTGTTATGGCCAAATCACATTGTACTTGCACATGTATCAAAAGTAGCAAAGAATTTGCGTGTTGTGTGTGAAAACATAGCAAGAGTACATAAATGTCTCATATTATGACGATTTGAGATATGAGAAAATCAATTTCACTCACACACAATCATAACGGCTTGATGGGGACTATCACCTTTGAGGTACATCATATAACTCCCACATCTCTTAGAAACACACTTGCAACCATATTCAAAAGCATTTTGATTCTTTTTGCTTTTGATTTTCTTTGCATATTTTTCATTTTGAGCATATTATGCATGGGCATAGAAGAGAGAGAAAAGAAATACCCAATTATGTAAGCTTAAACATAAATTTTGCTATGCCGAAGCATACATATGTTATTCATAATTAGCGGGCTTTAGTGGTGAGATGGTTATTTATGCCTTTCTCTTTGGATTTTTTAGTTCTTCCCGTCAAAAAGAGTGATATGAGTGTTAAGTACAAGAGATTACTTAATCGTACTCATCACAAACACGAGCCGCAAATCTCATTTACTTAGTTGTGCATTAAGATGCTCATCTAAGCTACAAAAGATACAAAGTTTAGAAAACTTTGTTTCAATGGCCATCCAAGGTACACAAGTACTAATGTACACAAACACATTGTTTTTGTATTTTTTTGGTTTTTCAATTTTTTTTTTTAAATTTTTATTTCTATGAAAAACAAAATAAAGCAAAACTGGAAAAAAAAAAAAAACATGTTGAACAAAACATAACAAAAACTGGACTGACTCAAAAAAAGAAAGCAAAACACACAAGTAATGCATAAACAAAGAAAGAGAGAGAGAGTGTGACTAAATCACTTAGAGCCTCTTTCCATCCACACATTGGAAGAACCTTTCCGTTTGGCAAACCCTTGATCCAATGATGAGGGGGAAGAATTGAAACCATTCAAGTTTGAAAGGAACATGAGGGCCTTAAGAAGATCTCCAAAAGGAGCAAAAGAGGATGAAAACTGATTCTGGTCTCCAGATGAGACCATACTATTGCTTTGTTGAGTGGCTAACCACTTGTAGCAATTAGGTCAAGTATGTCCTGAAGCTCCATAGTGATGACAGAGATGCTACTTCTTCTATTTAGACTTTTGATTATTTTCCTTCTTAGTCCTAGGGTTTCTAGTCTCTTGTTATCAAGCTTAAAGGGTGCTCCTAAGATAGATTTTCCTTGTCTATGTTCTCACTAGCTAAAACAATTTCAACATCATTATTCTTAAAATTAACATTATTAGCAGGAGAGACAAACACAGTAGTACTATAAGAAGCAATATTAGGAGAAGAGAAATCATACCCTAAACTAGTTCTATCAGAAGTAGATTTCTTAAAACTAAACATCTCATCAAGCTTTGCATTGGAAGTCCTCTCTAATTGAGCTCTACTTCAAGCTTTTTGGTCCTTTCAGCCAAGAAATTGTTCTCAAACCTCAGTGCTTCAATAGTCTGGTTAGCTTCGTCAAACTTTGTGGAGAGCTCCTCTAGATCTAGCTCAACATCGCTCAACTTCTTGGTGGCCAACCTATACAGTTTCTCATCCTTTTCAGAAATCTTGTACAATTTTACATAGGCTGAATGGATATCTCTTGATTGTCCATTTTCTTAAACTTAGGGTCCACCAAGTCTTATTCATCATCTACTGTTTCTAAAACCCCATTAGTAGAATCAACTGTAGCAGTGAAGGCATTCAAGATTCCCTTGTCATCATTGTCATCTGAATCATCCTTAGGCTCGGTGTCACTCAAGGTCACAGCATGGGCCTTGGTTTTCCCAATAGCCTTGAGATAAGTTGGACATTCTTGTTTCATATGTCCAAAACCTTGACATTCGAAGAACTTTGGTCTGGAGAGAACAGTGTACTGACTGCCTTCTTTAGCATCCTTCTTTTCTCTATCTTGGCTTTTGAACTGTGAAGAATTGGATTGTGTATGGTCCTTGTCGAATCCTTTTGCATTGGCATTCGTCATAAAATTCTTGAATTGCTTGGTGATGTAGGATTTCATCTTGAAATCTTCATCATCAGAGGACTTATCTGTATCACTGCTTTTGGCCTTTAATGCCATGCTCTTACTCTTGCTTGATTTCCCGATCCTAGTCAAACCCAATTTGTAGGTTTGCAAGTTGCTAACTAGCTCTGTCAAAGGAATTTGGTCAATATCCTTTGATTCCTCAATGGCAGTGATCTTGGCATGGAATCTCTTCAGAAGATATTTGAGCACCTTTCTTACAATCTTAGGTTCTGGAATGGTTTCCCGAAGAATAAATGCAGAGTTCACTATGTCCTTTTGCTTGGCATAGAACTTATCAAACGACTCATCCTTCTCCATCTTAATTTCTTTAAAGCTCGTGGTAAGCCTTTGAAGCTTTGAATCCTTGACAGCATTAGTCCCTTCATAGGTTGTTTGGAGGATAGTCCATGCTTCCTTAGCAATTTTAGTTGAGGATATCTTCTTGAACTCCTCATTGGTGACTGCACTAAATAAAGCATTCAATGCTCTGTTGTTGAAGTTTGCCACTTTGATCTTGGCATCATCCCAATCAATTGGCGCTTCCTTTGGCTTGGTCCAGCCAATCTCCACAGTTTGCCACACCTTCTCATCTAAAGACTGCAAGAAAGCTCCCATGCGTACTTTCCAATATGCATAGTTAGTGCCATCAAATAAAAGAGGTATAATTAGAGATTGTTCTCTATCCATGACAAACAGGGGTCAATGGATCACACAGCAAAGATTAATCAGAATGTGCTCGCTCTGATACCACTTGATAGGCCAAGAATGTATTGACCCATTTGGTAAATTAATCAATTGATTAGCCAAGTGAATTAATTAGATTCAATTACATGCAATAAGCGTGGTAGTACAAACAAATCACCAACTAAGTTAAATGATGCGGAAAATAAATTTGACATCGGTGATTTGTTTACGAATGAGGAAAACTACCGAGGCAAAATCCCACCAGGTGAATTTAAGGTCACCACTCCCGAGAATCCACTATTATCAAAACAAGTAGTTACAAGTAAAAGGAATTCCAGTACCTAATATCAACCTACAGTTGAACTCTTACCTCAATACACAATTAGACTTGCAATGTAGTGACAATCTCTCCTTGCAATGCATGGCTTCAAGTACGTGACTAACCAATCGATGCACAGATCCCAGTACGTGACTAACATACCAACTTGAGAAAGATGTTGGCTGCAAAGTTCTTTAGTTCATCTAGATGATGAAGATCAAGAAGCTCCTTGGTTACAAAACCCTTGGTGCAAAGATGCAGCAGCTTCTTCAAGAGAAAGATGAACTAGGGAAAATTGTCTCTGGTCACAATTTGAGTGAATAATCACTTTGCATCAAGTTACATCATCTTTGATGGCCCTTAAAATAATCCTTATATATGTCTAGGGTTGTAAGAAAAGAAACCATATACAAATAACTTGGATATGCATGAAAAATAGATCTGGAAATCTGAATTTCGTAATTCTCAATAGATATAGCTTTTGTCGAGAGCTGTTGAGAATTAAACATTAAACCTTGATAGATTTATCTGTTGAGATATCTATCGAGCTTTAATGAACAACATTTCTTCACTTGTTTCTTGGACATACTTGTATGGCTTCAATACTAGACTTGAACTCTTGTTTCTTAAAGTATTAAACACATCCTAGATCTACCCAATTACAAGTAAAGTGCGTTTTGTCAAAGAATTAGCCAATTCTATGTGATATATGTTCTAGCAAGTTCCACATATGTCCTAACAAATTATCTAGATCCTATGGTGCACTCCAAGATACCTCCTTGAATATTTGATCTACAGTCGCCTCACTAGGAGAAAGCCTTTATGGTTCCGAACTTTAGTCCACAAAATTTTGTAAAACTAATAGGATTCTCTCACAAAAGCTCATGGATGAGGGAGGGTTAGTCGTGGCCTTGCTTAATGGGATCTATATGTACTAGCTTGAGTCCACTTGGTACCTTTTTTCAAGGCCAAAAAAATATTTTAGCCTTGTTTGAAAATGATTACACAAATTTTATTCCTCACCGTGATTTTTCTTTAGATCAAATGGCTAAACATCACAGCTTTTCTTGTTCAGCATCTTATTAGTTGCTTTGTTCGTTTCTAGAAGTCAAACAATCTCGCAATATCTTTTCCAAAGTGGGTCAGAGAAAGAAATATTACCTCTGAAGTTTGTCCTTTTGCCCTTTTGCAAATGAAGTAGGGAATCTAGAGCACCCCAAAAACTACGGCAATTGCAACCACAACTATCACTATAACCTTCATCTTTTTCTTGTCTTTCTCTTCTTTAAGATTGACTTTCCAATAGAAAAGCAAAATTATTTTAGTAATGCAAAAAAATAGCTGGAAACAACAAAGATTATACCTTCAATGGCAAGTAAAAATATGAATTAAAAAGCAACAAAGACCATAGTGTTGGAAGTGGTAAATCAAAAGGTGCCTCTCGATATTTCATAACAGTTTGTGTCTTTTGTTTTTCCATAACTGTTTGTGTCTATTGTCATTCCATAATGCTTGTGTCTTGGAGTCTTCCACATTCTAGAATTTTCTATTATGAAACAAAGAGTCATGACAATAATGATAGCTCTTGTAACTTCACCTTATAAAAGGGGATAGACGTATGATGTGAAAGTGTGTGAGAGAAAAAGTTGTAGTGAGCTCTCAAAGCAGTAGCCTAATCTCTTTGTTTGTGAGTTTGAAGTACTCTAATAAAATTTTCATTCATCTCTTTCTTGTGAGTACTTTGTTGAATTTTAAGTCAAGGCTTTATAAAGCCAACAAAGTGGTATCAGAGCCAAGTTCTTAGAGCCTAGAGTCTTTGTCTACACCATTAGTGAAGATGTCTTCTAATATGGTGCAACCACAAATTCCTGAATTGATGAAAGAAAATTATGAGAGCTAGTAGATTCAAATGAAAGTGTTGTTTGGATCACAAGAGCTATGGGAGCCCGTCACTGATGGGTGTGTAGAACCCACAAGTGAGCAAGAAGCCACCTACAATGCAAAGCAAAAATATTTGCTCAAGGATTAGAGGAAGAAAGACAAGAAGGCACTATTTCTATTCTATCAAGGGGTGGATGGGTCAACTTTTTGAGAAAATTGCCAAAGTAGAGTCAAGTAAAGAAGCATGGGAGATTCTTGGCATTTTTTTCAAGGGTGTCGATCGTGTGAAATGAGTTCATTTGCAAACTCTTCGTGTTGATTTTGAAGTTGCTCACAAGAAAGATGGTGAAACTATTTTTGATTATTTTTCATGATTACTTGTAATTGTTAATCGTTTGAAAAGTAATGGAGAGAGTATTGAAGATGTTCGTGTGGTGGAGAAAATATTAAGATCTCTTGCAAATAAATTTGAGCATGTCATGGTGGCTATTGAAAAGTCCAAAGATTTGGAGATTCTCTCAATTGATGAACTAATGGGATCTCTTCAAGTGCATAAGCAGCATATGGAAATGATTCCAGCTCTGTTGTCATTGAGCAAGCATTAGAGTCAAAATTGACTCTAAGAGAGGAGAAGCCTAATGGCTTCTATGGAGGATATACCAATAGCAACCATGGCAAGAGTTGTGGAAGAGGAACATTCAGAGATAGATCAGCTTGTGGGCGTGGAGGTAATAGAAATGTCCAATGTTTCAGTAAGGTTGAAATTTATCAACCATCTTGTTGGCTTTATTCCGTACCAATTTGCTTGTAATTTAGCACTTAATAACCCTGTATTTAAGTGAGATTCATGTAAGGGTAGTGTGTGAAGAGAGTGTGAAGAATTGCTCAACTTTGTGTAAAGAAGCAAGGACTCGTGGCTAGGACTCACGACTGACTTGCGGCTTGCAAACCACCAACTACTGCACACGTGAGAAACATGCGGGGAGGTGAAGGGTCACGCCAGCTGTCGCACTACAGGACAAAAGTCCTAAGCTAGCCAAGCTGTTATCTCGTGACTTGAACTCGCGACTTAGACCAGTCGCGAGGCCAAGCCGCCAACCAGCCCTGTTTGGGAAAAACTGACTCTTTGTATTCCAAACACACACCACTATGTATAGAACCTTATACCCATGAAATGTAGAGAGCTTACAGAGAGAATTTTGTGAGAGAAACCCTAGAGAAAAAAAAAGATTTCCTCATCCCCAATCTTCACTAAAAGACTCTTCAAATTCCTCTAATCTCTTCCTCTCCATTGATACATCCTTGAGAGATTATTGACCAAATCCTTTTCTCATCACACCCACATCTGTGAGAAGGTATTTTGGTGCTAAGGGAAGCAGTTTAGAAGGGACCAATGGTTATTGGTTGATGCTATGGGTTATAGCGGAATCCGGTAAGCTAGAAAAGAAAAAGGTTCGGCGCAACCTCGTTGGAGCAAGAAGCTTGGAGGGCTTAGGTACCTAGGTAGATTAGGCTTGGAGGGTCTACTACTGTTCATATATCCCAACTACATTTTCCAGTGGATTATTGACTGCTTGGAGGGCGGCGGAAAGGTTTTACACTGAGGGCTTCGATTTCCTCTTCGATAACATATCGTGTGTTGTCCTTGTGTTTGCATCTCTCTTCCTTTATCTTTGCCATTTATTTTCTGTTGTGGATGTGATTATAATTGGCTTAGATTGTTTATCAATTCTGTGTTTGGCTTATGTTCATGTTCCGCACATTAATTGTTTGATAATAAGCTTGAATTGATTTTTTGTAATTTGGGGTCTAAATGTTCAAGAGTGTTTTACACACATATTGAACATCCAATTGGTATCAGAGCGGGTGCACTCTTTATGGTTTGATTACCTGAGTGCGATCCTTGACCCCTTAGCTATGGATGCAGCTGTGAAAAGTGTCATGCTGAATTGTGGTTTAGATGTTTGTGATAATGACTCTATGAGTATGTATGAAGGGTGTTCTAAAAATGAACTCTTAGAGTTAATTAAATCCAGGAAACATGCTAGGATGTTCGTTCGCATGCTGAAATACTTTGAAAAGAAGAACCACATCTTACACAATAGTTTATGTGAGTCTAACTTTTTGATTGAGAAATACAAAAGAAGAAATAGAACATTGTGTGAAAAGGTTAATAATCTGAAAAAGAGAATTCAATCTGGCAGAAGCATGGAAAATAAAGATGAATTTCTGTTTGATGGTCAAGAATGCTTGTCTCATGCTTGTCTGTTTGTGCACACCTCATTGAAGGTTTTTAATTCATGCTTATGATATCTTGACAGTGGATGCTCTCGTCATATGACAGGAGATAAATCACTGTTTAAGACTCTTAAAGAGAAAGCCTGTGATTATGTGACTTTTGGTGATGGGAGCCATGCTCAAGTTCTCGGCAGAGGGACGGTTGAAATACTAGGATTACCTCTACTAAAAGATGTGCTATACATCAAAGGATTGAAGGCGAATCTCTTAAGCATCACTCAAATATGAGATGAGGACTTTCTTGCCCAATTCTCAAAGAAGGGGTGCATAATCATTGATGAAAAAGGGATTCAAGTCTTGGAGGGAAATAGGACTATTGATAATTGCTATAGAGTAGTTCCTACGGTACCTATTTCGTGTAGAAAACTTTGGCATCACAGGTTTGGACATGCAAACTTCAAACAAGTATCTAAAGTCTCTAAACTTGAGGCAGTTGAGGGATTTCCAAAGTTTGGAAAGGTGAAGAAGACTATATGTGGAGCATGCCAAATGGGAAAACAAACAAAGGCAAGCCATCACAAGGTGAATGTGATTGCTACCTCACGGTGTTTAGAGCTTCTTCACGTTGATCTAATAAGACCTACAAGAACTGAAAGCCTAGGAGGAAAGAGATACATTATGGTGTTAGTTGATGATTTCTTAAGGTACTCTTGGGTGGAATTCCTTAGAGAGAAGTCCGAAGCATGTGAAAAATTGCAAAGACTATGCAAGAGACTGCAGAATGAAAAAGGAGTTCCCATAGTCAAAATCAGAAGTGATCATGGGAAGGAATTTGAGAATGCTAAATTTGAAGCTTTTTGTGAAGAGCATGGTATCAAGAAGGAATTTTCAGTTCCAAAGACTCCATAATAGAATGGGGTGGTTGAAAGAAAGAGCCGGGTGATTTAAGAGATGGCAAGAGTCATGCTACTCAACAAAAACATACCACAAAGGTTCTGGGCTGAAGCTGTGAACACATCATGTCACATTTGTAATAGAATCTATTTCCGAGCAGGGACAAAGAAGACGTCATATGAAATATGGAGAGAAAATAAACCTAAGGTGAAGTATTTTAGAATATTTGGGAGCACATGTTACATTTTAAATGACAGAGAAAATCCAGGAAAATTTGATGCTAAGAGTGATGAAGGAATATTCCTGGGTTACTCCACAAATAGTCGAGCTTATAGAGTGTACAACAAACGTACTAAGACGGTGATGGAGTCAATCAATGTGGTCATAGACGACACCATATCAGAAAAGGAAATTGAGGATGATGGAAAGGGGCTCAAACTCAAGAAGAATGAGGATGATGATGATATGTCTCTAAGTGATGATGCTGAGAAAGAAACACCTAGAAAGGAGTCCACACCTCCTATATCAAGAAGAGAGACTAGATCAACACAAGCAGTCTCAAGTCCACTCACACCTCCAGAAGTTCAAACTCCAATTTCTCGTGATGAGGAACTCTCAACTTCCAAGAAACCTTCATCAAGAGTGACTCTCAATCACCCATCAAGTAATATTATTGGGGATGTAAACGAGGGACTTCGTTTAAGAAAAGGACCAAGGTATAGTGCTAACCATGTGACATACAACTGTTTTCTTGCTCAATTTGAACCCAAAAAGGTAAAAGAAGCATTGAAAGATGAGAATTGGGTAAAGTCTATGCACCAAGAGCTACATCAATTTGTTAAAAATGATGTATGGGAATTGGTTCCAAGGCTTGAAGATACACATGTGATAAGCACCAAGTGAATTTTTAAGAACAAAATAAATGAAGATGGTGAAGTTGTCTGAAATAAGTCTAGATTGGTGTTTCAGGGGTATACTCAAGTGGAAGGCATAGATTTTGATAAATCGTTTGCTCTGGTAGCAAGACTAAAGTCCATTCAAATTCTCTTGTCCATAGCATGCATCATGGATTTCAAGTTGTACCAAATGGATGTGAAGAGTGCCTTCTTGAATGGTTTTCTAAATGAAGAAGTCTTTGTTGAGCAACCAAAGGGGTTTGAAGATCCTCATTTTCCGGGTCATGTGCTAAGATTGAAGAAAGCTTTGTATGGGTTAAAGCAAGCACCAAGAGTATGGTATGTGTTGTGAAATTTTAAAATACTCGCAAGTGTACGAACCGTACCGAAGTATAGTTTGACAAGTACGAGGTCGAACCCACAGGGACTTGAATAAACGTAGGAAAATTAATCAAATCTTAACCAAATTAATCCTAATCTAGTTTAATAAAAATTGGTTGTTTTGAAATTAAATAAACTAAGCAAATAATAAAATTAAGCAAATAATAAAATTAAGCAAATAGTTAAACTAAGTAAGAGATATAAAACAATAAAAAGATGTAAACAATCAAGGGAAAGGAATTAAGGTTTTGGAATCTGCCTTGTTAATTCATATCAACATATATTTATGATAATTAATTTTTCCCAACTCACTACATGATAATCTAGAAATCAATCTTGCTATCATGGAAAATATCCTCATTAAAATCCTTATTTTAAAAACCAAAAGCATGTTCTTCTTCGCTTCTTAAGTATAAAATCAAATCATCAATTGTATCCGTATCCAAACAAATCACAAGATATATCCAATTCTAAAAATCAAATCATAAATTGTATCCATTGACAGACAAATCACAAACGATATCCAATTTTATAATCAAGAACTAATAAACCAAGCATTCAATTAATTAAGACAAATCCTAAATCATGAGAAAAACATGATTGAACTCATATCTAGAATCCCATCTTAGTCAATTGATATGAAGTAAGAACAATTTAAATCATTAAAGAACAATTATTGTGGGAAAAATCAAATCACATAAATATTACTGATAATCCTTAACAAGGTTTCATCCTCAACCCTAATTATAAATTTAGCTACTCATGATAATTGAAAAAAAACACAAGAATAAAATACTAAACATTAAACTAGACAAATAAAATAGAGAAAGAAATAGTCACAGTGCTATCATGGAGAAAAGTTACAAAGAAGCCACATGCGACACTGCCTCTTGCTCCAATTTTCTGTTTTGCATCTCAGCCCTAGCACTAGCCTCTACAAATTTTGCCCTAAAAAGCCTTTAAATAGGTCAAGGAATCCTATTACAAGTTGAATTCCCGTTTGGAGAAAATTCCAGATATTTAGGCTTCATTTAACCGACTATTTTGGCCCATTTAACTTCAGAATTCGGGCTTTTGGTAAACTAAAAAGTTGTAGCCCTTTAAGTTAAATTTCCAGCCCAACTTGAATCATCTCGATTGGACATCTGAGCTGAAAGTTATGTTGAAAATACTAACTGATGTCCAGGCTGGAATCCTAATCCGAATTGGACTTGAATTTGGTGCAAATTTCCTTTGATTCCTTGCTCCAATTGGACTTAAATTTAATTGGGTTGGCCTTCCCTTGAATTCATGCCTAGCTGGATGTAAGTTGGCTTGATTCAATTGGCTTAGCTCCACTTTGCATGTAAAAACCTTGTTACCTGCAATACAAAGATATTATATAATCAGTCACAAAATAACATAAAAGTAAGGCTAAATATGTAGATATGTGAGTACTTTATTGTATATATTTCATGCACATCAGTATGATCGTCTCACCACTTACCTATTGGATCGTGGGTTCAAAAGAGGTTAAGCAGATCGAACATTGTTTGTTAAAAAGGATGAGAAATCCCTCCTTGTCGCTCAAGTGTACGTGGATGATATTGTTTTTGGATCCACAATTGATTAACTAGCTCATGATTTTTCGGAAGAAATGAAAAGGGAATTTGAAATGAGCATGGTGGGAGAGTTGAACTACTTCCTAGGGCTTCAAGTGAAACAACGGAAAGATGGAATATTCATTTCTCAAGAAAATATGTCAAAAATCTTGTCAAAAGATTTGGCCTGGACTCTAAGAAACACACTTCTACTCCCATGAGTTCCTTTGCAAAACTAAGCATAGATGCAGTCGGTGTTGACATCGATCCAACACTTTATCGAAGTATGATTGGCAGTCTTCTCTATCTCACAGCAAGTAGGCCAGATATTGCATTCAGTGTCGGGGTATGTGCACGGTTCCAAGCTGCTCCTAAAGAATCCCACTTAACAGAGTAAAGCGAATCATTCGCTATGTCAATGGCACATCTGACTATGGGATTTGGTATACAAAAGACTCGAATGAGTGTTTGGCAAGATATTCAGATGCTGACTGGGCAGGGTGCATTGATGATAGGAAAAGCACTTCTGGTGGGTGGTTCTATCTTGGAAATAACTTGGTTTCATGGATGAGCAAAAAACAAAATTCAGTATCCTTTTCAACGGCTGAAGCTGAATACATTGCAGCAGGAAGTTGTGCACAATTGTTATAAATGAGAAAGCTACTGCATGACTATGGAATTTCTCAAGACACTATGTGTGTGTTTTGTGATAACATTAGTGCCATAAACTTGTCAAAGAATCCAGTTCAGTACTCCAAATCAAAGCATATCGAGATCCGTTATCACTTCATTCGGGACTTGGTAGAGGACAAGACAGTTTGTCTAGAGTTCATCAATACTAACAATCAAAAGGCAGACATATTCACCAAACCTCTTGATGGCTTGAGGTTTGAATCCTTGCGTAAGACAATTGGTGTCGGTATTATTCCTTGAACTCAATCTTCCATGAATTCTCATTGTGTTCTTGTTTGCATTGTGTTTCTTACTTTTGTCATCATTGTTTTTATGTTATTTTTCATTGTTGTTATGTTTTTTATCAATCTTTTACTGCTTTTGTGTCAAAAATCCAAAAACACATAAAAAGTAGAAAATCCTAAAAAGTTTGATCACCTTTATTGAGTCTTGTCTCAAAGCAAGTTTTGCCTTGTACCTTTGTACTAATGGCTTTGTGCATTTAACAAGCTTAGCTTGTCTCTTATGCACTCATGTCATTGTTGAAGATATTTTGAAATATATGTGACTGTTGTAAATAGATCTTCAACCTTGTCATGAATGATTAGTGAATGGTTTTGTTGATCTTGGGACATGCATAGACTTGTATCTATATATCTTCCCACTTTTATTTTATTGCTTTACTCAAAGAACTCATCAAATGTAAATCTCCAAATGAAAAGAGATATTGAGCTGCAAAAGCCTGTCGCACATACTAGTATTTGACTAGGAAAAAGGGAAAGCGACCAAAATAAATTGTATGATGCCCAAAAAGCCAAAGGCTAACCCATCACATTGAAATATTAAAAATTTCAGGCATCGATCTCACAATGAGATATGTTTCTTTAAAAAGATCAAATGATATGTTGAAAATGGAGCCAAATGAAAAGCTTCAATGAAATGTACTCAAGTTTATGTGGAAGGTCATATATGTATACTTCTATAATTGAGATGGGTCACATCATCTAGTGCTAGTTGTGTATGCCTTGATTGAATTGATCACTGAAGCTTCACATTAGACTAAGGACTATCTCATTTTTTATACCCACACACAACACACAAGTCTATGTTCAATAAATGCCATATTCATTTGTGTGATTGTACTTGTTTAAATGTGTTTTTACAAGCTCAATCTTTGTTGATCAAACAAAAAAAGATTTTTGAGTGTTTTAGTCTATTTTTGGAAAGTATTTTGTTTTTACAAAAATGTCAAAATTTTCAAAAACAGTGTTGCCCTATTTTGATGACTCAGTTGCGGGTAGGTCCAGCCGCATGTTCCACTCGTGAGCTCACTCTGAGATTTTTTGCAGCTCACTGGCGAGTCAAGGTCTCAGTCGCAAAAAATACTTAGAAAATTTTTCAAAATTTGAGATTTTATGATTTTCACGGCTTAGTGTGGCGACTTGTTTGCGGGTGGATGGTCCAGTCGCGAGGGGTATTCAGAGATTTTCGCGGCTCATCTCGTGACTACCTCGCGGGTAGACCTTCCAGTCACAAAAAACAGTTAAAAGATTTTTTGAAAATCTTGGTTTCACAGTGTTTCGCAGCTTACCCTGGCGACTGACTGGGGACTTAATCCAATCGCGAAAAACGCGTGTTTCGCATTTTAAGGTCAGTTTTAAAAACCTTTTCAGTTTTTCCCTCGTACTTTTGTGACTGTTCAATGTTTTCCCCATTTCACTCTCACAAACACTCCGAGTATTTCTTTGAAAATGCTTCATTTCTGCATAATTTCTTCTCAAATCTTCAACAAAAAGGTATGGGTTTTCTTTTTTTCACTTCATACTTCTGATTTGAGCAGTATTGTCTTGATTTTTGAGTTGCTATTGTGGTTTGTGATCTATCATGTTCGAACATGGGTTTCTGATTTTATGGTTTTATTGTGTGTTTTTGTTGGTGTGTATTCTGATCTTCTCTATCTTGTGTACATATTGTGGTTTTGGTTGTTTACATAATCTCATTGTCATGGTTTGAACCTAAATCTCCAGTGTTTAGGGTTTTCTCCATCATCCATGTTGTGAAACTGACACATTGCTAATAATGTTTGGTGTCTTGTTTGGTTTCTCTTGTTTGTGATAAACCATGATGCGGTGTCAAAATGTCCCCATTCAAGAGATCAGCTATCAAAGGAGGTAGCAGCAAAGGGAAGGAACCTATCATTGAAATTGATGATTTCTCTCCTAGATCAAAAAGGACTCGTTTCCCATCAGGTGTGTTCGATCCTAACAAGTTCCGATCGTATGCTGCTTTTCAGACTCATGAAAATTATTTCAAAAATGCTACACCACTAATTGAAAGGGTTGTTGATCAACATTCTCTTTTTGACAGCGACATCCCTCAATGGTTTGCCTGCAAGGATTGGAATTATCTTTTCTCCGACCTTGATGATGCGTATGAGAATTTGGTAAAAGAATTTTATCCCAATGCAATTGTTGAAGGAGACGAACTTAAGTGTTGGGTTAAAGGAAAAAGTTTCTTAGTCTCTCCCACATACCTGGCAAAGATTCTTCACATCAACTGGCCAATACTTGGAAACTCACCAATTTATGATGATCTATATCTAGATGAGGACTTACTTCGGGCAGTTCTTGGAAAAGATTTGGAATTTTCCTTAAATGGGAACTCAGTCAGTGTTTCATCTCTTCCTCCAAAATTGAGGGTGCTTACGATCGTCATGTTTCACAACCTGTATCCCCTATCCAGCACAGGGTATATGAACCTCGGGCATGCACTGTTCCTTCATGATCTGATCTCTGATGTAGAGATTGACATTTATGCTTATATCTTTCATATTCTTTGCAAAACTATTCTACGAACTGAGTCAAGGATATGCATTCCTTTTTGCTATCTCATTTCGAGGATTTTGAAGCTTAAAGGGCTCCATCCTTCAGAAAATGAATTTCCTGCACAAAACCAAGTCCAATCAACATGCGCACATTCAACGCTAGCATTGGCCATAGCAAGAAGGGAATCAAGACAGAAGCTTCAGCGTCCCATAGTGGTTCGCACTCTAGCTCATTCCTCGTCGACGAGAAACTAGACTCTATTGCAGCATCTGTCCATGAGCTGAGTACAAAGATGTCCAGACTTACATCCATCGTGCTCCATCTCAACATTCGATGGGATATGAAGTTCACTTCTATCCAAGCTCAATTGGATCAAATTCAAAGAAAGCTAGAAGATGATGAGGACTAGCTATTCCATGACAAAAAGGGGGAGATGCTGTTGGCAGGGGGAGTTCAACGAAAGGGGGAGATTTCAACTAACAGGCCTTTGTTTATCGCTTTTGTCTAACTTTAGCATATTTCAGTATCCATGTTATATTTTTTAGTACTTTATATTTTCTATGTTTATACCTGGTACCTTTGTAGGTTTTTAAGGTTCTTGTTTATATATGTACCCATGTTGCTTTTGTAAGCTTTTAGGGTTTGTTTCTATGCAATTTGTAGGCTTGATAGTTTGTACCTTGATTTAGGCAGCCTTTGTGCTTTGTTAAATCAGTACTTCTAACTAAATGTTATGTATTTCCTTTTAAGTACTGTCACTCTTGTGCTCTTGTAGGATTTTATTCCTAGATGCATATACTTCATGTACTGCGCATTGGTTGAGTGTAGGTCATTCAAGTGATTTGCTTTGTGTTTATCAGCTTGAATGTCCGGATGTTCATTCCAAGTGTGAATGAGCATTGTGATCACTTGTTTATAGTGATTGCTTGTTAGTTCTTGCCATGGTTTATTGCTTTATTCCATTGTGCTTGATCGCATTGTGCTTGCTCCATATGCATTACAAGTTTTCTACATACAATGAACTTATTGTGTTGTTGTGTTTCAGGAGATACTTGTTCTTATGGTTCAAAAGCTTCACAAATTCTAGAGTTAGGTGTGAGTGAGTTTTCCAACTGTTCCCAACTCACGCGTTAAGTTTAGAGTTTGTTATAGGGTTTTCTCACGAAAATGCCAAAGGGGGAGATTGTAAGATTGAAATTTATCAACCATCTTGTTGGCTTTATTCCATGCCAATTTGCTTGTAATTTAGCACTTAGTAACCCTGTATTTAGGTGGGATTCATGTAAGGGTAGTGTGTGAAGAGAGTGTGAAGAATTGCTCAACTTTGTGCAAAGAAGCAGGGACTCGCGGCTAGGACTCGCGACTGACTTGCGACTTGCAAGCCGCCAACTGTTGCACACGTGAGAAGTATGCTGGGAGGTGAAGGGTCACACCAGCTGTCGCACTATAGGACAAAAGTCCCAGGCTGGCCAGGCCGTTATCTCATGATTTGAACTTGCGACTTAGACCAGTTGCGAGGCCAAGCCGCTATCCAGCCCTGTTTGGGAAAAACTGACTCTTCGTATTCCAAACACACACCACTATATATAGACCCTTATACCCACGAAATGTAGAGAGCTTCCAGAGAGAATTTTGTGAGAGAAACCCTAGAGAAAAAAAAGATTTCCTCATCCCCAATCTTCACTAAGAGACTCTTCAAATTCCTCTACTTTCTTCCTCTCCATTAATACATCCTTGAGAGGTTATTGACCAAATCATTTTCTCATCACACCCACATCTGTGAAAAGGTATTTTGGTGCTAAGGGAAGCAGTTTGGAAGGGACCAATGGTTATTAGTTGATGCTATGGGTTATAGCGGAATCCGGTAAGCTAGAAAGAAAAAGGCTCGGCGTAACCTCGTTGGAGAAAGAAGCTTGGAGGGCTTAGGTACCTGGGTAGATTAGGCTTGGAGGGTCTATTGTTGTTCATATATCCCAACTACATTTTCTAGTGGATTATTAACCACTTGGAAGGCGGCGGAGAGGTTTTACGCCGAGGGCTTCAATTTCCTCTGCGATAACACATCACGTGTTGTCCTTGTGTTTGCATCTCTCTTCCTTTATTTTTGCCATTTATTTTCTATTGTGGATGTGATTATAATTGGCTTAGATTATTTATCAATTATGTGTTTGGCTTATGTTCATGTTCCGCATATTAATTGTTTGATAATAAGCTTGAATTGATTTTTTGTAATTTGGGGTCTAACGTTCAAGGGTGTTTTACACACATATTGAACATTCAGTTTCAATTGCAACAAATTTGGACATTATGCATCAGACTGTTGGTACAATAAATCTAAGGAGCACAATGAACAATTTAATCTTGTTGAGGCATCAAATGTTGAAAAAGAAGAATGTACACTTCTTTTTGCATAAGAGGAGGCAAATAATTCGCAAAAGGTGTGGTATCTTGATTCTGGAGCTAGCAACCACATGAGTGGAAAAAAGGAACTCTTTGTTGAGCCTGTTGAAGGTGTTCAAGGCGATGTCTGTTTGGGAGACTCATCCAAATTGCCCATAAAAGGTAAAGGAAAAATTAGAATATGTCAAAGGAATGGTGTTTTGCAACTTATCTCCAATGTGTACTATGTGCCCAACATGAATAGCAATATTCTTAGTATTGGGCAACTCCTAAAAAAGGGGTATATTATACATATGGAAAAACTCTCTTGTTTTGAAGGATGCTGAAGGAAGGCTTGTTGCAAAAGTTCAAATGGGTCACAATCATATGTTTCCACTCCATCTTAACTCAACAATGGAGAAATGTTTCCATGGGCTTGTAAAAAATAAGTCATGGAAATGGGCATCTTCACCTTGGGCATCACAATTTCAGTGGGCTTAAACTATTATCTACATCAAGCATGGTGCATAGATTCCTTAGTATTGAAAAGCCAGAATATGTATGTGAGATATGCACTCTTGGCAAGCAACAAAGAAGTCATTTTCCAAGTGGGAGATCATGGAGAGCACCAAACCCATTAAAGCTGGTGCACATGGATATTTGCGGTCCATTTGATCCAATTTCTGTTGGAGGTAACAAATATTCCATCTCCTTTATTGATGATTTTAGCAGAAAATTATGAGTTTATGTTATCAAAGAAAAATATGCAGCTTTCACTATATTCAAAAGTTTGAAGGCACATGTTGAAGTGGAAAGTGGTTGTAAGATCAAAATACTTAGATCTGATAGAGGTGGTGATTATACCTCAAATTAATTTCAAAATTATTGCAGGAAAAATGGCATCAAGCATCAGTTTACAACTGCATACACTCCACAGCAAAATGGCATTGCAGAGAGGAAAAATCGAACAATCCTTGATATGACAAGGACCATGCTCAAAGAAAAGTGTTTGCTAAAGAATTTCTGGGCGGAAGCAATGGCATGTACAACCTATTTACTCAATCAATGGCATTCAAAAAGTGTCAAGAATATGACACCACAAGAGGCGTAGAGTGGCTATCAACCAAGTGTGTCACACTGAAGAATTTTTGGGTGTATTACATGGGCTTAAGTGCATAAGACTAACAGAAAGAAGTTGGATGATCGTGGGGAGAAGTGCATCTTCATTGGGTATAATGAGGAGTTGAAAGCTTACAAACTCTACAATCCACTTTCCAACAAAGTAGTGGTGAGTAGAGATGTCATTTTCAGTGAAGAAGAGTCTTAGGGACAAAATGACGACATCGCAAGTAAAGAGAAGCCACTTGAGTTAGAAGGGCAAGAAGAAGATGTGAATTATGAAGGTTCAGAGAGACCTTCCTCAACACCCTACTGCTATGCATCATCAACAGGCACTTCATCAATCCGAAGCCTAGGTAGCATTTCTCCATCTCTAACACCAATCAAAATGAGAGGCCTAGAAGATATCTATGCACAAACTAAAGAGACAAATGTCTTTTGTTTGTCTATCGACCATGAGCCTTTTACTTTCAAAGAAGCTATGAAAGAGAATTGTTGGAGGAATGTCATGCAAGAAGAAATTTATGCCATTAAGAAAAACAACACATGGGAATTAACTACACTTCCTCTAGGTCAAAGATCCATTGGTGTGAAATGGGTGTATAAGATTAAGCACACAGCTAATGGAAGAATTAAGCACTATAAGGCAAGACTTGTAGCTACAAGCAAAAGTATAGGGTAGACTATGAAGAAGTCTTTGCTAAAGTAGCAAGACTTGACATGGTGAGGATGTTGATTTCTCTTGCAGCAAATCATAGTTGAAAAATATACCAACTAGATGTCAAATCGGCATTCTTAAATGGCATACTTGAAGAAGAGGTGTATGTAGAGTAGCCTAAAGGTTTTGTGGTTGAAGGAGAAAAAGACAAGGTGTATCGTTTGAAGAAAGCTTTATATGGGCTAAAGCAAGCTCCTTGAGCTTGGAATTCTCGTATTGACAGCTATTTTCATGGAGTTGGTTTTGTTAAGTGTCCTTATGAGCATGCAGTCTACATCAAGAAGAATGCCCATGGTGAAATTCTTATAGCTTGCCTTTATGTAGATGATTTGTTATTCATAGGAAACAGTCAACAAATGTTCCATGAGTTTAAACAAGCTATGTTTAAGGAGTTCAAGATGACCGACTCTGGACTTATGTCATTTTTCCTTAAGATTGAGGTACGGCAGCAACCAGATGACATTTTCATATGTCAGAAAAAATATGCAAAGGAATTGCTTGACAAATTTAATATGAAAAATTGCAATGCTGTCAATACATTAGTTGCAATGGATCGAAAATTGACAAGAGAAGGAGAAGGGAAAATTATTGATCCAACTCTATTTAGGAGTTTGATTGGAAGTTTAAGGTACCTCTCAATCACAAGGCTAGACATTGTTTATAGAGTTGATCTTTTGAGCAAATAGATGGAGAAACCAAAGGAATCTCACTAGATTGTAGCAAAGAGGATCCTAAGATATATAAAAGGTACCATGGATTTTGGTCTTTTATATTCATATAATAATGATGCTGCATTATATGGATATTTAGATACTGATTAAGAAGGTGATCAAGATGAAAGGAAAAGCACTACTAGATATGTTTTCTATCTTGGATGAACAGCTTTCACTTGGATGTCCAAAAAGCAAAGTATTGTAGCTTTGTCAACATGTGAAGCTGAATATGTGGCAGCATCCTTTTCTGTTTCTGAAGCAATATGGTTGAAGAATTTATTAAAAGAATTTGATCATCCACAAGAAGAATCCATAATTATTTATGTGGGTAACAAGTCTACCATAGAACTTTCTAAAAATCTAGTTCAACATGGAAGGAGCAAACATATTGACATGAAGTATTATTTCTTGAGAGACTATGTGGAGCGGAAAGTTGTGAAGCTCTAGTATTGCAATACAGAAGAGCAAGTAGTAGACATTTTCACCAAAGCCTTACCAGTTGATAGATTCAAAATATTGAGGACAATGCTTGATGTGAAGCTGCTTTTGGTTTAAGGGGGAGTGTTGGAAGTGGTAATCCAAAAGGTGCCTCTTGATATTTCATAACAGTTTGTGTCTTTTGTTTTTCCATAACTGTTTCCGTCTATGTCATTCTATAACATTTGTCCTTGAGTCTTCCACATTCTAGAATTTTCTGTTATGAAACAAAGAGTCATGACAATAATGACAGCTCTAGTAACTTCACCCTATAAAAGGGGATAGATGTATGATGTGAAAGTGTGTGAGAGAAAACGTTTTAGTGAGCTCTCAAGGCAGTAGCCTAATATCTTTTTTTGTGAGTTTGAAGTACTCTAATAAAATTTTCATTCCTCTCTTTCTTGTGAGTACTTTGTTGAATTTTAAGTCAAGGCTTTATAAAGCCAACACATAGGCCTATTACCTTGTTCTGAAGCAGGCATTCGAATATATAAATCCTGCATATAAGCATCTTTCCCATTAGCTGCAACCTGTCTAATATCAATTACATCCCCATACCACATGGCGCAGCCACTTCCTCCATTTTTAATATCTAAGTTTGCATAAGCCGTACAGGAACAATTGTTCAAACATTTGATTCTGCATTCGTTAAGATTCATACTTCCGTTCACCCAGGAAAATGTGGTATCTGGCATTTCGAGCCCAAAATAATTAGCAAACCCAGTTTTATCTTTATCCTCGCAACTCAATTGGCTAATGCGTACACATCCCATAGATCACTCAGCTGGGTTCCATGTATCTGGTGACTTATGCTTAAATCCTTCTACACATTGACAGATAGGTGACTCACCAATGATACAATTTCCATAAGGACCACATAAATTGTTGGTGTCACATTTGTCTTTTGGTGTAGAAATGTATGTGATCCCTTTATCTACTTCGACCCATATGTAGCGCTCATATGAGGACACATTTTCGTTCGAAACTCCTCTTGAGATTACAGAATTTTTAATTAGGTGGAATATGAATTATACCTCATCGTTGTTGACGACAAAATTGTAGGTGTAAACCGGATTGTCCTTTGAGCCTGGTACACCACTGAAACCAAGGCCATTCCATGGTCCGGTCCGTAAGAACTTCTTGGTGCCTTTCTTTATGACTGATTCAGGGTAATTATGAAGTTCAACCCCCGAACTCAGTTCTCCAGGAGAGGGGTAATCTGGAGTCTGGACCCTTCCACACAGATATGCGCCATTCCAGACCAGTCTTTAAGTCCCATCCAAGCTTCATTCCTGGTAGCCAAGTATCAGAAGAATAGTCAAAGCTTTGCCACAAATATTTATCTGGGCTTTCTTCATTCTCTTCTCTTAATACTAGATTTCCTGAATCTAAAAGCTGGACTATTGGATTCCAGGCCTTTTTTGTTGAGTTTGCCGACCAAGCAACTGTTCTATTTTGGCTGAGAAGAACAAGACTACCTGAACTGTTTACCATCAACAAGCTAGTCAACGAGTCGTTTAATGGATTGAGCCAGTTTGCTACCCAAACAACCGTTCTAACTGGGATGTTGTTATACCATATTCCTATGTAACGGTTACCGGAATTACCAGGACTAAAGAACCCCAGGGCAAAGCTTCCATCTCTAGAGACCAGGGTCATGCCCACAGTGAGGGATTCGGATTTTATAATTCCGTCAGCAGCATCCAACAGTACAAAGAAGAAAAGAAGCAAACTCGAACTCAACAACAACAACACAAAAGCAACGATGTCCATTGCTTCCTGTTTATAGAGCTCTTAGCCAACATTTTAAAGTTAGGCCTATTATAATGAGCAAAGACTAAATCATGGAAGGCCATACGTTGACTCAGGCACGTGGTTGTTCTTTTGAGTATTGGTTCATTAAACAATGACCGGCTTGTTAGAAACTCCACATTTTTTTGTGAACAAAAATTTCCTGTATTTGTTACTCGTAGATGTCGCATTTTTGGAAAGGTGAGCACTAGGATTTGAAATTAAGGAAAATTATAGCACCTGTTGCACTTATTTCCACCACAGTACCATATTTGGGAATTATAATATTGTACCTGCAATGTAAATTTACATTGCAAATACAATGTAAAGGAAGAATTTCCCTATAGTAATAACATATCCTCTCCTCTTATTATTCATAATGGAGTCCACTAATTAAGAACTTAATTAGTAAATCCCATATTATGTGAGAGAAGTGAAAACATCATAGTTGCACTCCCAAAATAATCCTAAAAATAATATAGTAGGATTAAGTTAAAATTTTTGATTGAAAGACGTAAATAAAGAAAAATATTTCATAACATTTTCATAATAAATCTTAGGTGTCAAGCAATTACTAGTTATAATCTGAGTCACCATTTACATCACTTTTTTACTCCACTAGTAACAATTTGACACCTAGAATAAATATGGCTTGTCACACATTTAATTGGAAAGAAGTGCTACATCAATAACATTCTCGCAACATTTTCACAATAAATCTTAAGTGATAAGTTATTATTGGTTCTAATTCAAATTTACCACTAAAATTATTTTTTTGTCCATCAATAACAGTCATTAACAACTTACCACTTAGAATTGTTGTATAAGTATTGTGAAAATATTATGAACATAACATTTTACTTTAATTAGAAGCTAGATTTATTGTGAAAATATTATAGACATAACATTTCTCTTTAATTAGAAGCTAATTTGTTTTTGCTTTTGCATGGGAGCACGGCTAGTAGGAACTTGGACTTGGTGTGAAGTTTGATCCAAACTTATAGACAGCTGAGAGACTTGTGCATTAATTGTGCGAATTGTGAAAAATCTTATCTCATCCCTCTGCTTCAATATGATGGAATTTATTCTCACTCTCTACAATATACTAAAGTTTATTGAGAAGAATTTTTAATTTTTAATTTTTTCTAGTTTTGTCTCACCATGGCCGTATTATACTCTTTGCAAATCCCCTTAACTTTAATGAATAACGAACTTGTCACATATTATGGTAACTAAGCTAGAGATAAATACAAACTAAAGCGCCAATATTATCAAGTTCTACTAGGGACCATGATCAATAATAAGAATACAAATCCTCTGTATCACATTTTGTATTCCATTTTATGTTCCATTAATCACAATTTACCATGTATTTGTTTAACTTTCCTTATAAAATAGCAAAGTTTAAAATGGAAAAAAAAAAAAATCACATGACAAATTGTAATTGGTGGAACATAAAGTGGATTACAAAATGTGGTACAGAGAATTTGTATTCCAATAATAGACACTATAAGAAAAGTGTGCTAATTGATATCTAGCTCTTAACAACTTTGATTCCTTGTTAGAAGTTGCAGAAAAAACCTTATAGTGGAGCTCTTTTTTGGACAAAAATCCCTATCGAGAATTGACATGCAATAGCTGCTATTGACTTATATGCCTATGTTCATTGACAAAACCTTCCTCAACGTTTACCCGTGGGCCAATAATTTCCACATTTCAAAACAAAAAAAAAAAAAAAAGTATCAAGGATTTTGGTGAGCCAGGTGTATACCGGAGCTGGTATGGGTCGACACTGGGATAGGGTGACCCAGGTGGGATCTATCCAATATGATAGGTCAAACACTGATCCCTCTTATATATAAAACATTCTCATGCAAACGCTACATAAATCCATGCTATGTGCAAAAAACTGATAAAAATGAGCTTTTAAAAAAATTTGTAATAATTTTTCAATTAAATATGCCCACTTTATTCTAATAATAATTTTTTTTAAACAATCTTATTATTAAGTAGCCAAAAAATAAATTAAACCAAAACAACACATAGTTTGATTAAATTTTTAGCAAACTTGATGAGTCTAAAATTCACATACCTTGAGACAAAGAGTTTGTAGAAACAAAAAGAATGAGCAAAGTGAATTTTAGAGTGGTGTGTCATATATATACTGATAAGGGTATTTTCGTCTAGTAAGGATTTTTGTTGCTTATCCGTCCTTTGGCTTCTGACAGGCACAAGGTTTCCTTTCTCCGTCTGACTAGACACTCATAGTGACAGATGGTCCCCATCCTCACCATCCTGACAAACGAGTCACAAGACCGATCGACCATGAGCCCGTCATAATAGAAGCCCTGGGCCCGTTGTGATAAAAGCCCCGTCAGACTTTTAAAGTTCAGACCGATGGATATGCTACCTCTTAGGAAACTCGTCAGGCAACTTTAGCTTATGCTTAACAGACGATCCATACCTCACCACTTGCATACCAACAGATAGGCATGTTGGGTCCCACAATCCTCTACGTGGTCTCCACTATATGGAAAGAGAACCCTAAAATCTTAGAGCCTTAATTCCAAATCTCCCTTACAAGGAATGACTCCTACATTCAAGGGATCTTGGTTTGCTCTTTACCACTATATAAGCATCAGACCTCCTCTTCTCTAAGGTGCGTAGAAAATCCCTAGCTCTCTCACTATAGAGTTCTGGGAGATCTTTCATTCACTAACTTGACCTTCAAAGGGTCTTTGGCCGGCACCTCACCGGTGCTCTTTTGTTGGTTTCTGGTTTCTTGTTCTTCAGGTACCTATTAGAGCATTCATGGACAATCAGCTCATTGACAATTTTTGTACATCATCAGTTGACACCGTCTATGGGAAACGAGTGATTACCTATATCACCACTTTTAAGACAAAGAGTTGCATGGTCTAAATGTAATTGATAGCTACCATAAACTAGGAGATAGGGAACCCCCCCCCCCCCCCCAATGCCTTAGATAGACAAGTGCAAACCCTGACTGCGGTGGTTGAGCAGCTCATATAACGCAACCAGGAGTTGGAGCAATAGCTAAACCAGAGGAAAGAACAATGTCCTAAAGATCAGCACAATGAACTAGACAACAAAGATCAGGACCGCAGTCACTTCCCAATGGGAGATTGGCAGGAAAGGGAAGATCAGGGAGAGAGCTACATCCCCAATAGGCGAGACAAGTAGGAAGATACCGACCGATCGTCAGAACTAGAAAGCAATGCGATACATATGGTGCAAGACATGCAAATGATGAAGGAAAAGATGGACATGATGATGAGCGCCATGAAGGGACGAGTATCCACCAACCTGGATGAGCTAGTTCAGCAGACTGACTCACCCTTCACAGTGCAGATGACTTCCTTTCCCCTTCCAGCCAAGTTCTGAATACCACAGGTGGAAGTGTACAATGGATTGTGGGACCCGCTCAATCATCCGGAATCATTGAAAACCCTTATGCACCTATAAGGGGTCCTAGATGAGATCATGTGCAACGCGTTCCCCACCATGCTTATGTTGGAAATATGCATATACGCAGCGGAAAATAAACAGATCTACTTCATTCAGAATTGATAACATGCATAATGTAAGTTTCAGAATATAGAACAAGAGAGTGTACCTTGGTGCAGCGAATTTCAAAACCAAAGATGAAAAGTTCTCAGGAACACTTTCAATCTTCACTCCAATTCCACTAACGCCCAAGATGTGTGGTCTCTCAATCAGTTATTTCTTAAAAGAGAATGATAAAGTGTCCAACACTCACATACATGTATTTTCATAAACTTGTTGTGTGTCAAAATTCTGTATGTTTCTCTTCTAATAACTGGTTATCTAATTGGGCTAGCCTTTTGGGCCTTTCCAATTGGGCTAAGTAGTTAGGCCTAACATTCTGAATAACAAACCCATTAAACTTATCTCAAGGAAATATTTTGTATCTCCGTTAAGAGACTATGAATTCCATCTTGAGAATATATGTTCCATCAACACTAAATGTAGTTGCCTAACATACTGAGATTTTGACCGCTACTTATTAGTACAAAGGTACAAGGCAAAACATGCTTTGAGAAAAAACTCAACAATGTCAATCAAACTTTTTGGATTTTCTACTTTTTATGTGTTTTTGGATTTTTGACATAAAAACAAGAAAAGATTTATCAAAAGCAACAATGTAAAAACATTTAAATCAAATAGCAAACAGACAAACAATTTTCAGCTCAAACTAGCAAAAAGCACACAACCAAGCATATTCACAAAATATAGGATATATTAATGCATGAACATGTTGTAATGCTTATGCATAAGTACCCCTTTTCACCCACACGTCACATGCGTTTAGGGTGATATGCCTATAGGATTGGGTACAAGTGTTAGGGCTTTCAAACCTTCTAGTGAAGCTTTCCAAGAAGGTGGTGAATGCACCAATCATCTTCATCACATCCATCATTCCAGGATCACCATCTCGACCTCTTGATTGCTCAACAACCCAAGTCCTCTTGTCATTTCTTGGTCTTTTTGACCTCTGATCACTTGCATTCTTCAATGCTCTAAGCTTATGACAATTTGGTCTTGTGTGTCTTTGAAGTCCACAATGATGGCAAAAGTGGTTCGTTCTTGGACCTCTTTATGATCTTGGAAGTGATTTCCCTCTAGCTTCAAGTTTGACCACTGATTGGTTACGGGGCTTATTTAACACCTGTTAGTCAACCACTTTCTTCTTCTTGTCATCCTCCATTTTCTTAGGAGTAGAGGCAGCCATTACTAGTTCTTTGGTTTTCACAAACTTCACTTCCTTGGTGATTTTGACAGCTGAACTACTTTCTCCGGTATATCCCAATCCACATTTGTCAGAGAATGGTTTTTGATTAGCAAGCATTTCATTAAGCTTCTTGGAGGAGACTCGGTCTACTTTAGCATTGGCTTGAACCACCTCATGCTTAAGAAATTTTATCTTTATGTAAACTTCATTCAGCTCTCCATTCAGCATCTCTATCTCACACTTGGGCTCCTTATGTCGCACTAGGAGACTTCTATAGTCCTACTCTGCCTTCTTCATCTTTTTTACGGCTGCCTTGGCCACACGTGCATATTCTCCTGATTTCTCAAGGAGTGAATTGTAGTTTTCTTGAAGACCCTCTGCAATCTGATCTTCTTCACCATCCGATTCTTCTACAATTCCCATTGATTCCTCATCACTATGCTCCCTAAAGCTCTTGTACAAGCAAATTCAAGTCCTCTGAAGACTCAACATGAGCAATAGTCATAAAAGTGGAGTAATTCCCTTCTTCGTCACAGCTTTCCTCAGAATCAGAATTGGATGAATTCGAGTCACTAAGAGTTGTGGCATATGCCTTGCCCTTCAATTTCAAATAATTGGGACATTCTTTCTTGAAGTGTCCACGCCCGTTGCACTCGAAACAAGTGATTCCTTGTGTAGATTGGGATTCCTTTTCATCTTTCTTTTTGAATTCCTTTTTCTCCTTCTCGGAAATTTGGAATTTCCCTTTATCACCAAATTTTCCATTGTTCTTGAATTTCAAGAATTTCCGGAAATTTTTCACAAGGTATGCCACATCTTTATCGACAACATCGTCATTCGATGAATCGTAAGCTTCTACCCTTTCATTAGTTGTCTTAAGAGCAAGAGATTTGCTCTTCCTTTGTGTGGGCAATGATAGTTCATAAGTCTGAAGTGAGCCAATCAATTCTTGGACTTTGATATCATCGAGGTCCTTACACTCTTCAATCGCTGTCACCTTGGCATGGAAGCTTTCTGACAATGACCGAAGGATCTTCCTCACTATCTTAGAATCCTCCGTTTTCTCCCCCAAATTGAACTTGCCGACGACCACCTCATTCAGCTTGCTATAGAAAGAGTCAAAAGACTCGTCCTCACTCATTTTGAGCTCCTCAAACTGGGTGGTCAGCATCTGCAACTTAGCGTCTTTCACTTTCTTCGTTCCTTCATAAGTGGTCTCCAATATCTGCCATGCCTCCTTGGCAACAGTGATGTGAGAAATCTTGTGAAACTCATATGGAGAAACACCACAAAAAAATAGCATTCAAAGCTTTACTGTTAGCGTTAGTTGCTGCAAGAGCTGCCTTTTCCCAAGTGGATTTAGCGGCCTCCGGCCTAGTCCATCCTACTTCTACCGCATCCTAAACAGTATCATCAATAGAACACAAGAATGCCCTTATCCAGACTTTCCAAAAAGCATAGTTGTTACCATCAAAATATGGTGGAACATTTAAAGATTGAGACCAATCCATCTCAATACGGTGTCAAGGATCGCACTAAGGTGTTTAAACCACAAAGAGTGCACCCGCTCTAATACCAATTGAAAGTTTAAATAGTGTATAAAACACTATGAACGTTTAGACCCCCGATTACAAAAATATCAATTCAAGCTTAATGTCAAACAATATATGTGTGGAAAATGAACATAAACTAATAACAGAATTGATAAACAATCTAAACCAATTAAAATCACATCCACAATAGAAATTAAATGGCAAAGATTAAGGGAAGAGAGATGCAAACACAAGGACAACACAACGATGTGTTATCAAAGGCCCTCGACGTAAAACCTCTCCGCCGCCCTCCAAGCGGTCAATAATCTACTAGAAAATATAGTTGGGATACATGAACAATAATAGACCCTCCAAGCCTAATCTATGCAGTGTACCTAAGCCCTCTAAGCTTCTTGCTTTAACGAGGTTATGCTGAACCTTTATCTTTTCTAGCTTACCTAATTCCGCTATAGCCCATAGCATCAACCAATAACCATTGGTCCCTTCCTAACTGCTTCCCAAAGCACCAAAAAGCCTTCTCACAGATGTAGGTATGATGAGAAAAGGATTTGGCCAAGAACCTCTCAAGGCTGTAACAATGGAGAGGGTGAGAGTAGAGGAATTTGAAGAGTCTCTATGTAAAGATTGTGGATGAGTCAATCTTGTTTTTCTCTCAAAATTCTCTCTGGAAGCTCTCTACATTTTGTGGGTATAAGGGTCTATATATATTGGTGTGTGTTTGGAATGCGAAGAGTCATTTTTCCAAAACAGAACTGGCTGGCGACTTAGCCTCGCGACTTGACTGAGTCGCAAGTTCAAGCTGCGAGCTAACTGAATGGCCAGTCTAGACTTTTTGTCCTGTAGTGCTACAGCTGGCACGACGGTTCAGCTTCTTTGCATGCTTCACTTGTGTGCATCTTCTGGCGGCTTACCTGTCGCGAGCCACCCGTGAGATCTAGTCACGAGTCCCTGCTTCACTACACAATCTTAAGCATTTCTTTACACTCTCTCACACACTACCCTTACATGATTTTCACCTAAATACAGGGTTTCTAAATGCTTAATTACAAGAAAATTTGGCACGGAATAAAGTCAACATGATGGTTGATTAAATTCAACCTTACAAGCATCAAGGCCTTGACAGAGAGTTCTGAAAGGCAAGCCCGAGAACAACTCCACCACTTGAGAGAGGTAGAAAGTCATCTCGCAATTGCTCAGGAAAAGATTTCTGAATTGAACAAGGAACTGGAGCAAAAGGCTGGGGAGATGAATAGGGTCGAGCAAGCTGTGTATAATCTGGGACAAAAAGAAACTAAAGCCCATCTCAATACCTAGATCCTAGTGGTATGCCAAAGCTTCTGTCTTTGGACCTAGGTCGAGGCCTTAAATGCTGCCGGTGTAGACCTTTCTTTAGAACTAAGGAATCCAGAGAAGGTGTTTTACCCCCTAGCCATTAGAGTGCAAACATCTACTCAATCTCCTCCCAACACCACTGCTACTACACAGCCTTCCCCAGCCAAGAATCCACCTCCGAAGTCTAGCAAGTCTGCCCTTCCTACCTCTACTGTTGCAGCCAAGACTCCTTCTTTGGAGAAGGATCCTAAAGGGCAACTCTTAGAGGAGGTAGGGAAATAGAAGACACCTGAGGCACTAAGGACATAGTAAATGCTAGGCTGAAACACTATCTTGTTATATTTATTTATTTATTTTTGTGTTATGGCCTTAAGTACTATGGTCCCTTCCTTATCTTTTCTTTTTCTTTTTTCTTTTTTCTTTTTTTTTTTTTTTTGTACTGAAGTTAATGAACATTTTAACTTGTTAATGAAAAAAATTCAATTCCTGCTTTATTATATATACTTTTTCTTTTTAACTCACTACTTTGTTGCCTAGGGTATCAAATCTCTCTAGGTGTAACCATTGCCATAATAAAACTAAGAACAAGAATCTTCAAACTGAACTGCCTGAAGTTTCTTACTTAAACAAAAACTTACTAGAACATATTAAAATAAACGAACTAATCAGCCCCGAATAGATGACTCATAACCTCAAACTTAAGGCAAGCAATTCAAGGAATCTAACCCAACCTACGTTTTGTTTAACCCATAACCATTTAGGTGTTAATTTACCTAAGGCATGTGATCTGAGGAATTGAACCTGACTGAGGTTCAATTTAACCCTTAACCAGAATATTAGGCGTTAATTTACACATGGCAGGTGATCCGAGAGATCGAATCTGACTGAGGTTCCGTTAACCCATAATCGGAATATGAAAAACACTTTTAATCAAAACAAAGAATGCAACAAAGCTGATCAATACCTCGTGACTATCCATATATATAATTGTTTACAAAACATGCAACTAATAATAATATTTCCGTAAGTTATTTACATTCCATGGCCAAGGAACCACAACCCTATCTAGATCTTCCAATCGATAAGCCCCTGTTCCGACTATAGAAGTTACCTGATAAGGCCCTTCCCAATTAGGACCTAGTTTTCCTTAAGAGGGATTCTTCATATTTCTGACCACCCTTCACAAAACGAGATCTCCTGGAATGAAAACCCTGACTTTTATCCCTTTATCAAATCCTTGCCTAAGTTTCTATTGGTACTATGCTAATATGACTGTAGCTATTTCCCTTCATTCCTCGGCTAAGTCGAGATCAAGGGATAGTAGTCATTCATTGCTGCCACCAAGGAGTTGGTCAGACCTTAACGTCGGGAAACCTGTTTCTATATGGATAACTACTTCAGACCCATACGTCATGGAAAACGGGGTCTCGCCCATAGATCTTTTAAGAGTTACACGATACGTCCACAAAATATGGGGCAGCTCATCCACCCATTTTCCCTTAGCTTTTCCAATATTTTCTTTAAACCATCCACAATGACTTTGTTTGTGGCCTCTGCTTATCCATTACCTTGTGGGTACGATGGGGTGGAATGCCTATTTTTTATCCCTAAGTTGCAACAGTACCTCCGAAAGACTTTACTATAAAATTGATGCCCGTTATTCGAGAAAGAATGTTCGGAACTCCAAACCTCGTCACAATATTTCGCCACACGAATCTTTTGACATCTTGATCTCAGATGTTTGCTAGTGGTTCAGCCTCGACCCACTTGGTGAATTAATCAGTTACAACAAGGAGATATCTTTGATTCCCTATTGCCTTAGGAAAAGGCCCTACGATATCTAACCCCCACTGTGCAAAAGGCCAAGGGCTGCTTAATGGGTTCAGCACCCCCCTGGTTGATCGATGTTAGGAGCATATCTCTGACATTGATCACATTTCTTAACATATTCTTGAGAAGACTTCTACATGCTCAGCCACCAATAACCTTATGTTAAAGCTCTATAAGCAAGTGACCTACCCCCCGTATGACTACCACAAATTCCCTCATGAAACTCTTCCAGCGGTATTTCTACTGCCTTAATATGAATACACAGTAGGTACGATCCCAAATATGAGTGTTTGTATAGTTTCTGATCCTTAGATAGCCAAAACCTTGGCACCTTCCTATGAGTTCTCTCTGCCTCAGTTTTTTTCTCAGGTAATATTCCACTCTTGAGGAACGTAAACAATGGATCCATCCAACTTGGGCCCATTCGAGTAAAGTGAACTCCAACTGGAACTGGTACATCATAGGCAAGTAACGCATAATCCTCCACTAGTATAATCCTAGGAAGATTCTCCCTACTTGTGGTAGCCAAAGTTATGAGCAAATCTGTGTGAGAATTTTTACTTCGAGGAGCCTGTTTAAGCATAAAAGAATGAAAACCCCCCGACAAACGTTTAATTTTATTCAAGTACCAAAGCATCCTTAGGTCTTTAGCTTCAAATCACCCCAAACCTGCCCTACTATGAGTCTTGAATCACAATACGCCTTGATAATCTTACCTCTGAGCTTCTGCATAGCAATCAACCCTACCAATAAAGCCTTGTATTCTACCTCATTATTTGTTACTGAAAAGCTAAGCCTCAGAGACTTTTCTAAAGTAATTCCATCCGATGAGATCATCACAATTCCTATCCTTGATCCCTTCCGGTTGGCTACTCCATCCACAAATAACTGCCAAACCTACTAAACTCCCACTGAGCCCACTTTCAATGCTTCCTCGAACTTTGCTCTATCCTTTGAGTCACTTAACTCCTTAGTAAATTCTACTACCAAATCTGCCAGAACTTGGCCTTTCGTAGTGGTTCGAGGCAGATACTTAGTGTCAAATGCACTGAGCATAGTTCCCCATTTGGCCATTCTTCCTATATAATCCAACCTTCGGAGCAATGCTTGTAAGGGCAACTAGGTCAGGCGATCACATATGGGCCTAAAAGTAATGGGGCAGCTTCTTGCTAGCATGGATGATAGCAAGAATTGCCTTCTCCAGGTGGAGATACCTGACCTCGGCCTCCTAGAGGGATTTGCTAACATAGTACACTAGTTTCTGAATTCCTTCATCCACCCGTATTAAGACCAAACTCACAGCATGCTGAGCAACAGCCACATATGCATACAAAACCTCCTCTTTCTTTGACCTGGACAAGACTGGTGGATGAGCCAAATACGCTTTCAATTCTTCAAAAACCTTATACATTCCTTAGACCACGAAAAATCCTTCCATTTATGCAATAGTTGAAAGAATTGTCTACACCGCTTAGCGAACCTTGATATAAACCGATTCAAAGCTGCTGTCATCCCAATAATGCACTAAACTTCCTTTGGATTCATAGGAGGATGCAAATCGTGAATAGCCTTAATCTATTTGGGATTAACCTCAATCCCTCGATGGGTGATCATGTAGCCCAAAAACTTTCCAAGCCCTACACCAAAAGAGCACTTAGAAGCGTTTAAACGTAACTTATGCTTTCTTAAGATTACAAAAATTTCACCAAGATCTGACAAATGCTTGGACTCTTCTTTACTTTTAACCACCATGTCATCGATGTATGTCTCCACATTCTTTCCCAAGTAGCTTTCAAACATTCTAGTCACCATTCTTTGATATTTAGAATGGCATTACTCTATAGTGGTAATTTCCCATCGGGGTAAGGAAGGCTGTTTTCTCTTAGTCTGGGAGCGCCAGTAGGATTTTATGGTAGGCTTGAAAAGCATCCAGGAAACTCAACCTAGGAGATCCACACGTTGCATCAACTAATTTATCTATTCTCGGGATAGGAAACAGGTCCTTTGGATAGGCTTTGTTAAGATCTGTAAAATCCACGCACACTCTCCATTTTACCGACTTCTTCTTTACCACCACGGTATTAGCTAACCACTCAAGATAGAAGACCTTTTTGATTGCTCCCGCTTGCTTAAGCTTACGGACCTCGTCCTTTACTGCCTTGGCATGTTCTTTAAACGAACGCCGAGGTAGTTGTTTCTTTGGGATAGCCTTGGGGTTAACATTTATGTGGTGGGAGATAAACTCGAGATCAACCCCAGGTGTTTCATATGCCTTCTATGCAAAAACATCCAAATTACCATTCAGAAAGTCTACCAGCTGCTTTTTATCTTTTACTAGGAGTTGAATCCCAACTTGAAAGTATTTATCCATATCCGCATTAATGATGACCCTCTCCAACTTCTCACATGATACTGGACTATCCGAGAATGCCGGTGACCCGAGCTGTGGTTGCTACAATGTCGACACCACTTCCGAAGAGCCAATTTTAGCAACACGTTGATCAACCGCCGTTACCATACATTGTCTAGCCACTGATTGGCATCCTACTAGCTTGGCCACTCCCTCATTGGTAGGATATTTTACCTTAACATGCAACGTGGATGAGACCGCCCCCATGGAATGCAGCCACAGTATGGCCAGGATGGCTATATATGGCGAAAAAGCATCCATCACTATGAAATTCATGCTCGCCACCTTATCCCTAGTCTGCACAGGCAATTCGATAATCCCCTTCGGAATAGTAATGTTTCCATCGAACCCGATCAATGAAGCATCATATTGGTCCAAATCCTCAAGTTTGAGTCCTAGACCTTTAAATAAGTCGGGGTACATAATCTCTGCCCCACTACCTTGATCAACCATTACCCTCTTGACATCGAACTCTGCTATCCACAAGGTTACCCCTAGGGCGTCATCGTGTGGCTGTACCATTCCCAACTTGTCTTCCTCAGAAAATTCTATGATTGGCTGGGTGCCTCTTCTTCTGATCCTGCCATTTGTGGTGACACCACCATTACCCTGCTAACTACATGGGATTCTCTTCTCGGGGTCGTGAAAATAACATTTATCGTTCCTAAGGATGACCGAGGTGCGCCACTTCCCTGTGGTCCTATCACGAGTCGATTTCCTTGACTATTTGGTTGCTGCAAAAATTGCTTCAACTTACCAACTTTAATCAACTGATCAAGGAAGGCTTGCAAAGCTATACATTCCTCGGTCATATGACCTCGATCTTAGTGGTACTAACAATACAAATTCTGGTTTCTTTTACTTGGGTCTCATCCCATCTTATTTAGCCATTTGAAGTAGGGCTCATGCTTAATCTTCTCTAGCACTTGATATATCAGCTCTTTGAACACCAAGTTCACCACTTGAGGACCAGCGGTATTATGGGATGTTTAACTATAAAACTCCTTCCTCGGTCGGGAAGTCGCAAACCGGCTTGTCGAGCTATTACTTCGGTCAGTGGTGAAAAAGCCTTGGCTTTACCCTTGCTAGAGCTCTGGTTGTCCTTAACCCTTTTATGATCCTTAATCCAATCCATCAATTGATGCATACCCTAAGGCGGTTTCATGGTAAGTGACTTCCACAGGTCGGAGTGTATAGGAAGACCCACTTTGAAGGTTCATACAACGACGTCCTGAAAATCTCCATCAATTTCATTATAAATCTCCAAGTATCTATCAGAATAATTCTTCAAGGTCTCCCCTTCTCTCATCGACATCGAAAGTAAAGAGTCTAAGGGCCTAGGAACTCAGCTACATGTTACAAATCTATCCCCAAAGGCCCTTGTTAACTCCTCATAGGAATGTATTGACCCTTCTTCAAGGCTGTCAAACCACCTCATGGCAACCGGCCAAAGGCTCAAGGGAAAGACCTTACACATTAAGGCTTTATTCTTTGAGCGAATGACCATCCTTTGGTTAAAATGACTCACCCTAATGTGCTGCCTGTGAAATAAGTCCATTAAGTCCTTCAGTGCACAAAAGAAAAAGGAAAGGTGAAAGAGGATCACCCTGACGTATACATCTTGTAGGATGAATAACCCCTTTAGGTTCACCATTAACAAGGATGGAATATGAAACTAATTTAACACAGAGCATCAACAAAGAAATCCATTGATCATTAAAACCTAGCTTCCTCATTACAGCCTCCAAAAAAGACCACTTAACTCTATCATATGCTTTGCTCATGTCAAGTTTGAGAGCCATGAAGCCTTCCTTAGCTGATTTGTGATTGTGCATACTATGAAGAGTTTTAAAAGCTACCAAAATATTGTTAGATATGTTCCAATTCTTGGTAAAGGCACTTTGATATTGTGTGATAATCTTAGGTAGAATTTTCTTGAGTCTATTTGCCAAAACCTTAGAAAAATGTTTATACAAAACATTGCATAGACTAATAGGTCAAAAATCAGAAACTGATTCTGGATTATTAACCTTAGGAACAAGAGTAATGAAAGTATGATTGAGATGTTGGGGAAGAGAAGCTAAATTAAGGAAAGACAAAACAGATTGTGAGACATACGTACCTATAAGATTCCAGTAATTCTGATAGAAGAGTGGAGGCATGCCATCGGGACTAGGGGCTTTGAGAGGGGCCATTTGTTTTAAAGTAGCTTGGACTTCCTATAACATGAAATCTGCAGAAAGCATTGCATTCATCTCTGGTGTAAACAGGTTTGGAATTGTACTGATGGCCTCTTCAGGTTGACAAGCACCAGAAGTTGTGAAAAGGGCCTTGTAATATTTGTCAAGGCAGTTAGCAACATCAATAGGATTAGTAACCCATTGCCCAGTAGAATTTTTAATACCACAAATTTTATTTCTTCTAAACCTCTGAGTAGCTTTACTATGAAAATATTTTGAATTTCTATCTCCATGAACAGCCCATAGAGATCTTGATCTTTGAAACAGCATTCTGTTTTCTTTATCAAGCAACGCATTAACTTTACTCGTTAATTCCAAAACTCGATGATTAACCCCTGAACTCATAGCATCCTTCTCGGCTTGAATCAATTTTTTTCTTGCTTGTTCCAAGTCCTTCCTCACAATACCAAAACATTTTCAGCTCCATGAAGTAAGAGCTTGTCAACATTTCTCCACCTTGCTAACAACTCGAATTCCAAGATCCACATGAGTAATGTTAGTCCAAATAGCTTCAATAGTTTCGCCACAACCTCTATCTGATAACCACATCTCTTCAAATCGGAAAGGTTTGGATGGTCTAGCAAATTCTATACCATCAAGGACAATCCATATTGGAATATGATTTGAGGTACTACAATGCAAGTGATGTACTTTAGAGCCCACAAATTTAATCAACCAATCATTATTCGCCAAACATCTATCCAACCTTTCCCAAATCGAATGACCATTGGAAAAGTGCCTCCGCCAAGTATATTGAGAGCCTGAAAACCCCAAATCTATAAAGCCACACTCATCAATTGCTTCCCTAAAGAGCTGCATTTGAACTGGACTCCTTGAACTTCCTCCCAACTTTTCTGAACTACTTACAATCTCATTAAAGTCTCCAACACAGAGCCAAGGTAGATCAAAATGCCTATTTAGTAAACAGAGTAAATCCCAAGACTCCTTCCTCTTCTGTGTATCTGGTTCCCCATAAAATCTTATAAATCTCCAAGCTTCATTCGAACCCTTATCAATAATTGAGTCAATATGATTCTTAGAAAAAGATTCAACTGACAGATTGATAGAGTTTTTCCATAACATAGCTAAACCTCCTCCTCTATTCACTCTTGGAACAAAAAACAAATCGTCAAAGTGAATATCCATCTTAATTTGTTTTAGCCTTGCTTCATCTGCCCATGTTTCGGCTATAAACACGACAAAGGGATCTTTAGCCCATACTAATTCATCGAGCTCCTTCCCTGTACATAGGTTCCCAAGTCCACGACAGTTCCAAACTAATAGACTCATTGCTCTTGGCAAGGTTGCATAACAGCCTAAGCCAATTTTCATCAACTTTCAAAACTTGTAAACATTTGCTACGTAAATTTAATTGATTTCCCTCACTATCAAACACTATTCTCTTCCTATAAGACTTGTTATGCACGACTAGACTCCTTGATTTTTTCTTTCCGACCAATCGTTTCCAGGACCCTAAATTAAGAGGTATATCATCTTCATTGGACTTATTTGTCATAGGAATAGAAGTTGTATTCACATTGGATGCCTTAGCCATCTCCACAACATTGATATCTAATTCATTTTTATCCAAATTATCAGATAAAGTCTTTGAAGATAAGGAAGTCACAGGAATAGAGGTTGTACTAGCTTATAACCCGTGCAAATGCACATGATTTTTATAATTGTGCTGTTTTTTGTTTATAGCATCATCAAAGGTACACTTCTTTTTTTATATAACATCATCAAAAGTAAATAATACTTCATCATAATAATATATATTAACATAATTTGAATAACAGGAAAAAAATTAAACTTACAATAGAAGAAAACAAAAACCTTTCTTCATAACATCATAAAAATTTAGATTCATAGCTCAAAATAACATTTATAATCCTAAAATAAACCAAAAGTCAAATAGTTTAACCCTTTATTTATGGACTTCATGCTTTCTCTGTTAAAAGTCTTTATGGGTCTAATGTTGTAAGCAACCAAGCCATTGAGGACCTTTTTGCATACCTGGACATATCAGAAGATTCAGAACAAAATGTTAATGTTAAATTGATTCCAAATGAAGATCACATACAAATGCGAAATTAGTTCTACCATCTAAAATCTAGATCACATGAATGAGTGTTAGATAGCTCTTATCATTTCTTTTTCCTTTAAACATGTCTAATAAAAATTTCTAAATCAAAATTTTACTTATAAAACAAAATCCAATAAAAAAAAAAAAAAACATAGGAAAGTATCTATTAGAATATAATCATATTTTTCTTATCTTTTAATAAGATGTTGCCGAATTTCCATGGAAGATCATAGAGTAAAAAAAAAAAAAGGTAAAAACCCAAGTAGAAGATACTAAAATTGATATGGGTAATGTATATGTATGTTCAGCTGTTTACCAATTGTAACGCATCTGCCTACTACCATAAAAAAAATTAATAATAATAAAAATAAATAAATTGTAAATCATTTATGGTAGTGATGTAACACAAAGGAGAATTGAATGACTTCAACAATTTCAGTATCAATCTACAATCTAAGAGAAAATTCAACCAATGTCAGTTGGAGAATTCATTTGGGCATTAATACTATTGTAACTTGCACCATGAGCTTAAGAAAAAACAATCATTTTTATGGTAAGCATTAAATGCAGTTTGTAATCGTTTTCTTGCCCGCTAAAAGGAGGTAATTGAAAGAAATTTTAGAAAATACATAGAACTGGAAGTCTAATGAAAAAATTAAAATAAATACCTTCATCCTCCAATCTGACAACAGTAAATTATCACGTTTTAAATTCCCCAAAATTTATAAGATCTAAAAAAGAAAAAAGAAAAGATTAGAAACTAAAATTTATGCTTCGTTGCTATTTATAGGCTGCAACATATGTAAAGTTTGACCACTCTTTTAACTATTTATAAGATGCAAATGCCCCATAGTTACAAAAAAGCAATAAACAATTTTTTTTGTTACAAAAAATGTTGAATTCATGCAGTTAGCCTATATTGATGTAGCTGATTTCCAAAAAAAAATTTCAAATGAGTAGGATGCACAAACGTATATAATTTCTTAGTGGACTAAAACACCAGCCAAAGCCCCAAAATGGTCATATCATCCGCAACAAACAAATGTCTTAACAACCAACCACAAATCCACAACTACCCAAAGTTTACCAACCACAAACCAACATAAATTCATTGGGAAAGTGTTTGAAATAATAATAATAAATAGAGAAAAACTCACCTTATATAAGGCTATAACCGGCATAAGTAACGTTTGGGATTGTTGGGGAGAGAAAGAGCCAAGAGATGGGGAGAGTGTGGCAGGAGGCGGTCTTAAGATTTCTCTCTCTCTCTCTCACTCTCTCTGTCTGCCTTATGGGGTTTCCCTTTGCAATTTTGGTGGTATGAAGGTGGTAGGAAAATGGTTATTGGCTGAAGGTTGGCTTTACAGTGGTGGTGGCACTACATCCATAACTATCTCAAATAATATCATTGTCCCTCTAGTAGCCAAGATTTTCACGACTTCAAAGCTATTAGGAAATACAATTTCTTGGCTCATTGGGATTCAGCTAGATATGCCAATGAGCTTAAGGAACAAATAAAAAATAATTATTAGAATAATATTGTACCTGTTTTGTAGAAAAGAAGTACATGAATAGAGCATCTTTGCAGTTTTTTTAATGTAAACTATCAAAAAATTTTGATTAAGACCTTTGACTGTATTCTACAGTGTGAAACTCAAAGAATAAGAGGTGTCCTCCAACCAAACATGGTCTACTAAATGAATTACATGCAAAACCTGTCAACTTAATAGCAACTACACTCATTGTTCTGTTAATGAAAATTCACACACCGGCAACCATAAAGCTATAACAACAAAATATTTTGTCTGCAATTGTCTACCATTAAAACAAAAGTTTAAAGTACCTAACCCTGGTAATTATGCAGATAGGGTGAGAGTCAATAAAAATTTGATAGAAAAAAAACATATAAAAAACAGAACAAAACAATAACCTTTTTGTAACTCTTCAGCCATTGTTCTTATATGGCAGTTATAGGATTCTCTCTCAGCACATCGGTCTCTTTCAATTTAACAGTTTTTTTTTTTCTTTAAACTATGTGCACAGTAAATAGATAAATTTGAAAGCCCTCAAATAGTGCAAAATGCGGTATTTTGGAACTTTTAAACTGGACACATGCTAGAATTTTCAGGGGTGTTTTTTTCCTGTGTTGCAACAACCTTGCTTAATGACTTCATGCTTCATCTCTGAATCTTGTTGGTCCAAAGTTATCAACAACCACGATTTTGAACATTTCGTTTAATCTCATAATTTCTTTACCTACAATAGAATGTTAATAATTCAATAGCTGAAATAACAAAAGGCTTAGAAAGAGTACTTGGCTATTAAGGATCACACTACACACCCACTTTAAACCACTGAAAGTAGAATCCCAGGTTTGTTGTTCTAATTTTCCTCTTTTTAACACTGGATTTGCACTTCACTTTTGATCATCAAGGAAAAAAAAATAGCAATGTTACAATGCTTATAATTTTCATGTGACATTGACAAACTTTGTGAAAAATTAGGAAGTTGAGAAAGTATTGGTTTCATAAGTAGTTTAGCTTCTTTTATATAAAGACATACCTCCCACATAATGCAAAGACCAAATAACATGCAAAGAAAAGGCACCACTGACATTATATTAGTAAATAAGATTCAGTAAACGAACTCCAAAATGCAACCACCACAAAACAGGTTCCAAAAAAATAACAAATAGCTATATAACATCATAAATACAATTGATCTACTTATAGAAGAGGATTCTTTTGCACACAGAAATAACCATTGATTAAAATGCACCAGAGAAATGAACAAACAAAATCTGAAATTACTAAAGGATCAAACCTCATCCAATCAACCAAAACTAAATCAAGAACAAAAAAAGAGTCAAGTAGGTATCTAACTGGAAAATAGTGTTCATGAAAAATACTGATTTTACACCAAATAAAAATTTTATTCTTTGTAATAGGTGCAGATTATTAAACTTGTCAAAAATTGATTTTACATAAAATATTAATAAGTTGTAGAATCTTATATGTTTTCTCAAGGTTGTTCAGCACCAACTTGTCTTGTCATCTTGCTCTAGTGAGTCAGGTTGAATACCTCCAACTCAAGCCTCATCATAGCCATCAATGATATTCTACACATTCCTATAGGCAGCTCTCATACCTACATAATACTCAACAAAGACTAAAAAACTTAATTAAAAATTCCAAAAGAAGAAGAAGCTACTTCTTTTTATTTCTCCCAAAATTTTATAATTTTGTGGTTCTATTAGGCAAAGTTAGAAAACCTAAGAATGAATATGTATAACACAAAATGAGGAAATTAGTAGAGATGAAAAAATAAAAAAATTACAGCAACTAAACTAATTTATGAAAATTACAAATGACAAATTTCTCTAATGAGTCCAAATAGAAATTCTCCATCAAATGAATAATACCCTTCATTCTTCATCACACCTACACTTGAATTAGAGTTTAGAAGCAAATGATGACCAGGCATGAATTTATTTTGTTTTCAAAAGCCTTAAAATTTTTGTCTTTGATAAGTGAGTCACATTAAGAATATTGATGAAGATATATACATTAATCAAGTTAATAATTCCTTTTTTATTTTCCTCAAGAAACAAAGTAGAAATAGATAATGACTCCTAAGTCATAACATAGATGATTCTGATATAATTGAAGATTGAGAGGCAAGAATTTTTGCAAAAAATAGGAAGGGCAAAGTCTACTCAAGTTTTGTAATTCCGTCAATAACCAATGGTAATTGTTTTCATTACTAAATTCTTAATCAAGTTGTAAAGTAATAGCATCTTCAGCTGCAAAACGTTATTTTAGGACTTCTACAATTGAATATTAAACATATAACCACAACACAATGCTACAAATGCCAAAAGGACTTCACTTTCCACCAAACATAAAGAATGCCTTTGTTACCAAAGAGTTGTAGGGCCGTTATATCCTAAATATTAATTACTAAGGCAGGTATCAATTATGCAGAGGATTCAAGGGATAACACTAACAACTTAAACAAATTTTTTTTTTTCAATCCACATACTAATCTATGAATTTCTTATATGGAGCTATACCATCTACCTAAAGTTTAATGTAAACAATGTGTTGGGTTCTAAGACTTTAGGTTAAAATGTATTAGAACTTCAATTTGTAATGTTGGCAAACTATGATCAAAACGTTTAGTCTTGTTTTAGACTTGCTCAAAGTATGTTTAAAGTATAAAGTTGGAATTGAGTGTACTACAGGATTTACTGTGTAAATCTATTTGGCTCAATCGATCGAAGTTCATGCAGATTGTTTTTCTGCAGAATATTCCAACTCAGCCCAAGCCTGTTTGACATGTAGGGTTTTATGTTTTTCCTTAAGTATATAAGGAGAAACCCTAGCCACGTTTAAAGGTTGCTCTTTATGCTGTGTGTGTGAATCTTTTATGAGATCTAGAGGTGTTTTCCTTCACACACACTTAGGGTTATCAAGATCTAGATTGATGTCGAAAGCTTGATGATCAATTCAGTTGCAGATTCAAGAGCTTAAAGATATACAAGCAGGAGTGCTTGTGCTTGCTGGGAATCCATGAAAGAAGTAGTCTGTGGACTCAAAGCTATCACGTGGTTGTGGTAGTAAGTTTCCTACTTAAGGTAGCAATAGGATGTTAGTAGTCTAAGTCGCTATTGTGTAAACTTCAATTCTTTCATAGTGGATTTGTTTTACCTTGAGGATAGCTAGGTTAAATCCTCCCCAGGTTTTTTACCGGTTTGGTTTTCCTAGGTTATCATATTGTTGTGTTATTTATTTTCTGCAATTTACAATGATATGATATATTTGTGTTAACCTAGATCTGTTTAATTTGACTAAGTAATCACTTGGCTAATTAACTAGGTTAATATGGTTGTGTTTTAAGGGGTCTAAAAAAAAAACACAATGTGTGTGTTTTCTTTAAGCAGCATTCATATTCCTTTAGTTATCTAATCAAAAGTTTCAAAAATGTGAACTTTTATAAAGCATTGAGTTTAATGCTAGAATTAAATGAATTCGAAATTTAGAGATAGACGAAAAAAAAATCTAACAAAAAAAATGCCAAAAAAAAAAAACCCAAATCTAACCAAAATACAATAATCAAGAAAACATAAATCAATTCAAATTTCAGGGGCAAACGAAAAAAAGTACAAATCTAACAAAAATCAGCCAAAAAAAAAAAAAAAAAACAAAACAAAATCTAACCAATACAATAATCGACAAAACAGAACTCAAGAAATTGAAAAAAAATAAAATAAATGGGAGATTAGAGTAACAGGTAGCCAAACCTTTAACCTTGATTGAGTAATTCCTTTTGTAGAAAACCTAATGGCTTTATCTGGCATCGAAAATCAATATTCTGTGAATGGAGAAAAAGGCTGAATAGAAAGGAAAGATTAATTAGGAAGATAGAATATAATTATATCAACAATAGTGAATGGTATAGAAAGAATAATGTTAGGTTCTAAGGATTTAGGATCTAAATGTTTTAGAACTTCAATATGTAATGCTAGCAAACCATGATCAAAACATAGAGTCTAGATTTAGGCTACTCAAAGTATGTTTATTGTAAAGTTGGAATCGAGTAATTGCAAAAAATTGCTGTTCACTTTCTGCAAGGCTTGATCAATCAAAAATTAGACTCGATCGATCGAAGCTCGTGCAAATTGTTTTTCTACATAATTTTCCAACTTAGCCCAAGCCCATATGACGTATAGGGTTTTATGTTTTGCCTTAAGTATAAAAGGAAAACCCCTAACCACGTTTTGATGTTGTTGTTTATGCTGTGTGTATGAATCTCTTGTGAGATCTAGAGGTGTTTGCCTTCATACATACTTAGAGTTATCAAGATCAAGATTGATGTTGAGAGCTTGGTGATCGTTTCAGTTATTGCATAAAGAACTTAAAGAAAAACACAAGTGGGAGTACTTGTGGTTGCTGTGAATCCAAGAAAGAAGTAGTCCGTGGACTCGAAGCTGTCACATGGTCGTGGTAGTAAGTTTTCTACTCGAGGTAGCAATAGGATGTTAGTGGTCTAAGTTGCTATTGTAAAACTTCAATTCTTTCATAGTGGATCTGTTTTACCTTGAGGATAGCTAGGTTAAATCCTCCCTAGGTTTTTTACTAGTTTGGTTTTCCTGGGTCATCATATCATTTGTTCTTTATATTTTCCGCATTGTTGACATGATATGATATACTTGTGTTAACCTAATTTTTGAATAATTTACCTAGGTAATCACTTGGCTAAATATCTAAGTTAATCAACTGGTGTTTTAAGGGGTCTAAAAACGTACAAATAATAAGGCACAAACTATGTAAGATCAGAAATTAAGAATGGAACCTTTCTTGTTACAGGGAAGGAGCAAAAAGTGGGAGAAGATGGAATTGTAGGTGACAATTTCTTTCTTTTTCTCTTGAGAAACAAATACAATGAATTTCGTAAATGATCACTCAAAACCAAACCAATCTAATTCAAGCCAGAACTAACACAAAAATAATTTAAAATGTAAAAAATAAACAACAGGCCAAATTACCTATCAGAGGCATGCTAATGGAAGCCTAACCCAAAACCAAATCTAAATATAACTAAATCTAAACCAATCCAACCAAGAAATTCAAACCTAAATCATATTCAATCCCCAGATTTTAAAACGAAAAGGAAAAAAAAATAAAAATAAAAATAACTTCACCAATTACGGTATATGGCTTGTCTCTGTATGCCTTACGGACTCTATCTGGTGCATGCTATTCCGGCAGGAAAAGCCTAAAATAAGATTGAAGAAGGAAAATAAATGTTAGAAATGGAAATACCCATTGATTTCAATCTTACAATCTCAATGATTTAGTGATTTCTTTAATCTTAAAAAACAAAAACAAACAAACAAACAAACAAACAAACAAAACAAACAAACAAAACAAAAGCAAAAATCTAGAATTGAGGGAACAAACATTTTGATAGAAAACCCAAAAGCCCAAAACAAAAGCAAATATCTAAAATTGAGGAAACAATGGTAGAAAAAGAATTTCCGATAAACATTACAATAATTACAGGCTTAGAACCAAATTACATAGGCCAATTCCACATACATATACTTAAATAAAACCACAATATTTAAAAATAAAACCAAATTTCCAAAGAACTAAACTATAAAAATTATATCTTAACCAAATATTGATATCACAATTCACAACAAAATTTAAAAGAAATCTGTAAATAGCATTGTACGTGCATAAACAATTGGGTTCCACACATCCAATCCAAAGTTCAGTTTAAGCATTTCTTCAAACACTGGTGTTCCAATAATAATTTTCTAGAATTGAAAACCCAAAAAGGAAAAAAAAAAAAATGAAACAATGGTGTTCCAATACCAAAAAGAGAGGGAGAAAGAGTAGGTACTGTTGTCCATGATGCACCTTTCTTCATATTCATTTGGCCAATTTAAAGCATTCTCAAAGTCTATATATGTCCATGGGTATCATCTTTTCAGGATAATAAGGAAGATTTGAAGCATTTTCATGCATTCAGTTGAGATTGGTGAAAGTTCGATTGCCTTTCAATTTTGTTAATATCAATTAAAACATGGTGAGATTGGTCAAAGTTTTGCTCAAGGCAACTTGTATTTCAAATTTTGAAAACCAATCCATTTATGAATGATCTTAAGCATTCTCACAAAATAATAACAATAAAGAAACAAATCATGATTTTTTTTGTTAAAAAAAAAAAAAATTGCCTGAAGAGTTTGTGTGTTTCTAAAAGAAAACAAATTTCTTCAATAATTAATCAATGCTCCATATTTAAAAAATGCCAGTACCTAGGAGGCAAGGACCATTAGCATTGCACATAGGAGGCAGGGACCATTTATTTACTCCTACAAGACCACGCTCCTTATTTCCCTTCCACTGCCATATATTAAGAATTTTAGAACAAAACAAAAATTAGTAATTTTATCAAACAAATTGTGTATAAAAAATTAAGTTGCTCTATTAGCAGAATTAGAAAAAAATAGATGCTAGCAATTAAAGATAAAGTAACTAAGGCCCTGTTTGGTTTTTTTTTTTGTTCACTCATTACTCATTACTCAATTTTTATCACTCATCACTCATCACTGATAACTCATCACTCTTCACTCAAAAATACTCAAATTTCTATAACTCAGTTTGTGGGCTGTTTGGATGATACATTTCAGTGAATTTTTCAATTCAATTACTCACCTTTATGTCATTCACTGGTCCTACAAAAATCACTTCCCAACATTGTTGCACAGAACGGTCACAAGCCCATCCCGCGTTGGCTCTCTCTTTTCTCTCTTCACGACCTTTCCACAACAAAAGCACTCTTTCCACAACTTCAACACTCTCTTAGCACACAGCAACATCTCCACTCTCTCACCACTGATCTTGAGATTTCTGCCCCTCACTTCTCCACCTCCACTGCGTTAGATCCCTCCCTCATATCGAACTCCAGAAACCCACATGAAGGAATCCCAGACTTCCAACTCTGAACACAACCCAGTTATTGTGGGTTGCTCATCTTTCTCACCTTCAACTGTGCTACCCATCGCGGCACTGTGGGTCTGTTGAAGAGAAATTTATTAGCCCTCTGTTGGTACGGTCTTACTTCTCCCCATTTTCATGATTTTGTCTATATATTTAATATTTAAACTTGAACGGTTTAGACCCCTAAAACTATAACCAGATTGTGTAGCCTAGATTAATTAGCCAAGTTGTTACTTAGTCAAATTAAGCAATTCTAGGTTAAAACAATCACAAAATCATATCATGCATATAAACATATAAAGCAGTGGAAATAATAAAGAACACAGTGATATGATCACCCAGGAAACCACACGGAAAAACCTGGGGAGGATTTTACCCACCGATCCTCAAGGCAAAACGGAATCTACTAAGAAAGAATTGAAGTTTTTACAAAAGGACTTACAAGCTCCCCGCTTGACTTCCTAATGCTACCCACCAGTAGTAACTTCCTGACACGACCACGCGCAGGCTCCGAGTCCACGGACTACTTCTTTCTTTGTATTCCTTCAATCAGCTACAAGCATCCATGCTTGATTATCTTTAAGTTTCAAAGGCAACAACCAAGTTGATCATCAAGATGTTGATGTAATCTCAATCTTGAATACCCTAAGCTTTGTGTAAAGGAAAGCTCCTCTAAATCTCACAAGAGATTTACACAAAACCGCAATGAATGAGCAACAATACAACTTGTGCAACTCTCAAAAACGTAGCTAGGGTTTGCCTTATATACCTAGGGCAAAAACATAAAACCCTAAACGTTTAAAGAGTTAGGGCTGAGTTGGAATTCTGCAGAAAAACGCATCTGGGCCGACTTTCGATCGATCGAGTCTAACCTTCGATCGATCGAGCCAGGCCGAGAAGCCCCAATGCTTCTGCAGTCACTCGATTCCAACTTTACAATATTTAACCAACATTGAGCAAGCCTAAACTAGACTAAATACATTGTTTTGATCATGGTTTGCCAACATTACAAATTAGAGTTCTAAATACATAAAATCCTAAGACCTTAGAACCTAACAAACTCCCCCTTTGGCAATCCATGACAAAACACAAATTAAAAGCTCAAAGTTTACAAGTAAATAGCCCTTTACAAAATAATGCTCATAAAGCAAAAGTTCAGCCTAACTACTATCCATCGGTTGCAAGTGTAGACAGCAGCTTTGTTGAATCAACCTGTATATTCCTGAAATACTCAACAAACACATAAACGCATGTGTGGCAGGAAATAGTATATAAACAGGTATAATATTCTTGTAAGATTCACACAACACAAAATAAAGAAATATATCAATGAAGCAACTCATAAATATAAATCAATAAGCAGTGAATCATAAAGACAACAAGAATCAAAAGAAACATGTATATCAATATATCAATCAATGTTACTCCCCCTAACATGAATATCCCCAAAAATGATATACAAAGTGAAGCACCTAGATACAATCTAATAAACTCCACAAACTAACAAACATATCCCATGCGAATCAAAAAAAATATCTCCCCCTATCAACAAGAAATATCTCCTCTACAAACAAAAATCTCCTCTACAAGTCAAAACACTACTCCCCCTTTTTGTGACGGAATGCCAAAGGGCATTATAGACCATCATCAAAAGGAGGTGGTGAGGAAGAACGAAGATGCGCCAAATTCGCTCGCAGAGCACGAATCTCATCGAACAGATCCACCAAAAGCTGACCATGAGCCGCCTGAACGGTCATGACAGTCTCCAGAGTACGATGAACATCGAAGTCAGCCGCAGGAGGTGGAGGAACAGCAGCAGCACCTACTGGATCTGGAACAGCCTCACCAGCAGGACCTGTAGAAGAAGAAGGAGGAGGAGCGCTACTAGAGGGATCAGACCTAGGGTGTTTAGAACCAGCTCGAAGATGAGCGGCCCTCTGTCTAAGAAAAGATGCACCTATAGAACCAATAACATGAACAAGCTTAGAAGCAGGGAAATCCTCTAAACCTAGATAAAGTAAAATCCTATGAATGAAAATAGGATGGACAAGGGCATGGGCAGTAGATGAACTCCTATAAACTTCGTTCAAAAAACGAAGAAAAAGATGGGGAAAACTAATAGGAGCATCTGTAACAAGAGCATACAGAAAAACACACCTCTCAAGAGGAATGGTGTGCAGATGAGAAATGGGCCAGAGTGAATGATAGGCTATCCTAAAGAATAGATAGGTAGTCTCAGGAAGCTCAGCGGTGGTGATCCTAGGATCAGAACCCCACTGGATAGAAGATCCAGTGATGTAAGACATGACATCACTCAGCTCAGGTGACTCAACATAGGGATAGACAGGATCCCTAACCAACGGTACCTCTAGAGCATCAGCCACTACCTGAGGAGTAATGGTGTACTCTACACCTCGTATCCAACTCCTAACAAGAGTGTTGGAATCATAGATGTGGATAGAGAGGTTCGAGAAGAACTCTCTAATCAAGAGAACCGGAGGTGGAGGGTCAGACACAGCTAACAAAGGCAACCAACCCCTACGCTCAAAGTTTGCCCTAATGGCAGGATCAACCTCATCTAAAAGAACAGAACGCTTAGCCCAAACCTTTCTCTTAAGGTTTAAAGTCTCAAAGATCTCTTGGTTTTTCTCACGGGGGAACCGTTCACTATCAAAAGAAGGAGGGGAAGGAGTAGGAGTGGGGATGGTCCTACGAGCTCTAGTCTTCCTAGGCATGGTGCTAAGGAAATGACAGAGACACAAAGAGAAAACCAAAAAGAACAGAAAATAAAACCAAGAGCAGACTGCAAGTTAGCACAAAAAAAATATAGAATAAAAAACTATATGATGCATGAATCATTAATAATGTTATGATGCATGAACTAATGCAGTAACCAGGATCAAATTAAGTTCAATTTTCACAAAATTGGTTTGAACATAGAGTTTCTTAACAAAAAAACCCCAAAAATGAGAACCACTTGAAAATTTTTGCATCAAATTGATGAATCAATCATTACACACTATTGGAAACAGTTTATAATAATCAATTACATCAATTACACAAGCCAATTTCATCAATTAAACCCAATTTCACAAAAAGCCCCAATACGGATCAATTATAAACCCTAGAAATTTAAGTTTTCCACAAAACACAAAATTGATCAAATTAATCAATCAAGAACATGTCTATAGGGTGTCCCCAACAAAACCCATTGATCAATTCCATATGATTAGGTCCGAATCATCAAAAATCCCAAAAAGAAAAGTCTGAAAATTTTACCCTCGAATGCATGAAAAAATGCATGAAAACATGAAAATAAATTGAAAAAGAAGGGTAAAGTAGACATACCGGCTTGAGGAGAGAGAGATTATGCAAAAATTTCGGAAGAAAACGACAAAAACTTGAAGAATTGGTCTTGCCTCGTCGGAGAGAGAAAAAGAAAAGTTTTTGAAAAAGTTTTGATACTTTGAAAAAGTCAGATTTCCCTTTTTAAAAAGCTTCTTCACGATGTTCGATCGATCGAAAATTACATTCGATCGATCGAATGTGACAGTCATTTTAGCACATTCTGAGGCACTTTTTCGATCGATCGAAAATCAGGTTAGATCGATCGAAATAGGCAGAGACACACTGAATTTTGGGGAAAAACACAGTTTTGAAAAAATTGCTAACCCAATTTTGAAACAACTCCTCAAAGCATTTGAACAATGAATACAAAATGCATGAGTATGAGATGGAATGCATCTTCAAAAACCCAAAATTTTAAACCCAATTCTCAGACACAATTTTCAATCATCTTCCAAATTAATTTTCTCAGGCAACAAGTATGTTGTACACAAATCTCAAGATATTTTTCAAACTTGGTTGGTCAGACCAAGAACACACACACTAGCATGTACAGTGTTTAACAAAGAGTAACTTGTGTAGTGTGTGAAACTAGCAAAGACTTGAGATACATGTGAGGTGATATGTGAATGGCAATCAAGCACAAAGTCTACACAATTCATCACATAGAATTAAAAGAGACTATCACCTAAGGAGTTACATCCTATAACTCCCACATCTCCTAGATCAAAAGCTTGCAATCATGTAAGTTTCTTGCATTTTTGCCTCTTATTTATATATGAAATGGCATTCAGCCTAATAGTACACACCGGTTTGAATTAAGTGAATTGGCATCAAGCCTAATAGTACACACTAGTTTTAATTTAATTTGAGGCTACACCTTATGTTCTTTTTGTGCATGTGCTACACTTTCTCGAGCACTAAATCTTATGATATGCGCTAAGGTATTCATGATTGGCTAGTGAACAGTGGTGAGATGGTTATTTATGCCTTTCTCAAAAGGATCAAGTCCGTCAGTCAACAACATGTAACTTCATGATTAAGACAAAGTGATTAAGAACCACACACATCTTTCCCACACAACATGCACTACAAAGTTTCAACTAGTTAAGTGCAACAAATAAGCTCATCAAAGTTAAACAAGGTACACAAGACATGACATGTGTAAAAAGAATGACCAACCTTGTTTTCAAAAATCAAGAAAAATAGTGTTCAACACAGATTTTGCTTTCTCCTTTTTTTTTTTTTTTTAATATTTTAAAAGAGAAAACAAATAAATCCTAGAGTGAAATGCATGTATGTAATGCAATGCAAGTCCTAGAACAAAAAGAGAAACACAAAAACAAAGCACAATGGTCACATCAGAATAGAGCAATGAAGCACAAGGACCAAGTCAGAAAGACTCAATTAGTTCGAGTCTTTTGCATCCAAAACTTTTTAGATGCACCCCGAGCATTGGAGTTCTTATTCACATTAGAGTGATTCCCAACTCCAGAATTGGAATAAAGGTTTAACGCCTTTACCAATTCACCAATTAGTGCCATAGGATCTTGTGCTTGAGGCACAGGCACTTTTGGTCTTTTTGCTCTCTTATCAGCTTGAAGCTTGTAACAGTTAGGACGGATATGTCCAGACTTACCTCAATAATGACAAACCCAAGCAGGTTTACCATGCATCTTGTCCTTAGGTTTGGTAGGCTCCCTAGGTTTGGATTCTTTTAAGTCTACCCTAATCTTCTTAGGTGGTGAAACTTCTACAGGTTTAACAACCTCACTCACAGGGGGTTTAACAGTTTCACTCACAACCTTACTCACAAGAGGTTCAGAAGAAGAAGAAGAAGGAACAAAGACAGTGGAATGGGGTCCAGAATCAAAGATGCTTTCAACATATCCTAACCCAGCTTTATCAGAAGGATACTTTTGAACATTCAGCATGTGATCAAGTTTAGAACTAGCAGATCTAGCAACAGATAAATCATGTTCCAAAGTTCTAACTTTATCAAGCAAAAGCATGTTTTCAGATTTAACATTATTCAAAAGATCATTAGCATCAAACAGTTTTACAAGCAGATTTTTCTTTTCAAGCTCAAGAGCATCAATTTTCTTCAGGCCTAGATCAACTTTCATAGCATCCTTTGCAGCAATTTTGCAAAGTTTGTTATAGGCCTCTTGAAGATCTGCACCTTCAGAGAGTTCCCCATCAGCAGGGTTCTCCTCAGCAGATATGCTTTCATCTACTGTACCAGTAGCAGTGAAAGCAATGAAGTTTCCATCCTCGTCACAACCGGACTCATCATCAGAAACCTCATTATCACTAAGGGTTACAGCCATAGCTTTACCCTTATTTCTCAAGAAAGTAGGACATTCAGATTTGACATGACCATACCCTTGACAACCATAACACTGAGTACCCAAAGAGTTATTAGAAGATTGACCTACTTGTTCTCTAGGTTTTTCAAAATTGTTAACCTTAGTGGGATCATTCTTCCTAAAGTTTCTAGGTTTAGCAGTGTTGGTGTTCCTTGCCTTTCTATTAGTGTTTCTGAGAAAATTTCTAAAGTTCTTGGCAAGGTAAGCTATCTCCGTGGGAGAGAGCTCATCATCAAATCCACTAGCTTCAACATCATCAACAGACTTAAGTGCCATTGATTTGGATTTGACAGTCTTGGGTAAGTCAGACTCATAGGACTGAAGAGATCCTACAAGCTCATCCACAGGGATGGAGTCAACATCCTTACTTTTAGTAATGGCTGTCACTTTGGGTCTAAAGTCTTTAGTCAAGGATCTAAGAATCTTCCTAACAACTTTAGGTTGATCATAGACTTCACCCAAATTATAAGCAGAATTAACAATATCATTAAGTTTAGCATAAAACTCATCAAAGGTTTCATCATCAGACATTCTAATGTTTTCAAACCTAGAAGTTAATTGCTGCAGTTTGTTAATTTTAACAGCCTTTGTGCCTTCATGCACAGTTTGGAGGATTTTCCAAGCATTATGAGCAACCTCAACATTAGAGATCCTCTTAAATTCCTCCATTGAAACAGCATTGAAGATGGCATTCATAGCTTTGCTATTGAAGCCTGCTGCTTCTTTCTCAGAAGTTTGCCACTCACTCACAGGAGTAGTGGGCTTCTCCCATCCGTATTTAACGGAATTCCACACCCTCTCATCAATGGATTTCAGGAATGCTTTCATCCTTACTTTCCAGTAAGCATAATTGTTCCCATCAAAGTGAGGAGGAACAAACAGAGAGTGTCTATGCTCCATGACAACCGGGGTCAAGGATCAGCTCAGAGATAAAGATCTCAAACAAGAAGAGCTACCTGCTCTGATACCACTTGAACGGTTTAGACCCCTAAAACTATAACCAGATTGCGTAGCCTAGATTAATTAGCCAAGTTGTTACTTAGTCAAATTAAGCAATTCTAGGTTAAAACAATCACAAAATCATATCATGCATATAAACATATAAAGCAGCGGAAATAATAAAGAACACAGTGATATGATCACCTAGGAAACCACACGGAAAAACCTGGGGAGGATTTTACCCACCGATCCTCAAGGCAAAACGGAATCCACTAAGAAAGAATTGAAGTTTTTACAAAAGGACTTACAAGCTCCCCGCTTGACTTCCTAATGCTACCCACCAGTAGTAACTTCCTGACACGACCACGCGCAGGCTTCGAGTCCACGGACTACTTCTTTCTTTGTATTCCTTCAATCAGCTACAAGCATCCACGCTTGATTATCTTTAAGCTTCAAAGGCAGCAACCAAGTTGATCATCAAGATGTTGATGTAATCTCAATCTTGAAAACCCTAAGCTTTGTGTAAAGGAAAGCTCCTCTAGATCTCACAAGAGATTTACACAAAACCGCAATGAATGAGCAACAATACAACTTGTGCAACTCTCAAAAACGTAGCTAGGGTTTGCCTTATATACCTAGGGCAAAAACATAAAACCCTAAACGTTTAAAGAGTTAGGGCTGAGTTGGAATTCTGTAGAAAAACGCATCTGGGCCGACTTTCGATCGATCGAGTCTAACCTTCGATCGATCGAGCCAGGCCGAGAAGCCCCAATGCTTCTGCAGTCACTGATTCCAACTTTACAATATTTAACCAACTTTGAGCAAGCCTAAACTAGACTAAATACATTGTTTTGATCATGGTTTGCCAACATTACAAATTAGAGTTCTAAATACATAAAATCCTAAGACCTTAGAACCTAACAAAACTGGTTCAGCTGTTTATACATTCTTCTCTTTTCTGTTTATGAGATGTAGCTAATTGGGTGATCCGATTGCTGACCCAATTTGGGACGCTGTGAAAGAAGAGGCTAAGTTGGAGGTATTTCTCTGCTTTTAGTTTTAACCAATATTTCTTTTTGTTCATTTTGTTTTTGTCTTTGTTGGGTTCTGAGTGATGGGTCTTCTATGGTTTATGGTACTACTCTAAGTGGAGGTACTACTCTGAATTAATGTTTGACCCTAAGAAATTTGGAGTTGTACATTTGGTTTGAAACTTTAGTTTTATTTTTCTAAATTTTTTGTTGATTAGGATTGGTGTTACTTTAGAGTGAGCAACTATTACTTTTGGAGCAACTGTTACAAATGCTATTGCAGAAAGAGGGAACTGGAAATTACAGTTTATGGTTGTTTTCGAATTTGATACAGCAGAACAAGAATAAAAACTCAAAAGGAAAATATTATGAAATTTATTTGGGTATATGAATTTTGATGATTAGATCTCGCAAATTGTCACTTAAAATTACACTTTATATAAAATCTTGATACTCATTAGTTTTTAATTTTATGAAAGCTTTGAGGTTGATAAAATATAGGAAAACCTTATGTGAAGTTCAAGAGAGAAATGCAGAGACATTCTTGGTGATCTCTACTATATTCTGTTCTTGATGATTGGTGTTTGTTCTAGACATTTATGTAAAATATATTCTTGCCTTCTTTTATGCCATTTATATGTTTTTTTGTATGGGCTTGGTTGGGATATCAAAAATGAGTACTGAGGAAGCAGTGGGAATGGATTTGTTGAACAATTGATATAGACGCTGTGGATACATATGTATCTGCTATAAAATATGTAATAGGCTATGTTAATTCATTACCAGTATCATGTTCCATGATTCCATCTTAACATGTTTGAATTTTCCTGCAGGATATGAGGCTCCAAACCTGAGGTATGTCTAATTTTCATCTCTCTTTTCTTTGTTTAGTTTATGGGTTTTGCATAGTCTGTCAGATTAGGTTGTTATAATAGTGTTTATGTGTTGGTGAACTCCTTTTACATTATGACTTTTTAGTTTAGGTGACACATATATTTCTTTAAAATTCTGAGCCATCAGTGTGAAACTTAGCTGACTTAATTCGGTCAAATATTAGGCACTTTAAAATACTTTCATTTTTCTCTAATTTGGAAGTGGAGTACATAGATGATTGTAATTCTCTATTTGAAGCTATGCCATGCTATTTTAATAAGAAGTGTAGCAATAAAGATTTTGCTGTTAAAAGTTGGAGTTGTATTCTACACATTTTAGACACAGATTTGTAACATACTGAAAACTAATTTTCTGTTTTTTTTTTTTAATTTTTAATTTTAAATGAAGCTTGCAGACAAGGTTGCAGCTACTGGATTTTTTGTGGTAGTTTCTGACTTCTTTAATGGAGATCCCTATGTGCCTGATGATGCTAATAGGCCTATACAAGTTTGGTTGAAGGATCATGGAATGGTTGGTTCTATCTTTTAATACTTGCATGGAAGTTGTTTATAATTTTGATTTTCTCATGGTGGACCCTTTTGCGAAACTTGAAAATATTGCTGCATTTTTCATTTGAGATTGTGAGTTTGGTATTTTACAACATATTAGGCTGTCTGAATATGTTTGTGGATTTAGCTGCATAACTTCTTTATTGTTATTACTGAAAGTAACAGATTGTTCTTACTTCATAAATTATTAAACTACCTAACTGTGTAAACTTTTTGTGGCCTTGATTGAAATTGATGACCCTGATATTGTAGCTTTCAGCTAATTACTATGTGATTTTTAGTATGCACTAATAGTGTCTGAAGCTCTATAATTCTTTCTAAAGGATAAGGGATTTGAGGAGGCAAAGCTAGTAATTGAAGCTGTAAAAAGTAAACTTCAGGCATGACTGGTTAGCTTAATATGGATATGACTCTTTACATAAAAAATGCTACATTATATGTTTGATGGTTATATTTATATAAATTTTTTGTCCAGATTTCTTTGTTAGAGGAATGAGGTTTTCTTGAGAGAGCACTTGAGAAGTTGCACAAGAAAGAGTTTAAAATTGTGAGTATTGTTATATGTGTTGCTGGGATGTGTTAAAATTGTGAGTATTGCAGCATCTATCTGGTTGAGTTGATTCATTTGAAAAAAATCAATTTTCTTATCAGTTTCTTTTGATTGCCTGTTTGGTAACGTGTAATGAAATTACACTTTTTGCAAAGTACATCTGTTTTAAACTTCACTTTTTTTAAGGTAAAGCTTTTACAACCCACCTCAATTTTGAAAAGCTGAAAATTTGGTTGTACCAAACTGGACCAATGTCGGAGGCAAGTGCCAGTAGCTATAACTCCAACTATAGGGGACATGTGTGTGGCATGGATCAATGCGTGTTGTGGACATCTTTGCAACTCCATAATTTCGGTAGACGGTTTTATGGCTGTAGACATTGGAAGCCTGTAAGTATAAGCTGCGCTTGCTATCATCGTTCCTTTATGGTTAAAGTTGCTATGATCCGCAGCTCATGTACTTACCATCTTTGTTTAATATGCAGGGCAGTGACGAACATTGTAAGTCCTTTAAGTGGTTGGATGGCATCCCATGTAGGCGTGGAGCTGAAACAGCACCGATTGTCATTGCGAAATTTACTAGGTTTGAGGCTGAGGCAGCTATGGCAAAAAACAATGAGATGGAAGCCCGTGCAATGATAGCAAACCTAATCCACATGGAAAGAGTAGCAAAGCGTAGTGCTGAAAAAGCAAGGGCTTCCCTTCATATGGCCAATGCGCAGGCACGTAAATACCAAATTGCTCTACTTATGTCATGGTTTTTAGTTGCGGTGTTGTTTATATTTTCACTTGGTAATAGGGAGATTGGATTACGGCAAATGTGTCTTCCATGATTCTGAATTTGGATTAGTGGATTATGGAAATGTATTGTAGGTGTTGGGAGTGTCTTCTAGTGTAGGTGTTGGACTTGGCAACATATGTGTTGAATAACATATATTTTTTGGAGAAGGAAATGTGCACATATATAGTTTCTACCGATTCACCAATGATTTTGAAATGCAATTATTATCATTTAAACGTCATGTGACCAAATTACCTTTTCCTATTGGTGCCTTAGTTAATTTATATTTTGTCATATATAAGTATGCTAATTTCATTCTTAAACCATAATGCCTCACCATTTACTTAAAATGAATAGGAAGGGTTTTTCTTTCTAAATATTTTTTTGCCTTTTCGTTCTCCAATCTTTAACCAAACTGGTAAAATCCAACCAAAAGCACTAATTCGTGAAAGCATAGTGCACCCATATCCTTGAATCAGGTTTTTTTGTACCTTAATAATTTTTACTTTTTTGATAGGTGTACCTTAATAATGTTGAATTGCTATTACACTTTATACTTATGAGATGACTCTCATGTCTTACATATTGGCAGAGAATCAATGGAAGCTTTTCTAACAAATAAAGCCAAACTTATGCACATCATACATTCATGGTTCCAAAATAGCGCAATACTGTTATAGAAAAACAACATAACATGTGCTGAACATCACCTAGTAAATGCTAAACGCCTAGCCTATGCTACCAAGTCTATAGATATCAAAATGTAAGCATTTACAATACATTGTCACATGTGCGAAATCAAGTCCTACGGGTGACATAATCATTCCACATAGCATCAGTGATGTCATCCCTAAATTGGGCCATATGTCTATTTGATGCGTCCGACATCTCCATAACATGCCTCTGGTTTGCGATGCTGGTGGAAGCTCCATTGTTGTCACTACTAGGCGGAACAACAGGATTCCCTTCATATTCAACATTCTCCCATGTGTTAAACAATTCACATAATAAAATAAGATCCAAGTATCAATCCTCCAGGTTAATAATTTCCTCCATCCATGCCCGCCTCCTATTCTCTAGCATGCCCATGAACACCACCCTATTCTCCTTCACATGGAGAGCCCTTGAGATCTTCAAAAATTCCTTGTTATTGAGATCCGTATATTGATTAAGCACGTCAATGGCTTTCCCTAGAGAACATGGATCACCTCCAGCTGCTAATTGGGCAAATTGTTCAGAAGTGCCACTTGACTTGCCCTTGTTACCGCTAAACCTCTCCCTCATCATTGCGGTGTACTCCTTTAGGGCCACAGTCATCTCACTTACTTTGTCGGACTTCTTTGCCACTTTCTTACCCTTGGCACTTGCTTCTTGCACAGGACGCTAGCCTGCAGCTTGGGTTTGGTCAACACCATCAGTCTCCTCCGTAGTCCAAGGAATACTATCCAAGTTCGGGGTGTAACATTCATCATCAAGATGGATAGGAGCAGCATCAGCAGCAAGCTCATCCTCCAGTGCACGCTCTTCATTGCTGTTCAGTGCAGGTGTGTTTGATGAAATCTGAAGGTGCCCAGTTGCAGTATTGGGGGCAAACAACTGCTTCAGCTTATCATAGTCAGGGCATCCCTTTTTTCGGAGGTTATTTGCGTTCTGATTAGCCTACAACAACACAAGCATAGGAACAATTGTTAGGCAGCAAAGTAATCATTTAAATGCAAAGGCATTTAATACTAACATGAAACTTGAAATGCGTAAAGTAACATACCGCCACCACATGCTCCCAAACCTCGTCAGTGCATGTAACAGTTTGGGTGGCCTCATCCCACCCCAAGCCCATACGATTCAGCAATTGACTCCACTTGCGTTGTTTACCCCGAAGCCTATTGTGCTTTTGGAAGACTTGCTTGGTAGTTAAAAGTTTACCAAACCTTTTATTAAGTTCTTTTGTTATTGTTTCCCACATAGTGCCCTTAAAAACACCATTCTCCATGTTACCCTTAATTTGTTCCTCTACCATAATCTCTATAAATATGTGTTCTACATTGGCAGGCCACTTTTTGTCTTCTATATCTTGGGATTCATGTGCCATCTAATTCAAATATCTCACATGGTAAGATGAACACACATTGTATTGACAGGTAAATAAATGAACAAGAAATATTAATGTGTTACCGTGGCCAAGGAATGTTACTTTCTAAATAAATGAACAAGGAATATAAATGAACAAGGAATATTAAAGATAAAACCATACATAGATATACTCCAGTTCATAGCTACAATATTACATTGTGACCATGTAACATACAAAAAGTCAAAAGACCTTGGCATTGTTTTACTACAAAAGTGGTCACTAATAGCCATAGGGGAGTGCATGTGAAAGTGTACGCTAACAACACCATAGTAGTGTACAAACTATAGTGGGAACAAAATAAGTTAGCATGAACAAAATGGTTAGCTAAGCACTACAATGATTCCACCAATTGCATCTTACTGAGACGGACTAGCCCCCTCATCTGGATCAGCCTCCTCATCTGGACCAACCCCCTCATCCGAACCAGCCTCCTCATCTGGACCAGCCCCCTCATCTGGCCCAGCCCCCTCATCTTGACCAACCCCCTCATTCGAACCAGCCTCCTCATCCGAACCCACCACTGGCCACCCACGCCTTGACCCATAATCCACTCCGTGGGCGGAACAATACTCCTTCCGAAAAATTTTGAACTGACGCATAACCTGCCTCTTGCGGAAATCCTTCCCAGTCCGAGCGTTGAGAGTGTTTGTGATCACATCCCACAATGGCTCACTGGGATACCCAATTGTAAAATTACCCAGCATCCATTGGCCGAAGACAATGTCACAAAGTTCATCGACACATTCATCGTCCCACCTCCTTAAATCCCCAGCCATCTAACAACAACCTCTGATCATGTAACAATCACATATAAACAAGAAACATTTCCATGTATTCAACCAAAGTTAGACAATAGTGTTTAGGGGTCTTAACTTAAGGTGCAATAGTTTTAACAATAGTGTTTAGGGGTCTTAACTTAGTGTTTAGGGGTCTTGATTCTAAATCATACCATAAATAAAATAAAAAAAATGAGTAACAAAGGCAGAGCAAAGGCAGACATTGTACAGAAAATTTCCATAACACTCGGTACAACAAATTTTTTTTTTTCCCAAGCCAGACACAGAGCAAAGTACACATTTTTCACTCACCATGGCTGGAACAGAGGAACAAACCCAGAAACTTCTAAAAAAAAAAATTAAAAACATAAAAAGAGGCACTACAACATGCATCGTATGACTCTTGGTTCTAAATCATACCGTAAATAAAATAAAAAAATGAGTAACAGAGGAACAAGCCAAAGGCAAACATTGTACATAAAATTTCCATAACACTCGGTCCAAATTTTTATTTTTTTTCCCAAGCCAAAGACAGAGCAAACTAGACATTGTTCACTCACCATGGCTGTAACAAAGGAACAAACCCAAAAACTTCTAACATAAAAAAAAAAAAAAAAAAAAAAAATTAAAACATAAAAATAGGCATAAAAGCTATACTTGAGTAGAGAGTAAAAAAAGAGACATAAATAAACAAGCATTCACACCGGAAAAAAAAATGGAGGAACAAGCATTCAAGGTCTCAGTAAGCACAACTTCAAAAATGGAGGAACATGGAAAAAAAATATTAAAATAAAACCCAACAGATGGAGGGGCTGAATATTCTCACCGGAAAAAAAAAAAAAAAAAAGCAGGTTCACGAAGCTGTGCGAAGGTGCTGATCGGTGCGCTTCAGACTTCAGGTGTTGTTGTGCTGTTTGCTTGGGAGAAGGAAAATGGAACTGATGAAAAGTAATGAAGTGAAGTAGTGAAGGCTGAAGCAGTTGGGAAAGTAAAATCACAAAGTGCCGTTGGAACACCACATGGGTCTGCTGGGTCTGCTGTGATTTGATGTAGCTCTGCTGTGGGACCCAATGACAACTCTAAAATTACACATATTGCCATTGAGTTAACAAATTTCATATCTCAAAAAAATTGAAAACAAGCCCGGAGAGTTTTCTAATTTGTTAACTCATATCCCAAAATTTTGGGTTTTGTTAACTGAGTTACATCTGAAAAAATAAGCCAAACAGACATCTACACGTGGGGCCCACCGATTTTTGGGTTATGAGTTAACAAAACTCAGTTTTTTTGAGATATGAGATATGAGTTTCCTAAAATCCAAACAACACCTAACTCTCTTTTTAGTAAAGATAAAGTAACTAATTTAAAAATGCAATAGATGGCTATCTCTGACAATCACAATCATAATTCTTGAAAAGGTCCAAAAGAACCCCCCAAAAACAAAATTCAGAACCATCTAAATTTCAAACAGTTCTTCAAATGTAACCACCACCAATGTAAAAAAACAAAGAAATATAAGAGAAAAGAGGTGTTATCTTCAAAAGAATAATTCATTACCACAGTTGTTGCAAATATTACAATCTGAAACAAACCATGACAAGAACCTTAAAATTAGCAACTTTGATGTGTTAGTCATGTTCAAACATATAAGATTTTTAAGTTATATGATTGTCATCTATACAATACAATAAAGTCTATAGTAGAAGAATTATTACAATTATAGGTATGTAGTTTATACTATACAATAAAATTCTAGAAGTAGCATATTGCAATTTAAGTCTATCAAAATCAACCAATGTGAAACTCTAAATACATTAATATTATATCACAAAAATGATGAAATAGCAGCATATATAAAATTTTTACTTATTTTTTCTTGTGTCTTTCCTTAATTGTTTTTGGGAGATAAGCATACAAAAGTTTACACAACAGCTGGATTAAACCAGCAATAGTTCAAAGGCATTTGACATGCCACTTTAGCAACTAACCAAACAGATTTAACAACCAGATGAGGCACTAAGAACACATCACAACAAAGTCCATTTTGAGCCAGAAAATCTAAATAAGCTAGTCCAATCTGTTGTAGCCAGTCTGTGGTCTTCCTGTGCTGAAAGAGTTGGACTAAGTGCCTGCTAGCTCCTAGAAACAAAATATACTGGAAACCATGATTCTTAGCTTTGATAGCAGCTTCTCCCATAGCATCCAGCAATGCCCCACCTGTTGTTCCTGCTACACAGCTATTTACACCATAAAACAAGCTATCTCCCTGCCTAGTAATAGCTTCATAAGCAGAAGACCATCTGTTTGGCTTCTTGCTTCTAGCTTCAGCAAGTTTAATAATTAACCGCCACTACCCTGAGAATGAGTAGTTGTCTGGTTGAAGAGATTGAGACCATTCTTAACGATCACTTTAAGGAAAAGTATGAGAGTAGGGATAACATTAGTGTGGAGGAATTAGTTGATGAGCTCCAAGGCTTACCTATTCCTACATTATCTCCCCAGGATTGTACTCTTCTTAATAGACCAATCTCAAGCATGGAAATTGAAGACATTGTGTTCCAATCAGGGCCACATAAACCCCTGGCCTTGATGGTATCCCTGCCTTCTTTTATCATGAGTATTGGTCAATTGTCAAGTTTGATGTTTTTAATACTGCCCAAGCCTTTTTCCATTATAGTTCACTTTTCAAGCCTCTTAACCATCCTTTCATTACACTTATCCCTAAGGTCACCTATCCTAAAGAGGTTAATCATTTCAGGCCTATTAGTCTATGCAATGTCATATACAAGATTATCTCCAAAATTCTTGTTAATAGGTTGAAACCTCTTATGGACAAGCTCATTACACCTTTTCAGAATGCATTCATTAAGGGAAGAAACATTTCTGATAATATTCTTATAGCTCATGAAATCATGAAGGACCTTAGGAAAAAAAGAGGGAAGAAGTACAGCTTTGGGGCTTTGAAAATTGATATGAGCAAAGCCTATGATAAAGTTAGATGGAATTTTCTTAAGGCAATTCTTGTGGTGATGAAGTTTGATTCAAAATGGATTAACTGGATAATGGAGTGTGTCACCTCAGTGCACTTCACCTTACTTATTAATGGTCACATGTCTAAGTCTTTCACACCTGCTCAAGGGTTGAGACAAAGGGACCTTCTATCCCCATATTTGTTTCTTTTATGTGCCAATATCCTCTCCATCTCTCTTACACAAGCTGAAACCTTAGATAAAAGATGGGTAAATGAAATGCCATTTCTTCCAACTTTAACCCCTTTCAAATTTTTTTAGGTTTCAACTTGTGTAAGGGAGATGGAAGAACAAGAGGGAGTCACTAGCAAACAAAAGATGGGTAAATGAAATGCCATTTCTTTATGTGCCAATATCCTCTCTATCTCCCTTACAAAAGTGGAAACCTCAAACAATTTGGAAGGGGTTAAAGTTGGAAGAAATGGCATTTCATTTACCCATATTTTGTTTGCTGATGATGATAGGTCAAAAACGTATTGACCCCTTGTGATTAAATTAATTGATTAATTAGCCAAGTTATTAATTAATCAATCAACATGCAAAGCGCGTGGTAGCACAAAAAAATCACCAATTAATCTAAGTGTAACAGAAAAAAAATTTGACACAGTGATTTGTTTACGAATAGGGAAAACCTACACGGCAAAAACCCCACCGGGTGATTTTCAGGTCACCACTCCCGAAATTCCATTATTATCACAACAAGTGGTTACAAGTAAAGGAATCCTAGTACCTTATACCAACCTACAGTTGAACCCTTACCCCAATACCCAATTGGACTTGTTCTGTAGTGACAATTTCCCCTTTTGATGCACGGCTCCCAAGTACGTGACTAACCAATTGCGCAGATTTTAGTATGCGACTTTAATCACCAACTAGAGAAGATTGTTGGCTACAAAGTTCTTCAGTTCATCCACGATGAAGATCAAGAAGATGCTTGGTCACAAAACCCTATGGTACACATACACAGCAACTTCTTCAAGAATGATGAACAAGGGCGAAACTTTGTCTCCAGTCACAATTTGCTTGAGCAAACTTTTTTCTCAAAGCTTGTGCAACTTGTGTACTCTTTGACGGCCCTTAAAGTAATCATTTTATATATCTAGGGTTAGGAGAAAAGAAAGCCCAAAGACATATTCACGGATCCCAAGAAAACAGATCAGAATTTTTGTTTCTTTCATAAACCTCGACAGATAGGAGCTGTCAAGCAGGTGTCAAGCACACGAGCTGAATAGTTTCTTAAACTTTGACACATGCTAGCTTTTGAGCTAGCTGTCGAGCTTTAGTAAACTTGCACTTCTCAGCTTGTTTCTTGGACAGACTTAATGACTTCAACACTTGATCTTGAAGTACAGTTTCTTGAAGTATTAAACACATCTTAGATCTACCCAATTCAAGTAAAGTGCGTTTTGTCAAAGGATTAGCCAATTACATCAAAGAATGACATATGTACATAACCAGTGAACCACATATGTCCTAACAATCTCCCCCTTTGGCAATCCGTGACAAAACCACAACAAACAAATGAACATATGATAGAAGTCATAAATCACTCAACTCATATTCACTTGTTGAATACAATAAAATCTATCCTAACACAAACTCTTGAAAAACTTTGCAAGAAGAGAGTTTATGGCAAGTAGACTTTAACAACCTGTATTTCTGAAACACTTTAAACAAAACTCATTAAGGCATCTTAGTGTGAAACATAAATAATAGATTGCATACAATAAATCAGAAGCATGTGTATAAAGAGAGAAAAGAAACAACACATGTAAGGGGTAGGTGAAAGAAAAACATACATCAACATATAGAAAAGAATAAGTACAATGTATGTCGATAAATGGTCACAAGACCTATTGTACAAGAACAATGTATCTATAAAAGAAAGAAAAGAAAAGATACATGATATCCTCTCTACATCCCTCGTATCAACAACACTCCTCTTAACAAAATGGTCCTATACTAACTCTCCCCCTAAGAATGACTACTCTCATATCAGAATGACTATTCTCATATCCCAAAACTACTCCCCCTTTTTGTCACGAGTGACAAAGGGTAGAGTGTCAAGTAGACATCTCATCGGTAGAGCTAACATCTCCATCATCATCATCAGAAGCATCATCGTCATCACCATCATCAGCACCACCCTCATCTGCAGAATCAGAAGCCACTGAAGGAGGTGGAAGAGAAGCTTCAAAAGCAAAACCACCCATGGTTGCCTGCCGCCTAGCAATACGGCCAACACGAACATTCACCTGATACAACTCAGTAGAGAGTGTATCAAGGCGAGCATCCATGCGCTGAAGCTGCACCATGATGCCTCCTAGAGTAACATCACCCAAGAAGGAGGAAAGGGTGGATGTGGATGAAGCAGATCGAGATGAACGAGCCAAACAGGAGGGAGGAGCTGTTGACTCCTGTCGCGACCAAAACTGCGCCTCACTACGTTTTATGGTAGCGGCATTTATGGCACACATAAAAGTGAAATTGTCGGACACCGGAAAAGGGACGAAAAAATGGCATAGAATCCTCGTGATAGCAGAAGGAAAGATGAGCTTATCACAGGATGCCGAATCCAAATGAACATCTGTAATAGATAGAATGAAATGAGAGGGGAAGTCTATAGTAAGATGCTTAAGAAGTGAAAGCAAAAACTGAGCACGAGACTCTGTGATGGAGTTATAATGAGAGAGAGAATGGAGTACAAAGGTCATCACCATGTTTAAGAAACGAGGACCTTTAGCAAAAGGCCTACATGGTGTAAACTAACGCTCACCCCAAACAAAAAGGCGCTCACAGAAAGCAGACATGAGCTCATCCTTGGACACAGTCCTTAGACGCTCACAACTAGGATAGTTAGGAAACTCTACCCTAGGAACCCGAAGCACATCCACAACAAGTTACGGTGTGACAAGAATGCACATACCTCGAACGCGAGTGAAGAAAAGAGGTACTGAACGATCAATCCTGTGCATGTTGAAGCAAAACTCCTAGATAAGCACAAGAGGACAGGTGATCGGGATGTCACACAGTGACTCCCATTCCTGACTGTGAATGACATCGGGAAAGTTGATGTCGGCGAAGTCTACCAGAATGACATGTGTTCTGAATGAATGCCTTGTCCAGAAAGGTTCTTCGAGAAAGCCTTTCAAACATCCTCATCACAAAACCGGATATTAGAAGGAGTAGGATTAGAAGACGAAGACTTCCCGGAATGAAGAGGGTTCCAAGACGGAGCAGATTTACACTTAGGTGCCATAGACACTACTAACGTAAGCAGAAAGAGAGGGAGTGAGAGAGACAATCAGAAAAGCTCCAACAACAGTTCAAATATAGCAAGTATATTGAAAAGAGAGTATGTATGCATAGGAAATGCATGAACATGTGACTTGCAAAAGAAAAATTCATCATGGGCTTAGCCCAATCCAATCCTACCAGCACACAATCAATTTGCACACATCTAAATGCATGATAATACTATTATAATGCATATGTGATGCAATGCATGAGATTTTAAACTCATTTAAATGAAAACCCATCCCAAATTTGCAACAAATACTCATCAATTTTGAAAAACCCTAAAATTTTTCAAAAACCCCAAAACCTAGGTTTTAAAACATGAAAATGCATGAAGACGAGAGATTAGAAGCTTACCAAGTGAAGAAAAACTTGAAAAAGCTTGAAGAAACCTTGAGAAAAGGATTTGGAGTGAGAGAGAGAGAGAGAGATTGAGAGAAATAAGGTTTGAATCGCACGAGGAAGAATATATAGAACCTCAGTAAATCTCGACAGATGAAGGTGTCGAGACAACTGTCAAGGAAGGTGTCGAGAAAAACAACTTTGATAGATTTAGGTGTCGAGAATGTGTCAAGAAGTAGAACACCAGATACACGAACAGAAGCTTGATCGATCGACCAGCTGTCAGGGAGCTATCTAGGAGCCAGGAACTTTCTCGATCGATCCACAAGGTGTCGAGAAACTGTTGAGATTGCGATAAGAAAAAGCTTAAGATTCTCGATAGATAGCTAAGTGTTGAGGAGCTGTCGAGCAAGCTTTTAAAAAAAAAATTTGAGAAAAGAAAAACAAACATGTATGCAATCAGACATGCAACTCAAACAATGATCCAATCAACATATTAAGCTCTCAAAATCATCTCTTAACAATAATTTTAAGCACATGGATCCCAAAAACACACATGCACACACTAAACAAGTCTAACCAATTTTATATTTCAAAAACAAGTCAAGACAGTATAGTGAGCATATATAAACACATGTAAACCTTGTAATGGCCAAATCACTTGTACCTGCACATGTATCAAGAATAGCAAAGAATATTGCATGTTGTGTGTGAAAAACATAGCAAGATTACATAAGTGTATACATGTTATAACGATTTGAGATATGAGAAAATCACTTTAACTCACACACAATCATAACTGTTTGATGGAGACTATCACCTTCGAGGTACATCCTATAACTCCCACATCTCCTAGAATACACGCTTGCAATCATATTTAAAGCATTTTTTTATCTTTTTTCTTTTTAATTTTCTTTGCATATTTTTCTTTTATTGAGCATATCATGCATGGGCATATGAGAGATAGAAAAGAAATACCCAATGATATTTGACATTCCAATTTTGCTATGCCGAGGCACACAAATGTCATTGACATCACACTTTTGCTATGCTGAAGCATATAGATGTCTTATCATGATTGGCGGACAACAGTGGTGAGATGGTTAGTTATGCCTTTCTTTTAGGATTTTCTAGTCCTACCCGTCAAAAAGAGTGATACGAGTGTTAAGTACAAGAGATTACTTAATCTTACTTATCAAAAACAAGCGCCACAAAACCCACTTGCTTAGTTGTGCATAGAGATGCTCATCTAAGCTACAAAAGATAAAAAATTTAGAAAACTTTGTTTTAATGGCCATCCAAGGTACACAAAGTACCAATGTACATAAAACACACACTGTTTTTGTATTTTTCTGATTTTTCAATTTTTATTTTTTATTTTTATAAGAAAAGCAAAAATAAGCAAAACTGAAAATAAACAAACAAAAACATGTTAAGCAAAGCAAAGCATGAAACTAAATTGACTCAAAATAAAAGCAAAATACATAGGTAATGTAACAAACAAAAACAAGAAGATAGAAGAAAGTGATAGAATCACTTAGAACCCTTTTCCTTCCACACCTTGGAAGAACCTTTCCTTTGATTAAACCCTTGAACTGGCAGTGAGGGGGAAGAATTGAAACCGTTCAAGTTCAAAAGGAACATGAGGGCTTTGAGAAGATCTCCAAGAGGAGCAAGAGAGGATTAAAGCTGATTTTGGCTTCCAAATGCTATCATGTCGTTGCTCTGTTGAGTATGACTCGCAACACCACAATGATGACAGAGATGCTGCTTCTTCTGTTTAGGCTTTTGAGAGTTAGCCTTTTTAGCCTTAGGGTTTTTAACATCTTTCTTATCTTGTTTAGGAGGTGCTCCTAAGATAGATTTACCATTGTCTATGTTCTCACTAGCTAAATTAGTTTTAACATCACAGTTCTCAATTTCAACATTATTAGCAAGAGGAACAAAAACAGTAGTACTAGTAGAAGCAATATTAGAGGAAGAAAAACCATAACCTAAACCTGTTCAATACAAAGCAAATTTCTGAATGCTGAGCATCTCGTCAAGCTTTGCACTTGAAGTCCTCTCCAATTGAGCTCTAACTTGAAATAGCTCCGCTTCAAACTTCTTGGTCTTCTTAACCAAGAAATTGTTCTCAAACCTCAGTGCTCCAATAGTCTGATTAGCCTCATCAAACTTTGTGGACAACTCTTCATGGTTAAGTTCCTCATCACTGAGTTTCTTGGTGGCCTGCTTATAGAGTTTCTCATGTTTCTCAGACAGCTTATTTAATTTCTCATAGGCGGTATGGATATCATTTTGATCACCCATCTTCTCACACTTAGAATCCACCAATTCTTCTTCTTCATCCACTTCTTAAACAATCCCTTAAGTAGGATTGACAGTGGCAGTGAAGGCATTCAAGATTCCGTCATCCTCATTGTCAGAATCATCTTCAGGCTTAGTGTTACTCAAAGTTGCAGCAAGTGCCTTGCTTTTCCCAATGCTCTTAAGATATGTAGGACACTCCTGTTTCATGTGTCCAAAACCATGACACCCAAAGCACTTAGGTCCTACGGGAAAAGTGTACTAATCGCCATCTCTAGCATCCTTCTTCCCTTTATCTTGGCTTTTGAACTGAGAAGAACTGGATTGCTGACGGTCCTTATCGAAGCCCTTTCCATTGACATTCTTCATAAACTTCTTAAACTGCCTAGTGATGCAGGACTTCATCTTGGAATCTTCATCACCGGAAGACTCATCTGTGTCACTGCTTTTGGCCTTCAGTGCCATACTCTTGCCTTTACTCGACTTGCCAATCCTTGATAACCCTAGCTCATAGGTCTACAAATTACCAACCAGCACTGTCAAAGGAATCTTGTCAATATCCTTTGATTCCTCTATCATCCTAATCTTGGCATGGAATCTCTTGAGTAGAAATCTGAGCACCTTCCTTACAATCTTGGGTTCAGGAATGGTTTCCCCAAGATTGAAAGATAAGTTTACTATGTCCTTCAGCTTGGCATAGAACTCCTCCATCTTAATCTCTTCAAAGCTTGTAGTGAGCCTCTGAAGTTTTGAATCCTTGACAGCATTTGTTCCCTCATAGGTTGTCTGGAGGATGGTCTATGCTTCCTTAGCAATTTCAGTGGAGGATATCTTCTTGAGCTCCTCATTGGTGACCACACTGAATAAGGCATTGAATGCCCTACTGTTAAAGTTTGCTACCTTGATCTTGGCATCATCCCAATCGGCCAACGCTTCCTTTGGCTTGGTCCAGCCAATCTCTACAGCTTGCCACACCTTCTCATCTAAACACTGTAAGAAAACTCTCATGCGTACTTTCTAGTATGCATAGTTAGTGTCATCAAATAAAGGAGGTATAATTAATGATTGTTCTCTATCCATGATGTTAGGTTCTAAGGTCTTAGGATTTTATGTATTTAGAACTCTAATTTGTAATGTTGGCAAACCATGATCAAAACAATGTATTTAGTCTTGTTTAGACTTGCTCAAAGTTGATTTATTATTGTAAAGTTAGAATCGAGTGGCTGCAGAAGTATTAGTTACTTTCGGCCTGGCTCGATCGATCGAAGGACAGGCTCGATCGATCGAAAATCGTACAGGTTGAATTTTCTGCAGAATTTCCAACTCAGCCCTACTCCATTAAACGTTTAGGGTTTTATGTTTTTATCCTAGGTATTTAAACAAAACCCTAGCCACGTTTTTAGAGGTTGTCCATATTGTATTGTTACTCATACATTGCTGTTTTGTGTAAATCTCTTGTGAGATCTAGAGGAGCTTTCCTTTACACAAAACTTAGGGTTTTCAAGGTAGAGATGATTTCAACATCTTGAAGATCAACATAGTTGCAACCATTGGAACTTAAAGAATATCAAGCGTGGGTGCTTGTAGCTGATTGAAGAATTCAAGAAAGAAGGAGTCCGTGGATTCGGAGCTTGCACGTGGTCGTGTCAGTAAGTTCTACTGGTGGGTAGCATTAGGAAGTTGAGCGGGGAGCTTGTAGTCCTTTTGTAAGAACTTCAATTCTTTCATAGTGAATTCAGTTTTGCCTTGAGGATCGGTAGGTCAAATCCTCTCCAGGTTTTTACCATGTAGTTTCCTGGGTGATCATATCATTGTGTTATTTATTTTTCCGCTGCTTTATATGCTTGATATGATTATTTGATTGTTTTAACCAAAAATTGCTTAATTTGACTAAGTAACAACTTGGCTAATTAACTAGGCTACGCAATCTGGTTGTTTTTTAAGGGGTCTAAAACCGTTCAAGTGGTATTAGAGCGGGTAGCTCTTTTGTTTGAGATTTTTTATCTCTGAGCTGATCCTTGACCCCTGTTGTCATGGAGCATAGACACTCTCTTGTTGTTCCTCCTCACTTTGATGGGAACAACTATGCTTATTGGAAAGTAAGGATGAAAGCATTTCTGAAATTAATTGATGAGAAGGTTTGGAATTCCGTTGAATACGGATGGCAGCAGCCCACTACTCCTGTGAGTGAGTGGCAAACCTCTGAAAAAGAAGCAGCAGGCTTCAATAGCAAAGCTATGAATGCCATCTTCAATGCTGTTTCAATGGAGGAATTTAAGAGGATTTCAAATGTTGAGGTTGCTCATACTGCTTGGAAAATCCTCCAAACTGTGCATGAAGGCACAAAGGCAGTTAAGATAAACAAACTGCAGCAATTAACTTCTAGGTTTGAAAGCATTAGGATGTCTGATGATGAATCCTTTGATGAATTTTATGCCAAACTAAATGATATTGTTAATTCTGCTTTTAATTTGGGTGAAATCTATGATCAACCTAAAATAGTTAGGAAGATACTTAGATCTTTAACTGAAGACTTTAGACCCAAAGTGACTGCCATCACTGAAAGCAAGGATGTGGACTTCATCCCTATTGATGAGCTTGTAGGATCTCTTCAGTCCTATGAGTCTGACCTACCTAAAGTAAACAAATCCAAATCAATGGCTCTTAAGTCAGTTGATGATGTTGATGGTGGTGGATTTGATGATGAGCTCTCTGCTACAAAGATTGCGTATCTTGCCAAAAACTTTAAAAACTTTCTTAGGAATACCATCAAAAAGGTAAGAGGTACTTACACTGCTGAACCTAGAAATTTTAGGAAGAATGATCCCACTAAGGTTAATAACTTTGAAAAACCTAGAGAAAAAGTTGGTCAATCTTCAAATAATTCTTTGGGTCCTCAGTGTTTTGGCTGTCAAAGGTATGGTTATGTGAAATCTGAATGTCCTACATTCTTGAGGACTAAGGGTAAAGCTATGGCTGCAACCCTTAACGATAATGAGGTTTTTGATGATGAGTCCAGATGTGATGAGGATGGAAACTTCATTGCTTTCACTGTTACAGCTGTAGTCAATGAAAGCATATCTGTTAAAGAGAACCCTTCTGATGGGGAACTCTCTGAGGATGCAGATCTTCAAGAGGCCTACAATAAACTGTCCAAAATTGCTGCAAGGGATGCTATGAATGTTGAACTTGGCCTAAAGAAAATTGAATCTCTTGAGCTTGAAAAAAAAATTTGCTTGTTAAACTGTTTGATGCTAATGATCTTTTGAACAATGTTAAATCTGAGAACATGCTTTTGCTTGATAAAGTTAAAACTTTGGAACATGATTTATCTGTTGCTAGATCTGCTAGTTCTAAACTTGATCACATACTGAATGTTCAAAAGTATCCCTCTGATAAATCTGGATTAGGATATGTTGAAAGCATCTTTGATTCTGGACCACATTCCTCGAATTTTGTTCCTTCTTCTTCTTCTGAACCTTCCATGAGTGAGATTGGGAGTGAAACTGTCAAACCCCCTGTGAGTGCGGTTGTTAAACCTATAGAAGTTTCACCTTCTAGGAAGATTAGGGTTGATGTGAGAGAGTCTAAACCTAAGGATTCTACCCCTTCTAAGGACAAGATGCATGGTAAACCTGCTTGGGTTTGTCATTATTGTGGTAAGTCTGGACACATTCGTCCTAACTGTTACAAGCTTCAAGCTATTAAGAGAGCAAACAAACCAAAAGTGTCTGTGCCTCAAGCACAAGATCCTACGGCACTTATTGGTGAATTGGTAAAGGTGTTAAACCTTTATTCCAATTCTGGAGTTGGGAATCACTCGAATGTGAATAAGAACTCTAATGCTCGTGGTGCATCTAAAAAGTTTTGGATGCAAAAGACTCGAACTAACTGAGTCTTTCTGACATGGTCCTTGTGCTTCATTGCTCTATCCTCTGTGACCATTGTTCTTTGGTATTTATGTTTTTGTTTTTTTTCTAGGATTTGCATTGCATTACATTCATGTATTTCATTCTAGGATTTATTTGTTTTCTCTTTTAATAAATTTAAAAAAAAAAGGGGGGGAAAAGGAGAAAGCAAAAATATGTTTGACATTATGTTTCTTGGTTTTTGAAAACAAGGTTGGTCAATTTATTTACACATAACATGTCTTATGTACCTTGTTTAGCTTTGATGAGCTTATATATTGCACTTGACTAGTTGAAACTTTGTAGTGCATGTTGTGTGGGAAAGATGTGTGTGGTTTTTAATCACTTTGTCTTAATCTTGAAGTCACATGTTTTTTGACTGTTGGATTTGATCCTTTTGAGAAAGGCATAAATAACCATCTCACCACTGTTCACTAGCCAATCATGAACACCTTAGTGCATATCATAAGATTTTGTGCTCGAGAAAATGTAGCACATGCACAAAAAGAAAATAAGGTGTAGCCTCAATTAAATTAAAACTGGTGTGTACTATTAGGCTTGATGCCAATTCACTTAATTCAAACCGGTGTGTACTATTAGGCTTGATGCCAATTCACATAAATAAGAGGCAACAATGCAAGAAACTTACATGATTGCAAGCTTTTGTTCTAGGAGATGTGGGAGTTATAGGATGTAACTCTTTAGGTGATAGTCTCTTTTAAATTCTATGTGATAAATTGTGTAGACTTTGTATTTGATTGCTATTCACATATCACCTCACATGTATCTCAAGTTTTTGCTAGTATCACACACTACACAAGTTACTCTTTGTTAAACACTGTACATGCTAGTGTGTGTGTTTTTGGTCTGACCAACCAAGTTTGAAAATATCTTGAGATTTGTGCACAACATATTTGTTGCTTAAGAAAATTCAATGGGAGAATGATTGAAACTTATCTTTGAGAAAATTGGGTTTAAAATTTGGGTTTTTGAAAAAGCATTTCATCTCATACTCATGCATTTTGTTTTCGTTGTTTAATGCTTTGAGGAGTTGTTTTCAAAATTAGGTTTGTATTTTTCAAAACTGTGATTTTTCTCAAAAATTTTGTGAGCCTCTGTCCAGTTCGATCGATTCATTCTGATTTTCGATCGATCAAAAAAGTGCCTTAATTTGTTTCAAAATGACTGTTTCATTCAATCGATCGAATGTAATTTTTAATCGATCGAAAATCGTGAAAAAGCTTTTTTAAAAGTCCAGATCTGACTTTTTCAAAGTTCTATTTCAAAAAGCTTTTTCAAACTTCTTTCTCTCTCCGACGAGGCAAGGCTCCACAATTAATTTTTGTCGTTTTCTTCCAAAATTCTTGCAAAGATTCTCTTTCCTCAAGCCGGTAAGACTCTTTTACCCTTCTTTTTGAATTTATTTTCATGATTTCATGCATAAATCCATGCATTTGAGGGAGATTTTCGGACTTAGCATTTTTGGGATTTTCTATTAAATCAAGCCCTATTTTGTGCAATTGATCATTGGGTTTTTGTGGGGACACATTATAAACATGATCTTTGTTTGTTAATTTGATCAATTTTGAGTTTGGTGAAAAATTGAAAAATCTAGGGTTTGTTCTTGATCCGAATTTGGGCTTTTGTGAAATTGAGCTAAATTTGATGAAATTGACTTGTTGTTTTGATGAAATTAGGCATTATAATCTATGTGCTGTGTTTTGTAATGCCCAATTCATCAATTTGTTTAAAAAATTTCAACAAGTGGTTTTCAATTTTTGGGGTTTTTGTTAGAAATTCCCTGCTCAGGCCAATTTTGTCAATTTAATCTCAATTGAACTTAATTGTTTACTGCATTAGTACATGCATCATGGCATTGTATTTGCTCATGCATCATATAGATTTTTATTCTATTGATTTTTGTGCTAACTTGCAGTCTGCCCTTGAATTTTTTTTGTTTTACTCTTTTTGGTTTTTCCTTGTGTCTCTGTCCTTTCCTTAGCATCATGCCTAGGAAGACTAGAGCCCGTAGGTCTGTTCCCTCTCCTTCTCCTCCCCCACCTTCCTTTGACCGTGAGAGATTTCCGAGTGAGAAAAATCAAGAGACTTTTGAGAAGCTGAACCTTCAGAGGAAGATTTGGGCTGAGCGTTCTGTCACCTTAGATGAGGTTGATCCTGCCATTAGGGTAAACTTTGAGCATCGAGGCTAGTTACCTTTGTTGGATGTGTCTGATCCTCCTCTTCCAGCTACCCTGATTAGAGAGTTCTTCTCGAACATCTTTATCCGCGTCTATGATTCCAACACTCTAGTTAAGAGTTGGATACGAGGCGTAGAGTATGTCATTACTCCTACAGTAGTGGCTGATGCTCTAGGGGTACCTTTGGTACGTCACCCTGTTTACCCTTATAATGAGTCTCCCGTATTGAGTGATGTCATGTCTTACATCACTGGGTCTTCTATCTAGTGGAGTTATGATCCTCGGATCACCACTGCTGAGCTTCTTAAGACTATCTATATGTTTTTTAGGATAGTGTATCATTCTCTTTGGCCCATTTCTCATCTTCACACCATTCCTCTCGAGAGGTGTGTATTTTTGGTACGCTCTTGTCATTGATGCTCCTATCAGTTTTCCTCATCTATTTCTTCGTTCTTTGAACGAAGTTTATAGGAGTTCATCTACTGCTCATGCTCTTGTTCATCCTATCTTTATTCATAGGATTTTGCTTCATCTTGATTTAGATGATTTCCCTTCTTCTAAGCCCGTTCATGTGATTGCTCCTATAGGTGCGTCTTTCCTTAGACAGAGGGCTGCTCATCTTCGAGCTGGCTCTAAACATGCTAGGTCTAAGCCTTCTGGTACCACACCCTCTTCTTCTTCTACAGGTCCTGCTCGTGAGGCTATTCCTGATCCTGTAGGTGCTGCTGCTGCTGTTCCTCCACCTCCTTTAGATGACTTTGATGGTCGTCGTACCTTGGAGACTATCATGACCGTTCAGGCAGCTCATGGTCAGCTTTTGGTGGACTTGTTCGATGAGATTCGTGCTCTGAGAGCGGATTTGGCGTATCTTCGTTCATCCTCACCACCTCCTTTTGATGATGGCCTGTGATGTCCTTTGGCATTCCGTCACAAAAAAGGGGAGTAGAGTTTGGAGCTTGTAGAGGAGTTTTTGTAGTTAGGGGGAGTTTTTATGTCTTTTTGCGGAGCTAGTGGAGTTGTTGAGATTAGATTGTATCTAGGTGCTTCACCATATATACTTTCTTTTGGGCTATTCTTGTAGGGAAATACATTTTATATATATATGATTCTTGATTCTATGTGTTCACTGTTTATTTATTTATATTTATGAGTTATTCATTGATATATGTCTTTATTATATGTTGTGTGAACTTTCAAGAATGTGTTTATTTTTTGTGTATCTAACCTAGGAAGAGAGTTAGATTACATATCTGTTGATTTACTATTTTTCTGTCACACATGCGTTTATGCGTTTGTTGAGTGTTTCAGGAATATACAGGTGCATTCGATTTGGCTGTTGTCTACACTTGCAACTGATGGATAGTAGTTAGGATTGAATTTGGTTTATGAGCATTACCTTTTATAAAGGGCTTTTTATTGTAAACTTTGAGCTTTTAGTTTGTGTTTTGTCACGGATTGCCAAAGGGGGAGTTTGTTAGATTCTAAGGTCTTAGGATTTTATGTATTTAGAACTCTAATTTGTAATGTTGGCAAACCATGATCAAAACAATGTATTTAGTCTTGTTTAGGCTTGCTCAAAGTTGATTTATTATTGTAAAGTTGGAATCGAGTGGCTGCAGAAGTATTAATTACTTTCGGCCTGGCTCGATCGATCGAAAATCGCACAGGTTGAATTTTCTGCAGAATTTCCAACTCAGCCCTACTTCATTAAACGTTTAGGGTTTTATGTTTTTACCCTAGGTATTTAAACAAAAACCTAGCCACATTTTTAGAGGTTGTCCATATTGTATTGTTGCTCATACATTGCTGTTTTGTGTAAATCTCTTGTGAGATCTAGAGGAGCTTTCCTTTACACAAAACTTAGGGTTTTCAAGGTAGAGATGATTTCAACATCTTGAAGATCAACATAGTTGCAACCATTGGAACTTAAAGAATATCAAGCGTGGGTGCTTGTAGCTAATTGAAGAATTCAAGAAAGAAGGAGTCCGTAGATCAGAGCTTGCACGTGGTCATGTCAGTAAGTTCTACTGGTGGGTAGCATTAGGAAGTCGAGCGGGGAGCTTGTAGTCCTTTTGTAAGAACTTCAATTTTTTCATAGTGAATTCAGTTTTGCCTTGAGGATCGGTGGGTCAAATCCTCCCCAGGTTTTTACCGTGTGGTTTCCTAGGTGATCATATCATTGTGTTATTTATTTTTCCGCTGCTTGATATGATTATCTGATTTTTTTAACCTAGAATTGCTTAATTTGACTAAGTAACAACTTAGCTAATTAACTAGGCTACGCAATCTGGTTGTTTTTTAAGAGGTCTAAAACTGTTCACATGACAAACTGGGGTCAATGGATCAACACAGCAAATATTAAACCTAATCAGAGTGTGCCTACTCTGATACCACTTGAAAGGCCAAAAACGTATTGACCCCTTGTGATTAAATTAATTGATTAATTAGCCAAGTTATTACTTAATCAAATCAACATGCAAAGCGCATGGTAGCACAAAAAAATCACTAATTAATCTAAGTGTAGCGGAAAATAAATTTGACACAATGATTTGTTTACGAATAAGGAAAACCTACACGGCAAAAACCCCACTGGGTGATTTTTAGGTCACCACTCTTGAAATTCTACTATTATCACAACAAGCGGTTACAAGTAAAGAAATCCCAGTACCTTATACCAACCTACAGTTGAACCCTTACCCCATTACCCAATTGGACTTGTTCTGTAGTGACAATTTCCCCTTTTGATGCACGGCTCCCAAGTACGTGACTAACCAATTGCGCGGATCCCAGTACGCAACTTCAATCACCAACTAGAGAAGATTGTTGGCTGCAAAGTTCTTTAGTTTATCCACGACGAAGATCAAGAAGATGCTTGGTCACAAAACCCTATGGTGCACATACACAACAACTTCTTTAAGAATAATGAACAAGGGCGAAACTTTGTCTCCAATCACAATTTGCTTAAGCAAACTTTTTTCTCAAAGCTTGTGCAACTTGTGTACTCTTTGACGGCCCTTAAAATAATCCTTTTATATGTCTAGGGTTAGGAGAAAAGAATGCCCAAAGACATATTCACAAATCCCAAGAAAACATATCAGAATTTATGTTTCTTTCATAAACCTCGACAAATAGGAGTTGTCGAGTAGCTGTCGAGCAGGTGTTGAGCACACGGGCTAAACGGCTTCTAAAACTTCGACACATGCTAGCTGTTGAGCGTTAGTAAACTTGCACTTCTCAGCTTGTTTCTTGGATAGACTTGATGACTTTAACACAGTTTCTTGAAGTATTAAACACATCCTAGATCTACCTAATTACAAGTAAAGTGCGTTTTGTCAAAGGATTAGCCAATTACATTAAAGAATGACATATGTTCATAACAAGTGAACCACATATGTCCTAACAGATGACTCCCTTTTGTTCTTCAAGAAGGATGAGCACTCTCTAGACACCTTGCTGAAAATTTTGGATTGGAATTGTAAGGTATCAGGGCAATGTATAAATCCCCTTAAATCTGAATTATTTTGCTCTCCCCTCAGTGCTACAATCCTTACCTTTATATATCTTTTCCTGCTTTAAGGTCCCTGATCAAGTGTGTAATGAGATGGATACCATTATTAGAGCCTTTTGGTGGGGGCATGGGCAAGGTTAGAAAAAACTTCATCTTTTGAATTGGGAAAGAATCTGTCAACCTAAGAGGAAGGGAGGTTTATGCTTTAAGAAATTTGGTCCCTTGAACCAAGCTTGCCGAACTTCCTGCGTATAATTCCATTGAATAAATTGCAAATCGCTGACTGTCCAATTATCAAGGAACGTTGCCAAAGAGAGACAGGAGAGGACTGGAGCAACATTTCTCACATCCCACTCATCGATCTTCAATAACATTCTCATTTCTCTAAGTTTGGGTAACTCATTCTACTTCTTCATCTCCTTACACTTCATTTATTTTGAAAACAAATACTTTCAATTAAATATTCTCATTTTTATGAAAAAAAATTACTAACAACCTAGATTGATGAATTTAACATATCTATATATATCTAAAAGCTGAAAGGTAGCATTTATTGTTGCTACACTCCAGTTGAGCCACATCAACGTCCACGTGATTATCTTTTTTCTTTCCAATTTTCCTATAATTGTTTTTAACATTTTTTTTTTATTAATATTTACACTTCTATATCCTTTCTCCCTCCCTTACCTTTTCATCTCCCCACTACTTCTCTAACCTTTCTCCCTCCCGTATCTTTTCATCTTCCCACTACCCTCTACATTAATCTATATAACATTATCTTATATAGCGATAATGTTATAAGATGACCTGTGTTTTTAGAGTAATTCAAGTGTGGTTTTTTTTATGGGTGGAAGGTTCCAAGAGTAGGTTTTGGTGGGGGGTTGATCTTGGCATGGATGCCTAGACAAAGTCTTATTGTAGAATTTGCATCATAACATCTTAAACACATTAGTTTACTTGATAATAGAGGGAACCCCCTTTCAATCACTTTTGTGTAATGAAATCCTGATCATGCCAAAAGAGACCTTGTCTGGCAACAACTTAAAAGTTTAAAAGGCCAATCTCATCCAAACTGGCTCTTTATTGGGAACTTTAATCAAGTTCTAAACTCTCAGGATATATTGTACTTTAAGTAGGGCAACATTGTTGGTGATAATTTGCTTCAGTCTCCCTATCGCTCTCTATTGGCAAGTTTATAACATTACTCTAAAAATCACACTTGAATTATCTACAAAATCTATATAACATTATAGCTATATTTAGATAGGTTCAAATACCCCCTTCTTGAATGATCAAATTATCAAAAAATTTTAAAATAAGCATGAAGAATAAAAAATTTTGGATCAAAAGAGGATTTATATAATAGTGGTGAAACTAAGTACTAACCATTCTTCCAAATGTTAAAAACGGTTTAAACTTACAAAAATACTAAAATTATACACTTTAAGAAACATATTGTTAGTTTTTCTAACTTATTCAAACTGCATACAAAAATAGTATCTTACAGTCATTTTCCATCGTAATTTCTTCTAATATATATATATATATATATATATATATATTCCATCTTAATTTAACCCTTCCAAAATGCATATTATTCATTAGTTTATTGGCAAGTCTTGGGAATGTGAGCCTTTAGTTAGGACTTAGGAGCTTGGTACTATTTGTGGTACCTGTGGATTTCTACCCATCATAAAACAAAATTATGTCACAAAGTTGCGGGGTATGCTAATCCTGCAGCTCTCCTATCATAGAAGTTAACTACGATCATATACTTAAAAAAATAACAATAAGCCGTACAACTATAATTTTCTTTTGGTGTTCAAGTAAATAAAGTGAGACAAATTCCTTTATAATTTGAGAAAGATGCTATCTATTCCCTTGAGTAGCTCCATCTCCTCCCCACTTGAAAGTCCAAGATCAATATAACACAATTGAATTGAAAACAAAATACCATGCCCACAATCAAATTACAATAATGCCAAGTACCAAAGTTTACTAAAGACATATAACCTGGTATTGCATCTTTTTTAGTGTGTGAAGAAGCTGCAATACCAGGTTATATCGTCTATCACAAAAAAAAAAAAAAAAAAAAAAAAAAAAAAAAAAAAAAAAAAAAAAAAAAAAAAAAAGAACCTCTTGTGTTTATGGAGAAACAATAATCATAGAAAAATGTATCATTAAGATAAACATACAAAGGGAAGAAAAATCTCTTCAAAAAACAAAGCAGAGAAACAAACAAACAAAGATGGCGTAAATCGAATGGATGATGTTTCTTAGGAAGATACAAAGAGAGGTATTGTGCAAATGTTACACTGTTTCTTAGGAAGATACAGATTCTCACCAAAACTAAATGGATTCATAGATTCTCACCAATGTGTCTTATATTTATTTGATTTAGCACCTCTTGAAAGCAAGGAAAAGCTTTTAAATCACCATAGCGAACGTATTATGTTCTTATAATACAACAAATAACCAAAACAAATAGGGTGAATTGCAATTGTATTCAATTTTCAAAATTACAAATTCTGCAACCCAAAACTACAAAACTTACATAGCAATCAGTGACTAAAATTATTTGAAACTTACATGAATCAACATGCTGCTTCTGCATAATACTGATCTTGGACAAAAATAATCTGGCATAACTGAATTCAAAGAGAGAGAGAGAGAGAGAGAAAGAATTGTATATCAAAATGGTGTGCGGGTATTCATAATCTTGCAAGTTTAATAAGAATTTGAAAACTTTCCCCTGCGCTCATCAAGCCAACAAAAAATATAATAAACAAAAACAAATATAGAGAATGTTTGACTATGGCATAGAAATAAGGAACCAAGCCAACAAAAACTTAGGCATACGCTGCCAAAAAATATATATATATATATATATATATTGGCTTCTTCTAATTACCTTCCATAGCCTTAGGATGCTATCTTTTTTAAAAAGTGATGTGCAAAAACTTTCTTTTTAAAAAGATATGCAAATGATAAAAAATAAAAAAATAAAAATTCAACACAATATATAACTTTAACAAATAACTCACTGAAACCTTGACCATAGAAAGAAACAGATATTGGCAAACAAAGAATAGATGAAAAAAATATCTTTAGAAACTAAGTAGGATAAAAATAAACGTATAAAAAGTTCTTAAGAAGCACTTTAATTTATCAATCACTGTACCTTATACCTTTTAGGTTGATGACACGAACAAAAGTGACAACATCATTGACAAAAATTTATTAGGTTATCAATATTTTGCATATTCAAACTTCCTAACAATGGGGAAAGAATACCCTTTCTTTATCCCAGATTTAGGCCTCTTATAAACTTTCTTTTCCTCTTTTTGTAACAATGACATCACCACCTTAATAAAAATAGTTCCCATGAATCAAAATTCTTAAGCAAATCTAAATATCCCTATAAAGTAATCTCCAAAAGGATTATAAGCAGAACACTTACCTATAGGACTGCTATATTATCAGTGGTATACTTAGGCTTCCCAAGCCTTAGTGGTATACTTTGTCCTTATTCCCATACCTACATCAAATTGGCTGAAATTACATACATGAATTCTACTTGATGCAAATGTGCAGCAAAAAAGTATTGGGAGTGGACTATGATTTCCCTAGCACAACAAATCCATAGGAGTCACATAATTACAGGAGAAACATTAGTATACACATAAAGTACAATATTACAAATAGAACTCAATTTAGAAGTTGCTTTTGGCTCATTTAAAAATTTTACAAAAAGAAAAACTTGCCTTGATTCACTCTATCAGCCCTATCAACCATATCTTGAGCTGAATAACATACTACATATCCTTTTGTCTTTCTCTATTAATATTTTTATGTGACTAAGCATTTGTAGCAGTTGCATTACCTTAAACTCAAAATATATATGATAAATCATTGTTAGATACTTCTGCAACTTAAAACCATGTTATCACCCAACTAACCTAACATTCTAAATCCAATCATTAATAGAATTAATGATTGGCCAACCAACTGCAAAGGAGGAGGTTTCTCAACAAACAAAAAAATTAAACCTGCAAAGGGGGAGAGATTTTATCAAAAGCAAATATGTGTAGGCCATCTTTTTAAAATAGGCTGCTCAATTTGTTTGTAATCTTCATCTCAATTGAAGATGGATCTAATTTTCTCAAACACCTGGAAATGTAATGATTTGTAAACACAATTCAACTAATGGAATTGTAATGATTCATATATAATTATTTTCAGCCTCCTTGAAGCTTTCAATATACATACTCTATGGAAAGATGCACTAACTAATATATCCTTATTAATCTATCAATAAGATTATCTTCTCAACAATTTAAAATATATACCTAAAGAAGTCATACCTTGAAAACGTGCCTTTTTTGAACCTTCAATACAAGTGGCGCAAATGCATCAACAATTATTTAAGATTTCATCCAATAATTAGAATGTAACATACATATGAAAGCCATGAATCAGTGCTTTACTAAAATAGTAAACTATCAATATCACATCCAATATTGTTTATTTGTAAGAAAGATGAACAGTTTAATAACAAAATAAATTAATAGTAAAATTGGTATATGGGAGAGTTAGAATTTCTATTAGACTTAGAATGTGCAATAGTGTAAGTATCCAATAGTATTATACTCATGTAAAAATTTCCTACTCACTATCCATTTGTATGAGAGGAGGAAGAGCCATTGTCAGAAGAGTACAAAAATACTAAAGAAGTAGAGATCTATCTCAATTTGATAGGAAAACACAAACCCAAGATTCACCTTTCAATAAAAAATATGAACATAAACAAAATATATAAATTTATGAACATAGTCAAAGGTAGTCGGACAAGTGATATCTTAAGAACTAAGGAGATATCATAGACCCCCTAAAAGAACATATTATGAAGATCCAAATTTCTAATCTCTTCCACTCATTTATCCTGGTAACAAATCAGAAATAAAATTAAATAAAATACTTGTATGAGCAACATCAAACATGCATCACTTCCAATGCTTTATCATCTAATTTGAAGATTTAGTTGAAATAAACATAAAAGCAAAGCAAAGAAAGAGCAATAACAAAATCAAAAACCAAACCCAACATACTGTATTGTCTTCCCAACAGTCGGATGATTCTAGTGAAATCCCATTAAGAGAAAATCACCGTAGCCTCTCTCCAACAGAACCATCTTAGTCCTTGAATCTTGATCTGTTCCAATATCCCATTTTCAACGCTTGTAGAAAAAGGAGAACACGACCTCTAAGCAGACATTGTAAATGCCTACCCACACCTTGTAAATGCCATGAGAGGTAGTCTCCTAGATTTGAGTGGGGATTTCTATTGTTTTGAAGTGTTTATTGAAATTGTGCAACAAAGAATAAGAAATATGGGTTTTAAGAGACAGTGGTGTTTGAAGCAATGAATGGTATGAACGCTTAAGGGAAGTTATTTAGCTTTAATTGAAGCGTTGTTAGGTTAGGTAGCATCTTTTGGGATGAAAACTTATGTGGGTTTGAAACATATATACTAAAACAGTTCAATCGGCAAAATAAACAGGCACTATTGTTTAGAAACTGAATAAGTAGAACCACTGAAAAGGCACAATGAGAAATGAGAAAAAGTCACGTGGTGCAATGAGAAATGGTCAATAAAAAGTCAAACATTTCGACTATTAATTATTATATATAGATATATAAATGAAGCGATTCTAACTAAACAGTTTTAGACCCCTTAAAAACAACCAGATTGCGTAGCCTAGATTAATTAGCCAAGTTGTTACTTAGTCAAATTAAACAAATCTAGGTTAAAACAATCAAATAATCATATCATGCATATAAAACATATAAAGCAGTGGAAATAATAAAGAACACAAGATATGATCACCCAGAAAACCACACGGAAAAACTTGAGGAGGATTTGACCCACCGATCCTCAAGGCAAACCAGAATTCACTATGAAAGAATTGAAGTTCTTACAAAAGGACTACAAGCTCCCCGCTCGACTTCCTAATGCTACCCACCAGTAGAACTTCCTGACACGACCACGTGTAGGCTCCGAATCCACGGACTACTTCTTTCTTGAATTCCTCAATCAGCTACAAGCTCCCCGCTTGTTTATCTTTAAGTTCCAATGGCTGCAACTATAATGATCTTCAAGATGTTGAAATCATCTCTACCTTGAAAACCCTAAGTTTTGTGTAAAGGAAAGCTCCTCTAAGATCTCACAAGAGATTCACACAAAACCGCAATGTATGAGCAACAATACAATATGGAGTACCTTCAAAAACGTGGCTAGGGTTTTGTTTATATACCTAGGGTAAAAACATAAAACGCTAAACGTTTAATGAAGTAGGGCTGAGTTGGAAATTCTGCAGAAAAATCAACCTGTGCAATTTTCGATCAATCGAGTCTATCCTTCGATCGATCGAGCCAGGCCGAAAGTCCCAAGTACTTCTGCACCCACTCGATTCCACCTTTACAATAATGAACCAACTTTGAGCAAGCCTTAACAAGACTAAATACATTGTTTTGATCATGGTTTGCCAACATTACAAATTAGAGTTCTAAATACATAAAATCCTAAGACCTTAGAACCTAACAAACTCCCCCTTTGGCAATCCGTGACAAAACACAAATTAAATGCTCAAAGTTTACAATAAAAAGCCCTTTCCAAAAAGTAATGCTCATAAACCAAATTCAATCCCAACTATTATCCATCAGTTGCAAGTGTAGATAGCAGCCAAGCCGAATGCACCTGTATATTCCTGAAACACTCAACAAACGCATAAACGCATGTGTGACAGAAAAACAGTAAATCAACAGATATGTAATCTAACTCTCCCCCTATGTTAGATACACCAAAAATAAACAATTCTTGAAAGTTCACACAACACATAATAAAGACATATATCAATGAATAATCATAAATATAAATCAATAAACAGTGAACACATAGAATCAAGAATCATATATATAAAAAAAATGCATTTCCCAACAAGTATAGCCCAAAAAGAAAGTATACATAGTGAAGCACCTAGATACAATGTAATCTCAAAAACTCCACTAGCTCCTCAAAAATAACAAAAACTCCCCCTAGCTACAAAAACCCCTCTACAAGTATCCAAACTCTACTCCCCCTTTTTGTGACGGAATGCCAAAGGACATCACAAGCCATCATCAAAAGGAGGTGGTGAGGATGAACGAAGATACGCCAAATCCGCTCTCAGAGCACGAATCTCATCAAACAAGTCCACCAAAAGCTGACCATGAGCCGCCTGAACGGTCATAACAGTCTCCAAAGTACGACGAACATCGAAGTCAGCCGCAGGAGGTGAAGGAACAGCAGCAGTAGCACCTACAGGATCAGGAACAGCCTCACGAGCAGGACCTGTAGAAGAAGAAGGGGGTGCAGAACTAGAAGGCTCAGACCTAGCGTGTTTAGAGCCAGCTCGAAGATGAGCAGCCCTCTGTCTAAGGAAAGAGGCACCTATGGGAGCTATCACATGAACGGGCTCAAAAGAAGGGAAATCCTCTAAACCAAGATGAAGTAAAATCCTATGGATGAAAATAGGATGAACAAGAGCATGAGCAGTAGATGAACTCCTATAAACTTCGTTCAAAGAACGAAGAAAAAGATGAGGAAAACTGATAGGAGCATCAGTGACAAGAGCGTATAAGAATACACACCTCTCGAGAGGAATGGTGTGCAGATGAGAAATAGGCCAAAGTGAGTGACAAGCTATCCTAAAGAAGAGATAGACAGTCTCAGGAAGCTCAGCGGTGGTGATCCTAGGATTAGAACCCCACTGGATAGAAAATCCAGTGATGTTAGACATGACATCACTCAACTCTAGTGACTCATCATAGGGATAAACAGGATGCTGTACCAAAGGTACCCCTAGAGCATCTTGAACACTACTGTAGGAGTAATGACATACTCTACGCCTCGTATCCAACTCTTAACTAGAGTGTTGGAATCATAGGCACGGATAGAGATATTCGAGAAGAACTCTCTAATCAGGGTAACTGGAGGTGGAGGATCAGAAACATCCAGCAGTGGTAACCAGCCCCTACGCTCAAAGTTTGCCCTAATGGCAGGATCAATCTCATCAAAGGTGACAGATCGCTCAGCCCAAACTTTTCTCTTAAGGTTTAGAGTCTCATAAACCTCTTGGTTTTTCTCACTCGGGAACCTCTCACTATCAAAGGAAGGTGGGGGTGGAGAAGGAGAGGGAATACTCCTACGGGCTCTAGTCTTCCTAGGCATGATGCTAAGGAAAGGACAAAGACGAAAGGACAAAGACACAAGGAAAAACCAAAAAGAATAAAAACAAAACCAAGGGCAGACTGCAAGTTAGAACAATAAACAATAGAATAACAATCTATATGATGCATGAACAATAACAATGTTGTGATGCATGAACTAATGCAGTAAAGAAGTTCAAATTAAGTTCAATTACACAAAATTGGCTTGAACATAGAGTTTCTTAACAAAAACCCTAAAAATTTGAAAATCACTTAAAAAATTTTGCTATAAATTGATGAATTAAGCATTACAAAACACAACACAAGGATTATAATGCCTAATTACATCATCACAACAAGCCAATTTCATCAAATTCAACTCAATTTTACAAAAGCCCCAATTCGGATCAAATAGAAACCCTAGAATTTTCAATTTTTCACCAAACTCAAAATTGATCAAATTAACAGGTAAGAATCATGTTTATGATGTGTCCCCACAAAAACCCAATGATCAATTGCATAGAATAAAGCTTGAATCAATCAGAAAATCCCAATATGCAAAGTCCGAAAATCTCCCTTAAATGCATGAAATAATGCATGAAATCATGAAAATAAAATCAAAAGGAAGGGTAAAAGAGTCTTACCGGCTTGAGGAAAGAGAGATTTTGCAAAAAATTTGGAGGAAAACGACAAAAAATTGACTGTGATGCTTGCCTCGTCGGAGAGAGAAAGAAAAAGTTTTGAAAAAGTTTGAAAAAGTATTTGAAAAAGTCATATCTGATCTTTTAAAAAAGCTTCTCCACGATCTTCGATCGATCGAAAATTACATTCGATCGATCGAATGAGACAGGCATTTTGAAACAATTTAGAGCACTTTTTCGATCGATCGAAAATCAGAATGGATCGATCAAAATGGGCAGAGGCTCACAAAATTTTTGAGAAAAAACACAGTTTTGAAAAACACAAATCTAATTTTAAAAACTACTCCTCAAAGCATTTGAACAACAAAATCAAAATGCATGAGTATGAGATGGAATGTTTTTTCAAAAACCCAAAATTTTAAACCCAATTTTCTCAAAAACAAGTTTCAATCATTCTCCCATTTACTTTTCTCAAGCAACAAATATGTTGTGCACAAATCTCAAGATATTTTCAAACTTGGTTGGTCAGACCACAAACACACACACTAGCATGTACAGTGTTTAACAAAGAATAACTTGTGTAGTGTGTGAAAGTAGCAAAAACTTGAGATACATGTGAAGTGATATGTGAATAGCAATCAAACACAAAGTCTACACAATTCATCACATAGAATTTAAAAGAGACTATCACCTAAAGAGTTACATCCTATAACTCCCACATCTCCTAGAACAAAAGCTTGCAATCATGTAAGTTTCTTGCATTTTTGCCTCTTATTTATATGAATTGGCATTCAGCCTAATAGTACACACCAGTTTTAATTTAATTGAGGCTACACCTTATATTCTTTTTGTGCATGTGCTACACTTTCTCGAGCACAAAATCTTATGATATGCATTAAGGTGTTCATGATTGGCTAGTGAACAGTGGTGAGATGGTTATTTATGCCTTTCTCAAAAGAATCAAGTCCGACAGTCAAATAACATATGACTTCATGATTAAGACAAAGTGACTAAAAACCACACACATCTTTCCCACACAACATGCACTACAAAGTTTCAACTAGTCAAGTGCAATGAATAAGCTCATCAAAGTTAAACAAGGTACACAAGACATGACATGTGAAAATAGATTGACTAACTTTGTTTTCAAAAATCAAGAAAAATCGTGTCAAACATAGTTTTTGCTTTCTCCCTTTTCTCCTTTTTTTTTTTTATTTAAAAGAGAAAACAAATAAATCCTAGAATGAAATGCATGAATGTAATGCAATGCAAGTCCTAGAACAAAAAAAAAAACACAAAAACCAAAGAACAATGGTCACAGAGGATAGAGCAATGAAGCACAAGGACCAAGGAAGCCAAAAACAACTAGGGGCAACGAAGCACACCAATCACTTGACGAAGTGTCTCAAACTTACTTCCATCAAGCGGTTTGGTAAAGATGTCAACGTTTTGGCGATCTGTAGGGATATATTCAAGAACAACTATTTTCTTTTCAACCAAATCCCTAATGAAATGATGCCTAAGCTCAATGTGTTTGGTCTTGGAATGCTGAACCGGATTCTTAGATATATCTATAGCACTAGAGTTATCGCAATTAACAACCATGGTATCTTGAGGAATCCCATAATCACTCAATACTTTTTTCATCCAAAGGAGCTGAGAACAACAACTCCCAGCAACAATATATTCTGCCTCAGTAGTGGATAGAAAGACAGAATTTTGCTTCTTACTCATCCAAGCCACAAGATTGGCTCCTACATAAAAACACCCTCCAGTGGTGCTTTTTCTGTCATCAGCATTCCCAGCCCAATCAGAATCAGAAAAACCAGCAAGAGACAAACTTGACTCCTTGCTATAGAATAAACCATAATCACAAGTTCCACTCACATATTTTATAATTCTCTTAACAGCATTTAAATGAGAAACCTTAGGATTAGACTGGAATCTAGAGCAAACACCAACACTAAAAGATATATCAGGACGACTAACAGTCAGATACAAAAGACAGCCTATCATGCTTCTATACAAAGTAACATCAACAGACTCACTTGATGGATCAATTGTCAATTTTGCATTAGCAGCCATCGGCGTTCTAGCATGAGCAGCCTTGTCCAGTCCAAATCTTTTAACTAAATTTCGTGCATATTTAGCTTGATTGATATATATTCCAGCCTCTGTTTGCTTTACCTGCAATCCCAAAAAGTAAGTTAATTCTCCAACCATGCTCATTTCAAACATCGCCTTCATTTCATCTGCAAAAGAATGAGCAAGAGAATCATTAGTAGCACCAAAAACAATGTCATCAACATAAATTTGAGCTACAGCAAAACCAGTATTATCCTTTCTTATGAAGAGAGTTGTATCTGCAGATCCCCTTTTGAATCCATGCTCAGTAAGATATGCAGTCAGTCTGTCATACCAAGCCCGAGGAGCTTGTTTCAACCCATAGAGAGCTCTCTTCAATTTGTAGACGTCATCCGGTCTGTGAGGATCTACAAAGCCTTTAGGTTGTTCAACATAAACTTCTTCTTGTATCATTCCATTCAAGAAAGCACTCTTGACATCCATTTGATATAGCTTGAAGTTTAGGTGACTTGCTATGGCCAACAATATCCGGATGGATTCTAACCTTGCTACTGGAGCAAATTTCTCATCAAAGTCAATTCCTTCCACCTGTGTGTACCCTTGTGCAAAAAGTCTTGATTTGTTTCTGATCACAGTGCCATGTTCATCTAACTTGTTCTTAAAGATCCACTTAGTTCCAATCACATTTACATTCTTCGGTCTAGGAACTAATTCCCACACATCATTTCGAACGAATTGATGAAGTTCTTCATGCATGGAGTTTACCCAATCAGCATCTTGAAGTGCTTTATCCACCTTCTTTGGTTCAAATTGGGACAGATAGCAAGAGTGAGTGATCACATTCAATGCTTTTGATCTCAATCTCATGTTATCATTCAGACTACCCAATATATTTGTGGAGGGATGGTTCAGTCTCACTTTAGAGGATGGACCTTTAACTAAAGAAGTGGAAGTGCCTTTCTGTGCAGATGAAGGACTGAGCTCACTTTGTGTCTGTCGAGTGTCACGAACTGGAGTGGGTGGTTCTGAACTTGATGGTACTGAGACTGTATCATTCAACACCAACAGCTCTTCCTCACTATGTTTCCCAACATACTCAGTAAGAAGAGAATCACTAATTTCTAAAGACTTATCTTGAGCAGGAACAGTGCTTTCTGAAGATACTTCTGAACACACTTCATCATTTATCACAACATTTGAGGATTCCATGACTGTTTTGGTTCTCAGATTGTACACTCTATAAGCTCTACTAGTGGAAGAGTATCCTAGAAAGTATTCTTTGTCGCTCTTGGCATCAAACTTTTCTAGGTTCTCTCTATCATGTAGAATGTAACAGTCACTGCCAAATATCCTGAAATATTTGACAACAGGTTTCTTCCCTCTCCAGAGTTCATAGGGAGTTTTCTTGGAGTCAGGTCTAAAATACACCCAGTTGAGTGTATGGCAAGCAGTGTTGACTGCTTCTCCCCAGAAGGACTTTGGCAAATTTTTGTTGTGTAGCATGACTCGTGCCATCTCCTGAAAAACCCTATTTTTCCTTTCCACAATCCCATTTTGTTGAGGTGTCTTGGGAGATGAGAACTCTTGGTGAGTGCCTTGATTATTGCAGAAAGTAGCCAGCTTGGTATTCTCAAATTCTCTTCCATGATCACTTCTGATTCTGGCTATCACAGTATCTTTCTCAACTTGCAATTTCTTGCACAGATGTATCATCTTCTCAGGAGCTTCAGCTTTATCCTTCAAAAGCACAACCCAAGTATATCTAGTGAAGTCATCAACAACAACTAGAATATACTTTTTTCCACCCAGACTTTGAACTCTGGCAAGACCCATGAGATCAATGTGTAATAACTCTAAAGGTCTTGATGTTTGAACACTAGTCACAGACAGATGCTTGGATTTTACTTGTTTACCTATCTGACATGGTCCACAAATGCACTTATCTATCTTCTCAAATTTAGGTAAACCGATAACTGCCTCACACTTGGAAATCTTCTCTAACTGCTTATGACTGGCATGCCCCAACCGTTGATACCACAAATCAACTTGATCTATCTTTGCACTAAAGCACTTGTTGTTTACACTTGGTGTTATCCCATAATAGTTGTCAGCTGTCCTTACACCAACACTCATACAGTCACCTCCTTCATCAAGTATCTCACACTCATACTTTGTGAAAAGAACATTTAAACCATTGTCGCAAATCTGACTAATGCTGAGTAAATTTGCCTTCAATCCATCAACATACCAAACATCTTCAAACACCGGCAATCCTGGAATATCCACAGTACCAATGCCTCTGATCACAGATTTATTTCCATCTCCAAAAGTGACTGTCCCAATCTTTCCTTCAAAGAGTGTTTTGAATAAATCTTTATTTCCTGTCATGTGCTTGGAACAACCACTATCCAAATACCAAAGACAAGAATCATGTGCCTTTAAGGCGTTTAAAGCAGTATAACAAACATAATTCTTATCATATGTGATTATGCCAAGATACTTAAGGAAAGATTTAACAAAAACAACAAATGGCAAAGACAATAAGTAGATAAGTTGACTAATAAGCAAAAAGATTTTCCATGAATCCATGACAACAGGGGTCAAGGATCAACTCAGAGATAAAAAATCTCAAACAAAAGAGCAACCCGCTATGATACCACTTGAACAGTTTTAGACCCCTTAAAAACAGCTAGATTGCGTAGCCTACATTAATTAGCCAAGTTGTTACTTAGTCAAATTAAACAATTCTAGGTTAAAACAATCAAATAATCATATCATGCATATAAAATATATAAAGCAGCGGAAATAATAAAGAACACAAGATATGATCACCCAGGAAACCACACGGAAAAACCTGGGGAGGATTTGACCCACCGATCCTCAAGGCAAACCAGAATTCACTATGAAAGAATTGAAGTTCTTACAAAAGGACTACAAGCTCCCCGCTCGACTTCCTAATGCTACCCACCAGTAGAACTTCCTGACACGACCACGCACAGGCTCCGAATCCACGGACTACTTCTTTCTTGAATTCCTCAATCAGCTACAAGCTCCCCGCTTGTTTATCTTTAAGTTCCAATGGTTGCAACTACAATGATCTTCAAGATGTTGAAATCATCTCTACCTTGAAAACCCTAAGTTTTGTGTAAAGCAAAGCTTCTCTAAGATCTCACAAGAGATTCACACAAAACCGCAATGTATGAGCAACAATACAATATGGAGTACCTTCAAAAACGTGGCTAGGGTTTTGTTTATATACCTAGGGTAAAAACATAAAACGCTAAACGTTTAATGAAGTAGGGCTGAGTTGGAAATTCTGCAGAAAAATCAACCTGTGCAATTTTCGATCAATCGAGTCTATCCTTCGATCGATCGAGCCAGGCCGAAAGTCCCAAGTACTTCTGCACCCACTCGATTCCACCTTTACAATAATGAACCAACTTTGAGCAAGCCTTAACAAGACTAAATACATTGTTTTGATCATGGTTTGCCAACATTACAAATTAGAGTTCTAAATACATAAAATCCTAAGACCTTAGAACCTAACACTAACCTTTCAAATTAATTCAGTAACTCATGTTGAAGTATAATAAATGGTCATATCAGTAAGAAAGCCCTTTATAGCATTAAATAGTTGTGAATGAGAAGTTAAATACATTACATAAACTGAAAAAAGACTATGTACGTTGTTTCTTCAATAGAAAACTACTAAGTGCATTTTTCTATGCATGCAATTTAGTAATTCGTAACAGTACTATAACATTTCAGTAAAGTTGATGCTCTTCTTCTTCATATAAATATTCATAACAGAAATAACCATGACAGGGCATGAATTTTTTTTTTTTTTTTTAAAACTTAAAAAAAAAATTCTTTGCTAACTAAATCACATTAAAAGATTTTTTTTAATGATCTTTCATCAATATCTATTAATGATTATTTTTCACTTTTCATTACTAAATTTTGAATCAAATTGTAAAGTAATAGCATATTTTACTGCAATAATGTTATTATATGATTTTCTTCTGCAATTGAATATTAAACATATAAATATGTGAAGGCATTTATATGAAACCATTCAAGTAAATAATATTATAACCATTTAATATATTTGACCTAGTTTAATTACAACTTACTAAAGTGTCAAAAGGCCAAAAAGGCTTTACCCAAATTTTTGATTGTGAGAAAGACTATTTTAAAAGATGATGTTTTCAGTTATTATTTTGTTCAAAAATTAGTTTGAGGGGATAGTTTTTCAAAAACATAATTGTTGTGTTTTAGACCCCTTATAAACAACCAGATTGCGTAGCCTAGTTAATTAGCCAAGTTGTTACTTAGTCAAATTAAGCAATTCTAGGTTAAAACAATCAAATAATCATATCAAGCATATAAAGCAGTGGAAAAATAAATAACACATGATATGATGACCCAGGAAACCACACGGTAAAAACCTGGGGAGGATTTGACCCACCGATCTTCAAGGCAAAACTGAATCCACTATGAAAGAATCGAAGTTCATACAAAAGGACTTACAAGCTCCCCACTCGACTTCCTAATGCTACCTACCAGTAGAACTTACTGACACGACCACGTGCAAGCTCCGAATCCACGGACTCCTTCTTTCTTGGACTCTTCAATCAGCTACAAGCTCCCCGCTAGTTTATCTTTAAGTTCCAATGGTTGCAACTGTGTTGATCATCAAGATGTTGAAATCATCTCTACCTTGAAAACCGTAAGTTTTGTGTAAAGGAAAGCTCCTCAAAGATCTCACAAGAGATTCACACAAAACAGTAATGTATGAGCAACAATACAATATGGACAACCTCTAAAAACGAGGCTAGGGTTTTGTTTAAATACCTAGGATAAAAACATAAAACCCTAAACATTTAATGAAGTAGGGCTGAGTTGAAAATTCTGCAGAAAATTCAACCTGTGCGATTTTCGATCGATCGAGCCTGTCCTTCGATCGATCGAGCCAGGCCGAAAGTCACAAAGACTTCTACAGTCACTCGATTCCAACTTTACAATAATTAAACAATTTTGAGTAAGCCTAAACAAGACTAAATACATTGTTTTGATCATGGTTTGCCAACATTACAAATTAGAGTTCTAAATACATAAAATCCTAAGACCTTATAACTTAACAAACTCCCCATTTGGCAATCCGTGACAAAACACAAACTATAAGCTCAAAGTTTACAATAAAAAGCCCTTTATAAAAGGTAATGCTCATAAACCAAATTCAATCCTAACTACTATCCATCAGTTGCAAGTGTAGACAGCAGCCAAATCAAATCCACCTGTATATTCCTGAAACACTCAACAAACGCATAAACGCATGTGTGACAGAAAAACAGTAAATCAACAGCTATGTAATCTAACTCTCCCCCTACGTTAGATACACCAAAAATAAACACATTCTTGAAAGTTTACACAACACATAATAAAGACATATATCAATGAATAACTCATAAATATAAATCAATAAGCAGTGAACACATAGGATCAAGAATCATATATAAAAAAATGTATTTCTCTACAAGAATAGCCCAAAAGAAAGTATACATGGTGAAGCACCTAGATACAATCTAATCTCAAAAACTCCACTAACTCCGCAAAAAGAAACAAAAACTCCCCCTAACTACAAAAACTCCTCTACAAGCTCCAAACTCTACTCCCCCTTTTTGTGATGGAATGTCAAAGGACATCACAGGCCATCATCAAAAGGAGGTGGTGAGGATGAACGAAGATGCGCCAAATCCGCTCTCAGAGCACGAATCTCATCGAACAAGTCCACCAAAAGCTGACCATGAGCCGCCTGAATGGTCATGACAGTCTCCAAGGTGCAACGTACATCGAAGTCATCCGAAGGAGGAGGAGGAACAGCAGCAGCAGCACCAACAGGATCAGGAACAGCCTCACGAGCAGGACCTGTAGAAGAAGAAGGGGGTGCGGTACCAGAAGGCTCATACCTAGCGTGTTTAGAGCCAGCTCGAAGATGTGCAGCCCTCTGTCTAAGGAAAGAGGCACCTATGGGAGCAATAACATGAACGGGCTCAGAAGAAGGGAAATCATCTAAACCAAGATGAAGCAAAATCCTATGAATAAAGATCGGATGAACAAGAGCATGAGCAGTAGATGAACTCCTATAAACTTCGTTCAAAGAACAAAGAAACAGATGAGGAAAACTGATAGGAGCATCAGTGACAAGAGCGTACAAAATTACACACCTCTCGAGAGGAATGGTGTGCAAATGAGAAATGGGCCAAAGAGAATGACACGCTATCCTAAAGAAGAGATAGACAGTCTCAGGAAGCTCAGCAATGGTGATCCGAGGATCAGAACCCCACTGGATAGAAGACCCAGTGATGTAAGACATGACATCACTCAACTTAGGTGACTCATCATAAGGATAGACAGGGTACTGTACCTAGGGTACCCCTAGAGCATCAGCCACGACATCAGGGTCAATGGTGAACTCTACACCTCGTATCCAACTCTTAACTAAAGTGTTGGAATCATAGACGCAAATAGAGATGTTCGAAAAGAACTCTCTAATCAGGGTAGCTGGAGGAGGAGGATCAGAAACATCCAGCAGAGGTAACCAGCCCCGACGCTCAAATTTTGCCCTAATGGCAGGATCAACCTCATCTAAGGTGACAGAACGCTCAGCCCAAACTTTTCTCTTAAGGTTTAGCTTCTCGAAAATCTCTTGGTTTTTCTCACTCGAAAACCTCTCACTATCAAAGGAAGGTGTGGGAGGAGAAGGAGAGGGAACAGACCTATGGGCTCTAGTCTTCCTAGGCATGATGTTAAGGAAAGGACAGAGACACAAGGAAAAAACCAAAAAGAATAATAAAAAAAAAAGTCCAAGGGCAGACTGCAAGTTAGCACAAAAATCAATAGAATAAAAATCTATATGATGCATGAACAAATACAATGTCATGATGCATGTACTAATGCAGTAAAATATTAAGTTCAATTGAGATCAAATTGACAAAATTGGCGTGAGCAGGGAATTTCTATCAAAAACCCCAAAAATTGAAAACCACTTGTTGAAATTTTTTAACAAATTGATGAATTGAGCAATACAAAACACAGCACATAGATTATAATGCCTAATTTCATCAAAACAACAAGCCAATTTCATCAAATTCAACTCAATTTCACAAAAGCCCCAATTCGGATAAAGAACAAACCCTAGATTTTTCAATTTTTCACCAAACTCAAAATTGATCAAATTAACAGGCAACGATCAAGTTTATGACGTGTCCCTACAAAAACCCAATGATCAATTGCACAAAATAGGGCTTGAATCAACAGAAAATTCCAATTATGCAAAGTCCGAAAATCACCCTCAAATGCATGGATTTATGCATGAAATCATGAAAATAAATTCAAAAGGAAGGGTAAAAGTGTCTTACCGGCTTGAGGAAAGAGAAACCTTGCAAATATTTCGGAGGAAAATGACAAAAATTTGACTATGGAGCCTTGCCTCGTCGGAGAGAGAAAGAAAGTTTGAAAAGAACTTTTGAAAAAGTGTTTGAAAAAGACAAGAACAGTGTTTTTAAAAACCTGATTCGCGACTTTCGATCGATCGAATGAAACAGTCATTTTTAAACAAATTAAAGCACTTTTTCGATCGATCGAAAATCAGAATGGATCGATCGAACTGGGCAGAGGCTCACAAAATTTTTGAGAAAAATCACAGTTTTGAAAAACACAAACCTAATTTTGAAAACAACTCCTCAAAGCATTAAACAACGAAAACAAAATGCATGAGTATGAGATGGAATGCTTTTTCAAAAACCCAAATTTTAAACCCAATTTTCTCAAAAACAAGTTTCAATCATTCTCCCATTGAATTTTCTTAAGCAACAAATATGTTGTGCACAAATCTCAAGATATTTTTAAACTTGGTTGGTCAGACCAAAAACACACATACTAGCATGTACAGTATTTAACAAAGAGTAACTTGTGTAGTGTGTGATACTAGCAAAAGCTTGAGATACATGTGAGGTGATATGTGAATAGCAATCAAACACAAAGTCTACACAATTCATCACATAGAATTTAAAAGAGACTATCACCTAAAGAGTTACATCCTATAACTCTCACATCTCCTAGAACAAAAACTTGCAATCATGTAAGTTTCTTGAATTTTTGCCTCTTATTTATGTGAATTGGCATCAAGCCTAATAGTACACACTGGTTTGAATTAAGTGAATTGGCATCAAGCCTAATAGTACACACCAGTTTTAATTTAATTGAGGCTACACCTTATATTCTTTTTGTGCATGTGCTACACTTTCTCGAGCACAAAATCTTATGATATGCACTAAGGTGTTCATGATTGGCTAGTGAACAGTGATGAGATGGTTATTTATGCCTTTCTCAAAAGCATCAAGTCCGACAGTCAAAGAACATGTGACTTCAAGATTAAGACAAAGTGATTAAAAACCACACACATCTTTCCCACTCAACATGCACTACAAAGCTTCAACTAGTCAAGTGCAATGACTAAGCTCATCAAAGTTAAACAAGGTACACAAGACATGACATGTGAAAATAGATTGACCAACCTTATTTTCAAAAATCAAGAAACATAGTGTCAAACATAGTTTTGCTTTCCCCTTTTTTTTTTTTATTAATAAGAGAAAAACAAATAAATCCTAAAATGAAATGCATGAATGTAATGCAATGCAAGTCCTAGAACAAAAAAAAACACAAAAACCAAAGAACAATGGTCAGAAAAGAATAGAACAATGAAGCACAAGGACCATGTCAGAAAGACTCAGTTAGTTCGAGTCTTTTGCATCCAAAACTTTTTAGATGCACCACGAGCATTGGAGTTCTTATTCACATTCGAGTGATTCCCAACTCCAGGATTGGAATAAAGGTTTAACACCTTTACCAATTCACCAATTAGTGCCATAGGATCTTGTGCTTGAGGCACAGGCACTTTTGGTTTGTTTGCTCTCTTATTAGCTTGAAACTTGTAACAATTAGGACGAATGTGACCAAACTTTCCACAGTAATGACAAACCCAAACAGGTTTACCTTGCATCTTGTCCTTAGATTTGGTAGGCTCCTTAGGTTTAGATTCTCTCAAATCTACCCTATTCTTCTTAGGTGGTGAAACTTCTACAGATTTAGCAACCTCACTCACAGGCGGTTTAACAGTTTCACTCACAACCTCACTCACAGAAGGTTCAGAAGAAGATGACGGAACAAAGATAGTGGAATGGGGTGCAGACATAGCGATGCTCTCAACAAAACCTAAACCAGATTTGTCAAAAGGATACTTTTTGTAAAGTTGTTATTTACAACTATATTTTTTGTTGGCTTTTATTCCGTGCCAAATTTGATTGTAATTTTATTCAATCTTTTGTACCCTGTATTTATTGTGGGATTGGTTGTAAGGGTTGTGTGATAGAGAGAGGGTGTGAAGACTCAAGCATTTGAAGGCTGAAGAACTCTCGCGGGTATGTCGCGACCTAGCTTCCCGCGAAGTGAGCCATGTGAGAAGCACGTGCTGGAAGCTGAAGAGTCATGCCAGGCTATTGTTTTCGCGAGTGTCTCGCTGGTAAGGCCTTCCCGCGAGACAGTCGCGAAACTTTCTGCCTGGAGAATTTTTAAGAATGACTCTCTTACCCTTCACCCATACTATATAAACCCTCATTACCCACAAATGTTATGTGTGGCTATTCAGAGAGAAAAACCCTAGATAGGTTTTCTACAACTCACCCACCCATCTTTTGAGAGAGAGCTACTCCTCCTTAGTGAGAAATCATTGTAGCCTCTTCTCCATCCCTCTCCCATTATCATACCTTGAGAGGAGATTTGTACCCAAACACAACCCACACACATTCAGAGTGTAGAGAGTGTTTTGGAGCTATTGGGAAGCATTGGAAGAAGCCAAGGATGGCAAATGCAACATGGAGCTTGTTGCGGGATCCGGAGAGCTAGACAAGACACGGTTCCGAGAAGCCTTGTTGGAGTAGGAGCTTGGAGGGCTTAGGTGCATCGGGTAGATTAGGCTTGGAGGGTCTCTTGCTAACCCATGTATCCCAACTGATTGTCTAGTGGATCGATTTCCGCTTGGAGGGCGGCGGAGAGGTTTTTCGCCGAGGTCTTCGGTTTCCTCTTCGAAAACACGTCTTGGTGTTTTCTGTGTTTGCATCTTTCTTCCCTACTCTTTTATATTCCATTATACTGCTGTGTTGCTTAGTTTATGGATTAGAGTAGTTGTTTTATTTATACGCTTGTGTTTACACTATTCCGCACTTATCATTAAGTTAGTGTAAAATCAACCAAGCCGTAATTTTAATTTGGGGGTCTAAACCGCTCGTGTGTTTTTCAACACGATTTTCGAGCTTTCAATTGGTATCAGAGCGGGTACACTTGTTTTGGTTTAAATACCTAAGTGTGATCCTTGACCCCTTGTGTTTATTTGCCATGGATTGTGCTATGTATGCCTCTTTGTATGATTTGGTTGGTGATAAATGTAACATGCCATGTGTTTGTGAAAATGCCTCTATGAGTGATAATTCTCATAATTGTGATGCTATGTTACATGAATCTTTGGATGTTATTGATATTCCTAACACCAAACTCTTAAAGAAAAATGCTAAGAAATTTCAAAAGAATTTAAGCAAGTTATTTTGTGAAAAGGATGATTTGATTACTAAGCTCAATGAATCCATCAAATTGGTTGAAAAATATAAGAAACTTGCTGAAAATTCTTTTGAAAAGCTGAAAGAGTTTGAATGTTTGAATATGGACTTGGATGCTAAACTTGTTTTGTCTAACAAACTTGTTGATGATCTTAAATCTGAAAATGAATCTCTTAAGATGCATGCCAAGTGTTTGATTGCTGAACCTATTGTTGAAAATGATGAAAATATATGTTGCAATCATGTTGTGGTACCCGATATTGTGCCTAGTGTGTGTTCTAACCCAAAGGACAAATCGGTGTACATTCCTCCACATAAAAGAAATCAAAAAGTGGAGAGAAAGGCTATTAAGTCAAAGCCTCTGTTTAGGTCCAATCCTAAGGAATTGAGTGGATCTAAGTTTGTTCCAACTTGCCACCATTGCGGTGTGATTGGTCATATAAGGCCTCAATGTTCTAAGTTGAAGAGAGAACAAACCCAAGTTGCTAGATCCATTCCCAAAAAGCCTAATGGACCTAAACACATTGTTTGTCACCATTGTGGTGCCCTTGGTCATCTAAGACCTCATTGCTCTAAGTTTCATGCTCTTAAAAGAATTAAAAGAAAAGAGAAACTTGAACTTCTTGGAAGTTGTGCTTTGCATGATAAACCGGATTTGAGTGAAAATAGCATGTTGTTAAAGAAATTGTTTAATGCTCTTAACTCCTTGACTATGTGCATCTCCGGTTCTCATTCTCCCAACCCTCGTCTCACCTCTCTTGAGACACTCATTCCAAACAATCATTCCGTTTGGATGAGGAAGGGTTCCTATGGTTGAGCTTTTGCTCTTTTGGTCCTTGATCTAATTCTTTCGATCTTTGTAGGACCCTTCATGCATTAAATGTCACATCTTCATGCATTTGTGCATGTGTGCATTTATTTATATGCATTGCCTTTGTTTTGATCTTACTTTTATGTCTTTGTTTTATGTGTGTAAAAATCCAAAACCACATAAAAAGTGAAAAATTCAAAAAGTTTGATTGTATATGTTTGAGCACATATCTCATGTGAGTTTGGCCTAGTACCTTCGTACTAATGGCGTTGTGCATTTATGAGCTTAGCTTGTTATATATGCACCTATTTCTATGTGGAAGAAATCTTGAAAACTATGTGTGACTGTTGTAAATAGATCTTCAAGCTTATCATGAATGATTGGTCAATAGTCTTGTTGGTCTTGATACTTGCATAGACTTGTGTCTATATCTCTTCCCACTTTATTTTTATGTTTTTACAAAAAGAGCTCACTAAATGTAAATCTCAAAATGAAAAGAGATATTGAGCTGCAAAAGCCTGTCGCACATACTAGTATTTGACTAGGAAAAAGGGAAAGCGACTCTTTTAATGTAAATTTTATGGTGCTCAAAAAGCCAAAGGCTAATCATCAATATTGAAATATCATAAATTTCAAGCACCTATCTCAAAATGAGATGCTTTGTCCATACAAAATAAAATGGACCAATTGTTATGCTTTATATAGAAGCCAAATGAAAAGCTTCTAAGTTATGTATTCAATGTGTGGGAGGTCATATATACTCATTTCTATAATGGAGATAGTCCACTTGATTTCGTATCAGTTGTGTATGACTTGTTTGAATTGATCATTGAAGCTTCGCTCTGGTCTAAGGACTATTCCTCACTTGATTCCCACACACAACACACAAGTTTAATGTTCAATGAATGCCTATTTCATTTGTGTGTTTGTACATGCTCAAATGTGATGTGTGTGTGCTCAACCATATGTGGTTCAAACCAAAAAGATTTTTGTTCTTTTTGTTTGCTTTTGGAAGTGATTTGTATCACCCATGTTTTTCAAAGTTTTTAAAGTGTTTTTGTGTGAAAAACATGTTTTCTGGGTGTTTTTGTGTCCTATTTCATGTATAGGCTCAACTGGGAGTTAAATAGTCCAATTTTAAAGCTTTTTCAGCTTTGGTCAGAGAGTTTCGCGAGTGTCTCGCGAGTAGCTCGCGAGTAAGGCTTACCCGCGAAAATTTCGCGAGTACTTTCGCGAGTCAGATACCCGCGAAAATTTCCAGATCAGCTTTTTAAAGGGCTTTTCGTGGGTCTTTTGTTTTAAACGTCTCCAACCTTCTCCCGAACCCCTGTTTTAAGGTTTCAACATCTAAACCCAACAAATTTCAAGTGTTTTACATTCCATAAACATCTCTAAGGTAATCTTTAACTCTTTTCATTGATTTTGTGCCTTAGATTACGTTTTTGGGTGTTCTATGTTCATAGTTGGGATTTTCTCAAATGAGAGTTGGAAAACTTATTTTCTGTCAATCTTTTTTATTGGGCTTTGTTTTAAATGATGATTTGGTTTGGTTGTTGGCCCCTTGTGGCAAAAATAACATGTATTTAGGCAAGATTTTCATATGTTCTTGCATTGTTCTTCATACATGTATAGTGTGTGCACTCTAAGTGTTTGATAAAATGCCCAAATGGCATTTTCTTGTTGTTTTGGACTCCGATGAGTACCAAACTTTGGGGATCACCATAATTATTCATGTTTATCATGTTTTGATCATTGGTGGTGTGTTTTGTACACCTTGCCCCTTGAGTGCCTCGCTCATGCATTAGTCATGCATCACACATACACACTAGATGCATTTTGCTGCACACACTCTAACACTTGACATGTTTTTGCATTCACTCATGCTAGTTAAGTCTTTTTAGATCTTTTAGCACATATAACATGTTCTTGTGTCCATGTCATGCCTAGGTCCATATCATGTTCCATCATCCTTAGCATGTCATGTTCTTTATGTTTTGTAGCATTTTTTAATGTTTGTATTATGTTTGAGCTTCATTTTCTCATTCATCTTGCACTCCTCATGCATCATCTTCATATCTTCTTTTCTTTCCCTCCTTCCTCTTGATTAATTTGTCTATTCGTGACAAAAAGGGGGAGAGTATTGTCATTTTTATATGACTCATGTGCACACTCTTAGGGGGAGAAATTCTACCTTGTGCACATTTGTAAGGGGAGAAAGCCATAGGGGAGATGCATATACCAAGGGGGAGAAGACATTTTTTTTTAGAAAACCTTGATTTACCTTATGCTTGTTTTCTCGTTACTTTATGATGCTTTGGTATGCTTTGTTGCTCTCATTGCATCGTGTTTATGTGGTGGACATGCTTTTATCCTTATGCTATTGTGCTTTATTGGTTGCATGTTCGAATGATCTCTTTCTTTGCTATATGATCATTGTAGTCATTTCCATATGACTGTTTTGGTGTTTGATCAAGTTGCTCACATGTTTCACATCTTGATTACTTGATCACAATTTACTTGTTACATTATACTTGTTTGTTTATTACTTGCTTTACCCTGAGGGTCTAATGTATTTTGTGCAAGTGTTTCAGGTTATAGGTATATATGTTTCAAGTTCATCACAACTCCTATGATTCATGATAGGGGGAGTGATATGATAGGGAAGTACTTTATATCTTGTACCCATGTTGCTTATGTAAGCTTTAAGGGTTTGTTTCATGCATAAAAGTTTGTAGGTCTTTGTGGTTTGTGCCATGCATTTGCTATACCTTGCTTATGCAACCTTTATGCATGTTTGCTTGTTGTTCAATGTTTTGCATTTTACTTTAAGTACATCACTCTTGTGCCCTTGTAGGATTGTTCCTAGATGCATATACGTTCTATGCATTGGTTGAGTGATGAACACTCTTGTGCCCTAGTAGGATTGTTCCTAGATGCAAATACTTCGTGTATTTCGCATTGGTTGAGTGTTGGAGTTGCAAATGATTCTCTTCAAATGAGCTTATCATCTTGCATATCCGGATGTTCATTTCATGTGTGAATGAGCATAGTAATTGCTTGTGTATAGTGATTACTTGTTTGATCTTGCCATGATCTAGTATTTCTATTTCATTTAGCTTGATCTTGTCATTATTGCTCCATATGCATTTCAAGTTTTCTACATACAATGATATTATTGTGTTGTTGTGTTTCAGGAGATACTTGTTCATATGTCCAAGAGCTTATCAGAATCTAGAATTAGGTGTGAATGAGTTTTGCCTTTGTTCCCAAATTCACGTTTAAGTCTAGAGTCTGTTTTAGGGTTTTGTCACGGAATAGCCAAAGGGGGAGATTGTAAAGTTGTTATTTACAACTATATTTTTTGTTGGCTTTTATTCCGTGCCAAATTTGATTGTAATTTTATTCAATCTTTTGTACCCTGTATTTATTGTGGGATTGGTTGTAAGGGTTGTGTGATAGAGAGAGGGTGTGAAGACTCAAGCATTTGAAGGCTGAAGAACTCTCACGGGTATGTCGCGACCTAGCTTCCCGCGAAGTGAGCCATGTGAGAAGCACGTGCTGGAAGCTGAAGAGTCATGCCAGGCTATTGTTTTCGCGAGTGTCTCGCTGGTAAGGCCTTCCCGCGAGACAGTCGCGAAACTTTCTGCCTGGAGAATTTTTAAGAATGACTCTCTTACCCTTCACCCATACTATATAAACCCTCATTACCCACAAATGTTATGTGTGGCTATTCAGAGAGAAAAACCCTAGATAGGTTTTCTACAACTCACCCACCCATCTTTTGAGAGAGAGCTACTCCTCCTTAGTGAGAAATCATTGTAGCCTCTTCTCCATCCCTCTCCCATTATCATACCTTGAGAGGAGATTTGTACCCAAACACAACCCACACACATTCAGAGTGTAGAGAGTGTTTTGGAGCTATTGGGAAGCATTGGAAGAAGCCAAGGATGGCAAATGCAACATGGAGCTTGTTGCGGGATCCGGAGAGCTAGACAAGACACGGTTCCGAGAAGCCTTGTTGGAGTAGGAGCTTGGAGGGCTTAGGTGCATCGGGTAGATTAGGCTTGGAGGGTCTCTTGCTAACCCATGTATCCCAACTGATTGTCTAGTGGATCGATTTCCGCTTGGAGGGCGGCGGAGAGGTTTTTCGCCGAGGTCTTCGGTTTCCTCTTCGAAAACACGTCTTGGTGTTTTCTGTGTTTGCATCTTTCTTCCCTACTCTTTTATATTCCATTATACTACTGTGTTGCTTAGTTTATGGATTAGAGTAGTTGTTTTATTTATACGCTTGTGTTTACACTATTCCTCACTTATCATTAAGTTAGTGTAAAATCAACCAAGCCGTAATTTTAATTTTGGGGTCTAAACCGCTCGTGTGTTTTTCAACACGATTTTCGAGCTTTCACTTTTGAACACTCAGCATTTGATCAAGTTTAGAATTAGCAGAACTAGCAATAGATAAATCATGTTCCAAAGTTTTAACTTTATCAAGCAAGAGCATATTCTCAGATTTCACATTGTTCAAAAGATCATTAGCATCAAACAATTTAACAAGCAAATTTTTCTTTTCAAGCTCAAGAGATTCAATTTTCTTTAGGCCAAGTTCAACATTCATAGCATCCTTTGCAGCAACTTTGCAAAGTTTGTTATAGGCCTCTTGAAGATCTGCATCTTCAAAGAGTTCCCCATCAGAAGGGTTCTCCTCAGCAGATATGCTTTCATTGACTACAGCCGTAGCAGTGAAAGCAATGAAGTTTCCATCCTCGTCACCACCGGACTCATCATTAGAAACTTCATTATCACTAAGCGTTACAGCCATAGCTTTGCCCTTGGACCTCAGGAATGTTGGACATTTAGATTTAACATGACCATACCCTTGACAACCAAAACATTGAGCACCCAAAGAATTGTTGGAAGATTGACCTATTCTTTCTCTAGGTTTCTCAGTGTTGCTAACCTTAATGGGATCATTCTTCCTAAAATTTCTAGGTTCAGCAGTGTTGGTATTCCTTGCCCTCCTATTAGTATTTCTAAGAAAATTTCTAAAGTTCTTGGCAAGGTAAGCTATCTCTGTAGCAGAGAGCTCATCATCAAATCCACCAGCATCAACATTATCAACAGACTTAAGAGCCATTGATTTGGATTTGGTAGTTTTGGGTAGGTCAAACTCATAGGACTGAAGAGATCCTACAAGCTCATCCACAGGGATGGAGTCCACATCCTTACTCTCAATAATGGCAGTCACTTTGGGTCTAAAGTCTTCAGTTAAAGATCTAAGTATCTTCCTAACAATTTTAGGTTGATCATAGACTTCACCCAAATTAAAAGCAGAATTAACAATATCATTCAGTTTAGCATGAAATTCATCAAAGGATTCATCATCAAACATCCTAATGCTTTCAAACCTAGAAGTTAATTGCTGCAGTTTATTGATTTTGACAGCCTTCGTGCCTTCATGCATAGTTTAGAGGATTTTCCAAGCAGTATGAGCAACCTCAACATTTGAGATTCTCTTAAATTCCTCCATAGAAATAACATTAAAGATGGCATTCATAGTTTTGCTATTAAATGCAATTGCTTCTTTTTGAGAAGTTTGCCACTCACCCACAGGAGTAGTGGGCTTCTCCCATCCGTACTCAACGGAGTTCCAAACTCTCTCATCAATGCATTTCAGGAATGCTTTCATCCTTACTTTCCAATATGCATAGTTATTCCCGTCAAAATGAGGAGGAACAACAAGAGAGTGTCCGTGTTCCATAACAACAGGGGTCAAGGATCAGCTCAAAGATCAAAAGATCTAAAACAGAAGAGCTACCTGCTCTGATACCACTTGTTGGGTTTTAGACCCCTTCTAAACAACTAGATTGCGTAGCCTAGTTAATTAGCCAAGTTGTTACTTAGTCAAATTAAGCAATTCTAAGTTAAAACAATCAAATAATCATATCAAGCATATAAAGCAGCAGAAAAATAAATAACACATGATATGATGACCCAAGAAACCACACAGTAAAAACCTGGGGAGGATTTAACCCACCGATCCTCAAGGCAAAACTGAATCCACTATGAAAGAATCGAAGTTCATACAAAAGGACTTACAAGCTCCCCGCTCGACTTCCTAATGCTACCTACCAGTAGAACTTACTGACATGACCACGAGCAAGCTCCGAATCCACGAACTCCTTCTTTCTTGGACTCTTCAATCAGCTACAAGCTCCCCGCTTGTTTATCTTTAAGTTCCAATGGTTGTAACTATGTTGATCATCAAGATGTTGAAATCATCTCTACCTTGAAAACCCTAAGTTTTGTGTAAAGGAAAGCTCCTCAAAGATCTCACAAGAGATTCACACAAAATAGCAATGTATGAGCAACAATACAATATGGACAACCTCTAAAAACGTGGCTAGAATTTTTTTTAAATACTTAGGGTAAAAACATAAAACCCTAAACGTTTAATGAAGTAGGGCTGAGTTGGAAATTCTACAGAAAATTCAACCTACGCGATTTTCGATCGATCAAGCCTATCCTTCGATCAATCGAGCCAGGCTGAAAGTCATAAAGACTTCTGCAGCCACTCGATTCCAACTTTACAATAATTAAACAACTTTGAGCAAGCCTAAACAAGACTAAATACATTGTTTTGATCATGGTTTGCCAACATTACAAATTAGAGTTCTAAATACATAAAATCCTAAGACCTTAGAACCTAACAATAATCACACTGAGAGTTTAAACATCCTAGAAAATAATTTCGAATTTACACCACAAATATTCACTCTGCAATTTGAAATTATTTCAAAAACATCAAACAAAATCTGTCATAGAACTAATTTAAAATAGATAAAAACTTAATAGAACATTTTTAACAATTAGTCATATGCAATAGAAAATTTTAAGCACTTAGCACAGGTAATTTTTCCTATAATTTTAACCGAACATTAGATCAAAACATGCATAAAAGAAAATAACAATAAGACATGAAGAAACAATAAAAATCAATATCAAAATCAAACTAAAATTGACAATCAAGTATTTAATTCTCTGATAATGAGATGTGAGTGGGAGTTGTTAATGTAATGATTAGAATCTCGGTAGTGTTCATTAATCATGCTGAGGCTCATCCATCCAAACTGGCCCTAAGGTGTTGTCTTAGACTTTCTTGAGGTGGGTGGTCAAAGTATGGAGATGGGTCATCACTTGGCTCTATCATAGAAAAGGTACACTATCTCAAGAGTCCCTATGAACACTACAAAAAATTGGGCTATCAAAGTGTTTTTAAACAACAAAACGATGGGATAGCCCGAAAAAGCGCTGGTATAGGCGAAAAAGGCCTGTCCTGACACTTTTTTTTTTCCCAACGCTTTGTAGTGCTATGTAATAAGGGTGGCAATAGGTTTGCCTGACCTACACCAACGCTTTTAAAAGCACCGGTATAGGTCCCAGCATTTTCGAAACCCTATTCTAGCGCTTTTTAAACTGTTGCTATAGGCTTTTTTTTTCTTTAAATACAAGCTATAGCGGCGGTTTAATAGCACCAAGATAGGTCTTTTTTAAATATAACCTATAGCAGCGGTTTTAAAAGCGCCGCTATAGGCCTTTTCTTAATACGGGTTTTAGCAACAATTTCAAAAGCGCTGCTATTGGCCTTTTGTAATACAGGCTAAAAAGGCTTATAGCGATAGTTTCAAAAGCACCGCTATAGGTCTTTTTAAAAAAAAAAAATTGGGAAAAAAATATTTTCCCTGCATTTTGTTTCCCAAACCTATTTATAGCTAAAAAAAATCAATATAAAAAAAATCACTAGATCTAGTTAACACACGCCACTATAGACCCCACAATAATCAAACATATTCAAACTATCAAATTAATATAATACAATAATACAATTTCTAGCTATAATAATTGTTATGCCTAATACAAGACATTCCAAATTTCTAGAATGTTATATCACAGTTGCAAACTAAAAAACAAAAACAAAAAAACCACAAGCTTGATGATTGATTTTGCACAGTAGGAGAATGATCACCCACTTCATCAAGTTCATTTAATGACAACATTGCTAAATAACACAATAGGAATGCAACTCATAACCTTATATAACAATTATCACAACCAAAATTCAAGTAATCTAATTGTATACCTCATAGAGGTAATTTACCAAACACTTGGCATGCAACAAGCATAATGCTCAAATTCACATATGTCAAAATCATCTCAAATGCAAAGGAAGACACTTTAAAATAAATTTATCTCACCCCACAGAGACCATTTTTTTCCATTTATTTTTTGGTGCATTCGCATTAAACATTGGTCACTAAATTTATGACTCTACGACCAAGGAGAAGTGGAGAACACATGCATACCATGTCAATGCACTATAAACTCTAAGAAACAACTAAGATATTACAATATTGAGTAAAATTTATATCAAAACCAACTACTATGAACAGAGAAAAAAAATTCACAAAACAAGTATAAAGAAAGCATGCAATAGAGAAAAGAAAGAAAGAGAGCCACCTTCATTAGTTGCAACTACAAAAGCTGCTAAGAGAAAAAGAAGATGATGTTTTTTATCCTGCAAAAGCTAAGTCTAATTTACATTGACAGCGCATCGGTGCAAGTTTAAACTACAGTTGAGATGCCAAGTGTAAGCCATCAACCCCCTTTTCAAAAAATTTAGTTTCTTATGAAATATCAGGGAACGATAATCAACTTTAATTCAAAAGATTGGCCAATTTCTTAAGATTCGTCTAGTAAAACTCAATATTATCAAAGAAGTGCAACAGAGGACTCACCTGTTCTTTATGCTGCTGGACCACAGTTTCGTCTTCTTCTAGAGGTTTTTTTGGGTAAATAATATATTGGAGGTTCTGCCTTGGTTCTTAAAAAAAAAAAAAAAAAAAAAAAATTCCCACAACCAATCAGCAACCAGTAAAATATGGGACATTAATTAACTGTGTAATTCTACCTAAAGCCCTTCAATGAAGTAGGAACCATCCACTGATCAATATGCTTCATCACTACAATCCACATGAACAAAAACTTATCTTTGTCTCAATAAAATTCTATGGACACTTTTGGACCAAAATTAAACATAACCTGCAATAGAAATAAAGTACAAAAAGATTTCATTAGAAATAGCGTCCTAGGGCTCTCAATTGTCAAGGATGGTCACATGCCAAAACAATTTTACAATAAAAAATGAACATGAAAAATTAATATATGAAGAAAATCTACCTTATAAAATTGTAAAGTTTTTTATGGTGGTCACTCCGCTGAAGAAATAGCAATTCCAACTTTTTTGTTTTGTCTTCGCAACTAACACGTGCTCTGAGAGTCTAAATAAAACAAAAGGACAAGAATTAGATATTGGGTAAAGATCATAATAAAAAATCACCTTTAAAGCTTGTACATAACACCACTAAGGCATGGGAGAATGCATAAGTGGTTGAATCTGGACCTTACACGTGGAATGGCTGTGAGCAAAGGAAGAGGAAGTGTTGGCTAAGGGATTTTGTCTTGGTCTATACTAAAGGCGTGACTACCTTGGGAAGGAAGTAAGATTTGCACCTGACATGATACTTAAGCACTCACAAAAAAGGAGATAGTGACTTTCTAAGATCAGAAGCTATAAGGACACCCCTTATTGGTTGAATGCATGTTAGACCACATTAGAGACACGTGTATCAATTATAGTACTCCTGATGTCCCTCTCAATATCCAAGACTTGTATCCCAAGCAGTGGTGTTAGGACATGTGTGATTCACTTGTTAGGAACATATGTCATTATTTTATGTAATTGGCTAATCCATTAACAAAACGCACTTTACTTGTATTTAGGTAGATCTAGGATGTGTTTAATACTTCAAGAAACTTTGTTTCAAGATCAAGTGTTGAAGCCAAGCAAGTCTGTCCAAGATTCAAGTCTAAAAAGTGCCTGTCATTAAAGCTCAACAGCTAGCCATCTATCGAGCGTGAAGAGCTATTCTAGCCCCGTGGCTCGACAGCAACTTGATAGCTAGGCATCTATCAAGGTTTATGAAAAATAGAATTTCAGTTCTGTTTTGACTTCAATCCGTCATTGTATGTTTGGGCTTTCTTTTCTCATAACCCTAGAGAAATAAAATGATTATTTTAAGGGCCGTCAAAGGTGGAACAAGTTGCACAAATGTTGAGCAAAGTTTGTTCAAGCAAATTGTGACCAAAAACAAAATTTGCCCTAGTTCATTGTTCTTGTGAAGAAGTTGCTGCGTTTGTACACCGTAGGGTTTTATGATCAAGCATCTTCTGGATCTTCATCGTGTGATGAACTGAAGACCTTTGCAACCAACAACCTTCTCTAGTTAGTGATTGAAGTCGCGTATTGGGATCCGTGCAATTGGTTAGTCACATATTAGGAGTCGTGCATTAAAAGGAGAGATTGTCACTACAGAACAAGTCCAATTAGGTATTGGGGTAATGGTTCAACTGTAATTTGGTACAAGGTACTGGGATTCCTTTACTTGTAACCGCTTGTTGTGATAATAGTGGATTCTCAAGAGTGATCTTAAAATCACTTGGTGAGGTTTTTGCCGTGTAGGTTTGCTGCATACTTAGTATAATTGGTGATTTGTTTGTGCTACCACGCATTTGCATGTTAAGTTGATTAATTAATTAAACTTGGCTAATTAATCAATTAATCCATCACAAGGGGTCAATATGTTTTTGGCCTATCAAGTGGTATCAAAGCAGGCATACTCTGATTAGGTTTTAATCTTTGCTGTGTGATCCATTGACCCCTATTTGTCATGGATAGAGGGCAATCTTTTATTATACCTTCATTGTTTGATGGTACTAACTATTCATACTAGAAAATACGCATGAGAGCCTTCTTGTAGTCTCTAGATGAGAAGGTGTGGCAAGCTATAGAGATTGGCTAGACCAAGCCAAAAGAAGCGCCGACCGATTGGGATGATGCTAAGATCAAGGCGACAAACTTCAACAGCAAGGCATTGAATACTTTGTTCAGTATAGTCACCAATAAGGAGTTTAAGAAGATATCCTCCACTGAAACTGCAAAGGAAGCATGGACTATCCTCTAGACAACCTATGAGGGAACCAAAGCTGTCAATGACTCAAAACTTCAAAGGCTCACTACTAGCTTCGAAGGCTCACTACTAGCTTCGAAGAGATTAAGATGGAGGGGGATGAGTCATTCGATGAGTTCTATGCCAAGCTCAAGGACATAGTGAACTCAACTTTTAATCTTGGAGAAACCATTCCTGAACCCAAGATTGTAAGAAAGGTGCTTAGATCTCTACCGAGAGATTCCTTGCCAAGATATCCGTGATTGAGGAATCAAAGGATATTGACAAGATTCCTTTGACAAAACTGGTTTGTAATCTAAAGACCTATGAGCTAGGTTTAACAAGAATTGGCAAGTTAGGTAAGGGCAAGAGCATGGCATTGAAGGCCAAGAGCAGTAATACTGATGAGTCTTCAGATGATGAGGATTCTAAGATGAAGTCCTACATTACTAGGCAATTCAAGAAGTTTATGAAGAATGCCAATGGGAAGGGCTTCGACAAGGACCATAGGCAATCTAGTTCTTCTTAGTCCAAGAGTAAAGACAAAGGGAAAAAGGATGCCAGGGATAATGGTCAGTACACTGTTCCTTCAGGACCAAAGTGATTTGGGTGTCAAGGCTTTGGACAATTGAAACAAGAGTGCCTTACATATCTCAAGACCATTGGGAAGAGTAAGACACTTGCTGCTACATTGAGCGACACTAAGCCTGAAGATGATTCCAACAATAAGGATGACGGAATCTTAAATGCCTTCACTACCACTATCCATCCTATTGAGAGAATTGTTGAAGATGTGGATGAAGAAGAGGAATTAGTGGAGTCTAAATTTGAGAAGATGGATGAACAAGATGACATCCATATTGCCTACGCAAAGTTATACAAGCTCTCAGAAAAGCATGAGAAGTTGTACAGGTTGACCACCAAGAAACTTAGTGATGTGGAGCTTGAGCGTGAAGAGCTTTCCATAAAGTTCGATGAATCCAATCAGACCATTAGAGCACTGAGATTTGAAAATAACTTCTTGGCTAAGAAAATCAAGAAGCTTGAGGCAGAACTATTCCAAGTCAGAGCTCAGCTGGAAAGGACTTCAAGCATTAAGCTCGATGAAATGCTGAGTCTTTAGAAATCTGCTTCAGATCGAACCAATTTAGGGTATGATTTCTCTTCTCCTAGTAGTGCTTCTACTAGTTCCACTGTTTTTGTTCCTCCTACTAATAATTTTGAAATTGAGAATACTAATGTCAAAACTGATTTAGCTAGTGAGAACATAGACAATGGTAAATCTATTTTAAGAGCACCCCCTAAGCAGGATAAGAAAGAAGCTAAAAATCCTAGGGCTAAGAAGGCTAACTCTCAAAAGCCTAAACAGAAGAAGCAGCATCTCTGTCATCACTATGGAGCAGCCAGTCATACTCGACCAAATTGCTATAAGTGTTGGGGACATATTTTTATATAATTGGCATATCTTTTGACAAAACGCACTTTACTTGTGTTTGGGTAAATCTAAGTAGGTTCAAGATGATCATTACAAGTGGTTAAATTGAAGACATGAAGATTACTCAAGAACTGTTCAAGAAAAGTGCAATCTGCAGGTCTCGATACCTTCTCGATAGAAGCTCGATCTGTCGAGATTCATTAAAGCTCAATAGATGCCTCGATCGATCGAGCTTACGGATTTTCAGATTATAGCCAGCAATGTTTAATTCTAAAAGACTATTTGTTTATGGGTTTGTATAATCCTTATTGGACAAGGAAAAGCCCAAGGTTTGTGTAAACCTATTTGGAATAGGAGAGCCCATTAAACTCCTATTTAAAGGAGGTGGAAAAAGAAAAACCTAACCCTGGAGAACTTCATAAGGTTTTCTTTTTGAAACCCTAGCCTCCTCCTACAAAAGAAAGAGTTCTTGTTGCATTTCTTGTACGCCTTTGGGTTCTGTAACCAAGCAAAGTCTCTTGCACCAACATTGAAAATCTTCTTGGTATTTCTATGTGAAGCTGCTACAAATCAACTACAACAATCAAGGGGTTGCTATGGAATTAGTCACGTACTGGAATTCGTGCAAAGGAGTAAGCCGCGTACTGGGATCTGCGCATCAAATTGGTTAGTCACGTACTTGGGAGCCGTGCATCAAAAGGGGGAACTGTCACTACAAATCAAGTCCAATTGGGTATTGGGGTAAAGGTTCAACTGTATGTTAGTAAGGTACTTAGGATTCCTTTACTTGTAACCGCTTAATTTGATAATAGTGGAGTTTCGGGAGTAGTGACCTGAAAATCACCCGGTGGGGTTTTTGCCGTTATGGTTTTCCCTATTCGTGAACAAATCACCGTGTTGTTTAATTTCCGTTGCATATTTAGTTATTCGGTGATTTATTTGTGCTGCCACGCAATTGCATGATAAATTGATTAATTAATAATTTGGCTAATTAATTAATTGGTTTAATCACAATGAGTCATTCAGTTTGTGGCCTATCAAGTGGTATCAGAGCAGGCACACTCTGATTAGGTTTTAATCTTTGTTGTGTGATCCATTGACCCCTGTTGTCATGGAAACTCTTGATTGTTTTGATTTGCATGATCTTATGTTGAATGATGATGATGATATTCAAGATGCCTATTGCAAGCTTTATAATTTTTGTATGAAATCTCTTGAATGTTCTACAAAATTAAAAGCTAAATTTAAAAAGGTCAAGCTTGAAAAAGATGATTTGATTGCAAAATTGGATGAAGCCAATAATTTGAATGAAAATTTTAAAAATCAAATTTCATCTCAGGTGGACAAAATTAATAGTTTGGAAGAGCAACTAGTTGAATTTAAAACTGAAGTTGAAAAATCAACTAGTGCCAAACTTGTTGTTGAGCCTAACTCAAAAGAAAAAGATTTTTATATTCCCCCATTTAAAAGGAATAATGAAAAGTTGAAGGCTAATATTGCTAGGATAGACAAAGGTAAAAATTCTGATGTTAATGCTGAAGTTTCTAAACCTATGTCTAAAACTCCTCCTAGGAAGAATAAAAATTTTGAATTTGTCCCCACTTGTCATCATTGTCATATTGTTGGTCATATTAGGCCAAATTGTCCTAAGTTAAGGTCTCTGTCAACCTCCAAGGTTAGACCACCTTCTAGGAAACTGAGTAATTCTAAAACTACTCATGTTTGTCACCATTGTGGTGCTTCAGGTCACACTCGTCCTAATTGTTTCAAATTGTTTCCTCATAAGTGAGTGTCCAATAGGTCTCATCCTTTGTCTAAAGGCTCTGTACCTATTCTTGGTGAGTTATTAAAAGTTTTGAGCTTTTCGACTCAATTTCAGGGGAATTCTAATTCCTCTATGTCCTTTAGTAGTCATACTAGGACACATACCTTTTCATCTTCACGGCCAAAGACTCGTGCTATGTGGGTGATAAAGGATTCTAATACTTAATTGTCTTTTCTGGTTGTCCTCTGCTTTAATTCTTTCTATCTAAAGTAGGACTCCCTTGACTTGATTTCTTATCTGTTTTTGGAATCATGCTTTCATGCATCTGCACCCTTCTATCATACATTCATGCATATGCATCTTTCTTTCTGCCTTGTTAACATGTTTTTGTGTGTTTACTTTCAGTTTTGTTTATTTTGTTTTTGATATAAAAAATAAAATAAAAAAATTGAAAAATCAGAAAAATACAAAAACAGTGTGTGTTTTGTGTACTTTGGTACTTGTGTACCTTGGATGGCCAATGAAACAGAGTTTTCTAAACTTTGTATCTCTTGTAGCTTAGATGAGCATCTCTATGCACAACTAAGCAAGTGAGCTTTGTGGTTCTTGTTTGTGATGAGTAAGATTAAGTGATCTCTTAAACTTAACACTCATATCACTCTTTTTGACTGGTAGGACTAGAAAATCCTAAGAGAAAGGCATAAATAACCATCTCACCACTGTTGCCCACCAATCATTAATGACATCTGTATGCTTCGGCATAGCAAAAGTGTGATGTCAATGACATTTGTGTGCTTCAGCATAGCAAAATTGGAATGTCAAATATCAATGGGTATTTCTTTTCTCTCTCATAAACCCATGCATGATATGATTAAAAAGAAAATATGCAAAGAAAATAAAAAGCAAAAAGATCAAAAATGCTTTAAAAATGGTTGCAAGCGTGTATTCTAGGAGATGTGGGAGTTATAGGATGTATCTCGAAGGTGATAATCCCCATCAAACAGTTATGATTGTGTGTGAGTTAAAGTTATTTTCTCATATCTCAGATCGTCATAACATGTATGCACATATGCAATCTTGTGATGTTTTTCACACACAACACGCAATATTCTTTGCTACTTTTGATACATGTACAGGTACAATGTGATTTGGCCATTACTAAGGTTTTACATGTGCTAATGTATGCTCACTAAACTGTCCTAACTTGTTTTTGAAAAATAAAATTGGTTATACTTGTTTAGTGTGTGCGTGTGTTTTTTGGAGATCCATGTGCTTAAATTTTTCTTTGAGAGATGATTTTGAGAACCTTTTTATGTTGATTGGATCATTGTTGAGGTGCATGTTTGATTGCATTCATGTTTATGTTTTTCACTTCTCGAAAAACTGTTTTTAAAAGTTGGCTCGACACCTCCTCGATACCTATCTATCTGTCGAGTTTCTCAAGCCTTTTTCTTATCGCAATCTCGACACCTCTTCGACACCTGGTCGATCGATCGAGAAAGTTCCTGTCTCCTCGATACCTTGTGGATCAATCGAACTTCTGTTCTTGGTTCTGGTGTTCATTCCTCGATACCTACTCGACACCTTCATCTGTCGACGTATATTTTGCTCGACACCTCTCGATCCATCGAGATCCCCTTGCATGCATTTCATTTTTTTTGTTTTGCATTTTTTTTTCCTTTGTGTCCATAGCATCTTGTTTTTCTTTTCTTGTAGGTCTATGGTTCCTTGTTCTCCTCGTTCCCTTTTTGTCAGTTTTCTGTCTGTCTCTTGTCATGTCTTTTGGCTTTTTATGCCCTTTGACAATCGTGTCAAAAAGGGGGAGAAATTTGAGAATTGAATGTCTTTCCTCAGGGGGAGTAATAGATTTAGGGGGAGAACTTCATGTTAAAGGGAAGAATGTTTTTGATGTAACTAACTTAGGGGAAGAGTTAGTTTGATACAGTTTGATATTGATATATATTTTGTGTTGTGTATCTCTTGGTTTTATAACCATTTACATACATCATGTGTTGCTTCTATATTTGATGATGATGTATGTGTTTCACTCTTTATCTCACATGTGTTGTTTCTTTTCTCTCTGTATACACATGTTTCTTGTTTATTTAACTTGTCATTATTTTCCACATGATACCTTGATGTGTTTTGTTTAGTGCCTTTCAGGAAAGACAAGTTAAAGCCAAGTCAAGATTCCGAACCTTCTTCTTACAGCAACTTCCAAGGTTAAAATCTTTTAGACTTGGCTTATTTATTTTGTAATCTTGAGTAGAAAGTATTCTAGGACATTCAATGTACTCTTGTGGTTTTGTCACGGATTGCCAAAGGGGGAGATTGTTGGAGACATATTTTTATGTAATTGGCATATCTTTTGACAAAACGCGCTTTACTCGTATTGGGTAAATCTAAGTAGGTTCAAGATGATCATTACAAGTAGTTAAATTGAAGACATGAAGATTACTCAAGAACTGTTCAAGAAAAGTGCAATCTGTAGGTCTCGATACCTTCTCGATAGAAGCTCGATCTGTCGAGATTCATTAAAGCTCAATAGATGCCTCGATCGATCGAGCTTACGGATTTTCAAATTATAGCTAGCAATGTTTTATTCTAAAATGTTATTTGTTTATGGGTTTGTATAATCCTTATTGGATAAGGAAAAGCCCAAGGTTTGTGTAAACCTATTTAGAATAGGAGAGCCTATTAAACTCCTATTTAAAGGAGGTTGAAAAAGAAAAACCTAACCCTAGAGAGCTTCATAAGGTTTTCTTTTTGAAACCCTAGCCTCCTCCTACAGAAGAAAGAGTTCTTGCTGCGTTTCTTGTACGCCTTTGGGTTCTGTAACCAAGCAAAGTCTCTTGCACCAACATTGAAGATCTTATTGGTGTTTCTATGTGAAGTTGCTGCAAATCAACTACAACAATCAAGGGGTTGCTATGGAGTTAGTCACGTACTGAATTCGTGCAAAGGAGTAAGCCACGTACTGGGATCCGCGCATCAAATTGGTTAGTCACGTACTTGGGAGCCGTGCATCAAAAGGGGGAATTGTCACTACAGATAAAGTCCAATTGGGTATTGGGGTAAGGGTTCAACTGTAGGTTGGTAAGGTACTTGGGATTCTACTTGTAACCGCTTGATTTGATAATAGTGGAGTTTCGGGAGTGGTGACCTGAAAATCACCCGGTGGGGTTTTTGCCGTTAGAGTTTTCCTCATTCGTGAACAAATCACTGTGTTGTTTAATTTCTGCTGTATATTTAGTTATTCAGTGATTTGTTTGTGCTACCACGCAATTGCATGATAAATTGATTAATTAATAACTTGCCTAATTAATTAATTGGTTTAATCACAAGGGGTCATTCAGTTTGTGGCCTATCAATAAGTAATTAGCCATTCAACAGAGCAACGGCATGATCGCATCTGGAAACTAGAATCAGTTTCCATCCACTTTTCCTCTTCTTTTTTTTGTTTGCATTACTTATGTGTTTTGCTTTACTATTTTGAGTTAGTCTAACTTTTATACTTTGCTTTGTTTAACATTTTTTGTTTGTTTTCAAATTTTCTTATTTTGTTTTTGGTCTAAAAATAAAATAAAATAACTGAAAAATCAGAAAAATACAAAAACAGTGTGTGTTTGTGTACATTGGTACTTGTGTACCTTGGATGGCAATTGAAATAAAGTTTTCTAAACTTTGTATCTTTTGTAGCTTAGATGAGCATCCCTATGCACAGCTAAGCAAGTGAGCTTTGTGGCTCGTGTTTGTGATGAGTAAGGTTAAGTGATCTCTTGTACTTAACATTCGTATCACTCTTTTTGACAGGAAAGATTAGAAAATCATAAAAGAAAGGCATAAATAACCATCTCACCACTATTACCCGCCAATCATGAAATGACATCTGTATGCTTCGGCATAGCAAAAGTGCAATGTCAATGACATTTGTGTGTTTCGACATAGCAAAATTGGAATGTCAAATGCTTAACATAATTGGGTATTTCTTCTCTCTCTCTCTTATATGTCCATGCATGATTTGCTTAAAAGGAAAATATGCAAAGAAAAATATAAAGCAAAAAGATCAAAATGCTTTTAAATATGATTGCAAGCGTGTGTTCTAGGAGATGTGAGAGTTATAGGATGTACCTCGAAGGTGATAGTCTCCATCAAACAGTTATGATTGTGTGTGAGTTAAAGTGATTTTCTCATATCCCAAATCATTATAACATGTATACACTTATGCAATCTTGCGATATTTTTCACACACAACACGCAATATTCATTGCTACTCTTGATACATGTGCAGATACAATGTGATTTGGCCATCACAAGGTTTACATGTGTTAATGTATGCTCACTAAACTGTCCTGACTTATTTTTGAAGTATAAAATTGGTTAGACTTGTTTAGTGTGTGTGTGTGTGTGTGTGTGTGTGTGTGTTTTGGGATCTATGTGCTTAACATTTTTTATTGTTGAGAGATGTTTTTGAGAGGTTAAAATGTTGTTTGGATCATTGGTTGTGTTGCATGCTTAATTGCATTCATATCTGCGCTCTTCTCTTCTTGAAAAACTGTTTTTAAACATTCTCGACACCTCTCGATACTTGGCTTTTCTGTCGAGATCTTCAGTTGATTTTTTATCACAATCTTGACACCTCTCGATAGCTAGGTGGATCGATCGAGAAATCTCCTGTCTCCTCGCTAGCTCCTCGATCCATCTAGCTTGTTTTGTGGACACCTCTAAACACCTCTTGATAGCTGCATCTGTTGAAGCTTTTAAGTCTCGACACCTCTTGACACCTCCATCTATTGAGAATTACTAAACACCTATAAATAGGTTTCAGCGCGATCCGATCCTTATTTCCTCGATCTCTCTCGATCTGTCCGTGGCTATTCATCTCCCAAACACTCTCCTCTCTCTCTCTTAAACCTCTTCCTCAAGCAATTTTTGAGCTTAATAAAGTTTTTTCTCAATTGGTAAGTCTCTTATCCCTCATTTTCATGCATTTCATGTTTTGAAACCTAAGTTTTTGGGATTTTTGCAAAATTTTAGGTTTTTCAAAAAAATAAGAGGTTTTTGTGAAATTTTTAGGATGGGGTTTGAAGATTTGATCTTAAAAGCTTCATGCATTGCATTCCATGAGCATTATAACAATATTGTCATGCATTTAGATGTGTGCAACTGATTGTGTGCTGGTAGGTTTGGATTGGGCTGAGCCCATGATGCAATTATCTTTGCATGTCACATGTTCATGCATTTTCATGCATACGTCCTTTACATTCAATATATTTTTATATATTTGAACTATTTTTTGGGACTTTTCTGAGTGTTTCTTTCTTCCCCCTCACTCTCTAGTTTATGTTAATGTGTCAATGGCACCAAAACGTAAGTTTGCTCTATCTCGGAACCCTCTTCGTTCTTGGGCATCGTCTTCTTCTAATCCTACCACCTCTTTTGTTCGGTTTCATGATGAGGATGCCCGAAAGGACTTCTCGGAGAACTTCTCTAGATGAGGCATTCATTCGTAACGTATTGCTAGATGGCAAGCTCGCCTTGGTGGCTTTGTGGAGTCTCCCTCTCCTCCCCCTGTGGCACCCGAGGCATCTGAGGACAATGAGGACTCCGACGATGATGATGGTGAGGATGGAGATGCTAGCTCTTCCAGCTCTGACGAGATGTCTACTTGACACTCTAACCCTTTGTCACTTGTGACAAAAAGAGGGAGTAGTTTTGGCTATGAGAGTAGTCATTGTTAGGGGGAGGGGTAGTATAGGAGATTTTTGTTAGGGGGAGTGTGAACTTTGAGGGATGTAGTAAGGATTTCATGTATCTTTTCTTTTCTTTCTATTTTAGATACATTGTTCATGTACCTTAGATCTTGTGACCATTTTGTGATAGCAAACCTTGTACTTGTTTATATATATATATATATATACACATTTTAAGGTTGTTATTTCAGTTCTTTCACCTACCTCTCCATGTGTTATTTCTTTTCTTTCTTTATACACATGTTTCTTATAACTGTATGCAATCTATTATTTCTGTTTCACACAAAGATGCCTTGATGAGTTTTGCTTAAAGTGTTTCAGAAGTACAAGTTATCAAAGTCTATCTTGCCATAGACTCTCTTCTTGCAAAGTTTTACAAGAGTTTGTATTAGGATAGATTTTATTGTATTCAACAAGTGAATATGAGTTGAGTGATTTATGACTTCTCTCATATCTCATTTGTTTGTTGTGGTTTTGTCATAGATTGCCAAAGGGGGAGATTGTTAGGACATATGTGATTCACTTGTTAGGAACATATTTCACTATTTTATGTAATTGGCTAATCTTTTGACAAAACGCACTTTACTTGTATTTAGGTAGATCTAGGATGTGTTTAATACTTCAAGAAACTTTGTTTCAAGATCAAGTGTTGAAGCCATGCAAGTCTGTCCAAGATTAAAGTTTGAAACGTGCCTGTCATTAAAGCTCGACAACTACCCATCTATCAAGCGTGAAGAGTAGTTCTAGCCTCGTGGTTCAACAGCAGCTTGACAGCTAGGCATCTGTCGAGGTTTATGAAAAACATAATTTCAGTTCTGTTTTGACTTCAATCCGTCATTGTATGTTTGGGCTTTCTTTTCTCACAACCCTAAACATATAAAATGATTATTTTAAGGGCCGTCAAAGGTGGAGCAAGTTGCACAAATGTTAAGAAAATTTTGTTCAAGCAAATTGTGACCGGAGACAGAATTTGCTCTAGTTCATCGTTCTTGTGAAGAAGTTACTGTGTTTGTACACCGTAAGGTTTTGTGACCAAGCATCTTCTGGATCTTCATAGTGTGATGAACTGAAGAACTTTGCAGCCAACAACCTTCTCTAGTTGGTGATTGAAGTCGTGTACTGGGATCCGCGCAATTGGTTAGTCACGTACTATGAGCCGTGCATTAAAAAGAGAGATTGTCACTACAAAACAAATCCAATTGGGTATTAAGGTGAGGGTTCAACTGTAAGTTGGTATAAGGTACTGGGATTCCTTTACTTGTAACCGCTTATTGTGATAATAGTAAATTCTCAAGAGTGGTGACCTTAAAATCACCCGGTGGGGTTTTTGCCATGTAGGTTTTCCCCATTCATAAACAAATCACCGTGTCAATTTATTTTCTGCTGCATACTTAGTATAATTGGTGATTTGTTTGCGCTACCACACGTTTGCATGTTAAATTTTGTTTAAATTAAGTTTTTTAATAACCCTCCAAAAAAAAAATTCCTAGAGCTACCACTGCTAAGAGAAAAACATAAAACTAGTGTTTATCAATCACAAATACTTTTGTGCTTATAGAAAAAGTCAGTGCCACAAAACTAGGTATACAAAGGTGATGCACTACGCATAAAAAAGAGTAAAAATGAAAAACTTGGTCACAATTCTTAAAATTAATAAAATATAAAGTTTGCACTTGTAAATCTTATTGCAAATAGTCATTTAGGAGATCTGGGAATTGTAAGATGTACCTCTTTAGTTGATATTTTTCTTCAAGCCATTATGACTAGGATGTGAGTGTGTATGTTTAGTTCACTATAATGGACAAAATTGGCCAATGCCCTTTTCGCGCAAATTATACAGCCTTCTGCCCCCCTTCCTAAACTAATTAGAAAAATGCCCCTCTTTTGTAACTCGATTTCCTCAAAATTGGGTTAAAAAAAAATTTCTAGAACTCTATAGTAGCGTTTTAAGGAGCCTATAGTGACGTTTTAAGGACTTATAGTGGCGTTTTGGAACTCGAGCTCCATGAACTCGAGTTATAGGCAATTTTTTTTTTTTATCTATAACTCAAGTTCATGGAGCTCGAGTTACAAAATGCCACTATAGGTCTTTAAAATGTCACTATAGGTCTTTAAAACGTTACTATAGGCTTCTAAAAAATGCCACTATATGGCTTAACTCGATTTTGAGAAAATCGAGTTTTAAAAGAGAGGCATTTCCCTAATTAATTTGGGAAGGGGAGCAGAAGGCTGTATAATTTGCGCGAAAAGGGCATTGGCCAATTTTGTCCTCACTATAACAGATCACATATTTGTATCTCACATGCTCTCTAGCCATGTTCTAACATTCTTCACGCGTAGTCCATGCTACCTCTATTATATGACTAGCAGTTTGTGCGATTGGCCATTTAAAGTTATGTGTGTAATCAATCGAGCATGCTAAAATTTCTGGACTTAATTCAAATTGATCTAAAATTGATAAATGGTTTAATTAGTTGTATAAGTTGGGAGAGAGTTTAGGAGGTTATAAGTTTTTGGTGCCTTATCAGGGTGTCTACATGCATCATTTTGCATTTAAGGACATTTCATGCATATTATACTTTATTTTGGGTGTTTTGAGCCTTTGTAGAGTGCAAAATATTTTATCCTTAGTGAAAAATCTGAACCCGCTCTTTAGCTGGGATACCTATCCCATTTATAGAGAGAAGTATTTTCTTATTTTTAGGGTTCAAAGGTCATGCAAATTAATGGTGAAAATATTTTATATTTATCTCCCACAAAAATCAGACAAAAAGAAAAAAAAAAAAGAAACTCTTGAACCATTGTCAAATTGTTAATCAACTGTATCTGTATGGTTCGCCAAATAGGTACTCTAATAATTACTATAGAGTATTGATTGACCTGGTGGGTTGTTTTTTTGACCTTGTTCAAAATTTTACTATTTTCTTAGAAGATATTTAGATTTTTTGACGTATTTCTCTCTCTCTCTCTCTCTCTCTCTCTCTCTCTACACCATCATTAATACTCTAATTAATTAAGGTAAATAAACTGTAAAGATCCTATTAATTTATAAGATTAATTAAAGAAAAGATATAAGTAGAAAGAATTTTTTTTTTGTGTTCATCATATTCACCCTCCAACGACCGTTGGATATCAAAGTTGGCTAATAAGTGTTAGAAAAATGTTAAGGAATGAATAAGAAATTAACTCCTTATGTGTCCATTTGACCATGGTATTAAAGTGGTGAAAATCCTTAAGCCTCATATAGGTAAGGAAAGAGATAATATATGAGTTTATATACTCATGGACCTAGACATTGGGTTAAGCTTAGGCATGTGTGCATTGGGCCCTCTTGTCCAAATAGTAATATTTTATTATTTCATTTTTTGAGCCAATAAGTCTATGCACAATAATTTTTCAGAATAGTATGTTTGTTCACTAATGTGCATATTCATTGTCTCTCATTCATAAAAATTACTTTTAATTAAGAAAGTTTCTTAGAAAAAATATTTTTGTTACATCTATATAGAGAAAGAGACAGTTTAGTTTGCTAAGCATGGAGATTGCAGTATTTCTTCTCTATGTTGTTAATCATTTTATCTTGGAAAATAAATGTCTGTGAGTCTCCAAAAATCGCTAATTATATGAGAGGCAAAAATTGCTTTAAGAAAATTGTGTCAAATATAAGATTTGATCAGTTTATATTATTCATTTTTCACATATCTAGTTTGTGAGTTATTTAATTATTGTTTTGTCTATTAAAGCTATTTGAGTTATTATTTATGATTAGATGTGTGTTGTTTTTGTTTGCATAATCACAAAATATAAATTAAGTTTCTACCATATACCCAACAATAATAAGTTGTGCGCCATAAGCAATATATAGATTTTTTTTTTTTTTTTTTTAAGGAAAAAAAAATGGGAATAGAATGGACGATCAGTATGACTTCTCTACGTGGGCGTGATCATTGCAATATCCTATCCAATATATAAATATTACTCCACGATTACATTAACATCCTACCCAATATATAAATATCACTCCATGATTACATTACCTTTTAACAATCATAGGTATAGAGAAAGGCACGCGTTAGTGCTTTTTCGTTATATGTTATTTTATTTTCTGTTTTACAACGATGCGCGCACGTAAGTGCTTTCGCCTATATAATGGTCACTTTGAATACGTGGAACGATACAACTTGTCGCGTTGAAATATATAGGGCCATGATTTTCTTGCTTGAATCCTTCCTCCTTCTCATAAAATGATAAGAGCTTCTCACTCAAAACCACCTCACGCTCACGCTCCAAAGCATAACTCCTTTCTGTCTGTAGAATATATCCACAATGCACCATGTAAAATTTGTATTAAAATAATTTATACTGGAGGCCGCCCCCCCCCCCCCCCCCCCCACAAAAAAAAAAAAAGAGATTATACTGTAATAGATAGATGTACAAGATCTAAACGTAATAAGGCCTTTTTAAAAAATAAAAAATAAAAACAAAAGAATGTAATAAGTTAAACATACTTCTTCAGTTATTAATAATTATTTGGATTTGGATACTTCCAAATTCCAATCAAGAATAATTTAATGATAGTGTTGTTTTCATAAGAGTTGTACTAACAAATAATGTGAGAGCATTTATTAATAAAACATTTTAGTAAACTATTTTATGGAAAAATAAAAAAGTGACTAATTTTTTTTTAATAATTTTTCAATTTTTCATAAAAAGTTTACTTTTAGATGATTAATGAATGCCTTAAAGGCGTACATTAACTGGACCATTTTTATAATAGTATAAAGTTAAACTTAGCCGTTGACTTTGTATTTGAAAATAAAATATAACAATTCTAAAAAATCTAATTAAATAATATATAACATATAGATGTGGTACTAAGAGTATATCTTCAAGAGTTTCTACCACAAGCAGTATTTCCTCGAGAGTTTAAATCCTAATGCTACCATAATGTTCTTAAAATCTTCACTCTCCATTGATAAATGAGTGACTTAGGGGCTGTTTGGCTCACAATTTTTCATCACTCAATTTCCATCATTCAATTTCCATCACTCATCACTCTAAAATACCATATTTGTTTGGCACCATCACTCACTTCTCATCATTCAATATTTTTCACACTATTTATGGGTCCCATACCTGTCGCCTACTACAGCCTTTTTTTTTTTTTAATACCCAAACTCACCGAACCCAGTGAAAAAATAAAAACTAGAACATGAAGACTGAACCAGTGAAAGAAAAAAAAAAGATGAAGAAACCCAGAACACCGAACCTGTGAAAGAAGAAGAAGAAAAAAAAAAAGAAAAAAGAAACCCAGAACACTAAACCTGTGAAAGAAGAAGAAGAAGAAAAAAAAAAAAAACCCAGAACACCGAACCTATGAAAGAAGAAGAAGAAAAAAAAAAAAAAAAAAAAAGAAGAAACCCAGAACATCGAACCTATGAAAGAAGAAGAAGAAAAAAAAATAAAAAGAAAGAAAGAACCCAACGGAGTCCAGTGAAAGAAGAAAGAAAAGTGGAGAAGAAAGAAAAAAAAATGGTCAAAAGTTACTGCTGATCTGACAGTGGGTCCTTCTATGTGTGTTTAATTACAAAAATGTCATTGAGTTATGAGTTATGGAAACTGAAAACAGCCAAAAGTTGTTTTCAATTTCCACAACTCATAACTCAAAAAGTAGAGAATTGAGTGATAGAAACAGAGTTATCGTTTGCCAAACAACCTTTTTGATATGAGTCCCACCATTTTTGAGAATTGAGTTATGAAAACAGAGAATTGAGTCATGAAAACTAGTGAACCAAACAGCCCATTAGATGCTACTATATCATCAATAACTTAATATATGTGTATAGTGAAATGTTTTAACTTATTTGCATTACTTGGTTTCTTATATAAGGAGAATTGGGATTTAAATTTCTTTCTCTCACTTTTTGTAACAATTGAATTATTAAAAAAAAAAAAAAGAATACATAAATTTATCAAAACATTTTTAATAATTTTTTAAAATATTGATGATTTGGTAAAATTTAAACCATTTATTTATCAATATATAAATTTAAATCAATTCTACTATAAAATTGTCCTAAAAATTCCAAAAGATGTGAAAGTATAGTTTTGTGCAAACCTTTTATGTACATATTATCCATTTACTTTTAATTTAGAGGGCAAAAAGCAGTTAACAAATAACATAACACATACCTGGAGGTGTAAATTATGAAAAATTCTTCCTCCAAAGCACTCAAACGAAGAAGCATTTAACACTAGAAACCCATCCTTCTCCAAATTAAGCAAGATATCTGCTAATGGACTTTTATGAACCTTATATATGGATATTTGAATCATAACCTCGTTATCATTAAGCCAGTTTGCCGAAACAGCAGATAAAGAGCTCCGACCTACAATTGTTCTCTGATTTTCTTGATGAATTTGTTCACCTTGCGTAGAAATCCTAGATATGAGCTCTTCCTTCTTTTGAATTAGTACCTCAACTTGCTGTTCTAGTTCTGGTATGTATTTAAGCATGCACGAAACTGTATCTGGAACGCTTAATTTTTCCTATAACCAATAAAAAAAAAATAAATAAAAAAATAAATAAAAAAACAAAAAAAAAAACACCAATGTTGTGAAAACCACAAATGAAGTGGATTGTTATGGTAAGGATAGTGATGAAAAATGCATCACATGCTACTATGTTTTGAGGGATAAATAGCATGTTCTTCTACCTTATATTTAAATTTTTTAAGCCAGCCAAACATCAACTTTAGTTTTATAGTTACTTGTAAAAACGTGAAAGACTATAATACTTTTTACTACTGCTTAGAAAAGTTTATGTATAATAAATATTTAAGTGATAATCTAATGATAATAACATCATTTATGATGTTTTATGTTTGTAATTCGAATCCTATATCTCCTCCCATACTATTTATCTATCTTAAAAACATATGCATAGAATATCTCAAGTTAATTACTCTTTAAGACTTATGTCTATTTGAGAATAGCTTATCTATTTTTTCGCTAAAAATTATTTGCTGAAAATATGCTAAAATATACTTGTAATTAAAAAAAAAAAAAAAAAAAGTTAGAAAACATAGGAAAATGTAAAAAAAAATAAAAAATAAAAGAGAAGTAGAAAAATTTTTTTTTTTAAGCTATATATAAGAGTTAAAACTAAAAACTAATTCCAAACTCACACTTAATATTATGATTTTCAATTAGTCCAACTCATAAAACATTTTTTTTTATAGAAATAAAGTATACTCAGGTTCGAATATATTGTCCACAACATCAAATAATTTCCGGGTACAATGATAGTAGGGTGAGAAACAATTCTAGTGGCTGCTAAGTGCTATTCTTTCTTCAACTAGTTTCCTAAGAAATCTCATGAAGATCAATAGAAACTCAAAAATGAAAGAAAGAAAGAATCTGTACCGCTTGATCAGCCTTGGGAAGTAGTGAACGAAGAGTGGAGTACAAAGTATTGATCTTCTTGCGACGATCACGCTCGCTAGCGTTGTGGTAAAGCCTTTTAGCCATCGTGGATGGCGTGGAACGATTGAGCTCGACTTCTGTCTGAAATGAAGGGTGGCCTTCTTCAGCAAATGAAGCTGCTGAAGCTTCAGTCTCTCTATGGAAGTAATTGTTAAGCGTATTGCTCATGGGTTTCTTTTCTAAGGGGTGAAAAGGATCGAAGTTGAGGTTAGCCTAACGCAGTTTCCGCCAAGAATTTGGGATGTTCATGAAATGTGTACATACAGTTACAAACTGCTGCTATAAATACAGTTTCTGCTAAGGGAATAGTACATCTGACCAGCTGATTGAGCCCGTAAGGAAAATGAAAATTTTCAGCAATTCCCTCCTTCGGTCAAACTTACGAGGGCGCGCATGTGGAGGTTCGGTCCTACAGAGTGACACATAGGTGGGCATTGAATGTCCATTAAAATTTAAATGTTTCTAAAGCAAAGACTTTGACCACCAGAAAATATAAATAACAACTTTATTTTTTATATTTAAATAATTCATAGTTGATTCTAAAAAATAATAATAATAATAATAATAATAATAATAATTCATAGTTGAAATAGGAGAATTTAATTTTGAGATTAAATTGGATAAACTATGTATTTAGTCTATATTCTTTACATCATATTTTTATTTTGTCTCTAATCTTTTAATTGTGTCAATTTGATCCCTAACCTCTCAGTGTCATGTCAATTTAATCCATGCCGTTATCTCTTTGAGAAAAATTGCTGACCTGATAAAAAGACAAAATAATAAAAAATTAGTTTATTATCACATTAATGAAAACTAATTTTTTATTTTGATGGTTAGCCACGTCAGTAATTTTCATCTAAAATTTAACGGTAAAAATTAAATTGATACGGTACTAAAAAGTTAAGCACAAAATTGAAATATGATTTAAATAATAGGGACCAAATACATATTTTAACCGATTAAATTCAATTGGAATTTGGTCTAAATAGCTTTACAGTTTACACCCTCCAATTAAATGATACCAATTTTGTTTTCAAATAAAATGGTAGACACTAACACATATTATCACACACACACACGCCCCTTAAATAGGAAAAAATTTTCTTTTAAACTCATCTTATATCTTTTTATTAGATGTGAATTTTAAAAACTTAACTGTTGGATTATATTTTCTTATTATATCTTACATGCTTGCAAAATTTTAAGAAAATCAAATATCAAAAACTATATCATTTTTGTTATAAAAATAATAATTATGTCACCAATCACATGTTTAAATTTCAAATTTTTGTGGTAAAATTTATGCCTAAAAAATAGAGAAATGTTATGTCTACAATATTTTTCATAAAAAATTTTAAGTAGTAAGTTGTTATTGATTCTAATTTGAATCCACAACTTAAATCACTTTTTTGTCCACTCATAATAACCAATAACAACGAGGCTTTTGGTGACAAAAACTTTGACACCTTACTTTTTATATATATATACTACAAAACTATTTAATAATAACTGAGAATTAATTTTTAATATCAATTACTATACTATATAATTTAAATGAGGTGATATGTGGTTATGTCAAATGCACGCTCTCTCTTTCTATAGTTACAAATATATTAAAAATTATTAAAGTGATTTAATTTAAATAAAATTCAATTGTCACGTGGGTTTCAATTAACTCAACTGATAAAGATGACTGAATAAGAGATCTGGGGGTTCAATCCCTCTACACCAAAAATCAATTAGTGATTTGGTCTTATGATAAAGAGTTATTATCAAGAGTGGATGTCATAGGTTAAAATTATCTCAAAAAAAAAAAAAAATCAACTGTCACAGTTTCAAAAAATTAAGAATACTTAGGGTAAGATAATAGTTATTCTTATGGTGTTTAGCTATTCAGTAGTTTGATTATGTTTTTATTACAAGAAATAGTCATTCCTTATGAATAGTTAGTCTTTAAAATGAGGAATAAATATTCCTCTCTAAAAGGGTTGTAATAGCTATTTCTTAGCAGATGTATTAATTTCTAAATTTTATATATTCTTGAATAAACAAACTTTTCCATATACACATAACAATTATGAAAATAAAAAGTCATAAAAAATAACTAATCTTTCTTTCAAATTAAATATATATATATATATATATATATATATATATATATATATTATGAAATATAACTGTAGGGATGAAGGCCCAAAATTATATATTGAGCCTTGGGCCTTATCCGAGGACGTTAGCATGTCCAAGGAGGAACAGCTATCCGAGGAGAACTAGTTTAAAGTCTCATAAGCGAAGAAGGAATGAAAAACTATCCGAGGAGAAATTCTTCCTCAGCCATGACAAATATAACTTAGGTACGAGTTCTACGGACGAATTTGACCTTCATCAAGGCTACAATGTTAGTAGCATACCTCATGAACACACAATAAGGAAGGGAATCCAAAAAATATCTAAAGAAAAGTTGCTACCTCCACATTGAATGCTCTGCAGCTACTTTTCTGGTCGCATTTATGTGGAGAAGACCCCTGAACAGTGTTTTCTTGGTTACCACAACTCACAGAGGGTCAGGAGGGGTGTCTGATGGGACAAGCACTCAAATGCGGGCTTACCTGATCGACAAATGTAAGATCAAGATGGTCTGAATGATGCTATATAACGTGAGAGATCCTCCATGAGAAGGGGATTGAGAAAAAGGAGAAAAAGAATATTGTAACAATCAAAGTTGCATTTATAATCATCCCTATTGATCCACATCAAGGGTGGTCTCCTCGGACAACCCATTCACCTAACCTTGCAATTTTTTCTCTTGTACGACTGTCTTACAAACCCATCCTAGCCGTTGTAATACTAACTAGGGCATAGTTCTTCAACCCACTTCTACAAATTTATTGTATTGAGCTCTCTAACTCACAATCCCATACTCATTGGACTTGGGTCGCAAAACGTGACCTTACAATAACTATATGAGTAATGTAATGTATTATAAACTTGGTTTAAAATACTAATATTATTATTTTCATATGTATTCTAATAAGTATTACTATTTACTAAAAAAAAAAAAGGTAGGGATGTTTATCCTACATTGGTTGTGTGTGTCTAGTATCCGTTGTTTATAACCCTAGTCTACAACTACAAAGGTTAGATTCTTTCGTAGTTGTATTCTGATTATGTAATGTATTATAAACCCGGTTTAAAACACTAATATTACTATTTTCGTGTGTGTTCTAATAAGTATTATTGTTTACTTTTTAAAAAAAATGACAGATATTTATTCCACATTGGTTGTGTGTGTCTAGTATCCACTGTTTATAATTTCAGTCTATAACTACAAAGGTTAGGTCATTTTGTAGTTTTTTTTTTTTTGAGAGAATTTCAACCAATGGTATCCGTTCCTAATGATAACTCTTTATCATTAGACCAAGACACCAATCAGTTTTTTGTGTAAGGAGGGATTGAACTCCAAATCTCTTATATAACCATTAGAGATTTTACCAGTTGAGCTAACTGGAACTCATAGGTCATTTTGTAGTTGTATTCTGATTATGCAATGTATTATAAACCCGGTTTAAAATACTAATATTACTATTTTCGTGTGTGTTCTAATAAGTATTATTGTTTACTTAAAAAAAAAAGTACGGATGTTTATTCCACTTTGGTTGTGCATGTCTAGTGTCCGGTGTTTATAACTCCAGTCTATAACTACAAAGGTTAGGTCATTTTGTAGTTTTTTTTTTTTTAGAGAATTTCAACCTATGGTATCCGCTCCTAATGATAACTCTTTATCATTAGACCAAAACATCAATAAGTTTTTTGTGTAGGCAGGGATTGAACCCAAAATCTTTTATACAACTATCAGAAACTTTACCAGTTGAGCTAACCGGAACCCACAGGTCATTTTGTAGTTGTATTATGATTATGTAATATATTATAAATCCGGTTTAAAACACTAATATTACTATTTTCGTGTGCCATCTAATGAGTATTATTGTTTACTTTAAAAAAAAGTACAGATATTTATTCCACATTGGTTGTGTGTGTCTAGTGTCCACTATTTATAACGCCAGTCTATAACTACAAAGGTTAGGTCATTTTGTAGTTTTTTTTTTTTTTTTTTTTTTTTTATAGAAAATTTCAACATATGGTGTCCGCTCCTAATGATAACTCTTTATCATTAGACCAAGACACCAATCAGTTTTTTGTGTAGGGATGGATTGAACTCCAGATCTCTTATATAACCATCAGAGACTTTACCAGTTGAGCTAACTGGAACCCACAGGTCATTTTGTAGTTGTATTCTGATTATGTAATGTATTATAAATCCGGTTTAAAACACTAATATTACTATTTTCATGTGTGTTCTAATAAGTATTACTGTTTACTTAAAAAAAAAAAAGTACGGATGTTTATTCCACTTTGGTTGTGTGTGTCTAGTGTCCGCTGTTTATAACCGCAATCTATAACTACAAAGGTTAGGTCATTTTGTAGTTTTTTTTTTTTTTGAGAGAATTTTAACCTATGGTGTCCGCTCCTAATGATAACTCTTTATCATTAGACTAAGACACCAATCAGTTTTTTGTGTAGGCAGGGATTGAATCCCAAATCTCTTATACAACCATCAGAGACTTTACCAGTTGAGCTAACTGGAACCCACAGGTCATTCTGTAGTTGTATTCTGATTATGTAATATATTATAAACCCGGTTTAAAACGCTAATATTACTATTTTCGTGTGCCTTATAATAAGTATTATTTTTTACTTTAAAAAAAAAGTACAAATATTTATTCCACATTGGTTGTATGTGTTTAGTGTCCGCTGTTTATAACTCCAGTCTATAACTACAAAAGTTAGGTCATTTTGTAGTTTTTTTTTTTTTTTTTTTTAGAGAATTTCAATATATGGTGTTTGCTCCTAATGATAACTCTTTATCATTAGACTAAGACACCAATAAGTTTTTTGTGTAGGCAGGAACTGAACCCCAAATCTCTTATACAACCATCAAAGACTTTAGCAATTAAGCTAACTAGAACTCACAGGTCATTTTGTAGTTGTATTCTGATTATGTAATATATTATAAACCATGTTTAAAACACTAATATTACTATTTTCATGTGCTTTCTAATAAGTATTATTGTTTACTAAAAAAATAAATAAATACTAGTAATTTCTAGGATATTTAATTAAAATATAAAATCATAACTATTTATCCGTTTGATTTAAACAATCATATGCCTGATAGTACACCCTTTATGACACATCATAAATTATAATCAATCTTTTAAAGGATCCATAATTAATCATAGTCATATGTGTCTAATCCTTTTTTTTTTTTTTTTGGAGAAGGATATGTGTCTAATCTTTTTTTTTTTTTTTGAGAGATTTTCAACATATGGCGTCCGCTCCTGATGATAGCTCTTTATTATCAGACCAAGACACCAATCAGTTTTAGGTGTAGGCGGGGATTGAACCCCAGATATCTTATACAACCATCAGAGACTTTACTAGTTGAGCTAACTGGAACCCACAGATATGTGTCTAATCTTAATCGTAGGAATGTGACTAATTGTTATAACCTTGATTCGGCTAAAATTTTTACTTTTGGGACCTGTTGTTATTATGACTTCTAGATTTGTTTCGAATGCAAAATTTGGAAATACAATAACTAAAATTATTATATTTTCTTTATGTCATAAATGATGGTTTTGCCCTTAAAACGACGTTAAATGAAAGTTTTAAATGAGCTGTCTATATTTACACTTGCCATACTGTCATTACGTATATAACTTGAAAGATTATTCATGAAAGTTACTGATCTCACATGCTAAAAATTTTCTTTGATATTAGATAGTACAATGGAAAAAGTGGGATTTAAACACTAGTTCTTCTACTAATATCGCTGAACTATAAGAGTTTTTACACCTGCTAAAGTTTATAAAAGATTTTTTTCCTATTTTTTTATTCAAATTTTATAGATACTATGATACATTTTTTGTAATTATTCTGAACCATATGAACAAACACCCCAGTGACCTTATTAGGTCTTTGTGGCATCCGTCCCTATGTTGTGGAATTTAATTTTGGAGCCAAATCATCTTATTAATGCTTAGGAAAAAAGTTATGATTAGAAAATATTTTTAAATTGCTGGTTATTTTATGTCAAATTAAACTCCATTCATAAAAGTAAACCAAAAAAATTGAAAAAAATTTATAAAATCCAAATGATAGCTTTAAAATACATCTGTCAGTATAAAGTTGTTGTTGTTGTTTTTTTTTGGGAGAAGAATCTGTGAGTATAAAGTAGGATATTGCATACTTGGCTGTCACCCCTTTTAAAGCAATTAATAGGACCACTAAATTGGAAGTAACAAATGCAATTGCCCTTTTAAGCTTTCATTAAACTCAAAGTAAAATAATTAAGAATGATAAAAGAACGTACCATTGACAAACTTCCGATTGGTTCTACTTTATTATTGTTGTTGTTGTTGTTGTTGTTGTTATTTATGGGAGATTGGTTCTACAACTTCTACTTCTATAGAATGACATTCAACTATGGAAACTATTTAAAAAAACAATAATCATTTAAATACATAAAGTTTTAAAAAATAAAAAATTAGCCTTTCAGCATACGCATGAAGCTCTTCTATTTTTTTTTTTCTTTTAAAGATTAATAATTTTCAATCTTTAAAGTAATCATGTATATACAAATTGAATACAAAAATAAGTACTCTTTTCAACAAAAAAAAAAAAAATACAAATAAGTAAATGGTAAAAATGTGCTAAAAATGATTGAAATTAAAATTCCCTAGGAAAGAAAGCTTGAAAAGACTTTGAAGATAAATTTTTATTACATCAATAATATTGTAAAATAGAAAGAAGAAGCAAACCCAACAGCCAAAAAATAAAAAAGGTATCAACAAAAATGCAAAAGTCTTGAAACACACAGTAAAATTATCATATAATTTGACGCAATCATCCACAAAAATTATTGGATCTCATTGCTTTTCTTTTTTCTCGTTTGACATGATTTACCGCTTTCTTCTCATAGAGTACTTTCCTACTCTTTGTCAGAAGTTTGCGGTGGTTAACGTTAAAAATTATCACAATTTTTGTTGTTTTAATTTTTATAGCAAATAATTGTGGGAATTTTTGGGAATTACATTTACATGATAATTGATAAGTAGTTTTTTTTTTAGCACTGAAAAAGTAAATGTGCAAAAAAGTGAGTCAGTGTGATTATAAAAGTTTTTTTTTTTTTTTTTAAAAGACCCAAACATTTGTTTTCTTTTAATGTTTTATACTTTTTTTTTTTTAAGAATTTAATTTATAAGTGAATAGAACTATTTGAAAACCAACAAAAGAGTTGTCCTATTTTGTAGGTAATATTTTAAGGAAAAAGTTTAGCTACAAAATTGGTTGTAACCTAAGACAACAACTTTACTTAATATCTTTTTATTGGAGGTGAATTTTGATAAATCCACTACTAGATTACATATTCTTTTTATATCCTCTATGCTAGCAAAATTTCTAAAAAATTAAAGATCAATAGCTATGTTGTCAATAAATTATTTCAATTGCAGTTTAAAATTATGCATAAAATATAAGCTTATAGATCATATAGTAAATAATATCTGATTGATACAAAATTTGACATGTGTATTAAGTGCAAAGAACATTTAATTTAACGGTTAGATTTTTAAAATATGTAGTAGTATTTATCTTATTATGTAAGGTTATGGCCTTAGACTATAACTAATTTTTGTAGCTAAACTTTGTCCGTATTTTAATGAGAGTTAAAGATATATTTTTACAATGTTATCCTCTAATTTTATCCCTGCTTCAACTTGGGGCATAGGAGTATTTTTGAACCATAAAAAATTTATTCACAAATAAGGAAGTCCATTAAATAGTAGTATAAAAAACATATTTGAAAGGAAAAATAAAATCATGAATCAGCCAATAAGGTGGGTTTATCAATTTTCTTAGCAGCATCGACTTGATTGGTGAATAGAATATTGTTTATCAAAAACCTCCTAAGTATTCTAAAATGGAAGTCATAATCAGTAAACAATAAAAAAATAATGAGTTATATTTAAAACCAATTAACTATCGTGGATCATCAATCATGTACAAATATGATATTAAGATAATTAATAATCATGTGGCCTTTTTTGAATAATGAATATACCATGGACGAACCTTTTTTCAGCCATGCTTCGTCTTATTTAGAAACATAAAACCTTTCCAACAAAAGGCAGAAGCAAAGACCTATATATTTTTTAAAAAACGCGGCCCAAAAAAACGCGGCCTAATGGGCCCGCGTTTTGTAGTGATAATACTTCTTCTTCTAGTATATGACTCTTATTTTAAGGTGAATTAACTCTTATTTTAAGTTATTATTATTATATGACTTTTTTATTTATATTTTTTTTAGAAGAAAGTTTGCCATATGACTTGTTCAATAAAATAAAAAATAAGAGAATTTATGGAATCCAGCAATTCAAGTGTTAGATGGGATTGACGTCAACTGCAACTTCTATACAAATAAAAACTGAACGATTTATTGATAACCAATCACAATAGTCAAACATTAAAAAAATAAAAATAAAAAAATAAAATAAATAAAATAAAAAAACCGAGTAATTATACTTACCTCCCTTGAGGTTTGGGGGAATCTCACTCCACCTCAAACTTGAAGGGAAAAAAATACTTCCCTCCTTGAAATTTGAAGAAATCAACACTCTACATGTCCTTAAGCAAAGGGCATGAGTTAATACAAAACATTTTTAGTATTTCTAAAGCAACAAAAAAATTTTAATATTAATTTAACAAAGTTTGGTCAATTAGATGTTAAGAAGGGAAAGTGTTTTTTTTTTTTCCTTCAAGTTTGCGGTAGAGTGTCATTTCCCCAAATCTCTACGGAAGGGAGTGCAATTACCCTCAAAAACAATTGAGAAATGTTATGTTTATAATATTATCACAATAAATTATAAGTGGTAGGTTGTTATGAGTGTGTAAAAAAATACTTTTAAGTTGTAATTCAAATTAGAACTAATAATTACTTACCGCATATGATTTATTGTGGAAGTGTTGTAAAAATATAGAGGACTTGGCACTTCTCAAATGTGCATCTTTTAAAGATAATTACAATATGCTGCTAACTCGCAGCTTTGAACCATTTCCTCCCTAGACTCCTAAGCACTTTCTGCAAAAAGAGGTGTCAATAAAGTTACAAGGCTCTTGACACATTTTCTTCTTCTTTTGCGTATATGTGTGTGAGACAGAGTAATCACATTTTTACAAGTTACTTGTAATAATGTCTCTCTAGCAAGGGCAGTGCTATAGGCAAAATATTTATATATATATATATATAGAAAATTAAATATATATATATATATATATTTTTTTTTATCCCCTAAATTTGTTTAAACTCAACTAAAATAAGCTTGAATATGATCATCTTATTACTACTTTCACAATATTTTTCACAATAGTTTTACAATAAAGGTTAAGTGGTAAGTTGTAATTGGTTTTTATATTTTATATAGACTTACAATTGACGTTACTTTTTTACATAATAATTTGTCATCTAGATTTTGTTGTGAAAGAGTTGTGCCAATAGCACAACTCTTAAAATTTCAACTTTGTTTATAAAAATTTAAAAAATAAAAATATAAACCTTCGCTCTGGATTATGGCTTACTTTGTCGTCAGCGATGGAAAGAAATTTATTTATTTATTTATTTTTGTGAGGAAATTACACTTTACCGCCCTAAACTATACCTCGTATTACACTTTTCACGTGGTGTCATATTTTTCCATCCAACTTAATAGCAAACTTAACATCGGCCGCCGGGGGGGGGGGGGGGTTGCAAAGTGTAATAAAGATCATAGTTTAGGGTGCAAAAAGTGCATTAAAAAAGTTTATGGTGCAAAGTGTAACATGAGATATAGTTTAGGGTAGTAAAGTGTAATTTCCCATTTTCTAGTACTTTTCTTTTTCATCATTATAAAATTAGACCACTATTAGCCCTCATTTGGGAGGAGGGAATGGAAATGAATGAAAAAATAATAATAATTTTAGAATATTCTTTGCTTCCCATATTTAAGAGTTTTAATGAAGGGAATTGAAGTCCATTTCCTAATTTAGGAGTTTAAGTAGGAGAAAATGGAATGGATAAGAGGGAATACTCATTCTTCTCTATTCCCTTAAAATCTCAAATTTTCATTTCTCTTGAAATTGGGAGGAATGGGGGGGGGGGGGGGGGGGATGGGGGAATGTAATTAGATTTAATGAAATTTTGACTAAAACTCCCAAAATACCCCCATATATTCAACCCTTTATTTTAACATAGGAGTCTAATAGTAATATTGTCATAAAATGATTCTATTTCATTCCCTTTATGTTACTCCCAAACATAATTACTTATAGTTCATTCATTTTCATTCATTTCCATTCCTTTATTTTAAAATATCCAATTAAGGTTAATTAATTCCATTCCATTCCATTTTTTTTCTATTCCTTTCCCTCACTTAAATACATTCCATTCCATTCCTTTCTATTTCCTTATGATCATTCTATTCCATTATATTTCCTTATGAACTCCCAAACAAAGCCTTAGGAAAAAATTACACCATCAGTACAACTAACCGATTTGTATCTACATTTGTGATTCTTTTCTCATTCTCTCTATCTCTCTTTCTCTTTTCTATGTTTTCTTTCTATCTAGTCAAGTAGTTTGAGAGAATGGAATGGAAAAGAATGAAGAGAATAATTTTAGAATATTCTTTCGTTCCCTTGTTTGGGAGTTTTAATGGAGGGAATGAAAAGTCTATTTTCTTGTTTGAGAGTTTAAGTGAGAGGAAATGAAATGAGTAAGAGGGAAGACTCATTCCTCTCTATTCCCTTAAAATTAAACCTTAAACTTTCATTCCCCCCGAAATTAGGAGGAATTGGAGGGATGAAATTAGATTTAATAAATTTTTTACTAAAACTCCTAAAATATCCCTATATATTCAGCCATTTATTTTAAAATAGGGGTCTAATAGTAATATTGTCATAAAATGATTCCATTCATTTTCCTCTATTTTACTCCCAAAAACATTCCATTCATTTGCATTCTTTTATTTGAAAACATCCAGACAAAGTTATTTAATTTCATTTCATTCATTTCTTTTTCATTCATTTCCCTTGCACAAATACATTATATTCCTTTATGATTATTTCATTCCATTCTCTTATAAACTCCCAACGACGCCTTACAAATTTTCAAGTTAAAGAAATCTTTTAGTGCTTGTAAAAGTTCCAAGAGAGTGATCACAAGTAATATTAAAAAGCCATACATTTGAAAATAAAAAACTTATCTTAATTACTATTTTTTTTTTCCCTTAGTTTCAAGTTTACTCCCAATCCTACTCCTAGGTGTGTTACTATTCTTCTTTATCATATATTTTTATTTAATTGATATTACATATAAATATAATAAAGTATTATTAATTTGATAAAAATATATGATTAGTTATTTAATTATTTTTATTTATGCATTCAATGGTTGTTGTCTTACCGATCTTTAATTTTTTAATAAATTTTTAGACTATTGTACAATATAGTTGTATTGTATACTAAATTGTATTAGAAATACTATTTTAGATTATTGTATACTAAATTGTGAGGGTGGCTAGGTTTTTTTTTTCTTTTTTCTTTTTTCTTTTTAATACCTAAAGGGGGGTTTTTTTTTTTAGGTTATTTTAATATATTACAACATTTAAAATATAAGATGAGATGTAGAATATATTGTTAAATGTTATGAGGATGAGATGTAGAATATATTGTTAAATGTTATGCTAAAATAAATAAAAGAGACTTTTGATATGTCAAATATCACTGGCTTAGCACTGGTTTGTAATTGTATTATATGAAATACACAATATTAGAAGAATCATTAATATATATTATAAAAAAAGTACCAATAATATTTTTTTGATTGGCATGAATATAGCCAACACAAGATCCACGTCATTTACTCAACTTGACCAAACCCCTCTAAATAGAATCCAGCTTGAGCATGCTTAAAATGATTGAGTACGACTTCAACTTAGTGAAGTGATCAACTTAAAAATCATTTACATCAGTTTGTGTAAAAATTTATATTTATTTTAATATAAGAATTTACTTTTTCTATTTTACATATTTATTTTTCAAAAATACTACATCAGATTATCTATTCTAAACTGTATTTTATTAAAATATTAAATTTTCTTAATTTTTTTAATTTTTTTTTCTTTCTTCTCAAACTACAACCATCCTCCAATCTCTTATTTTATATTCTTGATACTTAAAGAACGAAATGCAAAATGAATAGTGTTAATGTAAATTTACACAGTTATGGAAGTAATTTTGAAAATTTACACATATTTAATTTGATTGATATTAGTGATTTTGAGGCTTAAATGTTTAAAATTGACCTCTTTTACTACTCTGCATTGTCTGATGCAAATATTAATGAAGTAATGAATATGCTCCTAAGAATCTCACCCGCAATTATAATTGTAACCGGATTATTATGATAGGAATTAGGGTAACAATCACTCATAATATTCCACCAATTAATGTCACGATTGAGCCTCAACACTAATTATCTAGCAATTTGAGTCCAACAAATTTAACAATAATTATCAATAATCTTGTTTGGGTAAATTACAATAACCTACCCTAAGGTTTGGGGTATTACCAAGCATATCCAAAGGTTTTAAAAAATGACCAATTTGGTCCTTAGTCACTAAATTTTTTTCTTTTCTTTTCTTCTTCTCTCCCTTCACGCTAGAAAAGTTCTTTTCTCTATCTCTAACTTCCAACTCTCTCTAATCTCTGAAACTCTTATGGCCGACCACCCGAGTACCTCCATCTCTGAACATCATTGCCACTACAGGTGGTGGTTCTGCTCCTCGCCCCTACTATCACTGAGCTCTTCTCTCTTTATTCCTTGGATTTGAGCTCTCCATTCTTTCTTTCTTTTTGATCTTGAGCTTTCTCCAGAAACCAAACACCAACCATGGCCAAGCCTCCATGACTCTATCTTCGATCAGCGCTAAGCCTCCTCAACCATCAACTCTCCTCACTGAAAATCACTCTCTTCTCTCTTCGATCTCATAGATCTAAACAGAGTAGAGCCTCCATGCTCCTCCAGGGTGAACGTCAGCCAAGACCACCACAAAGATGGCCTCTCATCTCTCATCTCACTTTTCTCTCTAAAACTTGAGACCAACAAACATCTTCTCCCTATCTGATTCTCATTCCCTCAAAACCCCAAACCCACTCTTTGATCTATAAGCTAGATGGTCCTACACGACGAGTGAAACACGGATTGATAGTATGGAGGTTGAGAAGATGACGGATCCACTGTGAACAAAGGTCTAGTAGCATGCGGGTCATTGTCGGCCAAGAGAGTTTCAGAGATTATAGAGAGAGTTAGAGGTTAGAGAGAGAGAGATTTTTTGGCGTGAAAGGAGAGAAGGAAGAAAAGGAAAAAAAAATTAGTTTAATAAATGGTGTTAGTGATTAAGGACTAAATTGGTCATTTTGTAAAACCTTTGAATGAGCTTAGTAATAACCCAAACCTCAGGTAGGTTATTTTAATTTACCCATCTTGTTTTAAAAAAAGAATAGAAATTAAATATGCATTTGTGATTGGCTCCGCATGGATATTTCTACCTTTTTTTTGTTGGTGTCTATCTATTGTCAACGTCAACCTTTCAATCAACTACTCATCATTATCTCTTTTCAAATATAAATTCAACCAGTTTTCTCATCTGCAGTAGAAATCGGTTAGTCTGTTCAAAATTTGAGCGAAAGAAGACTAGTTTTACCTTAAAAATGTTACGTCAAGTGGGAGAAATTATATAATTTTCATTGTTATTACGTCATGTGTCTATTATTTTACTAAAAATTTCAATTTATTTAAAATTGTTGAGTTAGTTTAAAATGGAAGTCAGTTTCTGTTTAATTTTTTTATCATAAATTGACTCAACAATTAATTTTAAACATGTAGAAGTTTTTTATTTTTTTATTTAATTTTTTTTTTTTATTTTAAGAGAGTTTCAACATATAGTGTTCACTCTTGATTATAGCTCTTTATCATTAGACCAAGATACTAATTGGTTTTTAGTGTAGGCGGGAATTGAACTCTAGATCTCTTATTCAACCATCAAAGACTTTACTAGTTGAGTTAACTGGAACTCACGTAAGAGTTTTTTAGTTGAATAATAGACAAGTGATGTGATTTACCATGAGAACCGTATAATTTTTAAGAGCCAAGAGCCAAGATTTCAATCAAATAAGAACAAAATTAAAAAAGAAATAATTAATTGAAGTACAAAATATTTTGAGAAGCATTATTACATTACATCATAGAGAGAAAAAAAGTGATGAAGTAATATTTGATTGCTTGTTAGAAATGAAACTACATTGCTCGGATTTCATCACATTTTACATCAGCATTACTCTATGATTGGAACCACCTTGCCTGAAATTAGATTGTCATTTTAATTTGATAGCCTCATGATTACATAATCAACTACAATTTCTTCAAATTGAAAATCAAATAAATATAAAATGAGAGTTATTTCATAACCAACAATTGATAATAATAAGTTTTTCTTTTGCATTAATTATCATAGAATTGTCATTTTCCTTTCTGAAAAAAAATAAATAAATAACTTATGCGTATTAACTATATTCTCATATCGATTATCAAAAAAAATATACTCATATCAATTCATTACTAACAAATTCCCCCCAAAACTTTACTAATCAAAATTTGTTAAATTGTCAGAAAAGAAACTCTTATTTAAGCAATTAAACCTCATAAGATCATGTTAAGGAAGTTTACAAATTGAATAACTCAAAAAATATCATACCATAATTTAATTTAAATTAACATTCTAATTTGATAATAAATCTCAATAAATATATCTAGAGCCAAAGACATATTCATGCCATTATCCAATAAATAAAAATATACGTTCATTTATTTACAAAAAGGGTATCCATCATCAACAAAAATATAAAAGGTTTGATTTAATTTAAACCTCTAAATTGATCTTAATTCTTAACCATCGATAATAGTAAAAAAAAAAAAAATCAATAAAACAGAAAAAATATAAAAATAATAATAAATCCATACAATTTTAAGTAAAATATATATATATATATATATATTCACTGTTCAGCCTCCTTCTTTCCCACAATCTATTTATTTATTTATTTATTTTTAAATAAACTCTAATAATAATAAATATCTAATATATATATATATATATATATATATATATATATATTTTGGAGAAAAACTATCTAATATATTTGACATACTGTAGTGTAAAGCATCACTAAAAAATCACATATATCTTATGTCTTATGCAGCTGTAAAATTTATATATAAGAGAGAAATGGTTCATATAGATGATGTACCATATACCTCACGGTTGAAGTGTTTCGGACACCACGCTTGTGTATTTTTTAAATTTCCTTTTGTAGGTATACATCAACCTTACAATCAACTAGCTCATCATTATTCCTAAAAAAAAAAAAAAACTAGCTCATCATTATCACTTTTCAAATATAAATTCAACCAGTTTTTTTCATTTGTAGGAGAAATTGGTTAAAGCTAGTGCTCAAAATTTGAAGTGAAAGAAAACTCATTTTACCAAAAAAATATTAATGATGAAGGAATATTTAATTGATAGTTAGGATTGAAACTACATTTTTAGGATGACATCATTTTAATATGATAGCGTCATGATTACATATTGATTACATAATCAAACTAGTATTTCTTCAAAATAAAAATCTAATGATAAAAAAAGAGAGTTTCTTGGTAAACAACAATTGATATAATAACAAGTTTCTTTCTTTACATGATTTCACTTCTTTAATAATATAAAACCTAGTACAAAACAAAAGTATACCTTCTTTAAATTATTTTATTTCTTCAATAATTTAACATACATGTGCTACTACTTCGTTCTAGCGCTGACAGCCTTAAAAATACAATATTTTCTTTTACAATATAAGTTGACACCCTTAAAAAATTTAGAAGGAAAATATTAATTAAATAAGGTTAAAATTCTGACATATTGTCGTGGATCGACATTCAGGGGAGACTAAACAACAGAGAAAAGCTATGAGTATTAATTTATGTTTCTATTTTCTTTAAATTAATCCATTATTTCCTAGTCTTACAAAGTAGTTTTATTTAGCTGTCACTGTCAACGTTGATGGAGGCTTTTTTTTTTTTTTTAATTGGGTAGTTGGGGGAGTAAGGAGAACTTTACAGCTCAACTTGACATAATATGTATTCGTAAACCAATGTAGAATAAAAAATAATATTAACTACTCTTTGTTGTAGAGAAATTACAAATGTTATAAAATCATGTTACCCTATAGATGCAAGCGCCATATTAAAAAACATAATATTCTTTTTGACAGCGTATTAAATTATATAGGATCTTACATCTACTTGCTAACCATAAAATTTTATAATATAAAAAAAAAAAAAAAAAAAAAAAAAAAAAAACTTAATCTAGTTATTCCTAACTATCTAGTTTCTGTCAATGTAGTTTCATTCACAGAGTAATGCTGATGCAAAAATGATGTCATCCTAAAAATGTAGTTTCAATCCTAACTAGCAATCAAATATTACTTCATCATTAATATTTTTTGGTAAAATCAGTTTTCTTTCACTTCAAATTTTGAGCACCAGCTTTAACCAATTTCTACTAGATCCAAATCTATTACAGGCCAATGAAATTTTAAAATACCTAAATTAATCCTAATTAAATTTGTCAAAGTTCATTTATAATAAAAAGATATTAAGTTAGGCTACAACCTTACTCAATATCATTAACATTACTACATATTTTGAAAATTTAATCGTTAGATTGTATGTTATTTATGCTTTTAATATACATGTCAAATTTTATGTTAACCGAATATTATTTACTATATGATCTATAAGATTATATTTTATACATAATTTTAATTACAAAAATTTGCAATTTAAATAATTTATTGATAACATAGCTATTAATTTTTATTTTTTTTAGAAATTTTGCAAGTATAGAGGATATATATTAGAAGAAAATGTATTACAACGGTAGATTTGTTAAAATTCATCTCCGATAAAATGATATTAAATAAAGTTGTAGCTAAATTTTGTCTTTAATCTAGTATGTTTTAGTAAACAAACGCTACATGAGTTCATTCTCAAAATGTTTGTACTTTTTACCTTTGTAAGTTTTTCTATAAGGATTTTTACTTCGTGAATAAATATGGTCGCTTTGTGTAATTGTAATTGTGTTCGTTCTTCATGATTTTATCTATATATTACTATTTAATTCATTTTTGACTCTTGTGATTATAAACCATCTTGATTAAGAATTGAATCAATCCAATTAAAAAAAAAGTCAATGCGACCTAAATCAGTGTTTTAATCCTCCTTTTCGACTAGAAGAAGTTGCCCTACCAATGGACATGCCCTACCAAGTCAATGCGAATGTATGATCTTATTTGTTAATATGTGGCATGCGTATAATCAGGACCTTGAAATTCGGGGAGAGCTTAATGGTGGGTGATTTAGAATATAAGTAATATTTGGTCTAGTTTTTTGGTTTACTGGCTTAATCTTGTAACCTTAAACTTTGAATCCAAATAAATAAATTAAATTTTCCACTAGAAGAGTTATGCTAATGATGGTAGTTGCTATGATCATTGGTTTACGATTACACCACTGCGCACGCTTAACGTGATGATTACTTCCCAAGTAAAAAGTTCTTATGAGATAAGAGAAAATGTTGAAGTTCAAGCCTCCAAGAGAGAGTTTCACATACATATATATTTAGATTAGGCAGGAGTAGAATTTTTATTTTGTATAAAAAAAATTTTTATTTCGATTACATTATGTCAATGCCAACTATTTCTCGGTTTCTTCAAAGGTAAATCAAGCTCATGATGGGTTTTCTACTAGATTAATTTGAAAGGGTTTTGTGGAGGTTTTATATTGATTGGATTTTAAGAAATTCATCGCTTGTAGTTAAGATAAAAGAGTTTTGCTCTTTTAAAAAATAGGGATAAAATTGTAAAAGGGTTTTGCAGTTGGGTTTCTGGGTTTTGAACATACGCAAGGAGATTGGTTGGGAATTTGATTTCATTTCCACCTAAACCATGAAACCTGGGAAAATAATAAAAATACAAATTGAGCCTCACATCATTTTTGAGAGTTAACATACAAAGATAATAATGCATGGTCTATTGCATCCTTTACACACAGATCTAACAGTATAAAACGATGTGAAGGTAAAGTAGTGTAGTAAGAGCAAGAAAGCTGAAAGCTGCTAAGCTGTACAGTGTACGGAAAGAGGGTTTTAGCGTTTGAGAGAGGGAGAGAGATAAAAGATGATTGAAAAAATATATGTACTTTTCTTTTTAACAATAATATGCAACGGAGGCTAATAGAAACAACCTCAAATGGGTAAAATGGTACTTTTAAACTACATGTAGGCAAAAATTTAAATTAAATCTAACTACAAGTAGGTAAAATGCAGTTAACTCTATTCTCGAAATTGGCTTATTTATTTATTTATTTATTTTATTTTATTGGGTAGTGGGGGGAGTGGGGAGAACTTTACATCTCAACTTAACATAATGTATTCGTAAACCGATGTAGAATCACAAATAACATTAACTACTCTTTGTAGTAGAAAAATTACAAATATTATAAAATCATGTTACCCTATATATGCAAGCGCCATATTAAAAAACATAATATTCTTTTTGACGGCATATTAAAATATATAAGATCTTACATCTACTTGCTAACCATAAATTTTATTATAATAAAAACTTAAATATGTTAGAGATATTATGGTCTAATTATTCCTAACTATCTAGTTTCAGTCAATGTAGTTTCATTCATAGAGTAATGCTGATGCAAAAATGATATCATCCTTAAAATGTAGTTTCAATCCTAACTAGCAATCAAATATTACTCCATCATTAATAATTTTTTGGTAAAATCAGTTTTCTTTCGCTTCAAATTTTGAGCACTAACTTTAACCAATTTCTACTAGATCCAAATCTACTATAGGAAAATGAAATTTTAAAATACCTAAGTTAATTCTAAATTTGTCAAAATTCATTTCTAATAAAAAGATACTAATTAAGGTTTAGCTTAAGGCTACAACCTTACTTAATATCATTAACATTACTATATATTTCGAAAATTTAATTGTTGGATTGCATGTTATTTACGCTCTTAATACACACATGTCAAATTTTGTGTCAATAAAATATTATTTACTATATGATCTATAAGGTTATATTTTATACATAATTTTTAATTACAAAAATTTGCAATTTAAATAATTTATTGATGACATAACTATTGATTTTTTTTTTTTTATAGAAATTTTGCAAGTATAGAGAATATTAGAAAAAAAAAATTTTAATTCAATGATTGATTTGTCAAAATTCATCAATAAAAAAAATATTAAGTAAGATTGTAGTTTTAAACTACGACTAATTTTGTAGCTAAACTTTATCCTTAATCTAGTTCTAGTATTTTTTTAGTAAACAAACTTTACATGAGTTCATTATCAAAATGTTTGTACCTTGGTAAGTTTTTCTATAAGGATTTTTACTTTGTGAATAAATATGATCTCTTTGTGTAATTGTAGTTGTGTTCGTTCTTCATGATTTTATCTATATATTATTTAATTCTTTTTTGACTCGTGATTATAAACCATCTTGGTTAAGAATTGAATCAATCCAATTCAAATTTGGTACTTCAAGTCAATGCGACCTAAATCGGTGTTTTAATCCTCCTTTCGGATGGAAGAAGTTGCCCTACCGATCGACATCTTCTTTTTTTTTTTTTGGTAAACAACCGATCGACATCTTCACTTTCTAGGAACAAGAGATAATATACCCACTTAAAGAAAATAGAATCATATGTCAATATTCAGAACCTTTAGTATTTGTCTATCTCTTGTCACCCGACAACACTACATGTCAAAGACTCAAAGTTTAGTTTTTTATGCGAATGTATGAATATGTGGCATGCGTATAATGTGGACCATGAAATTCGGGAAGAGCTTCGTGGTGGGTGATTTAGAATATAAGTAATATTTGGTCTTGTTTTTTGGTTTACTGGCATAGTCTTGTAACTGAAAGGAAAATGAAAGCTTGGAAGATAAGCAAAAAGCTTAACAGAAATAAATGGAAGTTGAGAGAGAGTTGAAAGGAATTCTCTAGAAAAATGTATTCCAAGCATAATGAGAAATTGTACATTGAAACTCTATTTATAGAGTTCCATAATTGAACTCGTGGGTTTTTAATCTCAACAAACCCATTAGTAGGACATATGTGATTTAATGTTAGGAATATATGTCATTATTTTATGTAATTGGCTAATCTTTTGACAAAACGCATTTTACTTATAATTGGGTAAATCTAGGATGTGTTTAATACTTCAAGGAATAAGGTTTCAAGTTCAAGTGTTAAAGCCATGTAAGTCTGTCCAAAAATCAAGTAATGAAGTGCTGAATTTTAAAGCTCAATAGCTAGTATCTATTGAGATTTAAAAGCTGTTGAAGCCTGTGGCTCGACGGCTAGCTCTATAGATGGCTATCTTTCGAGGTTTATGAAACTCAGTTTTTCAGAGCAGTTTTTCATCCAATCCGTGAGTATGTGTTTAGCCTTTCTTTTCTCACAACCCTAAACATATATAAGGATTATTTTGAGGGCGGTCAAAGGTTGCACATTTGCATAAGTGTGAAGCAAAGTCTTGTTTATGCAAATTGTGACTTGAGATAGAATTTGCCCTAGCTCATCTTTCTCTTGAAGAAGCTACTGTGTTTGTACACTGTAGGGTTTTGTGACCAAGGAGCTTCTTGATTTTCATCGTCTGGATGAACTGAAGAACTTTGCAGCCTACAACCTTTTCAAGTTGGTGATTAAGTGGCGTACTGGGATCCGCGCATCTATTGGTTAGTCACGTACTGGGAGCCGTGCATTGAAAAGGAGAGATTGTCACTAAAGAACAAGTCCAATTGGGTATTGGGGTAGGGTTCAATTGTAGGTTTGTATAAGGTACTGGGATTCCTTTACTTGTAATCACTTGTTTTGATAATAATGGATTCTCGAGAGTGGTGACCTTAAAATCACCGGGTGGGGTTTTTGCCGTGTAGGTTTTCTCCATTCGTAAACAAATCACCGTGTTAATTTATTTTCCGTTTCATACTTTAGATAATTGGTGATTTGTTTGTGCTACCACGCGCTTTGTATGTTAATTTGATTAATTAATAAATTTGGCTAATTAATCAATTAATATATCACAAGGGGTCAATACATTCTTGGCCTATCAAGTGGTATCAGAGCAGGCACACTTTGATTAGGGTAATCTTTGCTATGTGATCCATTAACCCCTGTTTGTCATGGATAGACGATAGTCTCTTATTTTACCTCTTTTATTTGATAGCATAAACTATGCATACTAGAAAGTAGGCATAAGAGCTTTCTTGCAGTCTTTAGATGAGAAAGTGTGGCAAGCTATGGAGATAGGCTAAACCAAGCCTATGGAAGCGCCGGCCGACTGGGATGATGCTAAGATCAAAATGGCATACTTCAACAGTAGGGCATTGAATTCTCTATTCAGTGCAGTCACAAATGAGGAATTCAAGAAAATATTATCTACTGAAACTGCTAAGGAAGCAAGGACCATTCTTCAGATAACCTATGAAAGAACCAAGATTGTTAAGGATTCAAAACTTCAGAGGCTTACTAACATTTTTGAAGAGATCAATATGGATGAGGATGAGTCATTTGATGAGTTCTATGCCAAGCTCAAGGACATAGTAAACTTAGCATTTAATCTTGAGGAAATTATTCCTAAACCTAAGATTGTGCGAAAGGTGCTCAGATTTCTACCCGAGAGATTTCATGCCAAGATCACCACGATTGAGGAATCAAAGGATATTAACAAAATTCCTTTAACAGAGTTGGTTGGCAATTTGTAGACCTATGAGTTAGGTTTGACAAGGATCGAGAAATCAAGCAAGAGCAAGAGTAAGAGCATGGCATTGAAGGCCAAAAGCAGTGATACTGATGAGTCTTCAGACGATGAAGATTCTAAAATGAAGTCCTACATTACAAGGCAATTCAAGAAGTTCATGAAGAATGCCAATGCAAAGGGCTTCGACAAGGACCGTAAACAGTTGAGTTGTTCTCAGTTTAAGAGCCAAGACAAAGGGAAGAAGGATACTAGAGATGGCGGTCAGTATAATATTCCCTCAGGACTAATGTTCTTTGGGTGTTAAGGTTTTGGTCACATGAAACAAAAGTGCCCTAATTATCTTAAAACCATCGAAAAAAGCAAGGCACTTGCTGCTACCTTGAGCAACATTGAGCTTGAGGATGACTCCGATAATGAGGATGATGGAATCCTAAATGCTTTCACTGCCATCGTAAATCCTACTAAAGGGATTGTTGAAGATGTGGATGAAGAAGAGGACTTGGTGGAGTCTAAATTTGAGAAGATTAATGAACAAGATGACATCCACACAGCCTATGTAAAGTTATACAAGGTCTCTAAAAAGTATGAGAAGTTGTATAGGTTGGCCACCAAGAAGCTTAGTGATGTGGAGCTTGAGCAAGAAGAAATCTCCACAAAGTTTGATGAAGCCAATAAGACTATTGGAGCATTGAGATTTGAGAATAATTTTTTGGCTGAGAAGACTAAAAAGCTTGAGGCAGAACTGTTCCAAGTTAGAGCTTAATTGGAAAGGACTTTAAGTGCTAAGCTCGATGAGATGCTCAATCTTTAGAAATCTGCTTCTAATCAAACTGGTTTATGGTATGATTTCTCTTCTCCTAGTACTACTATTTTTGTTCCTCTTGCTAATAATGTTGAAACTGAGAACAATGATGTTAAAAATGAATTAGCTAGTAAGAACATAGATAAGGGTAAATCTATCTTAGGAGCACCCCCTAAGCTTGATAAGAAATAGATTAAAAACCTTAGGGCTAAGAAAGGAAACTCACAAAAGCCTAAGTAGAAAAAGCAGCATTTCTATCATCATTGTGGCGCAGCTGGATATATTCAACTTAACTACTATAAGTGGTTAGCCACTCAACAGAGCAACAACATGGTCGCGTTAGGAAACCAGAATCAGTTTCCATCCTCCTTTGCTCCTCTTGGAGATCTTCTCAAAACCCTCATGTTCCTTTCGAAATTGAACGGTTTCAATTCTTCCCCCTCACCGCCGGATCAAGGGTTTGCTAAACGGAAAGGTTCTTCCAAGGTGTGGAAGGAAAATGGCTCCAACTGATTCTGTCACTTTTTCTCTCTCCCCTTCTTGTTTTTGTTTTTGCATTTCTTGTGTGTTTTGCTTTCATGTTTTGAATCAGATTAGTTTTATGCATTGTTTTGTTTAACATGTTTTTGTTTGTTTATTTTTCAGTTTTGCTTTATTTTTTTTTTTCATATAAAGATAAAAAAAATTGAAAAATCAGAAAAATACAAAAATAGTGTGTGTTTGTGTACATTGGTACTTGTGTACCTTGGATGACCATTGAAACAAAGTTTTCTAAACTTTGTATCTTTTGTAGCTTAGATGAGCATCTCTATGCATAACTAAGCAAGTGAGCTTTATAGCTCGTGTTTGTGATGAGTAAGGTTAAGTGATCTCTTGTACTTAACACTCATATCACTTTTTTTGACAGGAATGACTAGAAAATCCTAAGAGAAAGGCAAAAATAACAATCTCACCACTGTTGCCCACCAATCATGAAATGACATTTGTATGCTTCAGCATAGCAAAAATGGAATGTCAAATGCTTAACATAATTGGGTATTTCTTTTCTATCTCATATATGGCCATGCATGGTTTGCTTAAAAGAAAAATATGCAAAGAAAAATAAAATCAAAAAGATCAAAATGCTTTATATATGATTGCAAGCGTGTATTCTAGAAGATGTGCGAGTTATAGGATAGATTTCAAAGGTGATAGTCCCCATCAAACAATTATGATTGTGTGTGAGTTAAAGTGATTTTCTCATACCTCAAATCATCATAACATGTAAACACTTATGTAATCTTGCGATATTTTTCACACATAACACGCAATATTCTTTGCTACTTTTGATACATGTGTAAGTACAATGTGATTTGGTCATCACAAGGAATATATGTGTTAATGCATGCTCACTAAATTCTCTTAACTTGTTTTTGAAATATAAAATTAGTTAGACTTGTTTAGTGTATGTGTGTGTGTGTGTTTTGGGATCTATGTGCTTGACATTTTTCATGTTGAGAGATGTTTTTGAGAGCTTAAAATGTTGTTTGGATCTGTGTTTGAGTAGCATGCTTGATTGCATTCATATCTGTGTTTTTCTCTTCCTTGAAAAACTATTTTTATGCAATCTTGATAGCTTCTCGATAGTTCTCGACAGATAAGCTATCTATCGAGACCCTTCAGCTTTTTCTTATCGCATTCTCGATAGCTCTCAATAGCTAGTTCGATCCACTGAGAAACTTTCTGTCTCCTCGATAGCTGGTCGATAGCTACCTTGATCCATTGAGCTTCATTGTTGAGAAAACCTCTCGTTAGATCCTCGATGGCTAGTTCAATAGCTAAAACATGCCTTTTTAAAGCTCGATAGCTCTCGATTGATCGAGCTTTATGAATTTCTATATAAAAAAGCCTCGCGATTTTAGATCTTATTTCCTCTATCTCTCTCGATTGCTTCGTGTCTTTTCACCTCCCAAAACACTTCTCAAGCACTCTAAACTTCCTCCTCACTCAATCTTTGGTCTCAAGATCATTTTTCTTCATCTGGTATGTTGATTTCTCCCTCTTTATCATGCATTTCATATGTTTGACCTAACTTTTGGGATGGGTTTTGTAAAAATGATGTTTAAAACTTCATACATTGCATCACATGTGCATTATAACAATGTTTCATGCATTTTAGATGTGTGTTTACTTTGTTATTATTTTGAGTGCTGGTAGGTTTGGATTGGGCTAAGCCCATGATGTATGTAAATTTCCATGTCACATGTTCATGCATTTTCATGCATACATACCTTCAAGTTTCTTTATTTGTTATATTGTATCTTGTTGGTGCTTTTATGATTGTCTCTCTCTCTCCCCCTTTCTTTCTCCTTCTTACGTTAGTTGTGTCATGGCACCTAAACGTAAATCCACTCCGTCCCGAAATCCTCTTCGTTCTGGGGCATCTTCTTCTTCTTCTCCTTCTAACCCCACTCCATCTCACGTACAGTTCCATGATGAGAAGGCCAAATCGGACTTCTTGGAGAACTTTTCATGACGAGGCATTCATTTAGAACACTAAGTCGTTCTGTCAGATTTTTCAGACACTGACCTACCCACTGTCATTTATAGTAGGAGTTGGGAGTCACTATGTGGCGCCCCAGTCACGTGCCCTTTCGTGATCATATAGGAGTTTTACTCCAATATGCATGGATTTGATTACTTTATACCCTAGTTTGTCATTCGCGTTTGAGGTATACGCATGGTAGTTACTTCGGGTATTGTATCTGAGGTACTACATGTGCCTAAAGTAGCGCATCCTGACTACCCTGGCTGTGAGCGTCTGCGGACAGTGTCCAAAGAGCAAATCTCGTCTCTATTCTGTGAGACACCATCTTCTTAGGGTGATCATCAAAACACCTCATGCTCGGCCTTTGCTAAACGTCTGAGAATCCTAAACATGGTGATGACATTTGTTCTCCATCCATTGTGTTACTATAACACTATCACAGAGCCTCGTGCTCAGTTTTTGCTATCCGTCATTGAGAATATCTCCATTGACTTCCCTTCTCACTTCATACTCTCCCTTATAGATTTCTATAAGGATACAACGACCCGTGATAAGCACATTTTTCCTTCGACACGTGGCTCCTTTGCCATTTTTTTGTCTGCTATCCAGAGTCTCCCCACTTCACGTTCATGTGTGCTAGTGATTCCACTACCGTTTAGTGGAGTCTTGCATAGCTTTGCTCGAGGCAGCCCTGGATAGAGACAGTAGCTCCTCTAGCTTCTACCACTCCATCCACCTCCGTTCCTTCGTCTTCAGCGGGTGAAGTGACTCTTAAGGCCATCATAGCATAGCTTATGCGCATGGATGCTTGCCTTGACATTCTCAGCGATGAGTTGTGTCAAGTGAACACTCATGTTAGTCGTATCGCACGATGATAGGTTAGTGGTTTCACTATCGCTTCCTATCCATCTCCGCCAACCTTTGAGGATGAGAGTGATAATGGCACCGGCAGTGATGATGTTGATGAGGATGATGATGATGGCTCGCCTAGTGATGATGAGATATCTACTTGATTCACTTGCCCTTTGTCACTCGTGATAAAAAGGGGGAGTAGTTTTGAGATGAGAGTAGTCACACTCATAGGGGGAGGGTTAGTATAGGAGATAGGAGGAGTGTATATTGAGGGATGTAGTGAGGATTCTTGTATCTTTTCTTTTCTTTCTATTTTAGATACATTATTCTTTGTATATTGGTCTTGTGACCATTTGACATACATTGTACTTATATTTGGTTTATATATATATATATATATGTATTGATGTATGTTCTTTCACTTATCTCTCCATGTGTTGTTTCTTTTCTTTCTTTATACACATGTTTCTTAATTTAATGTATGCAATCTATTATTTCTGTTTCACACTAAGATGCCTTGATGAGTTTTGTTTAAAGTGTTTTAAAAATATAGGTTGTCAAAGTCTACTTGCCATAAACTCTCTTCTTGCAAAATTTTTCAAGAGTTTGTGTTAGGATAGATTTTATTGTATGAGTATGAGTTGAGTGATTATGACTTCTCTTATATGTATATTTGTTTGTTGTGGTTTTGTCACGAATTACGAAAGGGGGAGATTGTTAAGACATATGTGATTCAATGTTGGGAACATATGTCACTATTTTATGTAATTGGCTAATCCTTTGACAAAACATACTTTACTTGTAATTGGGTAAATCTAGGAAGTGTTTAATACTTCAAGGAACAAGGTTTCAAGTATAAGTGTTAAAGCCATGCAAGTCTGTCAAAGAATCAAGTAATGAAGTGCTGGATTTTAAAGCTCGACAGCTAGTCTCTATTGAGATTTAAAAGCTGCTGAAGCTCGTGACTTGATAGCTAGCTCAATAGATGGCTATCTATCGAGGTTTATGAAACTTAGTTTTTCAGAGCTGTTTTTCGTCCAATCCGTGAGTATGTGTTTAGGCTTTCTTTTCTTATAACACTAAACATATATAAGGATTATTTTAAGGGCTGTTAAAGGTTGCACAGTTGCACAAGTGTGAAGCAAAGTCTTGTTCATGCAAATTGTGACCTAAGACAGAATTTGCCCTAGTTCTTCTTTCTCTTGAAGAAACTGTTGTGTTTGTATACCGTAGGGTTTTGTGCCCAAGGAGCTTCTTGAGTTTCATCGCTTGGATGAACTGAAGAACTTTGCAGCCAATATCCTTCTCAAGTTGGTGATTAAGTCGCGTACTAGGATTTGTGCATCTGTTGGTTAGTCACGTACTAGGAGCCGTGCATTGAAAATGAGAGATTGTCACTACAAAACAAGGCCAATTGGGTATTGGGGTAAGGGTTCAACTGTAGGTTGGTATAAGGTACTGAGATTCTTTTACTTGTAACCGCTTGTTTTGATAATAGTGGATTTTTGGGAGTGGTGACCTTAAAATCACCCGGTGGGGGTTTTTGTCTTGTAGGTTTTCCCCATTCGTAAACAAATCACTGTGTCAATTTATTTTCCGCTGCATACTTAAATAATTGGTAATTTGTTTGTGCTCCCACGCGCTTTGCATGTTAATTTGATTAATTAATAAACTTGGCTAATTAATCAATTAATATATCACAAAGGGTCAATACATTCTTGGCTATCACCCATAACTAACTATTCTAACAGAATATATAAATATCTAGTTTGTTACATAAAATATCTTAATCAGTTAATAATATCAGCAGCTCAACCATGGAGTCCTGGTGATTAGAAGCAAAGTAGAGGAAGAAGACTGAACAAGGCTCAAGACGGCATAGTGTTGTTTCAATAGGGAATATAAGTCACGCTTGTAAAACGATGTCGTGCAACTTATGCCAAATGGTGTCATCTAAAGAGCAGACAAAACACGGTTCTGACTTAACCAAACGATGTTGTTTATCTTTAAAAGAAAACGGCACCGTTTGACAAGTTATCGTTATGTAGCCATTGTATTTGAATCAAGAACCAGAGATTGGCTTCTTCCTCTTTCATCCCCCCTCAAAGTCATGAGGGCAATAGGCAACATGATTTTGGATCTTAGAAAGATAAAAACAAGTAGTGGGAAGGCTCTTTGTGAACACATTAGCTAACTGATCATTAGTGGCAATATATTTGACCTAAAGATCCCTACGAATCACACGATCATGAATGAAATGGTAATCTACTTTAGTGTGCTTCGTTCTAGTGTGAAAGACAGGATTGGACGCAATAGCAAGAGCAGAAACATTATCACACCAGAGCTTTGGTGGGGTGGAAAGAAAGATGCCCAAATCCTTCAACAACTGATGAAGCCAACACAATTTTGCAGTAGTGGAAGCAAGAGCACGATATTTAGACTTTGTTGAAACAATGAGTTGCTTTTTGGCACTCCAAGTGATAGGGCTATATCCTAAATAAACCAAATAGCCAGTAGTGGAATGCCTATCATAAGGGTCACCAGCCCAGTCTGAGTTAGAGAATGTTGAAAGAGAAAAAAGGACCTAGTTAAAGGAAAATCCCAAAATTAATGGTATTATTAAGATATTTGAGGATGCATTTGGCAGCTACTAGGTGAACATCAGTAGGCTTAAACATAAATTGGCAAACCTGATGTATAGCAAAGCTGAGATCAAGTCTAATGAATGCCAGATAATGAAGAGAGCCTACAAGACTTTGAAAAGGATGTGGATCAAATAGAAGGGAGCCCTAATTAGGAACAAGCCTCAAGTGTGGAGCATAGGGTGTTTTGGTAGGCTTAGAAGTAAGCATATTGTGCTTGACAAGAAGATCATGAGCATACTTGGCCTGATTCAAAAACAAGCCTTTAGAAATCCTTGTGATTTGAAGACCCAGAAAATAATGAAGATCACTAAGGTCTTTAAGTTCAAAGGCTTGACTTAGTTGCTTGATAAGAGCATTGAGAAAACAAACATTATTGCCAGTAAGGACAATATCATCCACATAGACAAGCAGATAAACTAGTTGCTTGCCATGTTTGAGGATGAAGAGAGAGGAATTAGCAAGAAAGCATGTAATCCCAAGTGAAGTAGCTGAGCAAAGAACCTTTCAAACCAAGCATGATGAGCTTGCTTGAGACCATAGAGTGACTTATGAAGCTTACAAACATAATTTGGGTGAATAGGATCAATATAGCTAGGGGGTTGAACCATATGTACTTCCTTCTTAAGCAGGCCATGGAGAAAGGCATTTTGAACATCAAGTTGCCTCAGGGGCCAATTGAATTTGACAGTTAAAGACAAAATGATTCTTACTGTGGGAGGCTTGATGACAGGACTAAAAGTCTCCTCAAAATCCACACCATATTTCTAATAAAACCCTTTAGCAACTACTCTTGTCTTTTACCTGCTGATGGAGTTATCACTGTTGTGCTTAAGCTTAAACACCCACTTGCAGCCAACAACATTCTGATAAAGTGAAGGTGGAACTAAACTCCAAGTACCTTGTCTTTGCAAGGCCTCAAACTCCTTATCCATGGAAGAACAATGGAAGAAGTATTAGGTTGTGAAGTGGAAGTAGAGGATGGTGACACCTGAGGTGAAGAAATAGAAATAATAGGCTGTGGTATATGTGGTGCAAGAATGGGATTAGGGGGTGGTGATACCTGATGTGAAGAGATAGAAATAATAGGCTATGATATCTGTGGTGTAGGAACTGAAGCAATAGGTTGTGTGACTTGTTGTGTGTGTGCAGGAGGTGGAGAACTGTGCAAAAGAAAAGACAACCAAGTAGGAAAAGTGGAATACTGAGATGTAGCAATTGAATTTAAGGATCCAGTGGATAAAGAGGAATTTTTAGGACATGAGAATTCATTTTCATTAAAAAGCACATGTCTAGAAATATATATTTTATGGGAAGAAGGCTAATATATATATATATATATATATATATAGCCTTTAGAATAAGGCAGGATAGTCAAGGAAGATGCAAGGTCTAGTCTGAGGTTGTAGCTTATGAGTATTATATGGTTTAAGCAATGGAAAGTATGTGCAACCAAAGACTTGAAGTTGTGTTAGGTCTAGAATAGATTGAAATAAAAGTTCCCAAGGTGACCTATTATGCAGATTAGGTGTGGGAAGCCTATTGATGATGTGAGTTACAGTGGCAACTACAGAAGACCAGTATGAGATAGGGAGGTTTGAAAGAGATAACATGGTAAGGGAGCGCTCAATGAGGTATCTATGTTTCCTCTCAGCAACCCCATTTTGTTAGGGTGTGTGTGGGCAAGAAAATTGATGAATAATGCCTTGAGAGGAGCAAAACTCAGTAAATGCTATGGATGAAAATTCTCCACCACCATTTGACCTAAAGGTCTTGATTTTAAGATTGAGCTTATTTTCTTCTATGGCTTTGAACAACTTGAAGATATTAAAGACATTTGATTTGAGTTTAAGCAAATAAACCCATGCAAATTTGGTATAGTCATCAACAAAGGCAAGATAATATTTGAAATCATTGACAGAAACAACATGAGTAGGACCCCATACATCACAATGAATGAGTTCAAGAGGTGCTTTAGATTGAATATTGGATTATACAAAAGGTAGCTAATGCATTTTGCCACTAAGGAAATGCTTACAATGTGAAACTGAATGTTTAATATGTGTATAAAACACCCTTGAACGTTTAGACCCCAAATTAGAAATTACCAATTCAAGCTTATTATCAAACAATAAATGTGCAAAACATGAACATAAGCTAAAACAGAATTGATAAACAATCTAAACAATAACTAATCACAACCACAACAGTAATTAAATGGTAAAGATAAGGGGAAGAGATATGCAAACACAAGGACAACACTCGATGTGTTATCGAAGAGGAAACCGAAGCCCTCGGCGTAAAACCTTTCCGCCGTCCTCCAAGCAATCAATAATCCACTAGAAAATGTAGTTGGGATACATGAACAGTAATAGACCCTCCAAGCCTAATCTACCCAGTGTACCTAAGCCCTCCAAACTTCTTGCTCCAACAAGGTTACACTGAACCTTTGTCTTTTCTAGCCTACCAGATTCCGTTATAGCCCATAGCATCAACCAATATGAATTGGTCCCTTCCTAACTACTTCCCAAAGCACTAAAAAGTCTTCTCACAGATGTAGGTATGGTAAGAAAAGGATTTGGCTAAGAACCTCTCAAGGATGTAACAATGGAAAGGGTAAGAGTAGATGAATTTGAAGAGTTTCTTAGGTAAAGATTTTGGATGAATCAATCTTGTTTTTCTCTAGGGTTTCTCTCTCAAAATTCTCTCTGGAAGCTCTCTATAATTCGTGGGTATAAGGGTCTATATATAGTGGTGTGTGTTTGGAATGCGAAAAGTCAGTTTTTCCAAAATAGAGCTGGCTGGCAGCTTGACCTTGCGACTGGATTGAGTCGTGAGTTCAAGTTGCGAGCTAACAAAACGGCCAGGCTGGACTTTTTATTCTGTAGTGCTCCAATTAGCGTGACTTTTCATCTTCTCTGCACGCTTCACTTGTGTGCTGCAGTTGGCGGCTTGCCAGTCGCGAGTCACTCGCGAGTCCCAGCCGCGAGTCTCTGCATCCTTGCACAATCTTGAGAATTTCTTGAACAATTTTTCCACAAATTTGGCACACAGGACTATTAGAATCAGTTATATAGGACTGATTTCCAAATTGTTAGTCTAGTGGCGTGGAGAGAAATTCTGACGTGAAGAACCACCATTGTTATTGTTGCATCTGCCACCACCTCTTCCTTTATTGGAACCATTACGACCTCTTCCTCTTCCAGAACCTTGATTTTGAGAGTTATTTCCATTTGGTCTTGAATTAGAAGCAAACATAGCTCGAGATTGAGGAATAGTATTGAAATTCTCTACCATAGCCAGTTCTTCACTTTACAGCGTAATGGACAGTTGTTCATATGCAATTGGATCACTTCTAGTGCGTATAGCTGAGTAGAAGTAAGCAAACTCTTTAGGCAAGCCTTGAGGAACAATACAAAGCAGCTCTTCATTATCAACTACAACACCTACTACACGAGGCTTTTCCCTTGCAATCTTGATCCTCTGCAAGAACACATTCACAATATCACTTCCTTTCTTGAGACTTTACAATTCAAGTTTCAAATTAAGAATATTGGCTCTTGAACTAGAGGTGAATCTTTGTTCCAAAGTATTCCAAACCTCTTGAGAGCTTGTAATTCCAACCACAAGAGGGAAAACTTGTGGTGTCAGAGTGGAATTATTCAAAGATAGCAAGGCCTTGTCTTTGATTTTCCAAGCTGAGTACTCAGGATTCACATTCACAGTGGAGAGTCCTTGAGTATCAAGAAGAAATTGGCATGGTTGAGGCATAGTGCCATTGATATGATCAAACAATGAATAAGCTTCAAGAATGGTGATAAAGTTGATGCCTCCATGGTATGTAATTTGTGTAATCTAACTTGATTGACATCAAGTTTGACATGTTTAAGAGGATTAGTAGTGGAGATTGTAACGATGGAGTGTGAGTTATGGAAGCTGGTGAGCTAGTGCTAGATGAGGAAGCTGTGGTGGTAGTAGTGGAAGCCATGGAAATTGGCTCTGATACCATGAAAGGAAAATGAAAGCTTGGAAGATAAGCAATAAGCTTAACAGAAATAAATGGAAGTTGAGAGAGAAATTTGAAAGGAATTCTCTAGAAAAATGTATTCCAATCATAATGAGAAATTGTACATTGAGACTCTATTTATAGAGTTCCATAATTGAACACGTGGGTTTTTAATCTCAACGAGGCTCAAGACGGCGTCGTGTTGTTTCAACAGGGAATATGAGTCACACGCTTGTAAAATGATGTCGTGCAACTTATGCCAAATGGTGTCGTCTAAATGAAAACGGCACCATTTGACAAGTTACCGTTATGTAGCCGTTGTATTTGAATCAAGAACCAGAGATTGGCTTCTTCCTCTTTCAGTAAATTAATGCAAATAAATAAATAAATAAATAAATTAAATTTTCCACTAGAAGATTTATGCTAATGATGATAATTGCAATGATCATTGGTTTACGATTACACCACCATATACAACTTTGACGTGATGATCATTTCACAAGTAAAAAGTTTTTTTGAGGTAGGGGCCAAAGGTTAGAGCTCACATCTCCAAGAAGGAGATTCACACACATACACTTAGATTAGGGTAGAGTAGAATTTCTATTTTGTATAAAAAAAATGGTTTACGATTATATTATGTCATGTTAATTAAGACTTAAATTAATAATTATATATCTTGGTAAGTTTTTTCTACATGAGTTTTTACTTCGTGATTGTTGTTTGTGTTTGTTCTTCATGATTGAAATCCCCAAGCCCAACCAACGTAGTACCCTGCTTTAGCACAACCACCATCACCATAACAACAATTCAACAAACCATCTCATAATAAATTCGAATTCCCTAACATCTCAATGTCCACTGTTTCTCGGTTTCTTCAGAGGTAATTCCAGCTCAATAAACACAATATGGGTTTTCTACTGGATTAATTTGAAAGGGTTTTGTCAAGGTTTTGTATTGATTGGATTTAAAGAAATTCATTGCTTGAAGTTAAGATAAAGAGTTTTGCTCTTTTGAACAATAGGGATAATATTTTAAAAGGGTTTTGCAGTTGGGTTTTTTGGTTTTGAACATATGCAAGGAGATTGATTGGGAATTTGATTTGATTTCCGCCCAAAACATAAAACCCTGAAAAAAGATAAAAATACAAATTGAGCCTCACATCATTTTAGAGAGTTAGCATGCAAAGATAATAACGAAAGGTCTATTGCATCCTTTACACATAGATCTAACAGTATAAAAACTATGTAAAGATTTTTAAATCCTAGAGAGTAAAGAGCAAAATGTAAAGGTACAATAGTGTAGTAAGAGCAAACTGCAAGAAAGCTGAAGCTAATAAGTTGTACACAGTTTACAAAAAGAGGATTTTAGTGTTTGAGAGAGAGAGAGAGAGAGAGAGAGAGAGAGAGAGAGAGAGAGAGAGAGAGAGAGAGAGAGGATATGAACCAAAGAAACATAAAAGATTATTGAAAAAACATATATACTCTTCTTTTTTAATAATACGTAACAGGGGCTAATAGAAACAGCCTCGAGTGGATAAAATGATATTTTTCAAACCATACGTAGGTAGGTAATATCAAATTGGATTTGACTACAAGTAGGTAAATTGCAGTTAACTCAATTCTCAAAATTGGCTAAGTGCTAACAACTTTTTAAATTTTTTCTCAATATCCTACTCATTTGAGACTAGTCTAAGTTTATTAGTAGTTATTTTAAAAGAAATTCAATTATGTTCAATTTTTTCCTGATCGAAAGGTTGGGTTTTTAGTAAACTCTTGGTTAACCCTAGTTTGATTGTGATCAAACTTGGGAAAAGTAATTGAAAGTATAGATGTTGATGTAAATTATGGAATTTGGAGGTTGGGTGTAATTTTAAGTTCGTTTAACCATCAATCAACTTGTAGATTGCAGATTTATAGAAATTAGATTGCAAATTTATTAATTTCACTCAAGTGATGGTCCTTCTTCAACGAGCTAGATTCTTAAATTCTTTACAATTTGGTCATCTTCAAACAATTACATCTCTTTCATTTCAAATCCAAATTAAGTCAAATTTATGTATGTTTTGAAGTCTTGAATGTCTACTATCAAATAAAACAAGTTTCACTTAAAAATTCATTATCATAGAAAAGATACAAGTAAAAGATCATAAACTTCTCATATATAAGTGTGGGAGACCGGAAAACTGGCTCTCAAAAAAGGGGTTACGCATCGGCACCTTCCCTTTTCAGGATTATATGTGGAGTCGCCACTTACTTTTTTGTTACAAAACAATAAGAGAAAAAGAAAAAAATACACAAGGTACACACTTGAATAATACAACCTCTCATTAATATGAATGAATTACAATTTGACAAAATGAAATTTACATGGCTTTGTATCCTAGATTACAATCTAGTAAAAAAATTCAAAGCTTTGTTTCCTAGATTATAATCTAAAAAAGATTCAAGGGCTAGGTTATTGAATGGGAAGGTGTTAGGCACCCATTCTGCCCAAATGGAGTTTGGTGTTCTAGACTCTAAATGATCATTTATATACCCATTTAAATGATGCATGACATTACAATGACATATAGAAATTCCTAAATTTAAGATTAATTAATTCTTTAAGAATTCAAAATCTGCAATTTCTATTTAAAAGACACATAAAAAATTGGTGATATTTTACATTGAAGAAAGCATTTTTTATTATGAAAAATTTCAGATCTGTATTTTATGAAAATACAGAACAGTTTTTATATGCAAAATAATTTTAGACTTGTATTTAATGGAAATACAAATCTACTTTTATATAGAAAAAATTCAGATCTATATTTAATGAAAATACAGATCTGTGTTTATATGCAAAAAAATTCAGATATATATTTAAGGCAAATACAGATCTGTTTTCATATGCAGAAAAATTTCAAATTTGTTTTTAATGAAGATACAGACTAGTTTTTATTTTGAAAAATTTTAGATCTACATTTGATGAAAATACAGAACAGTTTTTAATGTAGAAAAATTTCAGATTTGAATTTAATGAAAATACAGATCAGTTTTTAATGTAAAAAAAAAGTTCAGATATGAATTTAATGAAAATACAGATCAGTTTTTATTTAGAAAAAATTTCAGATATGTATTTAATGAAAATACAGATCAGTTTTTATTTAGAAAAAATTTCAGATATGTATTTAATGAAAATACAGATCAGTTTTTATTCAGAAAAAATTTCAGATTTGTATTTAATGAAAATACAGATGAGTTTTTTATTCAAAAAAAATTTCATATCTGTATTTAATGAAAATATAGATCAGTTTTTTATTTAGAAAAAATTTTAGATATGTATTTAATGAAAATACAGATCATTTTTTATATGCAAAAAAATTTTAGATCTATATTTAATGAAAATATAGATCAGTTTTTTATTGTTCTTTTAAAAAAAAATAGTAATTTATTGCAGGTCTTAAAATTTAAAGGAGAACTAAATCTTAAATGTGTTAATCAACAATTAAACAAGAAATTAAACATGTGAACATGGCAAAAAATATGAACAAGATTGTAACAACAATGAATAAAATCAAACATACATTCCTGAAAATCATGCAATGAACAAAATACATATATCAGTTAATAAAGAACAGAACAACTAAAGAGAGAGAGTAAAGACCTACTTCCATGAATGTACTCTTCAATGAAAGGAATATTTTAGAAATCAAAGAAGTTTAACCTCTTTGAGATCTAACATATATTCACTTACAAAAAAGAAATTCTTAAAGCCAAGGCTTCTAGAACGTCTTTAACGTAAGGGGAGCAAAGAAGTCAGAAAAAAGAGGGGCCCTGATTTCTGATTTTTTCCCCTATTTATAGAGGTTCGATGCTTGAAAAATAAGCTGAATAAGATCATATACGAATTGGGTTGCGTCCTTATCCCTAAAAATGTGAAACATATGTGTTTTATCTTAATCAGAAGGTTTATGGGCTGGGCCTTAGAGTTGTGCCAATCGGCACTTGGGAAGTGTCGATCGGCACTCCAAGAGTGCCAATTGGCCCTCTCGTGTGCCGAGCCCAATTCCCAATTTTTGTTCAATTTGGACTCTTTTTTAGGGACTTTCTGAGTCAGGAATAGAATCTGGAAATTTTTTTTACTCGTATTCTAAAATTAATCCCTTTTATTTTGATAATAAGGTCTTTAAAATAATAATTATCTGATAGATAAATATTCTAAATAGGCTTAATTATCAACAATTCCCTAGTTATCTGATTATCCATTTTATTCCCATGCAAGCAAGCTTATTTCTGATAAGAACCAACACTCAATCACATAATTATTTAATTAATTTTAATTGTTTAACCAATCAGAATTAATTTCAATTAATCACATGTGATCGGTTTCACCTCTAGACAATGCATTAGACCGTGAACATTTGATCTTACGATATCTTTCAATCTGACTATCAGATTTGGAAATCGGTTGTACTGTCGTGACCATTAGAACCTCAAGATCATTTTTATGATATGCAATGAATGAATTAATGCATGTAATACAACTATGATTTTTGTATATGAAATGGTCATTTTAGCCATCTTCCAAGATTAAATTATGGGTGCAAATCAAGTGTCTACAATAAGCATAATGAAACTTTATTGTCCTTGAATAGTTTTTGACCTAGACTCAACCTTGATAGAATTTTTGGTGGCATGGTCAACTCTTACCTAAGGCATAGTTCACAAAAATTAGAATACAGATTTGGCAATTTCACTCAACCGATGGTACTTCTTCCTCAAGCTAGATTCTCAAATTATGTACAATTGGGTCATCTTCAAATAACTACATCTCATTCATTTCAAATCCAAATTGGGTCAAATTTGTGTCGGATTTGAAGTCCTAAATGTCTACTTTTAAATGAAACAAGTTTCATTGAGAAATTCATTATCGTAGGAAAGATATAAGTAAAATATCATAAACTTCTCATATTTAAGCATAATGAAACTTGTTGTCTTTGAACAGAATTTTTTTAATACAACCCAATTTTATCATATTTTTTCACTAGGATTTGTCAAGACATCTTTTAACCTTAACAAATTTATAACAGAATAACTAGGAAACAATATAAGGCGATAAGGAAACAATAAAATTTTAATTCACTTGCTTACGTGCCATCAAATGATCTTTTGATTTATTAATCCATACCACTTTTCTTTAACTTTTATCCAACCATTTTAAGGGGGAGACAATTACGAATGACAACTTGAAGTCTCATACCACTTCTTTCTTTGCCAAAAAACTAGTAAAATAAATTAAAAGTAGTCTCAAACCTGTTTCTTAGACGAAGCCATTTTAAGCCATCTAAGGTTCAAATAAGACTGATGTCACATACAACTGTGTATAATTTACAAAATTTACTAATGAAAAATATCAATTATAGGATATGTAGTGTCCATTTGGGAATAGAAAATTTAGTTTTTTGCTGAAAGTGTGCTAAAGTATACTTATATCTTGAAAAGAGTGAGAAAAAGTGGAAAAAAGTAGAAAAATGTGAGGTTTTAGAATGCTGTACATAAAAATTAAAACCTAAAAATTAATGTTAAAAGCTAATGCCAAACTCACTAGTAATCTAATACAATTTTTTTTTTTTGGTTAAAAGGGAATTTTATTAAAAAAAAGAAGCCAAAGCTAGTTTAGTACAGCAGCCACATTGGCATTTACAAGTCTACAAACATATAGACCATTACAGTCCATGGCTAGCACAGCCTCAAAATCAAAAGAGGGGGGAGAATTAAACTGAACAAAGTCATCCTGCAAAGAACATCCCTTCTTAGCCAAAAGATCAGCGCATTTGTTAGCTTCCCTAAACACGTGAGCAACCTTTACTTGTGGAACCATGGTGAGGAGTAACCTGCAGTCAGACAAGAGAGGGGAGTAGGCTGTGTTAGGCTTTTTATTAGACTCAAGCAAGTCCACAATCACCTTGGCATCAAGTTCAACTTCTAACTGCTATATACCCAGTTGAATGGCTAAATTCGCCCCATCCCTCAAAGCCTACAATTCAGCAATGATACTGGTAGTGAAGCCAATAGCTCTAGAATATCCTTTCACCCAATTCCCTTGGCTGTCCCTGATAATGTCTCCTCCACCAGCTTTGCCTGGGTTCCTAAAGGAAGCACCATCAGTATTGAGCTTGTACCACCCCTCCAAAGGTTTACTCCATCTAACAGGAACAACAACTTTCTGTGCTATGATTTTAGATTTGCTCACACAAAATGAGTATTCATAGGCTTGGCTTAAGCAGATTTTATGGAGAGAGAAGTTGGGAATGGCATTGTCAAAAACTATCTTATTCCTGTTCTTCCAGATGGACCATACTGTGAACAAGAAAAGTGTGCTCCACGGGTTGGCAGATTTATGCCCTACGTTGCTTAGACAATTGGCTTGCAACCAATCCTCTAGATTACGGGAGAAGGTGGAGACTAACATGGGGGAAACCTCAAGTTTCCACCAACAATCATGGGCTAACTCACAATCTCTGAGAAGATGAAGGATTGTTTCTTCTTGAGATTTACATAATGGGCAGATTTTCTCACACATAATGCCCCTTGAGGCCAAAACCTCTCTTACAGGAATACTATTGTGTAGGCATAGCCATAGAAAGGTAATAATCTTTGGAAGAATATCAAGCTTCCATATCCATGCTCCCTTAAAGATCGGGCTAGAATTTTCTCCCTTGATAGATAAAAGGTAAGCTGATTTAGTTGAGAACTCACCACCTAATGTGTGCTTCCACATTATGGTATCCTCCCTAGGGCCATATTTTTGAATTGGGATAGCTTTAATTTTATCCTTAATGGACTCAGGGAGATCAAAGGACAATAGCTCCCACTTCCAAATGTAATCCCCATGGCTATCTTCCACAGTCAGCCTATTATCTTCTTGTTTCAGTGGGCCTTCAATTAATTCTCTAAGAGACTCACCTTTTATCCAATTATCCAACCAAACCCGTATTCTTGAACCATTACCAACTCCCCAACAAACTCCTTTAAGGAAAACAAGAAATCCCAGTTTGACAGCCTTCCAATTAGGGGATGAAGGAAACTTATTCAGATCTCTAGCTCTTACTCTTGAGGAGGAGCAATATTTTCCTAGGATTACTCTTGCCTATGGTGCCTTTTGATCCGGATACATTCTCCAATTCAGTTTGGCAAGAAGAGCTATATTTTTAGCTCTAGCTTCTTGTATTCCAAGACCCCCTTCCTCTTTGGGTTTGACAATTTTATTCCAGCCAACAAGGTGCATTTTTCACTTCTCATTCGTGGAACCCTACAAAAAATCGCTATTTATCTTATCCAACTTATCACATACATGCACTGGGAGAGCCACCCCTTGCATCACATGGTTGGGGATGGTAGACATTACGGATTTAATAAGGACAGCCCGTCCTGCAAAGGAAAGGAACTTCGCCTTCCAACCCGTAAGTTTATTCATGACTTTTTTAGCAATAAAGTTGTACTGCCGTGTGCTTGCTCCTCTATGTACTATAGGGAAGCCAAGGTATTTCCCAATGTTTTGAGTAGCCTGGATGCCCATTATCTCACAGACTTCCTTTTTAACACTGTTACTCACATTAGCTAAAAAGTAGATGCGAGATTTCTCCATACTGATTCTTTGACTAGACTCGGAACAAAACTTCCTTAGAACCTCAACCATGGCCGCACACTTTGCAACTTCAACTTTGTTGAACAAAATGATGTCATCAGCAAAAAGAAGGTGTGAAATGTCCAGATTACCACGAGAAGCTTTCAAGGGAGCCTAAGAACCAGCCACACACTTCTGCTCAATGAGGTGGCTTAGATATTCCAGACACATAAGTCTAAGGCCCATAGAGGGCTCAAAAGGTTCTAAAGCGCCCCCATTGACCAAAATAGCTATGTTTTATGATGCCACACAACTCATGATGATCTTTATTAGCATAGGAGGCAAATGAAAAGCTTACAACACTTTATGGATAAAACTCCATTCTAACCTATCATAAGCCTTCTCTAAGTCCAGCTTCACAGCCATGTAACCCACTTTTCCCTTTTTATTGTCAAGTGTGTGGATCAGCTCTTGAGTAATAAGAGCATTATCTAAACCTCTTCGCCCAGGTACAAATTCAGTTTGGCATGAGGAAATAAGTTTATTGAGTAGAGGTCTAATACGGGCCACAATGATTTTTGTAATGAGCTTGTACACATATTTGCACAAACTGATAGGTCTGAAGTTCCTCAGTGACTCTGGGTTTTGGCATTTAGGGATTAAAGTGACCAAAGTATCATTAAGATACTTTGGTATAGTTCCCTTAGCGGAGACATCCTTTATTTCAGAGTAGACAGAATTTTTAACATCCGCCCAAAAATGCTGAAAAAACCTAGCATGTCGTCCGTCACGGCCTAGTGCCTTAAAAGCCTTGAGGGGACCACATGCAAGACCTTATCTCCTCATCCATCACATTTATGCTTATCCTAATACTCTCATCATCCGAGAGGTGGCAACAGGCAAACTCCGAAATAGTGGATGACATAGGGGCAGAACATAACTCCGTGGTGTACAAATCCTTGAAGCCATTCCTAATGTGCTCCTTAATCTCTTTTTCATCCATTATCCAATTTCCAACGGAGCCCTTGATGCATCGGATTTTATTTCTATAACGTCTCACTACCGTAGACACGTGGAAAAAGGAAGTGTTTCGATCCCCAAAGGTGGCCACATTAAGTCTAGATTTCAGTGCCCAATATTCCTCTTCCTGACTTAAAATCAAAGAGTACTCCTCAATTAATTTTTCCTCCAATGCCAGTAGAAAATCATTGGGATTATTAACTAACGCTTTTTAAGTGCCATTTAGTCTCGCAAGAACTCTTCTTTTTCTGGCAAAAAGATTCCCCAACACCTCTACATTCCATTTCTTAGCCTTATTTGCAAAATCTGAAATAGCCATTTGCAGCTTTCTATCCTCAGGCCAAGCTTCTTGCACAACTTTAGAGAAACCAAGGTGGAGAAGCCACATAGTTTGGAATCGAAACGACTTACCTAAGTTATTAGTGTTGGGCCTACAAAGCTCAAGTAAGATTGGATAGTGGTCAGAAAAGGTCCTGGGAAGGTGGGTCATCGTAGCCTCTGTGTAAAGAGTTCTCCAAGATGGATTAGCAAAGCATCTGTCAATCCTTTCTAGTATAAGAGCTGAAATGGGCCTCCAGTTTGTCCATGTGTATCTTGGACCAGCAAAGCCCAAGTCCAACATATTACATTCATCTAGGCAATCTTTGAACTCCAAAGCCCTATTTATATTCACGGTGTTCCCCCTAAACTTATCATCCCTAGATAACACTTCGTTGAAGTCTCCTAACATGAGCCAAGGAAGATTGTGGAGGTGGGCAACAGTTTTAAGGTTATTCCATAAAATTCGTCTTTCCGCTAACCTAGGACTAGCATAGATTGCAGAATTAACCAGGTAAAATTAGATGAACGCACCTTAACCGAAGCATTAATTTCCTGCTTCGTGGCTAAAAGAAGTAAAACTTCCACATCTTCCTTCTTCCATAAAATCTATAGCCCCCCAACATAGCCGATGGTGTCAGTAGTGATGCAACCATCAAAAGGCAGCTCTTCAATGGTCGAGCTACTCTGTCTCCTCCCACCCTTGTCTCGGTGACCACCATAATAAAAGGGTGATGATTAATAGTCATTTAAAAAATCCTCCTTTTGAAATCAACCTTCAACACTCCTCTACAATTCCACAGTAGAATATTCATATTTACATATTGTCCTAAGAGAACCTCAATCTCTTGTGGATTAGAATTCATCATGGCTTCCTCCACCATACTCCATCCCATCCTCCTCAGTAAATCTTTGGACCCTATCCATTTTGGTTTCCAAATCATCATATACTTTAGGATACCCATTATGTCCTCCCTGCAACATAGGAGAGTGTCGCATATTTGAACTGGAGTTAGAAGTTGGATCAGCTTCAATGTTGGATGATTCCCCATGTGAGTTGTAACTGTTCCTCTGTAGTCCACTAGCTTCCTTTCCTGAATGATCCATCCTGATTCATCCCAGTGGGGCATAACTGATGGCCGTCGTTGCCTACTGAATTCGTTCGCCATCTCCCACGATACCTCCTGGATGTCCGTGATAAACTTCCACCATGGGTTGGGCGTGTGATTCCATGCGAGGTGATCCAGAGCTAAATCCCCTGATTTGATACTCGTTGGGGTTATGGGGAATAGGTGTTTCCACGCTTGCCCCAACTCCTCCTCAAACCAACCCGGAGTTTCTGTCGGTGCTGCCCGTATCTAATACAATTGATATGACCTTAGGCTATCGACCTTCTAATAGGGTAACAGTAATTTCATTGGTTGAAGATGGTTGGTTTTTACTTGATGAAGGTAATTTTTTCCTACAAGGAAACCGAGTTCTTTGGGTTCAGGAAATGAACTCTTATTGTGCAACATCATAACCACAGATGATATGTTAGGTGGATCCTCATGATGTTGTTGCAAACATAAGAAACTATTATGGAGGCAACGTACAATCTCTGATAGTAAACAAGATTCCTTTAAGCAAGTATCAATCAGTTCTAAAGCCTTGTCTTCTTTCCATAATTTCCATGCCCAAAACATTCAAAATTTCCTATCATTTTTTGTATCATTATATGTAAAAAGTAAAATAGTGAGTCAAGCCTTTTTAGAACTCACATGTCCAGTAAGGTTTAGATTATGGTCCGGATGGAAAAACCCTCAATTTTTCATTCCACTAAGTATCTCCAACAACAATATTACGAAGCTAAAGACATCATATTTGGCTAAAAGTAGGCCATCAGTGACATATTTAGGTATGAATATCTTTGTTTTAACCTATAAGCTTAGAATATAATTCTCATTTCCCACGAATTTTAGTAAGTAAATACTCATATAGGAGAGCTAGAAAGAACCCAAAAAACTTAAGAGTTAAAACCTTCTCATTTCTCTACCTTCTCCCTTTCACCGTTGCCAAATTCTATGACAGGAGATTAACACTATCACACCCTTTACTGGCTCTTTTCTTCTTCTTTTAATTTTTTTTTTGTAGACATTTTTTTTCTTTTTTAGAGAGTTTCAACTTATGACGTTCGCTTCTGATGATATTTCTTTATCATCAGACCAAGACACTAATAAACTTTTGATGTAGAGTTTGAATCCTAGAACCCTTATTCAACTATCAAAGACTTTATCAGTTGAGCTAACTGAAATTTACAACCCTTTACTGCCTTTAAAGTTTTGGTATTAATTAAAGCTTGGGAATCATTAGAGCGGTGCCAAAACAACCAAGGTCGGCCCAAATGTTTCGGAGGCCTAAGGCGAAATTTTTAAATGGGGTCTTTATGTTATCACTTAAATAATATTTAACTAGCATTTTATATGATTTTTAAATGCGGCCTTCAAAAAAACGCATTCTTTTTTACTTTTTAATATGATTTTTTTTATTTATAAAATGTTAAAGTTATAACAAATTTTACTATAAAAAAATATTGTAATGAATGTGATTAGTGACATGAGGCTTACAAAAATGCTAGAGATATTATAAAATTTACTAATAGGCCAAAAACGTATTGACCCCTTGTGATGAATTAATTGATTAATTAGCCAAGTTTATTAATTAATCAAATTAACATGCAATTGTACGTGGCAACACAAACAAATCACCAATAAACTAAAGTATGCAGCGGAAAATAAATTGACACAGTGATTTGTTTATGAATGAGAAAAACCTATATAGCAAAACCCCATCGGGTGATTTTAAGGTCACCACTCCCGAGAATCTACTATTATCAAAACAAGTAGTTACAAGTAAAGGAATCCCAGTACCTTATACCAACCTACAGTTGAACCCTTACCCCAATACTCAATTGGACTTGTTCTATAGTGACAATCTCTCTTTTGCAATGCACAGCTCCCAGTATGTGACTAACCGATTGCACGGATCTCAGTACGTGACTTGATCACCAACTTAAGAAGGATGTTGGCTGCAAAGTTCTTTAGTTCATCACATGATGAAGATCATAAAGTTGCTTGGTCACAAAACCCTACGGTGTACAAAACACAGCAGCTTCTTCAAGAACTAGGGCAAACTAGGCTTCCAGTCACACTTTTCTTTACACTTGTGGAATTGTGCTCTTGTGTCACCTTTTTTTCAGCCCTTAAAATAATCCTTATATATGTTTAGGATTGTGAGAAAAGAAAGCCCAAACATATACTCACGGATTGGATGAAAATTAGTTTGAAAAATTGAACTTCATAAATCTCGACAGATACCCTATCTATCGAACTAGCTGTCGAGCCACGGGCTTCAGCAGCTTTTAAATCTCGATAGATGCTAGCTGTCGAGCTTTAAAATCCTGCACTTTCTCACTTGATTCTTGGACATACTTGCATGGCTTTAACACTTGAACTTGAAACCTTGTTTCTTGAAACATTAAACACATCCTAGATCTACCCAATTACAAGTAAAGTGCATTTTGTCAAAGGATTTGCCAATTATATAAAATATTGACATACGTTCATAACATGATTCACATATGTCCTAACATTTACAACATAAGAATTACAAAGATATATTACCAATCACAAAAATTTATTAAAAAATGCATTTAATAATTTGTTGAAGTCCAACCATCATATTCGTTGTCACATAAAATTATAAAAGTTATGTAGTAAAATTTATAGTATTTTTAATATTTTCCTATTTGAATTACTTGTGATTAGTAACACATCTATTTTTAAGACTTATTTGCTTAAAGGGTCCAGTTAATGTATATTCTTAGAGTACACATTATTCATCTATTTTGGAAAAAATTTTATGGAAAATTGAAAAAGCTGTCAAAAGACCCAAAATAGTAAATCACTTTTTCGTTTTTCCAAAATTTTTTTCCTAAAATGGTTTATTAATGTATGCCCTAAAGGCACACATTAGTAAAACCCTTATTTAAATTTGTCTTGTCTTATCTCTATCTCTAGCATTACTTAATTCTTTGGGTCTTCTTAATAGTGAAAAAAAAAAAATTTTAACTAAATTTTTTTTAATATCTCCCAAATTTTTTTTAAAAAAAAAATCATTTTTTACCCCCCAAATTTAGGCTCTTTCTCTAGTAGGGGGGCCCTAGGCAATGGCCTAAGTGGTTTAGGCCTAGGGCCGGCCCTGAAAACAATCAAGGAGACTTGGAGGATCAACTGTGGATCCTAAGGCTATAGAGAATAAAGGATTCAAGGAATCGTTTGCTGGCAAGAGTCAAAGGCTTAAGTACATATTTACTACTTAGCTTTAAGGGTTTTGTAAGTAATATGTATTGCCACTATTCTTATTAGTGGATTGTTTGGTGTTGTAAATTGTAATGCCCCATAGAGGCTTTTCTACCCAGTACTTGGGTTTTTTCTCTTCATAAAAATTTCAGTGTTCTTGTATGTGATAATTTTTGTATGGTTGGGATTTTCTTTTATGTTTATTGATGCATGCTTGTGTTAATTTGCAACTAATATAAATAATTGGGCTTAATATAACTAGAGTGTGCAACTCACAATTTTTAATTAAGAACCAATGCCTATACATGTCAGCCTTTCTTGTTCATAATCTTATTAGCTTTTTTGTACGTTTTCAGAAGTTCAAATAAACAATCTTGCAATGTCTTTAACAAAAGTGGGCCAGATAAAGTAATATTACCTTTGTTTGTCCTTTTGTAAATGCATTAGGGAATCAACACAGCACCCCAAAAACTATGGCAATCGCAACCACAACTATGACTATCACACCTTCATCTTTCGCTTGTCTTTCACCTCTTCATGGTTGACATGTCAATAGAAAAAGCAATAATATTTTAGATGCAGCAGACTCTAATGCAATAGAACAGATGGAAACAAAGATTTAGATCACCATACCAGATGGCGCAACCACTTCCTCCATCTCTTATATATATCTGAGTTTGAATTGTTAGGATAAATTCCCATCTATGAGTGAATTAAATTAAATATAACCCAAGCAATAAAGAAAATAGAAATCTACGGAAGTGATAAAAAAAATCAACCAACAAGAACACCAAGAAATTACGTGGAAAACCCTCCATTGTAGAGGGAAAAACCTCGGGGCAAATCCGATCAATCCACTATAATAAAATAGAGATTATAGAACTCAAGTTATACCCAAAATCTGAGTTCACAATAAATTAGAAAAATACAATAATATCTCTAGAAACAAATAAAACTTCACCACAAAACCTAGTAGCAAGATCTTCCACTCTAAATATTTCAACTCTCAGTTGTTGTAGCATCCTGATAGGGCAAAATGAATTGACCCCTTGCAAATTAATTAATTACCCAAGTTAATTAATTAGATCAAATTACATGCAATAGTGTGGTAGCAAAAAACAAATAACTAATTATACTAAATGCAGCAGAAAATAAATTTGACACAGGTAATTTGTTTACGAATGGAGAAAACTACCGAGGCAAAACCCCATCGGGTGAATTTAAGATCACCACTCCCAAGAATCCACTATTATCAATCACAAGCGGTTACAAGTATAAGGAATCTTGCCAAACCCTTTGGCCTATCCCGAAATACCAACCTACAGTTGAACCCTTACCCTAAAACCCAATGGAACTTGTATTATAGTGACAATCTTTTTGTTCAATGCACGAATCCCAGTATGTGACTAACCAATGATGCATAGATCCTAGTACGTGACTAACTCACCAACTTGAGAAAGATTGTTGGCTGCAAAGTTCTTTAGTTCATCAACAATGAAGATCAAGAAGCTCCTTGGTTACAAAACCCTTGACATAAAGACGCAGTAGCTTCTACAGAGAAAATAATGAACTAAACCACTTTTTGCATTCGGTCACTCTATCTCTTGTGACGGCCTTTAAAATAATCCTTATATATGTCTAGGGTTGTGAGAAAAGTAACCCAACACAAATACATAAGAATATGTGTGTAATCAAATCTGAAAAGTCAGATTTTGTAATTCTCGATAGGTACAGTTTGTGTCAAGAATCTGTCGAGCTTCAACATTAAATCTCAACAGAAATGATTCTGTTAAGACTTCTGTCGATGTTTAATAAATAGCTCTTCTTCACTTGTTTCTTGGTAAGATCTTCATGACTTTAACACTTGACTTGAACAACATGTTTCTTGAAGTCTTAAACCCATCCTAGATCTACCCAATTACAAGTAAAGTGCATTTTGTTAAAGGATTAGCCAATTATGTAAAATGTCCCTAACACATCCAAATAATCGTCCTAGAGAAAACCCCAATTTATTTTCCTTATGTGTCTTGAGCAAAAGAAAAATTACATTTTCTTTTTTCCCTCTATGCCTCACAAAGCACTAAAATTTTTCCTTCAATCGGTTTCAAAACTGTGTTTCACTCTTCAATCTCTCTCTCTCTCTCTCTTTCTCTCTACATGAAAGCACATAATATGCTCTATATAAAAGGTCCTACCGTCTACACTCCTAGTATAATTACAAACAGGAGTTTTTGTACTTGTAAACTACTTCATGTATATTATCTTGAAATAGAATTCCATGTGGGCTGGACTTTATTAGGTGTTGTGCACCTCAACAATCTCCCCCTCCAGCCCATCGAGGAAGGATATCTTCATCCTAACTCTTCAGTCAGAATTCATGCCGACCGTTCCGACATAAAGCTCAAGCTTCTCTTTGGTCACAACCTTAGTCAACATGTCAGTTGGATTCTTCTTAGTATGAATCTTTCTCAGTTGCATCAATTGTTTTTCAAAAATTAGTCTTATCCAATGGTATCTCACTTCAGTGTGCTTCGAGCAAGAATGGAATGTAGCATTCTTGCTCAAGTCTATTGCACTTTGACTATCACAATGAACTACATACTTGTCTTGCATCAAACCCAATTCGTGGAGAAATCATTTCATCTAAAGCATTTCTTTACCTACTTCATTCGTTGCAATATACTCAACCACAACACACTTTTGCAATTTGACTACCATGATATAGCCCCCCCTGCAAAAGTAAATAAATACCCAAAAGTAGATTTTCTACCATCAAGGTCACTAGCCATATCTGCATCTGTATAACCCTTCAAAACTGGTTTAAAGCACCAAAACTCAAGCAAGACTTAGAGCTACCTCTCAAATATCTGAAAATCCCCTTCACTACTTCCTAGTGATCTTTACCAAGATTAACCATAAACTTGTTGACAACACCAACTGCATGAGCAATATCTTGTCGTGTACAAACCATAGCATACATCAAATTCTCGATTGCAGAGGAATAAGGAACTGGTGCCATGTTCTCTTTCTCTTTCATGGATGATGGACAAGATTTCTTGTTTAGCTTGAAATGACTACTAAGAGGTGTACCGACTAGTTTGGTAGGCTTCATGTTGAACCTTTCAATTATCTGCTCAACATATTTTTCTTGTGACAACCATAATTTCTTGGCTTTCCTATCACAAATAATTTCCATGCCTATAATTTGTCGTGTTGGACCTAAGTCTTTCATATCAAAGGCCTTGAACAAATCCTTCTTCAAATTACCAATCATACTAGCATCTTGCCCTACTATCAACATATCATCTACATATAACAGAAGAATAAAAAATTTACCATCAGGAAATTTTTTGACTTACATGCAATGATTTGCATTTGTCTTTGTGTACTTGTGACCTACTATGAATGAGTTAAACTTCTTCTATAGTTGTCTTGGAGCTTGCTTCAAGCCATACAAACTCTTCTTCAATCTGCACACCATGTGTTCTTTTCCTTTCACTTCAAATCCTTCTGGCTATACCATGAAGATCTCTTCCTCCAAATCACCATGGAGGAAAGTAGTCTTTACATCTAATTACTCAAAATCCAAGCTAGCTACTACTCCTAGTGTTAGGACATATATGTTTCACTTGTTAGGAACATATGTCACTATTTTATGTAATTGGCTAATTCTTTGACAAAACGCACTTTACTTATAATTGGGTAGATCTAGGTGTTTTTAATACTTCAAGAAACTGTGTTTTGAGATCAAGTGTTGAAGTCATCAAGTCTGTCCAAGAAACAAGCTGAGAAGTGCAAGTTCATTAAAGCTCGACAGCTGACCAGGTATCGAGGAGGTATCGAGGTACCAAACAGCTGAACCAATACCAGAAGCTCGATCGATCGATGTGGTGTCGAGAAGGTATCGAGGAGACAGAGAGAATCTCGATCGATCCACCAGGTGTCGAGGAAGTGTCGAGATTGCGATAAGAAAAAGGCTTGAGAAGCTCGACAGCTGACCAGGTATCGAGGAGGTATCGAGAAGGTGTCGAGACAACAGTGAAAAGCAGTTTTTCGAGAAGTGAAAAACACAGATATGAATGCAATCAAGACAAACACCTCATCCAAGATCCAACCAACATATAAAGCTTTCAAAAATCATCTCTCAATGAAAATTTAAGCACATGGATCTCCCAAAACACACACACACACTAAACAAGTCTAACCAATTTTATATTTCAAAAATAAGTCATGACAGTTTAGTGAGCATACAAAAGCACATGTAAAACCTTTGTGATGGCCAAATCACATTGTACCTGCACATGTATCAAAAGTAGCAAAGAATATTGCGTGTTGTGTGTGAAAAACATCGCAAGATTGCATATGTGTATACATGTTATGACGATCTGAGATATGAGAAAATAACTTTAACTCACACACAATCATAACTGTTTGATGGGGACTATCACCTTTGAGGTACATCCTATAACTCCCACATCTCCTAGAATACACGCTTGCAACCATTTTAAAGTATTTTTAATCTTTTTGCTTTTTATTTCTTTGCATATTTTCTTTTTAAGCATATCATACATGGGTTTATGAGAAAGAAAAGAAATACCCATTGATATTTTGACATTACAATTTTGCTATGCCTAAGCACACAAATGTCATTGACATCACACTTTTGTTATGCCGAAACATACAGATGTCATTAATGATCGGCGGGCAACAGTGGTGAGATGGTTATTTATGCATTTCTCTTAGGATTTTCTAGTCCTACCCGTCAAAAAGAGTGATATGAGTGTTAAGTCTAAGAAATAACCTAATCTTACTCATCACAAACACGAGCCACAAAGCTCACTTGCTTAGTTGTGCATAAAGATGCTCATCTAAGCTACAAGAGATACAAAGTTTAGAAAACTTTGTTTCATTGGCCATCTAAGGTACACAAGTACCAAAGTACACATAACACACATTGTTTTTGTACTTTTCAATTTTTCAATTTTTTTTTTTTTTTTATATCAAAAACAAAATAAGCAAAACTGAAAGTAAACACACAAAAACATGTTAACTAAGCAAAACAATGCATAAAACTAGATGCAAATGCATGAGAAATAGGAAGAAGAGAGGGAAATCAATCCACGGAGATAACACCAATGTTTTGACGAAGGAATTCAAAACGTTTATTGTCAAGAGGTTTGGTAAACAAATCAGCCTTCTGATCATCGGTGTTAATAAACTCAAGAGTGAGAGTACCATCTTCGACAAGCTCCCTAATGAAGTGATGTCGAATCTCTATGTGTTTGGTTCGAGAATGTTGAACCGGATTCTTAGAGATATTTATGGCACTGGTATTGTCACAATAGATAGTAAGATGATCTTGACAAATACCATAATCATGAAGGAGTTTTTGCATTCAGAGGAGTTGTGTGCAACAGCTACTAGCAGCAATGTACTCAGCTTCAGCAGTGGATAAAGAGATGGAGTTCTGCTTTTTGCTCATCCAAGAGACAAGATTGTTGCCTACATAAAAACAACCCCCTGAGGTACTCTTCCTATCATCAGCATTCCCAGCCCAATCCGCATCGGAATATCCAGCTAAGACATTATTAGTGTCCTTGCTGTACCACACACCGAACTCAGCGGTAGTTTTGACATACTTTATAATTCTTTTTAAAGCAGTCATATGTGATTCTTTGGGATTAGCTTGATATCTAACACACACTCCAACACTATAGCTAATGTCAGGCCTACTAGCAGTAAGGTAAAGAAGACTACCTATCATGCTTCTATAAAGAGAAGGATCAACACTCTTGCCTAACACATCTACAGTGAGTTTAACATTAGGGCTCATAGGGGTACGAATAGAACTAGCAGACTCCAAACCAAATTTTTTCACAAGATTCTTAGCATACTTAGATTGAGATAGAAATATACCTGAATCTTGCTGACGAATCTGCAATCCAAGGAAGTGAGTCAGCTCTCCAATCATGCTCATCTCGAACTCGGCTTGCATGAGCTTTGAGAAGTCATGAGCAAGTTTATCCTTAGTTGATCCAAAGATGATGTCATCAACATACACTTGAGCAACTATCAACTCGCCATCTTCCCTTTTGATGAAGAGAGTTTGGTCAGCTTTTCCTCTTGTGAATCCATGCGACACCAGATATTGCGTGAGTTTGTCATACCAAGCTCTAGGGGCTTGCTTCAACCCATAAAGTGCCTTTTTGAGATACAACACATGATCAGGAAAGTGTGGATCAATGAATCCTTTTGGTTGAGCCACATACACATCCTCTTTAAGTAGCCCATTCAAAAAGGCGGTCTTCACATCCATCTGATAAAGTGTGAATTTCAGTTGGCATGCTAAGGCAAGCAGCATTCTAATGGACTCCATACGAGCAACTGGGGCAAATGTTTCATCATAGTCTACTCCTTCCATTTGAGAGTATCCTTGAGCCACAAGTCGAGCCTTGTTTCGAATCACATTGCCTTCTTCATCAGTCTTGTTGCGGAAAATCCACTTTGTACCAATAATATGCTCGCCCTCTGGTCTAGGTACAAGAGTCCACACATCATTCCTCTGAAACTGGAGCAGTTCATCATGCATTGCTTCAACCCAACTTTCATCTTGTAGTGCTTCCTCCACTTTCTTGGGTTCAACCTGTGACAAGTAGCAAGAATAAGACACAAAGTTAGCAACACATTTATCAACTGTTTGTTTCCTTAACGTGAGTTCATTCAAATTTCCCACAATAACTTCTGGAGGATGATTCAATTTAATTCTGGAGGAAGGTCCTTTTTCCTGAAGAGATTCAGACTCAGGTGAAGTCGGGATTCCTGCAGACTCTTCCACAACACTGGGAGTACCGGGAGCAATAGGAGATGCAGGTTCTCGGTCAACAATGTCTTGAACTTCCGTAGGTTCAGGGGGAAGAATTTCCTTGGGAAGTTGTTCAATGCCTTTCTCAGAATTAGACTCTGAAGACTCATCAATGACAACATTTACAGTCTCCATAACCTTCATAGTCCTTTTGGTGTATACCCGATAGGCCTTGCTGGTAGAAGAGTAGCCCAGAAATATACCTTCATCACTCTTGGAGTCAAACTTTCCCACATTCTCTCTATCCTTGAGGATGAAGCAAGTACTTCCAAAGATTCTGAAATACTTTACATTTGGCTTTCTTCCTTTCCACAACTCATAGGGAGTCTTTTTGGTACCGGGTCTAAAGTACACCCTATTCACTGTATGACAAGCAGTGTTTATGGCTTCTCCCCATAAGTTTCGAGCCACATCTTTGTTATGCAACATGGCTCTGGCCATCTCTTGAATAACTCTATTCTTTCTTTCTACCACACCATTCTGTTGAGGTGTAATAGGTGCAGAGAATTCTTGAGATATACCTGATTTCAAGCAGAAAGATTCCATGTATGAGTTCTCAAATTCTTTACCTTGGTCACTTCGAATTCGATCAATCTTCAAACTCTTTTCATTCTGCAGTCTTGTGCACAAGGCCTCAATGTGCTCGGGAGCATCAGACTTGGATCGAAGTAAGATGACCCATGTGTATCTGGTGAAGTCATCTACCACTACCATGATATATCTCTTGCCACCAAGAGACTCAGTTCTAGTTGGACCCATAAGATCTAAATGTAACAATTCCAACGGTCTGGAGGTAGCGGATGCCAGAGTGCTTGGATGCTTAGCTTTTGTCTGTTTCCCAAGTTGACATGGTCCACATACCACATTGCTCATTCTACTAAGCTTTGGTATCCCCAAGACAGATTCATGCTTAGAGACAATGGATAGATGCTTGTAACTAGCATGTCCCATTCTTTGGTGCCATAGATCTTCATTTGGTAGACGAATGCTATTACACACTATATCAGCATCAGGAACCAATCCATAACAATTGTCCAAAGTACGAACCCCACTGATGAGCTTCTTTCCGGACTCATCCATGACAAGACACTTTCCTTTTGAGAACAGTACCATGAAGTCTTGATCACATATCTGACTTATGCTCAGTAGATTCACCCTTAGTCCTTCTACATAGAGAACATTTGCAATGTCTGGCAGTCCTGGTAGAGATATGATTCCTTTCCCTTTAATCTGTGACTTGCTTCCATCACCAAAGGTCACATTACCACCTTTCTTAGGCTCAAAGATCTTGAAGAGAGATCGATCTCCGGTCATGTGTCTTGAGCAACCACTATCAAGATACCAAAGGCATGTATCCATCACTTTGAATACAGACTTCATCATGAAACACACTTCATGCTTGGATGACAAATCAGAGGGAATGGTTCTTTCTCTCAACTGCCTTCTACTAGCTACGCCTTTAACTTTTACTCTTCTCAGACGAACTCCTTTGCACATTTTCATTCTGAGACAGTCTAGTTTCTTCTTAGCCAAACTGAGATCTTTTACCATACTCATTACATGTGAATTCAAATAACTTTTAGACTTGTGTTTTCTGAGACACTCAAACAAATAGTGATTAGAAAAACAAGATGTATTTGAAAACATAGATCTCTTGAAGCTGGTCATAGCCATGACAAACAGGGGTCAATGGATCAAACACAGCAAAGATTAAACCTAATCAGAGTGTGCCCGCTCTGATACCACTTGATAGGCCACAAATTGAATGACCCCTTGTGATTTAAACTAATTAATTAATTTAGCCAAGTTATTAATTAATCAATTTAACATGCAAATACGTGGCAGCACAAACAAATCACCGAATAACTAAGTATGCAGCGGAAAATAAAAGACACGGTGATTTGTTCACGAATGAGGAAAAACCCTAACGGCAAAAACCCCACCAGGTGATTTTCAGGTCACCACTCCCGAAACTCCACTATTATCAAATTAAGCGGTTACAAATAAGGAATCCCAAGTACCTTACCAACCTACAGTTGAACCCTTACCCCAATACCCAATTGGACTTGATTTGTAGCGACAGTTCCCCCTTTTGATGCACGGCTCCCAAGTACGTGACTAACCAGATGCGCGGATCCCAGTACGCGACTTCAAACACCAACTTTAGGAAGAGAGGTTGGCTGCAAAGTTCTTCAGATCATTCTATGCAATGAAGATCAGGAAGATGCTTGGTTACAAAACCCTACGGTGCACAATACACAGCAACTTCTTGAAGAAGATGAACTAGGTTAAGAACTTTGTCTTAGATCACAATTTGCTTGAACAAGGATTGCTCAATGCTTATGCAACTTGTGTCTATGTTGACGGCTCTTAAAACACTCCTTAAATATGTTTAGGGTTAGAAGAAAAGAAGGCCCAAAAACACATTCACGGATCCCAAGAAAATCAGATTAAAATTCTGACTTTTTAATTCTCGACAGATAGCAGGTGTCGAGGTAGGTGTCGAGCTTTAAAAATTCTGCACTTCAACTTGCTTTTTCTTGGACAGACTTGATGACTTCAACACTTGATCTTGAAACATTGTTTCTTGAAGTATTAAAAACACCTAGAACTACCCAATTACAAGTATAGTGCGTTTTGTCAAAGGATTAGCCAATTTACATAAAATATGACATATGTTCTTAAGTGTGAACACATATGTCCTAACATTATGTAATTGGCTAATTCTTTGACAAAACGTACTTTACTTATAATTGGGTAGATCTAGGTGTTTTTAATACTTCAAGAAACTGTGTTTTGAGATCAAGTGTTGAAGTCATCAAGTCTGTCTAAGAAACAAGCTGAAAAGTGCAAGTTCATTAAAGCTCGACAGCTAGCATGTGTCGAAGTTTAAGAAGCAATTCAGTCCATGTGCTCGACACTTGCTCGACAGCTCCTATCTGTCAAGGTTTAAGAATTTCAGAATTCTGATATGATTTTCTTGGGATCCATGAATATGTCTTTGGGCCTTCTTTTCTCCTAACCCTATACATATAAAAGGATTATTTTAAGGGCCGTCAAAGAGTACACAAGTTGCACAAGCATTGAGCAAAGTCTATTCAAGCAAATTGTGACCGGAGACAAAGTTTCGCCTAGTTCATCATTCTTAAAGAAGTTGCTGTGTATGTGCATCATAAGGTAACCAAACATCTTCTTGATCTTCATCGTGTGGATGAACTGAAGAATATTGCAGCCAACAATCTTCTCTAGTTGGTGATTGAAGTCACGTACTAGGATCCGTGCAAATTAGTTAGTCACGTACTTGGGAACCGTGCATCAAAAGGAGAAATTGTCACTACAAAACAAGTCTAATTGGGTATTGGGGAAAGGGTTCAACTGTTGGTTGGTATAAGGTACTGGGATTCCTTTACTTGTAACCATTTGTTGTGATTATAGTGGAATTTCGGGAGTGGTGACCTAAAAATCACCCGGTGCGGTTTTTGCCGTGTAGGTTTTCCCCATTCGTAAACAAATCACCATGTCAAATTTATTTTCCGCTGCATTTAGATTAATTAGTGATTTGTTTGTGCTACAATGTGCTTTGCATGTTAATTTGATTAATTAATAACTTGGCTAATTAATCAATTAATTTAATCACAAGGGGTCAATACGTTTTTGGCCTATCACCTAGAACTACTCAAATGGAACTCATCTTGACTACTAGAGAGAATATTTCATCAAAATCAACCCCATGTTTCTGACTGAAACCCTTGACCACTAATTGAGCTTTGTACTTCAATAACTTTTCACTATCTTTCTTTAGCTTAAACACCCATTTGTTTCTCAGTGCCTTCTTACCTTTAGGAAGTTCAACTTACTTGTAAGTCTTATTCTTGTGCAAAGAAGAGTGATATCTAGTTTATGGACGACGCTCCTTAATAGACCTCCTCACTTGAGGTTCTTCCATCTCTGGTGGAACAGGCTGCTCCCCCTATTCAACATCTTCGATATCTTGAGCACCATCACCATCAACTCCTATTGGCTCATCACCATCAACTGCTGTTGGTTCATCACCAAGATTCTCATCTTGCACCTCTTCTCTATCTATGGCATGATTGGAGGAAGAAGAGGTAGGTGTAAGGTTGGGAACACCTACAACAACATCCTTTTTCTTTTTAGTTTTTTCAAGGTCTACCAAATTTTCATTCTCATGAAAACCACATCTTGAGATCCCATTACTTGTAGCCAAATTCTGCATCTTTATATCCAACAAATATACAAGGAGTGGCTTTGCTATCAAGCTTCAATCATTGTTCCTTAGGCACATATGCAAATGTCGTGCACCCCAATACCTTCAAGTGAGAATATGAAACATCTTTTCCAGTTCATACTCTTTCTAGAATATCAGACTCCAATGGAACTGACGGAGACCAATTAATTAGGTGGCACGTAGTTTGAATAGCTTCACACCAAAATGACTTAGGCAGATTAGCCATTCTTAACATACATCTGAAATTCTCAACAATAATGCAGTTCATCCTCTCTGCCACTCCATTTTGTTGTAGGGTACCAGGAACTGTCTTCTCATGTCTAATACATTTCTTGAAGCAGTAACTTTTAAACTCATTAGACGTATATTCACCTCGTATATTCACCTCTGTTGTCGGTATGGAGACACTTCAAAAGCTTTCCTTTCTCTCTTTCCGCCATGGCATGGAGTTTCTTGAAGTGCTCAAATACTTGGTCTTTAGTTTTCAAAAAATAAACCCACACCTTTTGTGAAGCATCATCAATAAAAGTAACAAAATACTTATTGCCACCTAAGGACTCCACATCAATGGGACCACATACATCTAAATAAATGAGATCTAACATATTGGGCTTTCTAGTAGAGGGAATGTGAAAAGATACTCTATGTTGTTTTCCAAATAAACAATAATCGCAAGGTTTAAATGACATACCTTTGGAAAAAGGAATGAGAGACTTCTTTGCCAAAATTTGCAACACCTTTTCACTCATGTAAGCCATCCACCTATGCCACAAGTTAGGCAAAGTTTCTTCTTGAGTTGCACTCTCATTGTACACCTTTACTTATGTCTTATAAAATGAACAACAAATCTTCCCTCCAACAAGCATCAATCATCCTCTGGAGAGTCTCCATTTACCATCTCCAAAATAGTTGCCATAGCCTTCTTTATCCAGAATATGAGTAGAAATCAGATTCAAGCGCACATCAGCACATGTCGCACATTCTTCAATGCCAAGGTGTATCTAGTGTTAGTCTCAACACAAACATCTCCAATTCCCACAATGTCAGCATAACTGTTATTGCCCATCTTCACTCTTCCAAAGTCTCCTGCTTTGTATGAAGTAAAGAGCTCCTTTCTTAGAGTGATAGGGCAAGAAGAGGCTGAAACATTGCAACATTCATCCTCTCCTATACAGATCACCATATCTTCAATTGTCGAGATAGCAATGGTATTCTGTTCTTCTGCCTTATCCTGATTTTTCTCATCTTTATGTTTATTTTTCCAAGCCTTGCAGTTTCTTCTTATGTGACCTTCTTTGTCACAGTGGAAACACTTGAATTTTCCTTTCAGTTTTGACTAACTTCTGGATTTACCATGCCCCTTAGAATTTCTAGTCTTAATCCTCCCCATGTTCTCTGTGACAAGAGCCTGTGCATTATCCTTGCCCGTGTCTTTTCTTCTTGTTTCTTCATTGAGCAAGATATCCTTGACCATAGCAAGTTGTAGCACACCATTTGGAGCAAAGTTACTAAGTGATCACCAAAATCTCCCAATTGTCAGGTAAGGAACTTAGAAGCAATAAAGCTTGAAGCTCATCATTAATTATCAGCTTCTTTGTAACCATATGATTCACCAAGTCTTGGAACTCACTCAAATGCTCGGCAACGGATCTCCTTTCCTTAAGCTTCAAATTCACAAGTTTTCTAGCCACAAAAACTTTATTTTGAGATGTCTTTCTTTCATAGAGACTTTTCAATTTCTCCAAAAGAACTTTTGAATTAGTCTCTTGAGATACATGATGAAACACACTCACATCGATGCATTGTCTAATACATCCAATGGTTTTTCTATTTAACTTCTCTCAGTCTTTATTAGACATCTCGCTTGGCTTAGCACTATCACCCTTAATAGGGTCATACAAATCCTTATAGTAAAAGACATCCTCCATCATCAGCTTCCAAATCGAATAATTTGATGTTGAGAGTTTAATCATAGTGCTCATATTTATATTCATATTTTCCATTTAATTCAACACAAGAAAATCACGCTCAACAACCTTGCTCTGATACCACTTGTTGGGATAAATCCCTGACTGTGTGAATTAAATTAAATATAACCCAAGCAATAAAGTAAATAGAAATCTACAGAAGTGATAAAAAAAATAAAAAACCAACAAGAACACCAAGAAATTACATGGAAAACCTTATAATGTAGAGGGAAAAACCATAGGGCAATTCTTATCAATCCACTATAATAAAATAGAGATAACAACACTCTAGTTATACCCAAAACTTGAGTTCACAATAAATTGGAAAAATACAATAATATCTCTGAAAACAAATACAACCTCACCACAAAACCCGGTAACAAGATCTTCCACTCCGAATACTTCAATTCTCTATTGTTGTAGCACTTAAATAATCGTCCTAGAGAAAACTCCAATATTTCAATCAAGTGAGAAAAAAATGGAAAAAACAACAATTGAAGTAATTAAAAAAATATTTTGACAACCATCGCGCACCCTCTATGCAATGGTTACTGTATAAGTTCTTGTGAAATGTGGGAAGGGGCAAGGGCCGGGTTTAAGTCTCCAAGAGAGATTTTCACACACATATATATACATAAATTAGATTAGAATAGAATTTCTATCATGTATACAATTTTTTTTTTTTACAAGAATTACGTTATTGAAAATAAATTAATTAATGATGAAGAAATATTTAATTGCTTGTTACGGATGCCATCATTTTTGCATCAGCATTACTCTATGAATGAAATTGACTATTACTTTCCTAAAAGAATTGACTACTATTATATTTTAATATGATCAGCGGTGGTGCCACGTTCAGGCCAAGCTGTTCCCAGGAACACCCTGACCTAGAAAAAACAATTATATATATAATAATTAAAAAAATTTATTTGTTTACCCTTAAATATTTAGGAACACTCTTAACCAAAATTAGGAACACCCTCAACCAATGTTATTGATTCCATGCCGTTCCAGCCGAGATGTGGATTTTGGCCAGTACTAGTTTTGTATCTGACACAAAAGAGAAAAGAAAAAAAAAAAAAGTGAAGAAGTGGTTGTGACGAGAACGTAGAGGGTAAGATAAAGAAAAAGTAGAAATAAGATGAGAATATAAGAGACTTACGGTAAAGATCTGGAACATTCAAACAAAGAAGACGAAGACTATAAGAAGAGAAGACAAACCAACAGTCTAGACTCCTTAGAAGAGATGAATCTTAAAAAAAAAATAAAAAAAAAATCATAAGATTAGCAAACGTGTTACTAAGCCTAGATAGTTTCAAGTTTCAATGTATTTGTTTCCAGCTGTATCTAGAGTAGAATGCTAAAGGCTGTTTTTTTTATTATTTAAAAAAAATAGTTAGTGGTTGATAAGGTGCTGGTAACTTAACAATACTTATCCAAGAGTAATATTTCTACTGTTTCTAGAATTTATATATATATATATATATATATGAAGTAAAGGATTCTTTTTGTACATACAAAAGGTGCTTTGACTTTCATATTTACTGTACATTTGTACTGTTTACAACTATCCAAAATGTGAATTTTATTTATAAAAAATTTATAAATAAATATTTTAATCCAATTTTATTTAAATATTAAATTTAATTCATTATTTTATATAATAGTAATAATATATATATATATATATATATATATATTATTTTAAGAAACTCCGAACTATTCTAAAACGGTACATCGAAATAGGCCGATATCAAAATAGCCTACTCAACTTTTAATTACATTATACATATTAATTATACACATAACAAATTATAGAAGACAATTAATAAACAAATTAAACAACTAAATTATGTTAGGCTAAACAATAATGAAACAATGCATTATAAAAGACAAACAAATTAAATTATGTTAAGTTAAACAATAATTAATAATTTTATAATTAATGAAACAACAATATAACAAATTATAGTTTATAAAAGACAAACAAATTAATAATTTTATTAATATTTCAAATAAACTTATAGTTTATTGTTTATTCTTTTGCTAGAATTATGGACAAATATTTGATAAGAAAACTATGGAGAAGGTAATTGTAAATTTTATGTATTTGCGTGTTTTTTGATTGTTGTTGTTGTCAATATATAAAATTTCATTTTTATTAGATTGTGAAATTTATGCTTATTAAGGAACACCCTAAAAAAAATCCTGAAGTCCCCACTGAATATAATAGCATCATTTTAAAATATGATGTCATCATTTTAATATGATAGCATCACGATTACATCTTGATTACATAATCAAACTATTATTTCTTCAAAATAAAAATCTAATGACATAAAACGAGAGTTTCTTGGTAAACAACAGATTTTTTTTTTTAGAAATAATTACAACATGCTGCTAATCCTACAACTCGAACCATTTCTCTCTAAACCCCCAAACACTTTATGCATGGAAATGTGTCAATTCAGTTACAAAACCTTTGACCTTGCTAAACAACAATTGATATAACATGATGCATTAAAACCTAGTACAAAACAAACGCACGCCTTCTTTAAAATATTTTGTTTCTTCGATAATTTAACATACATGTGCTACAGTTACGTTCTACTATCAAATATTCAAATTTTTTTAGGTTCTTCCTCTTTATAGCGCTGACAATCATAAAAATACAATATTTTCTTTTGTAATATAAGTTGATTATTGAAAGAATAATATAATCGATTTAAAAACTTTAGAGGGAAAATATTGATTAAATAAGGTTATGATCAGCAATGACCTATGAGTATTAATTTATGTTGATGGGCAATTTTTTTTTTTTTTTAGGTAGTTGGGTGCTGGGGGAGTGGGGAGAAGCGGAGAACTTTACCTCTCAACTTAATATAATAATGTATTCGCAAACCAATGTAGTATCTCAATAACATTAACTACTCTTTATAGTAAAAAAAATTACAAATATTATAAAATCACCTTATCCAATATGTGCAAGCGCCATATTAAAAAACATAATATTTTTTTGGCAGCATATTAAAATGTAGGATCTTAAATCTACATGCTAACCATAAAATTTTATAACTTAAGTATGTTAGAGATATCATGGTCCAATAGATCCAAAACTACTTTAGGCCAATGAAATTTTAAAATACGTAAATTAATCATAGGGTTAGTCTGTAATTAATCTAATATTTTCTAGAATACAAACTCTATATATGAGTTCATTCTCAAGGGTGTTTGTACCTTGGTAAGTTTTTCTATAAGGATTTTTACTTTGTGTATAAATATGGTCTCTTTGTGTAATTGTAGTTGTGTTCGTTCTTCATGACTTAGAATTGAATCAATCCTTGTGATTGTAAACCATCTTGACTCTTGTGATTATTTAATTCTTATTTAAAACTAATTTTAATATTAACCAAATTAATATGAATTATGAAAAGTCAAACAAATAAATATTTTTAATATAAAATTCAGAACTAATGAGTAATTGCATCACAAATAAGCATTCAAAACTAAAGCATATCTCAATATCACAAATAAAAAATTATAATATGTCAAAGAAAATAAACCACAACAACTAATAAGTTTATATACCCAGGGTTTGAAGGGTATATTGGTAAAATTTCATTTAATTAAACGGGTCAGACAGGTCAAACTAGTTTCATGTGATGGACACTAACCCAACCCGTTTATTAAATGAGTCAGTCTTGTTAATCCGAATATGACACAAACCCATTAAGCCTCAATTCATAACCTACTAATTTCGTGTCGTGTCGGATTTGTAGATCGTGTCCAATTTTGCCACCCTTAGGCCAAGCAAAATGTATCATTGTATTCCAGTTGCTTTAACTCTATATAAATGCATATGATTTTATTTTTGGAAAATAATAAAAATTATCTTTTGCTAAAGATATTTATTTATATAATATTTTTATTATCTTATAATTTAAATGCTCCTAAAATTAATGACTTATAAGTGATAAAAAAAAAAAAAAAAGCCAATATTAAAAGGAGAATAAAGGAGACAACAATAAATTAAAGAGCATGTATAATTTTTTTAATGAAAGGGGGTCATCACCTAAAATTTACTCAATATTTAAAATTTTTAACATTAGTTAGAGCGGGAGGGGCATTTTTGGGGCATTTTTGGAAAATCGAGGGAGGCCATTGCCCCCCTAGGCCCCCTCCCTCTGCCTACAGGGATGAGGATTGGGTAAGATTTTTTCCTCACACCTAGGGGCGAGATGGGGAAGGCTTTAGCTTTTTAGCCCCACCCAACTCTATTAGTGTTAAAGATTTTTTCCTCACACCCAGGGGCGAGATGGGGATGGCTTCAACTTTTTAGCCCCACCCAACTCTATTAGTGTTAAAGATTTAGTTTGTACTACTAAGTATTTAAATGCATAAATATTAAGACTTTATATTTTTTTGTGATATTGACTTGATAAAAAAAATAAACCGAATAAAAAAAATCTTAAAAAATACTAGCCTCACCACACGCACTCCGCACTTGTGATGTGGCTTTTTTTTTTTTTTTTTGGAATTAGTGTCATAATTTTCCATTTATCTCAATTTCAGATTTACACGTTTGTACACACAGACATGTGATTTCAATGCTATTTTAGTTCAATTTTTTGTTAACACTACTTTTATAAAGAAATTTTTTTAAAAAAAGTAGCCACTTGAAATTCTATTTTCTGCGCTTTCCTCTCTTTTCCTCTATTCTATTCCATTAAACCACACCGCACACACAATACTTTTTATTTTAGACAAAGAAAAGACATTCATCGTAATGAAAAAAGTCAATACAAACATATATGAGGAGAAAACAGTTCAAACATCAAAATAAATAAATAAACAAAACATTATAAAAAAATAAAAAATAAAAAAATAAAAAGAAGAAGAAGAAGAAGAAGAAGGAAACAGGAGTACATTAAAAATTAACTTTTTTTCCCCTTAGTGCCGCACAAAACTTTCTGGCTCTTCTATTCCATTAAACCACAAACACTGCATTATACAAAGGGTAGCCGCCTGAGACAATTCATATTTCAATTGGGAATAACATTCCTTGGGAAGAGTTTCTAGTTTGTGATACGAAGGGTGGGAACTGGGAAGCTTAATTATTTGTTTGTAATGGGAAGTTTCCTTGTACACCACACTCATTTATTGGGAAGAGTTTTTGTTGGGAGTTTTGTCAGGCGTGGGGTAGGAATTTGTGAGCCATGGGATTTGAGGTTTTTTGTTTTTCTAGAAACAGGTGAGGAATTTGGGTTTGTCTAAGACTCTAGTGGGAAATTATAGGAAATTCATATATTAGATTTTTTGTTTTTGAATTTTATCGAATTACAATTTTAACCTCATTTTTAAAATAATTTTTCAATTTGAATTTGTCTATTGTTACTTGTTAGTGGGATTACACGGGAAGAGATTTTTACGAAGTTAAAATTTAGGATTTCAAATGGAGTAAACTATTGGGTTTATTGTGACCTAATTTTTAGGAAAAAAGTTCCTCTAATATTTTTTCTTGTTTTTGAATTTTATTAAATTACAATTTTAACCCTATTTTTTATTTTTTAGGAATAAGAATTATCTAATTACATTAGAGGCATTTTTGACATTTTTGGAAGTTATAACTAACTTTTTGAATCCTCTTAATATATAGAGACTAGCCTCATCACACATGCTTTTTCTTTTTTTTGAGTTTAATGTCATAATTTTTCAATTTGAATTTGTCGATTATAAGTGAGGTTACACGGGGAGGGATCTTTAAAAAGCTAAAATTTAGGATTTTGAAAATGAGTAAATTGATGGATTTAGTGTGTGCTAATTTTTAGGGGGAAAAAAAATATCAAACGTGTGTGAGATATATTTAAATTGAAAGTGTTCTAATTTTTAGGAAAAAAATTTCTCGGGTAGTTTTTCACTTTGTTGAATTACAATTTTAACTCTATTATTTTATTTTTTATGAATAAAGATTATCTAATTAGATTAGGGGTATTTTTGACATTTTCTAAAGTCATAATTAATTTTCTGAATTCTCTTAATATATAGAGATACTATTAACAACAGAATTTCCTATTTGTGTTTCATCATTTTGCATACTAAAATATCCTTACACAAATTCTTAAACTCTTCAAAATACTCCTATCATTTAGTTAAATAATTTTAAATTTAAAAACATAAACTGGTTAAAAAATTAATTAACTATTTTTAAAAAAGTTCATAAGTTTTCGGCTTTTTCCTTTCTCCTCTCCAATTTGAATTACCATCTACTCTCACGTAAAGAAAGATCTTAAAAATTAGGATATTATCTCTATCTTACTTTTAAACATTATTCCACATTACCTTATCTCTTTCTTAAAAAAAATAAAAAAATGAAAAAATTACTCACATCGCTAACTCACTTTTAAACAATATGACACTAAACCAAAAATAAAAAATAAAAAGAGTTTCATCGCATATGTGAAGCGCGTGTAGTGAGACTAGTATAGAGATAATATTGCAGACGACTAAATTTCTAGTTTGAAATAAATCAAACAAGTAAAATAGATTCACAAACATGAATTTGTATTGATCAATGTGTGGTACAATTCTTTGAAATTATAAAAGAGCGATCCTCTTATTCAACCTCCTTGAAAGACTTATTAATTGGAATTGTAGTAATGTGATTTTGACTCGAACATCATATATCCTTCGATTTGGCTGAAGGATGGATTGAAGACTCTTGAAATAGAATTACAACGAATCTCTAGCTATAAGCTTGTTAGAAATTCTTTGTTCATTGTGTTCTTTGAGTGTTCTTCGTCTTAGAAGGTTTATGGTGGAAGTTCAACGGAGCTTTTTGGGGCTTGAATCCGTAAAGCTTCATTAATTTGTGGTTTCTTGAAGTTTCTGAAGGCTTTTGGGCTTGATTCCAACAAACTTTAAGATCTACGAAGATAGTTTGGATGATTCTGCTTCGAATGTTCTTCATATTTGAGGTTCTTGAAAGCTTTGAGGCTTGATTCCTATAGAGCTTTTGTACTTCAGAATGCTTCTGAATCTTCTTTGATGCTGCTTAAAGTGTAGATGTCTTGGTTAGGGATGGTAATGAAGCAGGGCGGGTCTGAAGGATGGAGTCTTCGCCCCTGCCCTGCAAGATTTTGTCTTACCCCATCTCTGCCCTGCCCCGCTCCGTATGACATAGAAAATTTTCTTGCCCCATCCCCACCCGTTGGGACCCCCGCAAATCCCCCCCCTCCCCCCCCCCCCCCCAATCCCGTAAAACTCTACTTCTTGTTAATTTGCTCACAACTACTATAATTTTTTTTAATAAAACCTGTTTCATTAATAAAAATATACTTGAAATTATAAATAAATTTATCGCATCAAATCAAACTAATTTTTAGCAAAAATTGAATAATTTTATTGTAGTGTTTAATAAAACTATATCACAAAAAAAAAAAAAAAAAAACAAAACAAAACAAAAACAAAACAAAAATCTCATAATACAAAATCAATTATTCAACAGTATATAAATTTGTTTATAATAAAGACAAAAGAAAATTTTTAAATTGGAACCTTATTTCCAACCTTAATAGAGAAAAAAAAGAGGCAAAAAGCCTTGTTTGGTAGAATAAAATAAGCTAATGATATGTTTGTTTAAATAGAAGGGTTATAGGGTATAAAAAATTTATAATTTAACCCTTATCAATGCGGAGCGGGGCGGGTTGGATCTAAAAAGTCTAAACCCATCCCCGCCCCACCCAATGGTGCAGGGCTAAAATCTCGTCTCATCCCTGCCCCGCCCCGTGGTGCAGGGCTAAAATTGTTATCCCTTGTCTTGGTGTATAGAAATGCCTTAGGAAGGCTTTTATTTATAGGATTTTGGGGGTGGGTGAACGACTCGTGGCAGAGTCTGATTTGTGACACATGTCACAGCTTGATTGGAGGAGTTTTAAGATTTTTCCTCCAAGACACATGATATCATTTGATTAGCCGAAATGTCTTAATTTTCAAGGTAACACATGTCAGCACTCGATTGGACTGCTTATGACATTGCTTACACACGCCGATGTGTGATTGGCATTTTGCATTCTTTTTATGTTTTTATTTTAGTGACACTTAGCAAATCTCTATTGATTTATGAATGGTGATATTAGAAACTAGTAGTCGTATGTGGCATTGGTCATACATTGTGGATTTGATAGTATGATGTGTCAGCTTGTGATAGATCAAGAATTTTCTCTCTTTCAAATATTATTTAGCCCTTATTAATATGAAATTTAATTTTGCAGGGTGAAATACGCCTGCAAAACCTCAAAGGGGTGGGAATTGGGGCAAGATTATTGGCCCGAGTTTAAACAAAACCATGCAATCCCTAATGTGAAAGGAGGTCAAAGGAACGTAAAGGTGAGCACCTGGATTTGAAATTACGGAAAATTATACAAGGGACTCTATAATTTTCCGTAATTTCAACCAGTTTTCTCATTTGTAGTAAAAATTAATTGGTTAAAGTCAGTGCTCAAAATTTGAATTAAAGAAAACTAATTTTACTTTAAAAATGTTATGTGAAGTGGAGCCAAGATTTCAATAAAGCGAGAACAAAATTAAAAAAGAAACAATTGAAGTACAAAATATTTTGAGAAGCATTATTACTTCATAGAGAAAAAAAAAATGCTAGGATTTCATCATATTTACATCAAAATTACTCTATAATTGGAACTAGACTGAAATTAGCTAAAACATCACATATGTCTTGCGTCATATGCAGCTGTAAAATTTATAAACTAAGTACTCCGGGAGTACCTAATAATTTTTCCAGATGATGTACCATATACCTCATGGTCAAAGTGTTTGGGAGTACACCACGCTCGTGTATTTTTTAACTTTCCTTTTGTAGGTATGCATCAACCTTACTATCAACTAGCTCATCATTATTCCTATAAAAAAAAACTAGCTCATCATTATCACTTTCATATATAAATTAAACCAGTTTTTTCATTTGTAGTAGAAATTGGTTAAAGCTAGCGCTCAAAATTTGAAGTAAAAAAAAATTTTACCAAAAAATATTGTGACAAGCTGAACCAAGATTTCAATCAAGTGAAAAAAAAAAAAAAAAAAAACAAAAGGAAAAAGCAGCAATTGAAGTAATTAAAAAAAATATTTTGATAACCATTGTACATCTTTTGTGTAATGGTCACTGTATAAATGTCTGTAGAGTGTGAGAGGGACAAGAGCTAAGTTTAAGTTTCTAAGAGATAACTTCACATATTTATACACATAAATTATATTAAAATAGAATTTCTACATTGTATTAAAAAAAAAATTTTAACAAGAATTACTTTATCGAAAATAAATAAATTAATGATGAAGAAATATTTAATTGCTTATTAGGATTAAAAGTACATATTAAGGATGCCATCATTTTTGCATCAGCATTACTCTATGAATGAAATTGACTATTACTTTCCTAAAAAAAAATTGACTATTATTACATTTTAATATTATAGCATCATTTTAAAATATGATGTCATCATTTTAATATGATAACATCACGATTACATCATGATTACATAATCAAAATATTATTTCTCCAAAATAAAAATCTAATGATATGAAACGAGAGTTTCTTGGTAAACAACAATTGATATAACACAATGCGTTAAAGCCTAGTACAAAACAAACGTATGCCTTCTTTAAAATATTTTGTTTCTTCGATAATTTAACATACATGTGCTACAGTTATGTTCTACTATCAAATATTCAAATTGTTTTAAGGTTCTTCCTCTTTATAGCGCTGACAATCATAAAAATACAATATTTCTTTTGTAATATAAGTTGACTGTTGAAAGATTAATATAATCGATTAAAAAGTTTAGAGGGAAAATATTGATTAAATATGGTTATGATCAGCAATGACCTATGAGTATTAATTTATATTGATGGGCAATTTTATTTATTTATTTATTGGGTAGTTGGGGGCTGGGCAGTGGGGAGAAGTGGAGAACTTAACCTCTCAACTTAATATAATAATGTATTCGCAAACCAATGTAGAATCTCAAATAACATTAACAAATCTTTATAGTAAAAAAATTACAAATATTATAAAATCACCTTATCTGATATGTGCAAGCGCCATATTAAAAAAAAACTTAAAAACATAATATTTTTTAGCAGCATATTAAAATATAGGATCTTTCATCTACATGCTAACCATAAAATTTTATAGCTTAAATATGTTAGAGATATGATGGTCCAATAGATCCAAAACTACTATAGGCCAATAAAATTTTAAAATACGGAAATTAATCCTAGGGTTAGTCTGTTATTAGTCTAATATTTTTTAGTATACAAACTCTATACATGAGTTCATCCTCAAGGGTGTTTGTACCTTGGTAAGTTTTTCTATAAGGATTTTTCTTCGTGTATAAATATGGTCTCTTTGTGTAATTGCAGTTGTGTTCGTTCTTCATGATTATATATATCTATATATTATTTAATTCTTTTTTTATTCTTGTGATTGTAAACCATCTTGACTTAGAATTGAATCAGTCCAATCCAAATTTGGTACTTCTAGTCAATGCGATCTAAATCAGTATTTTAATCCTTTCGGATCGACATCTTCACTTTAATTGTTATAACATAACCACTTTCTAGGAACAAGAGATAATAGACCAATATTCAGAACCTTTGGCATTTGTCTATCTCTTGTCACCCTATAACACTACATGTCAAAGACTCAAAGTTTAGTTTTTTATGCGAATTTATGAATATGTGGCGTGCGTATGATGTGGACCTGGAAATTCGGGGAGAGCTTCATGGTGGGTGATTTAGATTATAAGTAGTATTAATTTGGCCTTGTTTTTTGGTTTACTGGCTTAGTCGTGTAACCCTAAACTTCGTATCCAAATTAATTAATTAAATTTGCCACTAAAAGAGTTATGCTATTGATGATAATTGCTATGATAGTTGGTTTATAACTACATTTCTGCGCACTCTTAGTGTGATAATCATCCACAAGTACAAAATTCTTATAAGGTGTGAGAGAAAAAAAAGGTCAAAACTCAAATCTCTAAGTGGTAGCTTCACATATATATACACTTAGATTATATTATAGTAAAATTTATATCTAGTATATAAAAAAAAAAAGGTTTGCGATTACATTATGTACTGTTAATTAAGACTTAAAACAATAATTTATTATCATTGTAAGTTTTTCTAAAAGAGTTTTGACTTCATGATTGTGGTTTGTGTTTGTTCTTTGTGACTGAAATCCCCAGGACCCCAGGCCCAACCAACACAATACCCTGCTACGGCATAACCCCCACCACAACAACAACAATTCAACTACCCATCTTATAACAAATTCGTATTCCCTAACATTTCAATGCCAACTGTTTCTTGGTTTCTTCAGAGGTAATTTTTGAGCTCAATAAACACCACATAGGTTTTCTATTGTATTAATTTGAAAGGGTTTTGTTGAGGTTTTGTATTGATTGGATTCTAAGATATCCATTGCTTGGAGATCAGATAAAGAGTTTGCTCTTTTAAAAAATAGGGTTAAAATTTTAAAAGGGTTTTGCAGTTGGGTTTTTGGGTTTTGAACATATATATGCGATGAGAATATGATATTGACTGGGAATTTGATTTGATTTTCACCCAAACCATGAAACCTAGAAAAAAAAAAAAAAAGAAGAGATGAAAATGCAAATTGAGTCTCACATCAATTTAGAGAGGAAGCATACAAAGATAAAAAAATGCAAGGTCCATTGCATCCTTTGCACACGGATCTATCAGTATTAAAACTAAGGATTTTTTTAAAAAAAATTCTAGAGAGTGAAACGAGAGTGAAAATATCAAAATGCAAAGAAATGGTAGTGTAGTAAGAGCAAAATGCAAGAAAGCTTAAAGCTAATAAGTTGTACAGAGTGTACGGAAAGAGGATTTTAGTGTTTTAGAGCGAGAGAGAGACTCAAGGAAGAAAGGAGACAAATGAGAGACACATAAAAGGTTATTAAAAAGACATTTCTACCATACTTTTCAAGGGTAACATGTAATGGAAGCTAACGAAAGCCAATCTTGTTTGGGTAAAATGATACTTTTCAAATCAAGGATAAACAATATTAAATCAAGCATAACTGGAGATGGCCGGTAAAATGTAATTAATCCTATACTCAAAATTGGTTAAATGTTAACCATATGTTCACTTTTTTCACAATATTTTACTTATTGGAGTTTGATCTAGGCTCTTTAATAGTCATTTTAACGGGAATAAACTCTTAGTCAACTCCAAGTTGACTATTGTCAAACTTGAGAAATGTGTTTGAAAGTATAAATCTGATGAAAACTAATAGAATTTGGTGGCTATGTGAAATTTTGAGTTCGGTTGACCATCAGTCTACTTGGGCAAAGTTTGGTCAACAAAGGACAATTGGCCATTTTGTCTATAAATCTTCAAAATTAGATAAATTGGCACATACAGGTCCAACACCACCTTCATCGAGCTTGTTATTGCTTGAAAAGTTGTCGGTGGCAATAGCTATGGAAGCTAGGCCAAAAAATGGGAGCTCCAGGCTGCACTTTTTTTTTTTTTTGGTAAAATACGGTGGATATAGTATTAATCAAAAACAGAAGCCCGAGTAGTTCGGGTTACATCATTAGAGTCATAGTCTAGAGCCTCCAATACAACCAAAGGAGGATTTACAAAAGATACAAAAGGAACAACTTGGCAGCGCCCAATTGTTGCAAGCAGGTCCGCAGCTCTATTGGTTTCCCTGTAGCAGTGATGCATGCGGAACTCTTGGAAAGCTTGGAGCATGCTCCTGCAGTCAGTCACAATTGGCTGGGTTAGCCTATTAGAATTACATGGCTTTGAGAAAAGAGAGATGACTTCAGAAGCATCCACATTAATAATAAGTTTATCAATATTAAGGTTTAATGCCATTGATAATCCATCCCTTAAAGCCCACAACTCCGCAAGGAGGATATTAGAGGAACCGATGAGCCTAGAGAAGCCCTGAACCCAAGTACCATTAGAGTCCCTAAGAAGGCCTCCTCCACCAGCACGGCCAGAGGAAGGAAGGACAGATGCGTTGGTGTTCAATTTATACCAACCCACACTCGGTTTAGTCCAGCAAACAGAGCGCTGGATTCTTGGCGCACGGGAGCTGGAACCTTGAACAAGGAAGTGAAACTCGGTAGCTTTCTCAGTGCAGAATTTCACAATATCTTGCCTTAGATGTTTACCATGGAAAGCCATAGAATTCCTATTAAGCCAGAGAGTCCATAGCCCAAAAAGAAAAACAACTTTCCAAGGAATACCAAAAATCTTAGAAGGAAAGCTACAGGTGCTATTAAAGTGAATCCACTCCATGAGAGGAAGACCAAAGGATTTGATAACTTTAGAGTGCAGCCCAAGCTGGTTCCAGAAGCTAACCGAACCTTGGCATTCTCTTAAAAGGTGAATAATGGACTCAGGGTGATTATTGCACGAGGGGCAAGATTGGTTAATGGTAAAACCTCTTGAACCCAACACTTCTCTCACAGGGATGCTGTTGTAGGCACACAGCCAAAGGAAAATGAAGATTTTTTGGGGCGCTAAAAGCTTCCAAATCCAGCCAGCAGAGAAAGTGCAAGGGTTCAAAGCATTTAACCCTTTAGCCAACAAATAGGCAGAGTTAAGAGAGAAACAACCATCCTTAGATGGCGCCCAAGCAATTAAGTCTTCACCAGGAGAGGAGATGCTAATAGGGACAGCATTAATAGCCTCCAAAATAGGTTGGGGAAGGACAAAAGACAGATTATCCCATGACCAAGACCCATTATCATCAAGAAAATGAGCAACCAGCTGCTGATCTTCCAGCAAGTTAAGGGGACCAAAAATGGCAACTCTAAGGGCACCAAGGGGGGTCCAAGAATCAAACCAAAAAGAAGTGGAGATGCCCGAAGAGATAACTTTCCTCAAACCTGAATCAAGAGTGGGCTTGGCAGCCTTACAAGCAACCCAGGTACGAGAGCAGGCGCCTTTCGAGAGCCAAGGTGAGTGAATGGAGCGACCAGATAGGTACTTAGCTCTTAAGACCATTGCCCACGGCAAGTGTTCACCAGTGGAGAGTTTCCAGTCAAGTTTAGCAAGGAGTGCAAGATTCCTTGGCCAAGCATCAAGAATGCCAAGCCCACCATGATCAACAGGTAATGTGAATGTTTTCCAGTTTACCAAATGGATTTTCCTTTTTTCAGGTGTGGAGCCCCAAAGGAAGTTGCGATTAGCACGGTCAATCTCATGGCAGACCCTACTAGGAAGTAAAGCACCTTGCATGACATAATCGGCAATAACACTAGAAGAGGATTGGATTAAGATGCGCCTTCTAGCCAAGGAAAGGAGGTTGGCTTGCCATCCAGCAAGCTTATCTTGAACATTTTGGATAATGAAATCGAAGTCCTTGCTGCCCCGATTGGAGAATTTGAGAGGAAAACCAAGATATTTGTCAAACTTCTTGGTCTCCAAGAATCCCAAGGAAGAGCATAAGCTAGCCCGAATAGAATCAGGGGTGTTTTTGGAGAAAAGAATCTGAGATTTCTCATTGCTCACTTTCTGGCCCGACAAGTGGCAGAAATGGTTGAGAACGTCTTCAATGGCACGGGCAGTTGAAGGAGTAGCTTGACCACACAAAATAAGATCATCAGCAAAAAACAAGTGGGAGAAGGCAGGGCCGGATCTAGATGCTTTAACTGTTTTCCAAGCCTTATGAGTGATCTTCTCATGGATGAGCAGAACAAGATACTCAAGGCAGAGGATAAAGATGTATGGAGAAATTGGATTGCCTTGTCTAATCCCGCGAGAGGGAGTGAACAGATCTAGCTTGCCACCATTGAAAATGATGGATACAGAAGATGAAGAAATGCAGTCCATAATGAGAGCAATCAGGTTTGGAGGAAAGTTGAAATGGAAGAGCACCTCACGCACAAAACTCCATTCCAACCTGTCAAAAGCTTTCTCCAAATCGATTTTCAAAGCCATCACGCCAGTGCGGCCTTTTTTCCTTTCCATTGAGTGAAGTATCTCCTGGGTTATAATCATATTATCAAGGCCTTTTCTACTAGGAATAAACGCAGCTTGAAGAGGAGAGACAAGTTGTTGCATGAAAAGCCTAATTCTGCTTACAATGACCTTAGAGACAATTTTGTACACCGTAGTGCAAAGGCTGATTGGTCTAAAATGCCCTAGTAATTCAGGCCCAATTCTTTTGGGAATAAGAACAACAAGGGTCTGATTAAGGTAAGAGGGTATTTTCTGGGAAGCAAAAATTCGTTGGACTTCTTCAATGACCGAATTCCCAAGCTTGGGCCAGAAATGTTGGAAGAAGCCCGTGTGCAGCCCATTCGGCCCAGGGGCCTTATAAGGCTTAAGCGTGAGAAGGGCATTATGGATTTTAGTTGGGTGACATCAGCAGATAGAAGCCTAGACTCCTCTGTAGTCAAACAAACGGCCCAATCCACCTCAAAGTCTGGACTAGTCACAGAAGTATCATGTTGGGTTTTATAAAGTTCATGGTAGCCACCCAAAATATGGTCAATAATTTGTTGTTCCGAGACTAGCCAGTCCCCAACACTGTTTTGAAGGCGAACAATTCTATTAGCTTTCCTTCTGTTGATGGTTTTAACGTGAAAGAAGAAGGTGGTATTTCTGTCACCTTGAAGCTGCCAGTTCAGGTGAGATTTAAGAGCCCAGAAATCTTCTTCCTGATTAAGAATAGTGTTGTACTCAAGGGAAAGATTTTTCTCCAGAGCAATAAGGAAATCCGAGGGATTTGAAGCCATGGCTTTCTGAGCACCATTTAAACGAGCCAAAATTGTTTTTTTACGAACGGAAATTTTCCCAAAAACCTCTTTGTTCCAAATGATGGCAGATGAAACAAAAGAGGAGATTGCTTGGTCAAGCATGGGATTCCCATCCCAAGCCTTATCAACAATGAGAGGAAAATCAGGGTGGCTAAGCCACATTTTTTCAAACCTAAAGGACCTCTCCGCTCTACAACAGGAAGTTCTAAAGAGGCTAAGAAGTAAAGGGCAGTGGTCAGAGCTGATACGGGGAAGATGGGTAACATTAGCCTCAGGATAAGCAAGAGTCCAACTCGAGTTAGCCCAGCACCTATCAATTCTAGTTTGAATAAGCCCATCCACCTCTCTACAATTGGTCCAAGTGAAGATAGGCCCAGAGAAGCCAAGATCAACCATGTTACAAAAACTCATGCAATTACTATAAGCAGTAGCTCTTGTCATATTGACCCTATTACCACCCTTCTTCTTAGAGTCATTAAGAACATCAATAAAATCCCCAGCAATAACCCAAGGAAGGCTATGGAGAAGAGAGATAGCACAGAGATTTTCCCAGAGAATTTGACGTTCCGTAAATCTAGGACTACTATAAATAGAAGAGAGCAGCCAGGGAGAGTCAAAGGAGTTTACCTTGACTATGGCATGGATTTCCTATTCCGTAGCAGTTAGTACTTCCAAATTGACCATGTCTGTGCGCCATAAGAGCCAGATGCCTCCAGCATACCCAATGGGGTCTGTGGTGTGAATGCCATCATAAGGCAGTGTCCGAAGAATGTCACTAGCTCTGGATCCACTAATACAGGTCTCAGTAATGACAACAATTCCAGGAGAATGCAAACTAGTTAGATCACGGATAGAGCTTCTAAAGGAGGGTTTCATGGCCCCCCTGCAATTCCAAACTAAAATATTCATTTTGGGGGAGATATGAGGGTTGAAGGACTCACAATTAAGGGCAAAAACCCTCCTGGAAGTCATCCAATTCCATCCCACCTGTTGAAGGTCCTCCTTGGAAACATGTGTTCCCGGCATTAGAGTGACAGAGTGCTCCAACAGATTCAGCTGTGTTTGCTTGGTCAAAGTCCCGAGCGTGAAGCTCGCCGTCGCCGTAATTGTCTGGATGAGCTTCAGTTGAGGGAGGGTGCCCTGGATAAGCACTCCCGTGGATTCCCCGGTGAGAAATTTTCTCTGACATATCTCCAAGGGGACTAGCTCTCTTTCCATCAGGTCGAGAGATGCTTCGGAGAGGTCTGACTCCAAGAGAATGCTTGAGGTGTTAGAAGTCGTTTGCCCCGGAGGCAATAGAGGCGGCCGATCTAGAGTGAACCTCCACGATGGGTTGGGGGTGTAATGCCATGCTGGGTCCGTCAAAGGCAGGCAACCGTCCACTTTGCTCTTGTCCGTCAACGAAAAAATGAAGCTCCAAGCTTCCATCAACTCCTTCTCCGTCCAACCGAATATTGTCAACGGGTCCCATCGAATGGTATTGATCGTTCTGTCCCCGAGTTTGACGATCTTGTTCTTGTACCAGATTGCCCAAGTCATGGTGAGAAGAGGGCGAAGAAGAAGAAGCAGCTTTAAACTGTGCAGTGAAGGAGAAAGGTGAATGATCAGTAGGTAAGGGAGGGTCGGTTAGGTTAACAACGCTGGAAAAGGCTTGGTTGGGCCAAGTAGCAAGTTTAGAGGCAGGCAGTTTGGCTGTGCTCACATTTCGTGAAGGAGAATGGGCCTTAGTATGCTTTGCTGGGCTTGGGGCCTTAGGCTTAGGTTTATTGTTTGATTTAAGAGAGGGAGTAGTTAGGGACGTTTGTTTCCTTTTACCTTTATTATAACTTGGTTTAGTTCCTTTGACTAAGTTGGGAATAGGGATATGCTGAGGGATGGGATTGTGCCGTGTAGGCGAAAAAGGCGCCTGGAATGCAGACTGAGGTGACTTGCTTGAAGTGCCAGCCTTTACCTTGGGAATCGGTTTTTTCCTGGAAGCCAACAGCCAAGGCCCAAAAGAGTCAGGCACGGCTTCCTTAGGCGAGCTGACTCGGTCTGAGGAGGAAGGCTCAGAGGAACTGGTAGATTGGGAGGAGATAGGCTCTTGAGGAGAGTGACCTCCGTGTTCATGATTGACAGGTTTATAGGGCTCTCTAATGGTTTAAGGGCAAGTATCCTTCCTGTGCCCAAGCCGACCACAGGAGAAACAAAGGGAATGGATGCCCTCATAGGTGACTGGCTGACGAAACTTGCCAATGATAACATTCTTGACAAGAGGTTTATCAAGGTTAATTTGAACACATATTCTAGCAAAACGGCCTCTGGTGTTGGAAGCGGTATGCCCATCAATTCTAAGAACTGGACCAATCTTTGAGCCAATCTTCTTGAGAATAACCGGATCATAATATTCAATAGGAAGTTCAGAGAGGCGAATCCATATGGCAACTTGGGATAGGTTGGCCGAAGAGGCTTTGAAGTCAGGTTCCCAGGATTTAATGGCCAGAAAGTGTTGGCCAATAAACCAAGGGCCATCCTTGAGCACGTGATCTAAGTCAGCATCCAGTTCAAAATGTGCAAGAAAATAGTCATGCCCAAGATCGACCAAGTCTAATCGTCTTGTAAGGCCCCACAGTTCTCGGACTCTTTGGGAGAGGAATTGATACCCAACTGTCTTGCCAAAAGTCTTAATAATAAGAGCTTTGGACCAATGAGATCTGATGCGGATTTTATCCTCCTTCGTGAGAGTTAGAACAACATCTCCTTCATCCACATTATCATCCTCTGTATCAAATTCAACATCCTCTTGCATTTGTTCAACGAGGCTAAAAGCGACCTCATAGGCACCAGGTAACTGTCCAACCAGCTTAGCTTTGTAGCTAGGGGCTTGGAATGAGGAATTGGGTATAGGAGGAGTATGTCCATCTTTAATCTTTTTCGTACTACGGTGCAGGGCATCTTCTTCTTCTTCACTGGGGGGGGGGGGGTGGGGGGTGAGCGTTCTCTCGCATTGCAATTAGTTTACACTTTACGAGTGCGTTTTTTCCTTAGCAACTCTTTCTTCAAAGGCGGCGCTTTCTTATAGTGAAACCTTTAAAGTTGTAATCAGGCTGCACTTTGGCCCTTAATGTTTTGGTCTACCATTACATTATTCTCCATTTTCTCTGCTAAGAGCAAAATGGGCTTCACATTATAACATGAAATTAGAATATGGAAACTCTTTTCAATTGAATGCATATTAGAGAACCTAAATTACAAGCTAATTAATTATGCCATTTAACCATCACCAGATGTTCTTTCCATGAAAAAAAAAAAAAAAAAATCACCAAACGAAAAGTAATAAAAAGGGGGGGGGGGGGGGGGGGGATTTACATTTTAACCCCAATAGTGTAGTGATTTTTTTTTTTTGGTAATAAAAGTTAACTCAAATAAATTTTTAAAGGTTAGTGTCAAATTGAAACTACCCCAATAGTGTTGTGGTAGTTTCAATTTTTATTTTATTTTTTGTCCTTCCCAAACCTAATAAACTTTAGTCTCAAATATAATTTTAAAGAATTCAAATCTTTCAATCAAAACCTCAAATTTTCTCAATCATAACAAAAATCCCCTGCCATCCATTTTTCTAACTTCTTTAAACAAACGTTAGCCAAAGTGGGGTGTTTCAATGTAGGATTTGACACCTTAGGCCCCATATAAAGTCATTATTTCTTTACTCTAGTGGTGGGGAAGAGCCAATCACTGCTTCACTTCAATCTTACGAAACCACCATAGAAAAAAAAAATGCTACGTTTACAACAATTTTATAATATTTTTACAACAAATCACAAGTGGCTAGTTGTTATTAGTTCAAATTTGAAACTAACACTAAGATTACTTTTTTGCCTCAACAATAACAACCAATAATAACTTGCCACTTAGGATTTGTTGTAAAAATGTTGTAGACATATCATTTCTCAAAAAAAAAAAAAAAAAAAACCACAACTGATATCATCCAAGAGTTTAATTAAAGGGTCATATTAACAGGTGCCTTTAGAGTAATGGTTAACAATTCATTTTAGAAATATTTTGACATCACTTTTATAAGAAATGAAAAAAGCTGTCAAAATATTAATTGTTTTTTTACTTTTCCCATAAAAACTTTCTTTAAATGAATTATTAATAATTATCCTAAGGGCATCTGTTAGCATTCTCTTTATTTAAAAGGTCATGTTAATGAATGCTCTCAAGGCAATGGTTAATAAACCATCTAAGGACAAATTTTTTATCACTTTTATTTGAAATTGAAAAAGCTGGTAAAACATTAATTACTTCTTTTTTTCTTTTCCCATACAAACTTTCTTAAAATAGTTCATTAACAAATGCTCTCAGATCATTGGTTAATTTTTCCCTTAGGGTCCGTTCAGTTGGAGGAGTGGAAAAGTGGGAAGATGGAAAATTGTGGGAGGATGGAAAAATGGGAGGATGGAAAATATTTAGTTTTCCCTCTTGTGTGTTCGGTTGAAGGGGTGGAAAAGTGAGAGGGTGGAAAACTCTTTTGTTTGGTTGGAGAGAAAAAGGGAAGGATGGAAAATGTAATTTATATAAATTGACTATTATACCCTTGTTACATATTATGTAAGAAATAGATTTATTTGTACCCATTAAATAATATAAAATTTACAACATCATATATATAAATTTATATTTATATTTTTATTATTATAATGTAAAAATTAATGTCATAAGAAAAAAAAAACCAAAAAAAGAAGAAGAAGAGAACATCACGTTGAAAAAAAGAAAAGGAAAAAAAAAAGAAAAGCATGTCACGTTGAGAAAAAAAGAGCACGTCACCTTGAAATAAAAAAAGGAAAAAAAAGAGCACGTCAGGTTGGAAAAAAAAAAGGAAAAAAAAAAAACACACAAAACATCACGGTGAAAAAAAAAAAAAAAAAAAGAAGAGATAGAGAGAAGAGAACCTGGGAGGGGCATTTGTGGAAAAATGCTACACTAGCACTTTTCTCTCCCAAGTTTTCAAAAATGTGGGCCCGGAGAGAAAACTTTTTCTCCAGTTTTCCATCCTTCCTATTTTCCTTCCTCAAACGAACAGTGGAAAACAATTATTTTCCTCTCTTTATTTTCCATCCTCCCTATTTTCACTCCAAACGAACGGGGCCTTAGGGTTTGTTTTGTTTTGGGTGAAAATGATTTTAGGAAATCATTTTCCATAAAATAGGCTGTTTGGTTGGTTTTGAAAATTGAATTTTCTAGAAATCATTTTCATTTGACCGAAAAAAAGGAGCTTTGACCACTGAAATGCATTTCTGCCCCTATTTTCACTTCAAATGATTTCTAGAAAAAGAGAGAGAGAGAGAGGAAGAAGAGGAGCCCGGATCACGTCGGAGACGTCGCCGGCGAACCCCGAGCACCGCGCCGATCTCGCTTTTGATTGCCTTCGATCACACCATGCCAATCTCGCCTTCGATCGCCTCCTCTCGATCTCGCCTTTGTGGCGCAATCTCGCCACGAACCTAGAACCCATCGTCGATCGTTGATCGCCACGAACCCAGAACCCATCGCCTTCGCCTTCGCACCGGCGAGTCGCACCGGCGAACCCAGAACTCGTCGCAAGTCGCACCGCACCGATCGAACCTAGTCACCTCACACACTTTTGCCTTCAAACCCAGTCGCCTCACCGCAACGATCTGACCAGATTTGATATTTTATTTCTTTGGTGTTGTTTCTGCCTTTGATTGCCGGAGTTTGCTATGATTTTGAAATTTTTTGTAATAAAATTTGTTTGGATGCTGAGAAAATGTGAAAAATGTGTAAGAAAATAGCATTTTCAGAATAGAACCAAACACATGAAAATATTTTCTACAACAATTTTCATTATGCAACAAAACACTTGAAAATATTTTCCTTTCCCGAAAATAGCATTTTCGAAAAATAGACTATTTTCCAGAAAATATTTTACGGAAACCAAACACAGCCTTATTTGAAAAGACGAAAGCCACCTCTCTGAAATTTTATTAATGAAATTTTAAATTTTCACTTTACATATTGCAGGACTATGTAAAGGCTTTAAAAAACTTATTTTTCAAATAAAAATATTCCTAAATGTAATTGATACTCTAATTTGACTAAAAAAATCCTTTAAAACACCTCAATTTTAAAATTCCTTAAAATTTAGAAAATAGCATATCATAAAAATTAAACCCCACGTCTTGTTGCACATCAGCCCATAGTTATTAAATCCAACCCGACCCAGCTGCAGGTCCCCGTTGTTCAATTGGACCACTCGATTTGTCTTTAGGTTTAGGCAAGTACAGGCTCCATTTTTATCTGCTCCGACCCATATGTAGCGCCCATACAAGTACAGAGTTTCGTTCAAAACTCTTGTGACTAAATTGTAATTGTAAACCGAGTTGGGCTTTAAGTCTGGTGCACCACTGAAACTTAGGCCATTCCATGGGCCGGTGCAGAAGTCTTCGTGACCTTCTCAGGGTAATTATGAAGTTCAATCCCCCGACTCAGTTCTCCGGATAACTTTCTGCAAAATTTTAAGAAAATAAAAAATTAATAGCTATATCATCAATTAAATGTTTAAATTTAAAGGATTTGTAGTCGAAACTTACACATTAAAAATAAGTTTATAGATCAAATAGTAAATAACATCCAATTGACTTATATTTTAAAAACATAAAAATCATATAATTTAACAGTTAGATTTTTAAAATATGTAACTATGTTAATTTGTTTAGTGAGATTTGTAGCTTTAGACTACAACTAAGTTTGCAGCCAAAATTTGTCCTTAAATTTTGATCTTCTTAACAATATATTTGACCCTTACAAACTAAAAGAAAAAGCTAAGAAAAATTTTATTTAACTAAAATTTTAAAAGAAATATAATTTGCAACATTAATAATGGATTATTATACAACAGTTTCAAAATAAGAAAAGTCTTAGAAGAAAATTGTTAGACCTTATATATTTGTGTGTGTGTGTGTGTGTGTGTTTTTTTTTTTTTTTTTTGGTTGTCAATATATGAAGTTATCTTTTTATTAGATTTTGTATAATTTAAGTTTCTTAACGACTTGAAAAAATTTCTAGATTCGCCGCTACTGAGAAGGAGCAGACTACCTGAACTGTTTACCATCAACACGCAGTCTTTAATTGCATTGACTCGGTTTGCAACCCAAACAACCGTTCTAACTGGGATATTGTTATACCATATTCCCAAGTAATGATTATTGAGATTACCAGGATTGAAGAACCCCAGGGCAAAGCTTCCATCATTAGAAACCAAGGTCCTGCCATGACTGAGGGACTGGGATTTAGTAATGCTGTATGTGGCATCCGAGAATACAAATAAAAGAAGCAAACTGGAACCCAGAAACACAAAAGCAAAGACATATCCATTGCTTTCTGTTAGAGCTCTTAGCCAACATGTTAAGTATAAGTGGAAAACTGGATTTCATCAGAATGACTAGAGACATTAACGTGAAATATCATGCATTGACTCAAGCAAGTCGTTATTTCCTTTTGCAGAAGTCATATTTTCGTAGTTTATCTTGGTCCTACTATTTTTGCACTAGTATGTGAAATAGGGATGATAATTTTTGACCATCCTACTTTAACCCACCCTACCTAGTTTTGCCCCGTGCGGGTTTTTCCTAGCCCGTAAGGTGGTGGGACAAGTAGTGGCACTGTGGTAGAGCCAAAAAAGTTTCTTAATGGGGTCAAGCCAAATGTATAATTGTATTTTGGTTGCTTTATCTCTCTATATAAATGCATATGACTTTATTTTTGGAAAATAATAAAAATCTTTTGCTAAAGATATTTATTTATATATTGTTATTAACTTATACTTTAAATGACAAAAAAATCAATATCATAAGAAAAATAAACGAGACAATAATAAATTAAAGAGCATGTATACTTTTTTTTTTTTGAATGAAGGGGTGTCATCACCTAAAATTTACTCAATATTTTCAATTTTTAACATTAATTAGAGGAGGAGGGGACATTTTTTGGAAAATCCAGGGGGGCCATGGCCCCCCTAGCCCCCCTCCCTCTGCCTATGAGGACAATGATTGGGCAAGATTTTTTCCTCACACTCCAAAGTGAGATGGGGATGGCTTCAGCTTTTTAGCCTCACCCAACTCTATTAGTGTTAAAGATTTAGTTTGTATTACTAAGTATTTAAATGCATAAATATTAAGACTTTATATTTTATTGTGATAATGTCTTGATAAATAAAAAATTAAAAAAAAAACTTAAAAAATACTAGTCTTATCACAAGCACTTCGTATGTGTGATGAGGTTTTTTTTTTTTTTTTTTTTAGTGTCATAATATTTCATTTATCTCAATTTGAGATTTACACATTTGTACACACGAACATGTGATTTCAATGCTATTTTAGTTCATTTTTTCGTTAACACTACTTTTATACAAAAAAAAAGTAGCTGCTTGAAACAATTTCTATTTTCTGCGCTTTTCTCTCTTTTTCTCTATTCTATTCAGTAAACCACATGCAAAGTAATTTTTATTTTGGACAAAGAAAAGACATTCATCAAAATGAAAAAAGGCATTACAAACATATATAAAGAGAAAACAATTCAAACATCAAAATAAATAAATAAATACAACATTTAAAAAAAAGGGAAAAGGGAGTATATTGAAATTTACTTCCTTTTTTCCCCCTTAGTGCCGCACAAAACTTTCTGGCTCTTCTATTCAATTAAACCACAAACATTGCATTATACAAAGAGTAGCCGGCTGAGACAATTCATATTTCAATTAGGAAAAGTAATCCTTGTGAAGAGTTTTTAGTTTGTAATAGGCAGTGGGAAGATTGATTATTTGTTTGCAATGGGAAGTTTCCTTGTACAGCACGTTCATCTATTGGGAAGAGTTTTTGTCTGTAGTTTTGTCAGACATGGGGTGGGAATTTGTGAGCCATCACTACAAAACGAGGGGGGCTTAGGCCGCGTTTTTTTAGGCCCCGTTTGAAAAAACGCGGCCCTAGACGCGGCTTAGGCCCCGTTTTAAAAAAATGCGGCTTAAATAAAAAACAAAAGCCATGTTTTAAATGGAGGGCCATAGGATTTGAGGTTTTTTTTTTTTTAGAAACAAGTGAGGAATTTGGGCCTGTCTAAGACTCTAGTGGGAAATTTATTTGATAGTTTTTTCATTTTTGAATTTTATTGAATTACGATTTTAATCTCATTTTTTAAATAATTTTTCAATTTGAATTTGTCTATTGTTACTTATTAGTGAGGTTACACGAGAAAAGATTTTTAAGAAGCTAAAATTTAGGATTTTGAAAAAGAGTAAACTATTTGGTTTAGTGTGAGCTAATTTCTAGAAAAAAAATTTCTCCAGTATTTTTTTTTTAATTTGGTTAAATTACAATTTTAACCCTATTTTTTCTTTTTTAGGAATAAGGATTATCTAATTATATTAGATGCATTTTTGACATTTTTTGAAATCATAATTAAATTTCTAAATCCTCTTAATATATAGAAACTAGTCTCATCACACGTGTTGATGATGCTTTTTTTTTAGTTTAATGTCGTAATTTTTCAATTTGAATTTTTCTATTACTAGTGAAGTTACACGAGAATGGATTTTTAAGAAGCTAAAATTTGGGATTTTGAAAATGAGTAAACTGCCGGGTTTAATGTGTGCTAATTTTTAGGGGAAAAAAAAAAATTCTCGAGTAGTTTTTCATTTTTGAATTTTGTTAAATTACAATTTTAACCTTTTTTTTTTTTAGAATAAGGATTATCTAATTAGATTAGGGGCATTTTTGACATTTTCTAAAGTCATAACTAATTTTCTGAATTCACTAAATAAATAAAGTACTATTTATAACAGGATTTCCTATTTTGGTTTCATCATTTTGCATACTAAAATATCCTTACCCAAATTCTTAAACTCTCTAAAATACTCCTATCATTTAGTTAAATAATTTTAAATTTAAAAACACAAACTTGTTAAAAAAATTTATTTAACTATTTTTTAAAAAGTTCATTAGTTTTAGGCTTTTTCCTTTTTCTTCTCCAATCTAAATTACCATTTACTATAACATCTAGAAAGATCTTAAAAATTAAGATATTATCTCTATCTCATTTTTAAATATTATTCCACATTACCTTATCTCTTTCTTAAAAAAAAAAAAATACTCAGATCTCTATCTCACTTTTAAACATTATGACACTAAACCCAAAATAAAAAATAAAAAGAGTTTCATGTAATGAGGCTAGTATAGAGGAAATATTATAGAAAACTAAATTTCTACATTGAAATAAATCATACAAGTAAAATAGTTTCACAAATATGAATTTGTATTGATCAATGTGTGGTACAATTCTCTGAAATTACAAAAAAGTGATCATCTGATTTGATCTCCTTGAAAGACTAATTAATTGGAATTGTGGTAATGTGATTTTGACTCGAACACCAAATATCCTTCGATTTGGTTGAAGGATGAATCAAAGACCCTTGAAACAGAATTACAAAGAATCTCTAGCTATAAGCTTGTTAAAAATTCTTTGTTCAGCGTGTGTTCTTTGTGTTTTTCGTGTGTTCTTTGTCTTCAAAGGTTTGTGGTGGAAGTTCTTTGGAGCTTTTTGGGACTTGAATCCATAGAGCTTCACTAATTTGTGGTTTCTTGAAGTTTCTGAAGGCTTTTGGGCTTGACTCTAGCAAACTTTAAGATCTAGGTTGGTAGTTTGGATGATTTCTCTTCAAATGTTCTTCGTATTTAAGGTTGAAGTTCTTGAAGGCTTTGAGGCTTGATTCCTGCAGAGCTTCTATACTTCAGAGTTCTTCTAAATCTTCTTTGATGCTAGTTGAAGTGTAGATGTCTTAGTTTGTAGAAATGCCTTAAGAAGGCTTCAATTTATAGGAGGAGCTTTAAGACTTTTCCTCCAAGACACATGACATTGTTTGATTGGCTGAAATGTCTTCATTTTCAAGGTGACACATGATTGGACTGCTTATGTCGTTTCTTACACACGCCGATGTGTGATTGGCATTTTGCATGCTTTTATGTTTTTATTTCATTGACACTTGGAAAATCTCTGTTGGTTTCTTATTGGTGATAGTAGAAACTAGTAGCAGTACATGGCACTTGTAATTGGCCATACATTGTGGACTTGGGGACTTGGTAATATAATGTGTCAGCTTGTGATAGATCGAAAATTTTCTCTCTCTACAAATATTATTTAGCTCTTATTAATATGAAATAAAATTTTACAGGGTCAAATACGCCTACAAAACCTTAAAGGGTGGGGTGAGCACCTGGATTTGAAATTTCAGAAAATTATACAAGGGACTGTAATGATTGCATGGTAGGATTCATTATTACGTGAAGTTAGTATGCCATTATTTTACACTAACAAAACAAAGTTGTATATATTCACAATATCATGTTATCTTAACTAAGTTATGTTAAGTATCTACCAAATAAATAGTCAAAGTCTTTAACCCACACCCAACTACAGTGACAATAAAACTCAAACCCTTACCTGAGATGTAAATTTGTTGAGAGGGAGGAGTAATGATAGAGAGAGGCAATGTGGTGTGAGATCGGAGGCAATGTGGTGTGATAAGTGTGGGTGTTATGGGTGAGCGAGCAGTAAGGTAGTGAGGAGTGTTAGAGGCAATGAGGAGTGTTATGGGTGAGTGTGCAATGAGGCAGTGAGGACTGAGGAGTGTTAGAGGCAGTGTGAGGTCTGTGCATTTTATATTTAGGTTGACGTAAATCGAGTCTTAAAGACTTGATTTTTCTTTTTAAAACTCAAGTCAATAAGACTCGAGATCCATGTGGCATTAAACTTCCACATCAGCAAGTGGAACTCGCGTCTTTGAGTCTCAATATTTAGATGGAAATTGAGCGTTTAAAACTCAAGATGTTATTTTGCAATTTTGTTTCTAATGCATGTCAACTTATTATATTGTTTCCCTCACTAATGCTAGCCTGCAAATTACTTCGCTGTCTTAGTAGGAACGCTGACTTGGTGTGCACTATGCAGTTTGATGGAACAACTCACAACTGAGAGACGTTGGATGAAAGGACAAAAGCACATTGTGTGAAAAATTTCATCTCCACCCTTGCTTCTCTATGATGTAATTTGTTTCCAGGTACACTGGAATAGACTATAGTTTCTTGAGCAGAGATTTTCTTTTTAGTTTTGTCTGATCACCATGGTTATACAACACTCTTTGCAAATCCCCTTTAATAACTTCCAAAATTTTCACAAATCATGGCAGTAATCTGACTGTTACATATACTTGTGTTAGTAAAGTCACACATTGAATAATTTGCTACCGAAATAGCCGTTCTAACTGGGGTATAGTTTTTCCATATTCCCAAGTAAAAAGCTTCCCTGGACTAAAGAATCCCAGTAAAAAGCTTCAATTTTAGAGGCCAAGGTTGTGTCCTCACTATGACTGAGGGATTGGGATTGAGTAATGCTGTCAGCAGCATCGAGAACACATATGGAACTCAAAAACACGAAAGCAAAGATGTCCATTACTTTCTGTTTTGCTCTTAGCCAGCATGTTAAAGTTAGACCCCTTATAATGTGCAAAGACCAGAACATAGAAGGTCATGCATTAACTCAAACACGTGGTTTGCATTGGCAACACTCAACGATTGGCATGTTCGAAAATTATAAATTTTGTTGTGAACAAGAATTTGTTCTACATGCTTATCAAAAAGAAGAAGAAGAAGAATTTGCTTGCTGTACATGTATGGTTATTCCCTTTTGCAAATGTCGGCATTTTTTGTAGTCTGTCATGGTCCCGAGTCTTCAACTATTTTGCATTAGGAATTGAGGATATTGTTTGTTTAAACCCCTTAAAGCAAATTTTTTAACTTAATATATTAGTCAAGTAATTACGTAAGTTAATTATTCAGATTTAGGTTAAATAATAACAAATCATATCATGCAAAGCAGCGAAAAGTAAAGAACATCACGATATGATAACTTAGGAAAACCAATGAAATGAACCGTCTCAAGGTAAAAACCTGAGGAAGATTTGACCTAACTATTCTCAAGGTAAAGCAAATCTATTATAAGAGAATCGAAATTTTTACAATCAGATTTAACCTTAAAACATACATCTTTGAGCAATGCCTAACACATAGACTAGACATGTTTTGTTCTCGGTTTGCCAACAAATACAAAATAGAATTCTAAACATTTAATCCTAAATTTTTAGAACCTAACAATCTCCCCCTTTGATAATTTGTGACAGAACATACATACAAAATGAATTGCTCAAATCAAACATCAGCCAAATTACAAAGTGTTTCCCTAATACAATTTTATCAGAATTACTAACTATTAGTTGCTAGTATAAACAGCAGCTTTTGAAAGAATTAATTTGTAAATTCCTGAAACATTGAAAACAAACCATAAACGCATGTGTGGAAAAAAAAAATTGTCCAACTCGTGAGTTTAACCTAACCCAACCTGATCCATGTGGGTTGGATTGTGTTAGGTTGGGTTGTGTTGAATTTTTTTAACCTATCATTGTGAGTTAGGTTGAAAAATCTTCTAAACTTGACCTAACCCAACCCATGTACACCTCTAACAGAGATAGTTGTGGTGATTTTTTAGTTGAAGTAGAAATTTAAAATACGAAGACTTTTGTTATGTATTATAATACTCCAAATTTTGCGATTTGGGGAGTTTCTCACCCCGGACTATTTTGTACCTAATTTATGCTTATTTATAATAATTACATTCCAAGAAGAAAGAAAATAAATAAATAAATAATTCCTCCCTCTGTGCACAGTGGCCTGATCAGTCACCGCAAGGCACAAACTACAAAATTACAAATGGACAAGATCGTGTAAGGGTGACGATTCTCCATTGAAAATTTGAAAAGGCTGCTGTGAGGAGAGAATCTCCCATTTCTTAAGTCATCTCCTAGGTTGTGGCTGCTGGAGTTTAATATTTAGCCATTCTCAACAGAAACCATTCAAGAAAAACAACTTTAAATCAAAGCAGAAGATTTAGATAAGTATTTAGTTACTGTTCTTAGGTTTTTCTTTTAAAATTTTGACATGTGGCTTATTTTTTATGAGATGAAAATGTATTATTTAATTAAATAGTGACGTGACTGAATTTTAGAAAAGAACCTAAAAAATAGTAAGTAGTGTACTATACGTTAGTTTTGTCTTAAATTAATTCATTTAATATCTAGTGTCCGTTTGAGGACTGCTTATTTAGCTGAAATTGAAAACTTTTGACTGAAAGTACTTAGATAAAAGTAAAAGTAAACTGAATAGTATAGTGATACTCGTTAATAGTACTAAAAAGTGTAATAAGACCTATAAATAATATCAAATATGCTAAAATTTTCAACTTTTTTCCAAATGGATACTCAGTTATCTCACCTCCATCAAAATATTCAAAACCACAAATAGATCAATAGCAAATTCCTTACAAAACCACAGCTTAAATTCTGCAAAAGTAAAGTGGATATTCAAACCGTACTAGAACAATAGATAGGACTGGTCACTGTCAACTCGTGAATGCGTTTACAACGGAGCCATGATGATTTTCGTGCTTGAACCCTTTCCCCATTTCATAATATGATAGGAGCTTCTCACTCAAAACCACCGCACGGTCCAAAGCATAACTCCTTTCTGCCTGTAGAATATATCCACAATGGACCAAGTAAATTTTGTATTCCAATTAATTATACGGTAGGCCTAAAAAAAATTCTACTGTAATAGATAAATGTCCAAGATCTAAATTATACGGTAGACCAAGATGTGATACTAACAGTAAATGCTCAGGAAGTTTCTACCAGTAACAGAGTATCCTCAAGAGTTTCTGCCCTAATGCTACCATAATGTTCTTAAAATCTTGGCTATCCAAGTATTCATTGATAAATGAGTGACTTAGATTTCACTATGTCATCAATTACTTAATTCAAATATATAGTAAAAAAAATTTACTTAATTGATATATAAATAGTTAAAAGTTTTGTAACTCAATTCCATTTGCCTAGTTTCCTAAAGGAGAAGAATCGGGGTTTGAATCCTCTTCTCCCACTTCTTGACAATTGAATTATTGAAAAAATATATATATATATATATATATATATATATATATATATATATATTTATCAAAACATTTACGATTAATTATTTAAATAATGATGATTTGATAAAATTTAAGAGAAATTACACTTTACCATCTTAAACTATACCTCCAATTACACTTTGTACCATAAATCATGATCCTTGTTATACTTAGTACCTCGGTGCCAAGTTTGTTGTTAACTTGAACGAAAATCCAAAGTTTAGGATGCAAAGTAAAATAAGAAGTATAATTGAGAGTGATAAAGTGTAATTCTACTTTATTTTTAAGGAATTGCATGAGAAGAGGGGCAATTTGAATAATTTCACTTGGCACATATTTTTCCGTCCAAGTTAATAGTAAACTTGACATTGGGTGCAAAGTGTAATAAAATATCATAATTTAAGGTACAAAATGTTATCGAATGTATGGTTCAGGATGACAAAATGCAATTTTCCCAAATCTAAACCATTTACTTATCAATAAATAAATTAAATCAATTCTACCGTAAATTTATCCTAAAAATTCCAAAATAGGTGGATGTATAGTTTTGTTGACAACTGTTATGTACATATTATCCGTTTATTTTAAAGACAACAAAACCAACTAACAAATCACATAATATTTCATCCAAAAAAAAAAACCGAAATAACATAATACATACCTGGAGATGTAAATTATGAAAAACCCTTCCTCCAAAGCACTCAAAGGAAGAAACATTTAATACTAGAAACCCATCCTTCTCCATATTAAGCAAGATATTTGCTAATGGGCATTTATGAACCTTATATGTAGATATCTGAATCATAACTTCTCTATCGTTAAGCCAGTTTGCAGAAACAACGGATAAAGAGCTCCGACCTACAATTTGTCTCTGATTTTCTTGATGAATTTGTTCACCTTGCCTAGAAATCCTTGATATAAGCTCTTCCTTCTTTTGCATCAGTGCCTCCACTTCTTGTTCTAGTTTTGGTATGTATTTAAGCATGCGCGAAATTGTAGTCGGAACACTTAATTTTTCCTATAACAAAAACACCAATGTTGTGACAACACAAATGAAATGGATTCTAAAGGTAAGGATAGTGATGGAAAATGCATCACAAATGTCTATGAGGGCCTAATAGCATGTTCTTCTAACTTCGATTTAAATTTCTTATGAGTTCCAGTTAGCTCAATAGACAATAAGTAAAGTCTTTGATGGTTGAATAAAAGATCTAAAATTCAATCCCCGCCTATACCAAAAACCGATTGGTGTCTTGGTTTGATGATAAAAAGCTATTATTAAAAGAGAACGTCATAAGTTAAAACTTTCTAAAAATATATATATTTAAATTTCTTAAGCCAACCAAACATCAATGGCAGTACTTTCTCAAAAAAAAAAAAAAAAAAAACATCAATGGCAGTATATAGTTACATGCGAGAATAGGAAAGACTATATATACTACTGCTTAGAAAAGTATATGCACAAGGATTCAAACGATAGCTTAGTGATAAACACAATTTATGGTGTTTTATGCATGTTTGTGGTTCAAATCCTACCTCTCATTTCCTATTATTGATTTTACTCTTAATTACACTTTAGACCAATGTTATGAATACCATTTCGGAACCCATTTCGGTTTGTCAATTGGAACGAAATATTTCGGTACTAGTCTAATACCGATCTATTTCGGAATGCCATTTCGGGTTATAGCTATTTTTTATATATTGTAAGTTATTCATCAAAACCCATATAAATTTTTAAGAATTTTATAATTATAGGTTCATATTTCAACTAATATGTCAAACTTATTAAGCCGAAATCCCAAATATCACTCAATAATAATAATAAATTAATAATTATTTTTTAGATTATAACAAGAGTAACGATAAAATTAAAATTAATAGAGGAAAAAAAAATTAAAATTGGTGAGACATAAGTTAGCCATGTGGAGTGGAATGGCTTAGAAGTCAACACAAGTGGCTAAAGGCTGAAACTTTCAATTTTCCCAATAAGTGACTCACGTGTGAAGGGCTCACAAAACTAAAAGAAATTAAAGTATTAACTATTAAACAATAGTAAATCAATACAAGGCAGTGATGAAGGAGAAACTACACCCTGTTTCGGGTGTATGTTTCTCTTCTCTCACAAGCTGGTGGGACCCATCTGCTGTGGGTCCCACCAACTGTGAGTGGGAGGAAACATACACCCTAAACAGGGTGTAGTTTCTCGTGATAAAGGCTTGAAGGCAGACTACACGCAAAGGTGGAACAGTGGAAGAAGGTTAAGGCTGAACCATTCTATTTTTATTTTTAGTCTTGTGGGGCTCACAAAAACATAACAAAGAAAAAATTCAAATTTTAAAACACAAGTGACAAGAGAGAAGAGTATCACGTAGGCTAGCAAAACAAAAAAAAAAAATTAAAACAAATGACATAGCATTTAAGGAAGAGTAAGGAGGCTGACAAACAGTCAAATACATCACCATTTACCTGTATAGCACACAAATAAAAAACAAAAGGGAGATTGGCAGGACCGAAACCCGCTAGGAAGAAAAGAAAGAAGAAGATGGTTCGAAACCCACCAAAAGGAGAAGAAAAAAAAAAGAAAAAAAAAAAAAAAAAAAGAGGAAGAAGAAGGGTCTAAAACCTAGAAGAAGGAGGAGGTAAGATTTTTTTTTTTTTTTTTTTAAAGCCAAAATTTGGTACCGGCCAAAATATGTATTTCGGCCGAAATTGGCCGGAACACTCCGAAATTGGCCAAAATTTGATCCGAGGTGGAATGAGGGGTATTATGGTACCAATTTTCATGTCGGTACGAAATATTCTGGCCATTCCGGCTAGTACGAAACGAAATCAGTAACAATGCTTTAGACCTATATGATGATTTTTAATTAGCCAACTTGTAAATTATTTTGTTGTCAAATAAATTGCTTGGGTTCAAATTTGGCCTATACAAAACCCTATAGTATATTCTCTCTCTCTCTCTCTCTCTCTCTCTCTCTCTCTCTCTCTCTCTCTATATATATATATATATATATATATTATATTAATAGCCAAAACTTAGAGAAAATTCAATTAAATTTTAATTGGATTATCAATTTTGTGCCATGGATTATCAATAATATTCAATTATTGTGATTATTTATAATTGTACCCATGCATGTGCATGAGGCTACACAGTAGTTTTATAAAGTAAACAAGCATGTTCCACCTTTTCATGAGAGAAAATAGGCCATATTGGCAGGGGCGACGTCACCTTTAGTCCAAGGGTTCAAATTAACCCCTTGAGCTAGCCAAAAAATATATTTTATATATATATATATATATATAATTTTTTTTTTTTTTGTTTAGAGCCCTTAAAATAAAAATTTTGAACACTCTGACCCTTTTTAAGCATAACTATTATAAACTTAAATATAATTCTCTTAACAATCTATTCTTGCAAATAAAGTTATAATAAATTTGAGAAATGCTATATCCACGACATTTCACAACACTTTCATAAGAAATTATAAGTGGCAGGTTGTTAGTAATTATTACTATTGAGTAAAAATGTAATTTTTTAGTGGTGGTTTCAAATTAGAATCGGTAACAATTTACCACTTAGGATTTATTAAGAAAATGTTGTCGACATAACACTTCTCAATCAATTTATACTTATTATGTGAGTGGAGTGGTTGAATTTGAATGTGTTTTTAGTTTGTTATTTCTTGAGTGGGGACTGGAGGCATGGGTCATTCAATTAGTGGATAGCAAATGTTAACACTAAAAGATAATTAAACAATTAGATAGAGGGTGATTCTTAAAAAAATTAGACTAGGGGCGTGGGATAGGAGAATGATTTTGTGAAGACAAAAGCAAATGTTAACACAATAAAAATTTTCTTATTACAGCTACAAACACCAATAGTTATCAAAGTGAAGTTGAATTGTTAAATAAAATAATTGTAACAAAATATAAACATAAACTAATAAAAATTATTCTAAGCAATAATAATTAAAATTCATTGAACAAAAATAATTAATATGTTTATTATATCTAAAAACGATAGATGATTTCCATGATTTAATCTTAGCTATAATAATTAATATATTTACTGTATTAAGAAACAATATGTCTTATGAATTTACAGTTTATCTTTTATTCTCTTGTTAGTATTATGAACAAATTTGTAATAAGGAAACTATATAGATTGCAAGATTTATCTCTTACCCCAAGATACATCTTCTTACTAACCCTCCTAGAAAAAAAAAATCCTATATCGGCCCCTGCATATTGGCAAGATTGAAAGTGAAAAAGTTACTTGCCTAGCTAATAATCGGATAGGAGACATATCACATTAAATAATTTCGCGGACAATAATAGCAGGGCAGAATTAAAAACACTTCTAGTGGCTGCTACTAAGTGCTATACTTTCTTCAATTAGTTTCATAGGGAACTCTCACGGAGATCAATAGAAACTTAAAAAGAAAGAATGAATGAATTTTAATCAGTACCGCTTGATCGGCCGAGGGAAGTAGTGAACGAAGAGTGGAGTACAAAGCATTCATCTTCTTGCGACGATCACGCTCGCTAGCATTGTGGTAAATCCTTTTAGCCATCTTGGGGTCACTGCCAATTGGCATAGATGGCGTGCAAAGATTGAGCTCGACTTTTGGCTGATATGGAGACTGGTCATCAGGAGCAAGTGAATCTGAAGCTTCAGTCTCTCTATGGACGTAGTTGTTATCTGTATGGCTCATGGGATTCTCTAAGAAAGGTGTAAAGGAAGTTGATTGCTTATTAGTCTGACGCAGTTGGGGACTGGTGATCTTCCAGGAACTTGGGATGATCATGAAATGTATATATACATTACAAACTACAAATACATATCTATACTTTTTCTAAAAATGAAAAATGCTGAATCGCAATAGCAAGTCTCTTCACTTTAACGAATTAACCCGGCCCGTGTTAGATGGTCCCGCAATCATTGATATTAGTGCATCCCATACGATTCAAGGTGCGTGACCACTACACTTCATATATACCTAAAAAACTCAGCATGACACATGCTATATACTCGTTTGAGATAGCAGATTGTTAAGGGAATCCTAAATTACGAAGTTTATTATCGGCCCAGCGGGAAAATGACCTTTTTAGCGGTGTCTGTACGAGGTTTGCGCATGTGGGCCTCACTTTGCCGTGTTTAAAAAAGGCAAAGACTTTGGGATCAAAAAATTCAAAAAAACAAAAACAAAAACAAAACAAAAAACAAAGAGTTTGAGACCGTACTGCGTAACTATATTTTAATATATATTAATAGCATTAATTTTCAATATCATTTATTATACTAAATCATAAAAATTATGTGTCACGTGATACTTTTTTTTTTTGAATCTAAAAAAAGCAGTATCACGTGGTTACATCAAATGGATGCTCTCTCTTTCTATTGTTATGAATATATTAAAAATTATTAATATGATTTACTTTAAAATGAAAATTCCATTCTTAAAGTTTTAAGAAGTTTAAGAATACTACTTTAATTAAAACTTTATTACAATTTAAAAAAAAATTAAAACAAGCTTCATTAATTATTTTAATAGTCTATATTATAGGTTTGGTTTTGATAAAAACTCAATCTTCCACAATGTGCTTTCGCGGCATAACTTAATTAAAGTGATTTTTTGTGCATGTTAAGAATACATTAAAATTAGTAACATAATTTTCTCAAAAGGTTATATTCAATTTTTCTTTTTTAATCTCCAATTACATATTTTTACCAAAATTTTCAAAAAAAATTAAAATTAGTTTTAATTTTTATTTGAAATTATTTAATAATACATTATCTTTTATTGTTTTGATATAAACTCATCAATACACAATGTACTTTCACCACAAAAATTAAAGTAAATTTTATTATTCAATTTCAACTATATTATTAAGATATATTTTCAATTTGTTATAAATAATCATTTAAGAACATAATATAGTATTAAAAAAAATACATTATTTGGAAGGAAAAAAAAATCATGACCAGCCAATCAGGTGGGTATCAATTTGCTTATCAGTATTCAGTATCAGCTTGATTGGTGAATAGGTCCGACATTGGTTATCATCAATGAGTTCCATTTAAAATTAATTATGGTACGAATATGATATAAGATAATTACTTAGCATGTGGCCTTTTTGAATAACAAATATACCTCGGATAAATGTAATAGCCATGCTTGTTATGAAATCAGAAACTGGAGAGAGAGAGAGAGAGAGAGAGAGAGAGAGAGAGAGAGAGAGAGAGAGAGAGAGAGAGAGAGAGAGAGAGAGAGAGAGATCCGTCGTGTAGTATATGAGTCTTATTTTAAGTTACAATATAACTTTTTTTTTTTTTTTTTAAAGAAGACAGTTACTATATGACTTTGGAAAATGCTAACAAGTACTCTTAGGGCACTAGTTAAAAATCTAGTTAAAGAAAGTTTTTATGGGAAAAGAAAAAAAAAATTAATGTTTTGATAGTTTTTGTCATTTCCCATAAAGTTATGCCAAAACTTTCCTAAAATGGATTGTTAACGAGTGCCCTTAGGGCACCTGTTAGCATGACCCGACTTTGTAAAATGTTAACGAGTGCCCTTATTACTTTTGGTAAAAAAATAAAAAAAATAAAAAGAGAGAGAGAGAGAGAGAGAATAGGAGCACAATTTTAGCCACAACTTACTAGCGTGCCAAGTCATGAGTGGTGGAGTTGTGGACTCACTACTTTTACTCCACACTCACAACTTGTCACGTGAGCAAGTTGTAGCAAAAGTTGTAACAAAAGTTGTGATCGTAACATTTTTTGAATCTAGCAAAATTAATTATGGTGTTAGATGAGATTGAGTGTCATTTGCAACCTCTGTACAAATAAAAATTCAACGATTTACTGATAGGGCAAGACTTAGGTAAAATATTTAGGTGCTGTTTCTTAGGTTCCCTTCTTAAGATTTTGTCATGTGGATTTTTTTTCATGGGATGAAAGTGTATTTTTTTAAAAATAAATATCTATGTGGCAAAATCTAAAAAGAAAATTTCACATAAAATACTATACCTAAGTTTTATATTTATTAATAACCAGTCTAGAAAATCAAACATAAAAAAAAAATAATGGATGCATTTTTTTTTTTTTTGTGTGTGGGTGCACGCGTGCGTGTGTCAGAATAATCACGTTTATACAAGTTACGTGTAATAATGTCTCTCTAGATAGATGAGTTTATTCATTAAATTTTAATTTTTAGTATTAAGTATATAACTGTTGGGGCATGCATGAGGCTCGCATCATAGGAATCATTAAATAAATGCCCCAAGAACCATGCTAGCGTGACACATAAGGGACACCCTTGCTCTAGTTTTTGGATCCATCGGTTTTTGCACAAACAAGACTATTGGATTGTGATTCTCCAAAAAAAAAAAAAAAAAAGACTATTGGATTGTATTATATTAAGGATAGTGTTAACTGGTACAGTAAACTATCAGTTAAAAAATAATTTTATGTCAAATCATTTTATTTTATGTCAGTTTTTTTAATAAATTTCATAAAATGTAGACCCAGATCCCTATCATTAATTCAAATTAATCAAACCAACAACTAGAGTAAATTTTATTATTCCACAAAGTAAATTTTTTTATTGGTATGAATATAAACGAAACAGGATCCGTATTATTTATTCAGCTTAGTCAAACCACTTTAAACTGAATACTGCTGAAGCATGCTTAAAATGATTGAGTAATACTTTAGCTCAGCGAAGCCCCGTGTCAATCAACTAAAACATGAAATCAAATAATATACCACTAATTAAGAATCTCACCTACAATTATAATTGTTATCCAGCCCACAATTCTTATAACCGGAATCATGATATATCAATCAAGATAATAATCACCCACTAATTACCAGAGAATTATCAATTTTCTTTCCAAAAAAGAGAACAGGAGTTAATTTATGCATCTACGACTGGCACCACGTACACCTGTGTATTTTTTTTGTAGGTATCCACGCCTACTAGCTCATCATTAATTCTCTCTTTTCAAATATAAATTTGATAGGGATATTTTTGACCAAAAAATTGACTTATAGAAAGAAGACTAAGAGAGTTGACGACACCTACAGGGCCGTTGGCTTCACAGAAACTGGCAAAGGCTCCAGGACAACGACAATGGGGGTGACGCACCCTTAAGAACCGGCAGAGCTTTCAAAGGATGACTCCACCATAAAAACCGACGGACGTGCCTACCACACGAACCAACGGGAGATCCTCGAGCAACGGATGACCATGGGCCGACGGAGTGAAAAAGCCGACGGGTCCTATGTGGCCTTGCTTGGCCCTTATGAATACTTATATATGGAAACATCTTGCATATCATGCACAAAAACCCTACTACTCACCCATATCTCTCTCATATGGAAAGACATCCTAAAATCTTGGAAACCTTAATACCATATCTTCCTTACAAGAAAAAATCCCCGCTCTTAAGGGATCTTGGTTCCCTACTCACCACTATATAAGCCCTAGACCTCCTCTTTTCTAAGGTACACAGGAAATTCGTAACTCTCTCACTATAAAGTTCTTAGAGATTTCTTATTCACTAATTTAACATTCGGAGGGTTTTTAACCGATACCATACCAGTGCCTTCTATTTGGTCATTTTGTTCTTATTTCACAAGTACTCATTGGTGTGATTCGGAGCCTACAACTCACTAACGATTTCAGCACACATTAGTTGGCGTCGTTTGTGGGAAACGAGTGATAAGCTATATCGCCGTTTCAAAGACTAAGAGTTGTATGGTCCTAACACGATCGATGGCCACTACCAACCAAGAGATCGGGAACCTACCTAATGCATTGGAAAGGCAGGTGCAAACCCTCACCACGACAATTGAACGGCTCACTCCGCAGAATTAGGAGTTGGAACGACAATTGAAGTGGCAGAATGATCAAGAGCCAAACGATCAGATTAACGAACAAGACAAGGACGAACACAAAGACGATCGTCCCCCGACGAACGTTCACCAAGAAAGGGATGACCAAGAGGAAAGCAATGTTGTCAATAGACGGGACCAGCAGGATACCAGTCGTCCCTCCGAGCTAGAAGTCAGCGCATTGCACATGGTGCAAGAGATGCAGACGATGAAAGAGAAGATGGATATGATGATAAGTGCCCTGAAGGGTCGAGCGTCCACTAGCTCGGACGAACTAGTCCATCGTATTGATTCCACCTTTACTGCACCGGTCACGTCCTTCCCCCTTCTAGCCAAGTTGAGAATACCATAAATGGAAGCATACGACGGGTCAAAGGACCCCCATGACCACCTGGAGTCATTCAAAACTCTCATGCACCTACAAAGGGTTCCAAATGAAATTATGTGTAGGGCATTTCGCACTGCACTCAAAGGGCCAGTATAGTTCAGCAAGCTGACCCCCAACACGGTGTCCACCTTTAAGGAGTTAAGTGGGCACTTCATCACTCACTTTATTGGGGGGTAGAGGTACAAAAGATCCTCAGCAAGTCTACTGAATATTAAGCAGCAAAAAGATGAGAGCCTAAGGTCATACATAACCTGTTTTAACAAGGAGACCCTCTCAACTGACAAAGCTGACATGCTGTACAAGAACAACCTAAAGAAAATGGCTGACATGCTGTACAAGGCCACGAAATACATAAATGCCGAAGATGCAATGATCGCCTTAGGGGGCAGACCAAAGAAAAGGGAAAGGCAAGATGACCTTCACCTAGACAAAGGAAGAAAGTCGACTCGAACGAGTGACCGAAGGAACGACAGGAGATCAAGACCTCCGTTGGGGAGGACGATGAACTTCACTCCTTTGAATGCCCCATTGAATTAAGTCCTCATGTAGATAAGGGACGACGTGGCGTTGACTTGGCTGGATAAATTGAAGGGCAATCCAAACAAAAGGCCAAGGAACAAGTATTGCCGCTTCCACCGAGAACATAAGCAAGACACTTCACAGTGCGTTGACCTCAAACAGTAGATCGAAGCCTTCATCAAGCAGGGGAAGTTGTAGAGGTTCGTCAGGAGCAGAGAGAACTTGCCAAGTGACCCTAAACCCAATCAGCGAGCCGAGGAAAGACCCAAAACCCCGCTCAGAGAGATAAGGGTCATCGTAGGAGGAAACACGATGGCGAGATCCTCTAAAAAGGCAAGAAAGATGTACTTACAAATCGTACAAAATGTCCAAATTTTTGGACGATTGCCTAAAGTGACTAGGATTGACAGCCCAGCCATCAGCTTTATAGAAGAGGATGCTAGGCAATTACACCACCCTCATGATGATGCCCTGGTTATCAGCTTGTCAATTGCAAACTTCAATACTTGATGGGTACTAGTGGACAACAGGAGCTCAGCAGATATCCTCTAGAACCCTGCATTTTAACAGATAAGGGTTGACAAAGAGCATCTCCTACCTTCAGACACGCCATTAGTGGGATTTGGTGGCACCAAAGTCTTTCCTATGGCAACCATCACTTTGCTAGTAACCATCAGGACGTACCCTCAACAGCTCACTAAGGAAGTCAATTTCCTAGTCGTTGATTGCTCCTCTACTTACAACACTATCGTTGGTCGACCTATGCTTAATACATGGAGAGCAGCCACGTCCACATACCACTTATTGGTAAAGTTCCCGATGGAGTATAGGACAGAAAAAGCATGAAGGGACCAGATGGCTGCCTGCGAATGCCTGGAAGAGATCTCCAAGCATTATAGTAAAGAAGAAGGGTTAAAGTAGAGCCAATGGAAGACCTAAAAGAGATCTCCTTGGACGATAACGTCCCAAGCTAAATCACTCGTATCAGCACACAGGCTAACGCTTCGGTTCGTAAAGAGCTTGCCCTCTTCCTAAAGAACAATCAGGACGTCTTCGCTTGGAGCCACAAGGGCATGCTAGGGATCAATCCAAATACCATGGTTCACAAACTCAACGTATGCCCGTCCTTCCCTTCGGTCCGACAGAAGAAGATAATTTTCGCCCGAGAAAAAGACAAAGCCATAGCGGTACGTAAATTATTGGAGGCAGATTTCATTAGGGAAGTCTACTACCCTGAGTGGTTAACCAATGTAGTCATGGTAAAAAAAACAAATGGCAAGTGAAGAATGTGTATAGATTTCATCGACCTAAACAAGACATGCCCCAAGGACAACTACCCACTCCCGTGCATCAACTTCCTCGTAAACTCTACGACCGGCCACCAGCTGTTAAGTTTTATGGACGCCTTCTCCAGGTACAATCAGATTAGATTGGATAAAGTAGACCAAGAGAAGACCTCATTTGTCATGAGGACTCTTCTGTTACAAAGTCATGCCATTCGAACTAAAGAATACAGGGGCGACATACCAAAGGCTTGTGAACAAGATGTTCACCCCGCAGATTGGGTGGAACATCGAAGTGTACGTAGACGACATAATTGTAAACAGCGCAAGGGAAATTAGCCACCTGATCGACCTTCGGGAAACATTCGAAACCCTTCACCTTAGAAATGGGATGCTCCTAGAAGACCACAATGCTTCCCGTAGGTTGAAGGTACAGTTGTCATGTTTCATACTAATCGGAGATGTCCTTTACAAGAGGGGCTTCTCCCGTCCATATCTGACTTGCCTAGCCCCTATAAAGGCAAACTATGTCATGAGAGAAGTCCACAAATGAGTGTGTGGGAATCACTTGGGGGCACGCTTGTTGGTCCATAAGCTGATACGAGCAAGGTACTATTGATCTACTATACAGAAGGACACCCAGTCCTACGTGAAGATGTGTGACAAGCGCCAACGCTTTAGTAACATCATACGATAGCCATTGGAGGAACTTACACCAATGAGCGCCCCCTGGCCATTCGCCCAGTGGGGGTTAGACATAGTAGGTCCCTTCCTTATGGCAATATGGCAGCTCAAGTTCCTTGTCGTAGGAATCGACTACTTCACCAAATGGGTCAAGGCAGAACCATTGGCCACCATTACAAAGAAAAATGCTCGAAGTTTCGTTTGAAAAAGTATCGTTTGCCACTTCGAAATCCCTAGGGTCTTCATCTCTGACAATGAAAAGCAATTCGACAATGACACATTCATAGATTTCTACCAATAATTAGGGATCAAGAACCACTACTCTTTTCCCGCCCACCCTTAGGCCAACGGACAAGTTGAGGTTACAAACCGATCCTTGCTCAAGAAGATCTAGACTTAATTTGAGGGGGGCAAAGGGTATATGGCTGGATGAACTACCCGGTGTCTTGTGGGCATATTGGATGATGGCTCACTCACCTACAGGGGAGACACCTTTCCGCCTTACATTCGGAGGTGATGCCGTCATACCAACAGAAGTTGTACTGACTAGCTATTGGATATCCCACCATAATGAAGAAAGGAATGAAAAGGAGATGCACCTACACTTGGACCTTCTTGACGAAATCAGAGCAACGGCAGAATAGCGGATCGCTCGTTATCAGGACCTGATGGCAAAATACTACAACACCAAAGTCAAGCTTCGTCATTTTCAGGTCGGAGACTTGGTACTTACGAAAGTGACGATGGCCACCAGAGACCCGCATAGAGCAAGTTGGGCAACAACTGGGAAGAACCAAACAGGATCATCGACTACTATAGAAAATGGACCTACTACCTAGAAACCCTCGACGAACAAAGGTTCCATCACCCATAGAGCACCGAGCACTTGAGGAAATACTACCAATAGTAGACGAGTGTAGCCCATCTTATCGCTTTCTTTTATTATTTATGTCAAAGTTATATATTGAAAGATGTCGAACTTTTAAGGATGTTAAGCTTCTTCTTCTTCTTCTTCTTTTTTTTTTTTTTTTTTTTTTTAAGCTTTTCTATTATTAATAAAACTTGAATGAATTATCAGATACATTGTCCTACTATATACAATTCAGTGAATAGACCCAAAATTATACTAAGTCCTACCTACGGTGTGGACAGACAACCAAGGATATCGACAGATACCTGGTCACATAAATTCTACTAAGTCCTACCTACGGGATGGACGGAAGACTAAGAATACCGACGAGTACCTGGTCACAAAAATTATATTAAGTCCTACCTACGGGGTGGATGGACGACCAAGGATACCCACGGGTACTTGATCACGAAAATTATATTAAGTCCTACCTACGGGGTGGGCAAATGACCAAGGATACCAACGAGTACCTGGTCATGAAAATTATACCAAGTCCTACCTACAGGATGGATGGATGACCAATAATATGAACAGGGGCCAGGTCTCAAAAACTGTACAAAGTCCTACCTATGGGGTGGATGGACGATCAAGGATATTGACAGGTACCTAGTCTTAAAAACTTTGCTAAAATCCTATCTACGGGTTGGATGGAGGACTAAGGGTCCTGACAGGTACCTGGTCCCAAAAGAGCCACTAAGTAAAGCACGCAAATATTAATAACAGATGAAATAAAATATCAACAGTTAGCAAAGGCACAAACACAACGGGGGCATATTCATAATTGCAGTAAAAATAAAATGATAAGTATAAGTAAAGGATAAAGAATAGTAGATATAAACCCAACGGGGTAAATGTTTTTACATAAAGCCCAAAAGAAGGGGCATTTACCACTATCTTACAAATAAACTTACAAAAAAGAAGAATTAAATACAACTTGAAAAAAAGAAGGGTAAAAATCAGGACAGGGGAGCATTGGAGATGAGATCATCCGCAGTTGTTGGGCCATTTGCAGCAAACAGGACCACAGGAGCTGTCGGGCCTTCAGGAGCAGGTTGGACGACGACCTCAGCATCAGGGTCCTTCACTTCCTCCTTGACAGTGTGGACGGAGTCATCGGTCTCATCACTGATGTCGTCATTTCCCCCAAGAGTTGGTGGGATGGTGCCGTCTATGGCAATCTAAGACAAGTCCAGATTCGGGTAGATGGCTGCAACCTATTTCAAGCATTCGTCAAACCCTTCGCCAGAAAAGATGCCCCACTCGTCAAAGAAAGGCTGCAAGATCTGGAATGCCACCACAGCATCAGCTTTGGCCTTGTCCATTTGCTCGCAAATAGTGGCCAACTCTATCATCAAGTTGGTGTTCGTTTTCTCTACCTACTCACGACGACGAGTCTCCTCCTTAAGAAGGGCAAACTTAGCCATCAGCTCCATTTTTAGAGTATGGATTGCCTCCTTGTACTGATCCCTTTCCTTGTTCTCTATTTCTTGACCTTTATGGAACCGTCAGATCACCCCTCATTGGCTACACATTTGTCCTAAAGGGCCCTCATCTTTACCAACGCCTAAAAAAAATGACGGTTAGAATAAGTACACAAGAATTATGTACTAAAAGTGACGGGGTTCAAGTCCGTCTCCTTGATCAAATTGAACATCTCGATGGCGTATTCTTTATGGGTGACCAGCCTCTAGACGGGGTCAGGGACGACGGGGCCCTTCCCCATTATCAAGCCTTTTCCTGCCCCATGACGAGGGGGCGGAAGGGACTTCTGTTGCTAATCCCCAACGGATGGGTCTATCCCCTTCTTGGACAGACGGTCATCCTTGGCATTGTTCTTTCTCTTTGGGGCAACTTTGGGGGTCACCTAGGGGGTCGACGCTGACACCTCCCCCTACTGCTTGCATATAGAAGCAGACTTCCTCACCATCGCCCTCTACTTACCTACGTCCATCTCTGAAAAAAGGGTGACGGAGAGAGTTAGAAAGGTGATGGACAGATTAAAAGGTGGACGAGTATGAAAACTTACAATGACGTGAAAAGGCATGTAACCGTCGGGCTACAGGCGTCGGCTTTGAACCACCGTAGGATGCGTGGAAAGTGTCAAGGGTGACTAAGTCCTTCCACTTTCTCTGCTCGAAAGGGGATATCTAAAGAACATTTAATAAAGCCCTCATAGTCATTGTTAATTTTCGGACAGATCTGAGCTAGAAAAAAAAAAAAAAAAAAAAAAAAAGGTGTTATATGCATAACTAAAACTGACGAGGCGATGAAAAATAAAATATAGATGATACACCTGACTCCCTCACAATGCCCCAGGTATTGTTAAACCTGTCGGGCATACTATCCCACTCCTCAGGTCTACACACCCAATCTGTCCCTTAAGCAAAAAAGTATTTGTTCTTCCAGTTCCTATTAGAGTTAGGCATGTCTGACACCAGCCTAAGCAAAGTCTTCCTTGCTAGGAATTGGTAGATGCCCTTCGACGAGGAAATCTGCTAAGACTTGTAGCAGTAAAAAAAACTTGTTGAAGGTAAGATGACAATTACCACCACTTAGTTGACCCATATCACTTTGGCCCCAAGAAATATTCTTCATGCATTAGGGGTGATTTGGCTAATGGACAGACCTAGATAATTGGCAAGTTGATGATGCAACTTCGTCAGCAGCAATCTTAGCTTTGCAGCGAACATGACATCATACATATCGACGTCTGCTGTTTTTCCCAAGTAACACCTCTCAAACTTCCTTGGTAGACGAAGAGGAATGTTCTCAAGGATTTGGAAACGGTCGCGGAGTTTGTTAAAGACCTTCAGGGACATGATCGGGTAAAAATCATTCACCGTCCATATCAGAGGAAGGATGAAGGGCCAAGGGCCATTACCGTTTACTTGGCCTATTGCCTCGTCTAGGTCTTCCTTGTCACCTCCCTCGTCATCTTCCTCCTCTTCCCCTTCTCCTTCTGCCTCTTCTTCCTCCTCTTTTCTGCCCTCTTCCTCTTTTTCCTTATCCTCTTCATACTCTTCCTCTTCCTCCTCGGCAGCGGAGTGAGTAGATGGTTCCCTTTCTAGGGACCAGGTTACATCCTCCTTGGGCTAGCACCCTGATGGATAAACCTCGTCATTGCCGTACCCTTATAGATTGACAACAAATGTTCACTTGTCTTTTCTCTATCACATGACATCTATTCACCTACAAGTGACAGAAGTATTCTAAGAATCTATTCAACAGGTCTCTAAACAAATAATCACCAATTAGGAAAATAAATTAAAAAAAGACGAAGGAAATAAACTTACAAGAAAGGACGAAGGCTCGAAGCGATGGATTCCTCAAAGATGACAGAGTGACACAATGACGGATTGTTCATAAGCAACGGTGTGACACAAAAGCTCTGGTCTGGAAGCTCTCAAGAGATTAAAAAAAGAAGAAGCAAAGTAAAGAAAATAACTAGAGGAGGAGGAACTATTTATAGAGCGAAGGGGCGTGATATACAAAGCGAAGCTTCTGATTGGAAATGAGGCCAACCAACAAGTGCCACGTGTAACCTAGCATTTAAACCTAGGGCTGACTACGCCATTTAATGAGACTCTCTTCAATAAAACTCTAATTAAAGATCATAAATACCCTCATTACTCCGAGGATCGTCACCTACAGCCGATGGAACCACGGAGTAGGGGGCAACTGATAAAGGTATTTTTGACAAAGAAATTGACTTATAGACAGAAGACTAAGAGAGCTGACAACACCTACGAGGCCTTCGACTTCATAGAAACTAGCAAAGGCTCTAGGATGACGACAATGGGGGTGACGCACCCTTAAGAACCAACGAAGCTTTCAAAGGACAACTCTACCATAAAAACAAACAGATTCGTCTCCCACACAAGCTGACGGGAGATCCTCAAGCGACAAATGACCATAGGCCGACAGAGTGGAAAAGCCGACGGGTCCTACGTGGCCTTGCTTGGTCCTCACGAATACTTATATATGGAAACATCTTGAGTATCACGCACAAAAACCTACTCACCCATATCTCCCTCGTATAGAAAGACACCCTAAAATCTCGGAAACCCTAATACCAGATCTTCCTTACAAGGAAAAATTCCTGCTTTTAAGGGATTTTGGTTCGCTACTCACCACTATATAAGTCCCAGACCTCCTCTTTTCTCAAGTACACAGGAAATCCTTATCTCTCTCATTATAGAGTTCTTAGAGATTTCTCATTCACTAATTTGACCTTCGGAAGATTTTTGGCCGGTATCACACCGGTGCCTTCTGTTTGGTCCTTTTGTTCTTGTTTCGTAGGTACTTATTGGCGTGATTCGGAGCCTACAACTCACTAATGATTTCAACACAACATCAAAATTCAACCAATTTTCTCTTTTGTAGTAGAAAGTGACAAAATTTTGAAGTGAAAGAAGGCTAATTTTATCTTAAAATGTTGTGTCAAGCAAGCGGAACCATGATTTCAAAACCAAGAACAATATGGTAAAAAAGAAACAATTAAAGCACAAAATATTTTGACGCATATATATATATATATATATATATATATATATTACTTCAGGGAAAAAGAATAAATTAAGGATGAAGTAATAATATTTGATTTCTTGTTAGGATATTGAAAATACGTTGTTAGGATGCCAAAGTGGTTTCTATTTTTTCTTTTTTTCAAAAAAGAAAAAAAAAGAAAAAAAAAAGAAAAAGAAAAAAGAGAAACCACTTTGACTGAAACTAAATTGTTAGGATGTCATTAGTTTAAGTTGATAGAATCATGATTACATAATCAACTAATATTTCTTCAATTTGAAATCCAATAATATAAAAAGAGAGTTTTTCGTAACCAACAATTGATATAATATGTTTCTTTCTATACATGATTTTACTTTTTTGAGAATAGGACCGGTACTTCCACTAGGTTAATTAGACCATTGCCTATGGTCCCCAAGTAGAAGGGGGCTCCAAAATTTTGAAAAGAAGAGATAGTAGAAAACAAAAATTAGTTTTAGATGAAACTTCAAAAAATCTGATATATCCTTGTGATCAAAGAATAAAAAATCTTGAACATTCTTGTAAACATTGGTACTCATTCCTTTTCTCTCTCTCACTCTTGCTCTTCACCTCTTCTCTAACCCTTGCTCTCCGCCTCTCTCTCTTAGCTAGATGAGGATAGTTTGCAAAAATACTATCTTAAACTTGAATCTTTTCTTAAACATGATGTTTATTATGATATTGATGGTATAGATTTATTTTCAGAGTTAAAAGTTTTAAAAGAAATTTTACAAATAAAAGAATATACTCCAATTGACATACTAAATTCTATAAAAAGGTTAGATTCATTTCCAAATATATGCATTACTTATAGAATTTTACTAACAACACCTGTTACAATTGCTTCTGCAGAAAGAAGTTTTTCAAAATTAAAATAAATAAAATTATATCTAAGATCGACAATGTCTCAAGAAAGATTAAGTGGATTAGCTATACTATCGATAAAAAATGAGATGTTAGAAGAACTTAAATACAAAAATTTAATTAGTCAATTTGCATCTCAAAAGGCAAGAAAAATAGATTTTAAATTAAATATATTATAATATAAAAATATTAAATAAATATTAATTTAATTAATACATAAAATAAAAAATAAAAAAAAAGACCTCATTTTAGTTTTCACCTAAGGCCCCCAAATGTCTAGGGCCAGCCTTGTTGATAATGTAATATAATGCGTTAAATCATAGTACAACACTCAATTATTCCTTCCCTAATTAATTTTATTTCTTTGGTAATTTAACATAAATGTGCTACTGCTCCATACTACTCTGAAATTGTTAATTAAGGTTCTTCTTTTATTTTCTCAAAAAAAAAAAAAAGAAGTTCTTTTATTATTTTATAGCGGCAACAACCTTAAAAATACAATATTATTTTTTATAATACATTTAGGACTATTTAAAGAGTAAAAGAAGAATCAATTAAAAGAGCTGAGGGAGAATATTGATTAAATATAAGATTATAAGGAATAAAATTTTGAATTATTGTCGTGGTTCGACATATAAGAGAAACTAAACAATTTGAGAAAAGCCTGAGTATTGGTTAATGTTTCTATTTTCTTTAAATTAATCCATTATTTGGAGTGGGGGTATCTTAACTTAACAATTAACATAATGTAATCCCAAACCAATACGATGAAATAACATTAACCACTCTGGTGGTTGAATAAAAAATTTAGTGTTTAATTTCCGTCTATACCAAAAAACGATAGGTGTCTTGATCTGATGATAAAGAGTTATCATTAGAAGCAGGTGCTATAGGTTGAAACTCTCTACAAAAAATAGTTGACAAATCACAAATATTATAAAATCACTCTTTATAGTAGACAAATTACAATATTTTCACAACAAATTCTAAGCGACAAGTTGTTATTGGTGGACAAAAAAGTAATTTTAAGTTGTTGGTTCAAATTAGAACTAATAACAACTTAGTACTCATAATTTATTATAAAAGTTTTGTGAACAAATACTATTAACTACTCTTTATAGTAGACAAATTACAAATATTCGAAAATATTGTAGGCCAATGAAAATTTGAAATAAGTGGATTTTGCCTTTAAGGGTTCCTATAAGGGTTTTTATTTCGTGAATATAAATACTCTCTTTATGTAATTGTGAATGTGTTAGTTATTCATTATTTTATCTATATATAATTTAATTGTGTTTTGAGTAATGAAGTCAATACCATGCCATACCGGCTGGTAGGGTTGGAATTTATTGTACCAGAGCTCAAACCGGTATAGAAATATTGGTATTTTGTACCGGTTTATATACTGACCATACCAGAGCTGTATCAGCTGTATAAGAGCAAATACCAAATTTCGGTTGGTAAATGGATATCGAACCGATAAGAAGCTTACACATAGAAACACTTTTTTCTCTCTCCTCCTTACAATTTCTAACTGATGGTGAGCGGCAGCACCAATGATTCATTGAGGTTGCAAGTCATTGATGTTATAAATGGAGTTGAAACTAAGAGAGTGGGAGAGAGAGAGATGGGAACAAGGCTATAGTCGGAACAGAACAATAAAAGAGATAGAGAGAGCTCTATAATGGAGCGAAGAAGGTATTCGAAAAGACGTAAGAAATTTGAAAGTAGGAAATGAGTAAATAAAGTGTGAGAAAGAGATAAGACTGTACCAAAAACTGTGTGAATTCAGTGCCTCAGTGGATAATAAGAACATGGAAAATTAGAATTCAGTCTGTAACGTGTGGAGAATAACAAAGAAAAGAAAATTAAATTAAATTAAAAAAAAAAAGTGGGGAGAAAGAATCAGGAAGAGGGAAAAACATATTAATTATGTTGAGCTTGGGCTTTTTTTTTCAAGATGGCTTGGGCTAATATATTAGTAATTTAGTATGTATAGTATGTGGTATGCCTAGCAAAAAAAAAAAAAAATCGTATAGTATGGAATATAATAAAAACAAAATTATATTAACTAATTCAATAATTACTAAAATAATAGATTAGTTTTTAAATGATTATTTTCTATGGAAATATAGTATATAATTATATAATATTTAAATTATTTATTTCATATGTCAATAAAAAGACTATAATTAAATTAAATTATATATATATATATATATATTTAAAAATAGCGGTAATCCGAAACGGTATATCAGTATTAACCTGTACCGAAATATATCGTTTCCTTAATCAAACCAAAACGGCATTCGGTAAAAAATTGACTCTTAATCAAGATTATATAATCTTGATTAAAAATTGAATCAATTAATTGATAGTTCATGTTGATGGGTTCTAAATCAGTATATAATCTTGATTAAGAATTGAATCAATTAATTGATAGTTCATGTCGATGGGTTCTAAATCAGTATTTTTCATTCTCCTTTTGGATAGAAGAAGTTGCCCCAAGATATTCACTTTAATTGTTTTAACAAAACTACTTTCTAAGAACAAGAAATAATGGACCCATTTAAAGAAAATAGAATCATAAATCAATATTCAAACCTTTAGCATTTGTTTTCCTTTAGTCACCTCACAACACTACGTGTCAAAGTTAAACTTTTTTAATGGAATGGAAGATCCTATTTGTTAACATGTCGCGCGCATGCGAATATATATAATCTAGACCTTCAAACGCGGGGATAGCTCATGGAGCATGTGGGGTGATTTAGAATATAATTAATTTTTTGTCTTGTTTTTGGTTTCCTGGCCTAATTAGTCTTTGTAACCTTCCTCACTAGGCATCCAATAATATTTTTATTAAAAAAAAAAAAAAGCTTTTTCCACTTCAAGAGTTATGGTAATGATAATTGTGGAAAATTATTAAGTACTTCCGAAGTACCATAAATGCATACTCTCTCATCTCACATGAATGGTGGGTCCCACCATGAATTTAATTAGTGAGACCCACTATCCATGTGAAAGGAGTGAGTATGCATTTATGGTATTCCGGGAGTACATAATAATTTTCTGTTGTCCCACCCTCCATCAACCTCGACAACTTATCCAAAAATTTAAGTAACGAATAGTACCTCAATACACTTATTAAGGTAATGATCATTAACATATCGAATAATTATTATTTTTTATTCATTGCTTTCTTCTTCTTCTTCTTCTTTTCTCTCTCGTTGAGTTCCCAAACAGCCCTTTGCAAGGGTTCGTCACGGGAAGATCTGAGCACGTGTTGTAAGTGGTTGATGCCTCGATACCCAAGTTTGCACCATCCCGCAATGGCATATTCCTAGCATTTAACTTGAATCTCCCACATGGTGGTGGAGCCAAAAAGTATTTTCAAAGGAAGCCAAGTTATATATATATATATATATATATATATATATATATATATATATATATTACAAAATTGAAATTCAAAGAATACTCTCTCTCTATAAATATATAGAGAGAGACACACACATAAAATATGTTTGTATTAATACATATAGCAAGTCTTTACATGTCTAAAAATATACAAGCCAATTTAATGAAAAGGTAGCTTCAATAAAAACTAAAGGATTTTTTATTCATAACCATGAAATCCACATTTATCGTTTCATCTAAAAGAAAATAAAAATGTTCATATCTCTAATTTTTGGAATGATAATAATAATAATAATAATAATAATAATAATAATAATAATAGTAGTAGTATAAAATATTTTTATTAAAAATATTTACTTATATATTTCGAGGATATTTCTGAAATATTGTTTGGTTCAATGGGCTATTATGGTACAAGAGTAATTAGAATAAAAAAGAGTGCATTAGTGATTTATAAACTTATCTATTTTTATGAAATACATTGAATAAACCTTGATTTAATGAGTTACGTATGGTACAAAAGTAATTAAAGGGAACAAAAATGATGTATTAGTCATTTATATAAATGCATTACATGTGTAAAAATTATGAGTATTATTTAAATGAGTCATCGAACCACACAATGGATGGGAACCACGCAAATCAATGTTAAAAGAGAGATAGAAATGACTTGTGATGAGGAACTCAAAAAACACAACACCAAACATGTCAACCCAAGTTAGAGATATTAAAAAATATAAAAATTCATCAACCTAAAATAGAGCTACAAGAAAGAACTAGAAATCAGAGAGAGAAATAGCATAATTGAAGTACATAAAATTTATACAATAAATTACTCTTATATTTTGCATATCTAACCTTATTTTTATGTTATTTCATAACTAATTATACATTATTTTTGTTTATAGGTAATAAAAGCTTTATATGCAAAGTGAGGCTAGTCCAATTGCCAAGCCAATGAAAGACCTGGAAGGCATGAAGTAAAGAAAAGAAAAACAAAGCAAAGAAAAGGAAGTGAAAAATAAAAGAAACAGGAAGGAACCTGGGAGGCATGGGAGAGCGAATGAAAAGTAAAGAGAGAAAAATTTAAAAGTTTGCTTTCGTAAGAGATCTGCAGATGGGCTTGATTGCATGTTTGATGTGGGCCTCCTAATATCTTCACCAGATCATGTACCTAGAGTTCTTACTTTAGGGCCACGTTGGGCTTTTAATAATAAGGCTTTAAGTTAGCCGCATATGTAGATGTGAGAATATAAATATGAGCAAACACAAAGGTAGAACTGGTAACGTGGGGGCTGAACACATATCTGTTGCCTAGCGGCGGCCTCTGTGGCGTTCTTCAAAGAAAGTTATTTTTATTTATCTTAATTGATTGAATTCTTGGTTTAAAGTTGTTAGATTTTGAAGTTGTTAGATTTTAAAAGTGGATATCTTTTGTGATTTGTTTGCCAACTGATGCAATTGTTCATTTGATTTTATACTTAAAAAACGAAAAAGAGCATGCTTCAGATTTTTAAAATAGAGTTTTTTCTATGGACGTAAGCCGTCAGACTGAATCATATGACTCCCTTAAATCCAATGTTTAGCTCTAATAGATAGTATTTTTTTTAGAGCGATTTTTAACCTATAGTGTTCATTCCTGATAATAGCTCTTTATCATCAGACCAAGACACCAATGAGTTTTTAGTGTAGGCGGAGATTGAACCCCAGATCGGTGTAGGCGGGAATTGAATCTCAGATCTTTTATTCAACCATCAAAAACTTTATCGGTTGAGCTAATTAGAACCCACAATAGATAGTTATTCAAATTACTAAGTTTGGGATTTAAAGACATACACTTTTATAGCCTCTAAAAATCTAACTTGCTCTTACATATACAAGTAAGCAAACTGGAGACTGACAAAATAGGCAGATTTGCACATACGAGAAGTACCTCCAATGAACTCCATAACGCACATGAATTTGGAAAATTGCAGGGATTAAGATATTTGGGGATTATGAAAGCTATATGAACACTCTTCCTGCACCAGGTATGAGTGAGCATCCACTTTAACTCCAATGCACACCAAAACACAGAAATTACAACTTAAGTATCAGATAAATTTAGACTAACATTGCAGGTATCACGTAAGTCATTTAATCCATTTCAAGTGTGCAGGTAGATAGCCAGTTCATCCAAAACTTAGATCAATCTTGTAATCACTGATACTCCATGAATATCTAAGCTAGAGATGAAAATATTTTTAAGTACGAGTGGGGACATTGATCAACAAAAGGTATAAGAAAAGGGCTCATTGATTTATAATGTTATAGTTCTAAACATCTTTGCTTCCATGTTATAAGTTGAAGAAAGATATAGGGAGCTTTAATTTGGACAAAGATCCCAGTCGAATATCAACACGGTTAGTGACTTCTATGCCTTCAGTGACTAAGGGGCTGTTTGGCTCACCATTTTTCGTCACTCAATTTCCATCACTCAATTTCTTTCACTCATCATTCATCACTCATCACTCATCACTCATCACTTAATTTTTCACACCTGTTTGACACCATTACTCACTTCTTATCACTCAATATTTTTCACACTATTTATGAGCCCCATTTCTGTCATTTGGTCAGTTTTTTTTTTCTCCATTTTTCTTTCTTCTTTCTCTGTTCTTTAGTTCGTTCTTTTTTCATTTTTCATTTTTCATTTTTCTCCCTTTTCACCTTTCTCATCTCAGATTTCTCATCCAAAACAAAATTAAACATGCATAAATATATTCCAGAACAAACCCAGATTTCTTAATCATGAAAAAGAAAAAAAAAAAGAAAAAAAAGAAAAAAAGCAAACTCAAATCTGCCCAGGCCATTGATGTTGATGTTGTTGTTGCTGCTGTTGTGGCTGTGGTGGGTTTCAGAGTTTTTAAGGAGCGAAACGTCGGAAACAATCAGTTGCTGCTGTAAAAAATTGGGCACCTCGGAAACGGGCCAGCCATGGCCGCCGCTGAGTCAAAACAATCGAACCCATAGCCGCCACTGCTGCTTCACGATTTCACAAACCCAGATCACCGAACCAATGAAAAAAAAAAAAAAAAAAAAAAAAAAAGAAGAAGAAGAAGTTCAGCTCACCCGAACCCAGTGAAAGAAGAAAGGAGAGAAAAAAAAAAATAAAAAACCCCAAATCACCGAACCTAGTGAAAGAAGAAGAAGAAAAAAAAAAGGGGAAGAACACCAGGGAGACCGAACCCAGGAGAAGGAAAAAAAAAAAAAAAAGAGGAAGAACAAGGGAGACTGAAGCCAGGAGAAGAAAGGAAAAAAAAAAAGAAAAAAAAAGGGAAGAACACTGGGGAGATTGAACCCAAGAAAAGAAAGGGAAGAAAAAAAAAAGAAAAAAAAAAAGGAAAAGGTGCGGCTGGTACTGTTTGTGGGTTCCTCATGTGTGTTTAATTACAAAAATGCCATTGAAAACAGAGAATTGAAAACTGAAAACAGCCAAAAGTTGTTTTCAGTTTTCACAACTCATAACTCAAAAGTAGAGAATTGAGTGATGGAAACAGAGTTATCGTTTGCCAAACAACCTTTTTGCTATAGGTCTCACCAGTTTTGAGAATTGAGTTATGGAAACAGAGAATTAAGTTACGGAACAGGCCAACCAAACAGCCTCTAAACCTTCCTCAACATTGGCCCATAGGCTAATAATTTCCACATTGGATGAAGTTTAGCTACAAAATCGACTGTAACTTTAGACTACAAACTCACTCAATATCTTTTTATTGGAGGTGAATTTTGACAAATCCACCATTGGATTGCATCTTCTTCTTATATCTTCTATGTTTGCAAAATTTCAAGAAAATTAAAGATCAATAGCTATGTCATCAAAAAAATTTTAAATTGCAAGTTTTTGTAATTTAAAATTATGCATAAAATATAAGATTATAGATTATATAGTAAATAATATCCGATTGACACAAAAATTGACATGTGCATTAAGAGCGTAAAGAACATGTAATTCAAAGGTTAGATTTTCAAAATATGCAGTAATATTTATTTTATCGAGTGAGTTTGTAGCCTAAGACTACAACCAATCTTGTAACTAAACTTTGTCCTTTGAAAAAAGACCACAGACTTTTCCTGAACCAGTCCAAACGGCAAAAATGTTCCTGTGTGTTTCCTACTTATATAAGCTAAAAATTGGGACCGTTTCCAATTTCATGGACTAACTTCTTTACCAACATTTGTCGATCAAATTAGAGGAAAGTATCGCCCATTTTTCACCTCAAGTCACAGCAGGGAATGCCCTGGCTAAATATTCCCACTTTTCAGTAAATTCAAGGTTTGAAGCAGCATGTCATTAGTAAGGGACATCCCAATATTTATATATAACCGATGCATTCATGCATTCATAATAATATAACTAAATTTTACATTAAAAATCAACCTATGGCTATGGAACCCTCCTCCCTTTTTGGTCTTGGGATTGACTGTGAATAAATTTTTTTGCTACTAAGTACAAACATAGGACATTCTCAAAAAAAAAAAAAAAAAAAAAAAAGGTACAAACACAGGTCGAGTTGAAGTGCTCCAGATATTGTATTATCAAATGGGAATACATTTACTGATTTTATTCTACTTATTGACAAAGAGATTTTGTTTAAAAACAAAAGGCCTTGCAAAATGGGTAAAGTTGATCAGGTTTGGGTTTGAGTCGTTTGACCCAACTAAATTCATATGGATTGGGTTTGTGTAAGAAACATAATGTCCTAAATGGGTTGCAAACTCAATGATTCTCACCTAGTCTTTTGAGGGTTTAGTCAACTCAATAAGACCCATATTTTTTTCGCCAAAAAAAAGAAAAAAGAAAAAAGAAGCTAGATGGCATTGACCAAATTTAAATTACATTCTTTTTTTTTTTTTTTTTTGAGAAGGAAAGTAAACAGACAACACACACATAGAGAATGAGGACAAAGGCATAATATCATACAACTTACCTCTTACAAAAGTCGGTAACTCTTGTAAGGTGTAAGAAGACCAAATTTAAATTACATACATGTTAGGTAAAGAAAATTATGCAAATAATTAATATGAATTGTACCTAAATCTATTCAATGTTAGTAATAGATCCAACAGTGGAAGTATTATTCATACTTGAGAATTGCACCTCAGGTTGGGAAGTAATATCTTCAGTAATTTCATTTACAATACCGAATTTTAATATAATTTTAGTATACAAGAAAAACGGGTGAATTTATAACTTGACTATTTTATAAGGATTAAATACTACCTCCAAATCTATCGAAACATCTTCGCATACGAATCAAAACTCTCATTTTATCTAGCAAAATAGAAGATCGATACAAAGTAAGAATTTTAGCTTCAATACCAAAAAATGATTCATATGCAACCACATTAAAGAGAACTCAAAAAGCTGGTTACATCCACTAGTAGACTCGTATTTCAACAAATTGGGTATAGGTTGACCTATATTTTTTCACTGGTACAAAATCCTTGTCCATACCTATATTTTTTTCCTTAGGATTTGAGCGAGTTTACCATTCTATTGAGTCATGGTCAGTTGTTTTTTAGGTTGTGTAAAATTGTGTAAAATAGTTTGTGCACATCAAGTATTATCGTTTTACTAAATCTAAATGTAAACATATGTTTGCAAACGGTTGTCACTTGCCAAAGTACCTATTATGTTTGTTTTGCTTCTGCAAATGTATAGGACAACTCCGACCATTGCAGCAACTCCAGCAGCGGTACCAACACTTAGCCATACTCTGTTCATCCAACGGTCATGTTCTCTTGTCGCTTCATTTTTGAATTTGACACAACAAAGGAAATTATAGTTTAACTACAGTTAAATAAGAGTGTGCAGCCAACCTACTAAAATTGAGCCGATTCTACCCAATCCGTTAGGTTATTGGGTCAGTTTTTAGGAGTTAGTGGGTTGGGTTGGGTTGTGAAATTTTCTTTTACAATGGGTTAGGTTGTGTTCGGGTCATGAGATTCACAAATTCCCCTAACCCGACCGGACCTATGTACCTATATTTAATAATATGTTATACAATTTTGTTATATACTCTTTTGCCCCTCTTCCTAAATAAAACTCAAACCTTAAGTTCTCCTCATTTTAATCTCCTTCTTATCACGTGTTACTCTTTCTCTCTATCGCCACTCTCACTCCTATTTTGGGTTCTATATAAAATCCAAACCCTAAGTTCTCCTCATATAATTTGTGTTGGTTTGGTGTTATGCTCAATATTATTTGATTATAAATTTTCTTTTATTTGTGGTGGTGTTATTCTAATGCACAATTTAATAATAATAATAATAATAATAATAATATATAAAAAAATTGTCCAACCCATGAGTTCAACTTGATCCACTTGTGTTGGGTTGGATTGGGTTGAATTCTTGTGATAAATTGGATTGGATTGAATTCCATAATGAGTTGGGTTGAAAAAACCTCTCAACCGGACCCATGCACATCAGTATAGCTAAAGGATATGAAACAACGTTAGAAGCATGACAGTTTCTAAAGATTCAAAATCAATTCAGAATGCGAAGTATATTGGAAAAATAATTAACTTCAATAAGGAGTTCCCATTACAAATTTAATGGCATACCTATTTCTGAAGCCGATATTCTGACATGTAGATTTTGCCTACCAACTGCAGACTGTCTAATATCCATTAGATCACCAAACCACATGACACAGCCACTGCCATTGATATCTAAGTTTGTATAAGCCATGCAGGAATAGTTGTTCAAGCATTTGGCCCAGCATTCGTTGAGGCTCATACTTCCGTTTACCCAAGAATATGTAGTATCTGGCAATTTCAAGTACGAATATGTATCACCCATCTTTTTGGCAGCTCAATGGTTTATTGAGTACACAACCTTGGGACCTCTATGTTTAGCTCCGTCTTTCTGGTGATTTGGGCTTGAATCCTTGTAAACATTGGCAGATCGGCGCACTATAACTAATGACACAATTTGCTTTGGGTCCACAAAGGCCGTAATTGTCACAGTTGTCTTAAGTAGTAATGGATACCAAAACTGAGCACCTTCCATCCATATGTAGCTCTCAACTTATAGGTAACTTGGTTCAAAAAAATTCTTGAGATTTCATATGTATTTTTGAGGGTGTAGTTGTAGTACACTTCATATTAGTACTCATTAGAAACAAAGCAGTAATTATAAACTGGATTTAAACCCGGTAAACCACTGAACCAAAAGTCGTTCCATGGGCCTGCACGGTAAAACTTTTGGTTCCATGCCAAATAACAGGCTCAGGGTATAAACTCCTTTCATCCTTTCAATCCCATAAGTGAATTCTCCAAGAGATGGATCTTCTGGACTTCTCCATTCTGTAAGATTCCAGTTACCTTTCCTTAAGGGCCCGTTTGGGAGTTTATAAGGGAATGAAATAGAATGAAATAAAATGATTATTAAAGTAATGGAATGGAGTGAAATGGATTTAGTAGGGAAAGGAATGGAATAGAATGAAATTTAAAAATCTTGTTTGGATGTTATAAAATAAAGAAATGGAAATGAATTGTAAGTAACATTGGAAGGAATAGAATGAAATTATTTTATAATAACATTTCTATTATACCTCTCATTTTAAAGAACATAAAAAATGATTCTAGTTCATGGAAAAAGAAAATTTTATTGTAGCTAAAAATCAAGTTATGTATATTTCTATGTTGTAAAGCAATTCATGCATCACATATTTATTTTCAACAAAATAAATATTGTCTAAAAATGCAAACAAATATCTTTTAAAAAAAGTCCTGTAATAAGTCTTGCCAAAACAAACAAAATAACATAATCCATTCCAAAACTAAAGTTGGCCAAGAAATTCCACACTTTTTAATATTTAGGCCTGGACATTAGTGTTAATAGGACACATTTGCGCTCATGACCTGGGCAACCAAAGAACATCTCCTTATATGTTGGATTTTCCATCAAAAATATATAAGCTTCAGTCTTCGATATTAGATCCAAGTCCAATACGCCCAAAGCTGCGTGAACTTCTACTCCATATGACTTTGAAAAGTATTTTGTCATAACCTCAGTCGCCCTATCATTTGCCATTAATACATTATCAAATGACTGGGAAATTACATTCCCAAGCTCATCATCTTCTACTAGTCGTCTTTTTTTGCTTTTAGAAGACATTGCATCTTGTGATGACACTAAGAATGTACAACATTAATTTCTGGTGACCTCTAATCATCTTCCACTTCAAAGTTCTCCAAAGAAACTTCATTTTGAGATACCAAATTATCAATCTCATCAATAGTGGTCGCTGCAGCATACCTTGCACGTTTCTCCTTTTACAATTTCAACATGATCACCTTTTGCTCTATCTTTAGCCCAAAGTTGTGCCATCTTAGAGTAGTTGGGCATAGGTGTTGTCATCCACTTCTTGGCCGCAATTTTAGACTATTACAAACCAAGAAAAGTGGTTATACAACAAATATAATTATGTAATACAAAATTAAACTCACAAAAAATGGTAATTTACCTCTATGAATGGCTCCCAAACTTTTGGTTCAACTGTCCATATATTTAATGAATCATTCCATCCAAAACCACTCAACCCATCTTTAAATATGTCATAGCATTCATGAAAATTCTTTTTTAGTGTCTTTTGTCGATTTTTCACCTTATCCTTGTTAATCACCATGTGAAATTTTTCAACCAACTCTTTCACTATGCCATCATATGCCTTAAAGGTAAAAGGTCCATTAACTCTACCACTTATGATCACCTGATGTAAAAAAACATCCACTAAAGCATCATCCATAAGACTACTCCATTGTACTTCTTTGCTTGGATCTCCAGCATTCTTCTTTGATAATAATATTAATAGGACAAAAAACACATATAAAAGATTGTGTAAATATTAATATTAATTATCAAAAGATAGAGAGCAATATCAAAATGAAAAGAGAAATTAAGATAACAATTAGGTCTAAGTAATTGAAACATAACATAGTCTTAAACAACATGACAACAATAAACCCAAAAGCTATCACATTTGGACATAGTTTTGCCACGTAGCTAATGCTATAGAATCTCTTATAATATCTCCTTGCCTAGCATCCTCATCATTTTATCTTGAAGTAGGGGCCACACGTTCATGATGAGAATGTAAAACCTCTTCATCAACTTCAGCAATAATACTTTCATCAGAATCGACACCGATTAAATAATTATGAAGTATGCAATGTGATAAAATGATTTCATTTTGTGTGTCAACGCAATAACTAGGCTCTGTAGTACCTGCTATGATAGGAAATCTCTTTTTAAGTACACTAAATGCTCTTTCAATAGCATTGCGCAATGACGCATGTTGCAAATTAAACAATTCTTTAGCATTTCTAGGGGGGACGAACAGAGTACTCTTTTAAATGATAATGCACTCCCCAATAAGGTGCAATTAGACAACTTCTATTCATATATCCAGCATCAACAAGATAATATTTACCTAATAAACAATAACAATTGTTAATTATGTACTATAAATGTTTTTAATTATAAAGAATACATCCTAATACGTATTTGAATTCAATTTGCCTTGTGGGATTTCCAAATTATCATTTGCAGTTAAAGCACTCTTTATTATTCTCGAATCTGAAGCAGTTCCTTCCCAACCCGTAATACGAATGTGAATTTCAAATCAAATGAGCATGCCGCCAACACATTTTGTGTTGGGTAACCCTTCCTACCCTGATATCTTAGTGCATCCTCATTAGACACTTTGACACGAATATGTGTTCCATTAAGTGCCCCAATACAATCCTGAAATTAACAATATCTCTCAAAGACATTTACCTTAAAATATACTTCTACTAACTACTATCAAATATATAATATATACATGATATATTTACCTTAAAACATGGATTGAACCTACTACTCTGCAGTATTTCAACTGGCACTTAGGTTCCATCAAGTTGTTGAAGGAACTGATCCTCTAACATAATTATTGATCTTAACACATCATGAAAATGGCAACTAATGGTCTCACCGGAACGACAAAAAAAGAAGGAAATTGTACGGGTCTTCACATAATGTGATAGAGTGTGAAGAAACTTGGCAACTTGTTCTTCAACTATGGCACGTTGTGTGTCTTGAAGATCACCGTCTCTTCGCAAAATGTCACACAAAACTTTAAAAGCTTGCGGACCCATGCGTATAACATCATAGCATTTTTCACTAGATCTAAGTTGATGCATTATTTCATCACGAACTAATTGTCTTTCTACGGTTGATTGTGTAGGAATGTGGGGAACACATTTTTTCAATCGTTGACTTCAATGAATAATGTAGCACAAATAACGGCATGAAGCATGAACCAAGGCTAGTATTCACATATATTCCAAAAAAATTATGGTCTTAAGTACCTCATCATTCAAATCCATCTAAGTAAAAAAAATAGTTATGTTATTAGTCAGAGTCCTAGTAAAGAAATTATAGGCACATGTTCTATTCATCATAAAAGTTGGACACTTCACAATATGCTTTTGCATTCTTTTAAACTATAAATTAAATTTTTTTTTATATTTTACCATATAATTAAATATATGAACAAGAAACTTTCACAAAAGAAATAAAATGTCAAATAATTTAATGGTAGCAGACAAAGTGGCATAAAGTGTATATCAAATAATGTGTATAACACACAGTCTTATGAATATCAAAGTAGTAGATAAAGCAAGAAAGAAAATACTACACACAAAGAAAGAAAAAACAAACAAAGCTCATGGCAAAATAACCACTCTGCCAATATAAAAGACTACACACAAAACATTATAAAAAAAATAATAATAATAAAAAAACACTATATATCACTCTCATGAATGACTATCAAACAATTCATCAAAAAAAAAAAAAAGAATGACTAGCAAACAATTTTCGTAAGACTTGAAAGGCATGAATGACTAGAAAACAGTTGATTTTTATGAAATTGTTTCATCCGTGGACCCCATAGCTATCATTTATTAGACTTGAAAGACACCTAAAGACTTGAAAGACTTAAAAGAGACTTAAACGACTTGAAAGACCCATAGCTATCACTCTTTGGAGACTATAAATGACTGGCAGACAAAGAAAAAGAAAAAGAAAGACGTACTTGTTGTGAGCAGTAACCAAAAATTGCAGCAGACAAAGAAAAAGAAAGATCAACAACAGTAGCTTCACTTTGCAAAGAACAGCAATAACATGCAAGAATGATTGCTATATTTTTTACGGCTAAATGAGAAAAAAAGGGCTAATATTAAAGGGGTATTTTAGGGGGTTTAACAAAAATTTCATTAAAGCTAAATTCATTCCCTCCCATTCCTCCCAATTTTAGGGGGAACAAAAATTTGAGGTTTTGAGGGAAAAGGGAGGAATGAGTGTTTCCTTCTAACCATTCCATTCTCTCCCACTTAAAAACTCCAAAACAAGGGAATGGAACTTCCATTCCCTCTGCTAAAACTCCCAAACAAGGGGAGCGAAGAATATTCTAAAAATATTCCTTTCATTCCATTCCCTCCTCCCAAACCAAGCCTAAGTCCCAACCCAACTTCATTCTTGGTAAAAATGTATCAAACGGATATTCGAAGCTTTCTCACAAAGAGATTCCTGAATTTTCGTCACTTAGATGTAACACAAGATTCTTTTCTTGTTTTTGTGCTCCCAATCCTATGGACCAAATAGCACTCTTGTTAAGCGCAAGACTTCCTGTCAGCCTGTGCTGTTTATCATCAATGACCCTGACATGTCATTGATTGGGTTAAGTCGGTTTGCAACCCAAACAACAGTTTTATCTGGGATATTCTTGTACCATATTCCCGAGTAGCAATTTTTGGAATTACCAAGAGTAAAGAAACCTAGTTCGAAGCTTCCACCATTGCTAACTAAGGTAGCTTGTGTTATCAGCATCGCTAATATATTGCAATGGAGTAATGGAATTTGCTGCAAACAATGGCGAAGTTAGGATTTTAGTTTAAGGGGGGCAAAATCAAAAGACAATAATAAAAAAAATAGCCTAAAATTATTAAATGATATTAACAATAAAATTATAAACAAACAATAATCGTCATACAAAGCCTAATAAAATTAAACAATTGTGAAATAAATAAACAATTGTAAAACATCTAATTCATAGTTCCTAATGATCAATCATCAAAGTAGGAGAATAATCTATATACATAAAGTTTAGAGATCTAATTATTCCTCAAAATAAATTGAGAAAATAAATTTCAACTTTTCTCGATTCTTCTAGTTATTCAAAATTTTGGATTTATGGTAGAAACTCAAATTTTGAAACTATGAAAATGCAAGAGATGAAGGAGAAAAAAGTAATGAACATTATTATTATTATTATAATCCTTTTCCCAGTATCCTTTTCCCATGCTCACCAGAAAGTTTAAATTAAAATGGTGGAATAAGTTTAATTTTGATCATATTTGCCAAGAATTACAGAAAAAGACCTCTTCCTCCTAGACAAAAAGTTCTAATTTCCTTCTAAAAAAAAGTCAAGTTCAATGTCAGCTTGCCTCCGTCTCAAACAGAAAACAACTTAAGAAACAGCTCCTTGAAGCTGCATAACAAATTTCAGATGATGAAGATGACACAATAATGGAATCCTCCTCTCCAAATTATAGGACCTCTTTCTTTGGTATCATTTTTTGCTACCTGTTTTAGAATTCCACCATAAACTATGTCAAAAGCATCTGTCTTAACAATTTTAAAAGTATTAGGGGGAAGGAAAAACAATACAAGGAAGTTGCTTAACATATTTTTTTTATCTGTCTGATTATCATAGTATGTTTTTCTGTCCATGGGGAAGGATTCTTCTCTAGCGTTTTATACAAGGGTCAGCATATCTTTCTTAATCCTTGAAAGTAATCTGAAACATAATTTAGGCTGCCAAGAAATCTTTGTAACTAGGTTTTATCTTTTATTTCATCCGAGAATTTATCTGCAAATTGAATAGCTCTGCCCTGATTAAACCTTTATTTAAAAGATCTTCAATTTCTTTTTTACAGTGTTCTAATAATTCATTATTCATTTGTATTGGTCTAGCCTTAGTAGGTATCTCTCTTTCATTGAAGTCTTTTTTATAAGGTAATTGTACTATATGTCTGTGCCTATGCCAAAAAGTAGAAGGGAGATTAGAACAAATTTCTGTCTCAATCTGTTGTCTGAATACTTTTATTTTATGATTTAATGTGGGATTTGTCAATTGAACAGAATTCTTTCATATATTATTTTTGACTTTAAAGATAACAAATGTCTGTTCTTCCTGTAAATACTTTCTTTATCAATTTCTTTTATTATGGAAATATTATCTAGTGAATAGATTTCTTTTGGGATAGGTGGTAAAATGAATTTAAAAAATATATCTTTTCCTAACACATTAGTTTGAATTCCTTCTGTTGTTACGAAAGGATAAAGTAAGGCCATAAGGGGATTTCCTAAAATAATTTTAGAAGAAAGGTCTTTAATCAAAACAAAAACAGTTTCAAAACATACTTCATCGTTACATAGATGAACATTAGGTATTTTGTAATTAATTATGAGCTTTTCTCCATTAGCCTGAGTTAATCTTTCAGATGATTTTTCATAATACTTTAAAGGTATTAATCCTTATTGTATACAATTCATGTCAGCACCTGAGTCTATTAAAGCAGTTTTTGTCAAAGAAAACTCTTTATTAATTACTAGAGTGATTTCTGTATGCCATTTTTGAAAAATTACTCTGTCAATTAAGCTCAAAAAATTCTGTTTGTTGTGAGCATCTTTTTCTATTGAATAGGGGTCTATCATAGGATTAGAAAATTCTTTTAAATTTATTATTTCTGCAATATTTTGTTCATCTATGTCTGTGGAATTATCTTCTTTAATTTCTTTAATTTCTTGTTTTACCATTTTTGCTTCCATAACATACCCAAGAGAGAGCATAGCAGTAATATGGAAGCATAAACAATGATAAAATAGATGATAAAGAAGAAAATAGCAAAATAGATATATTCAAAATAAGTTAAAACGGAGTATGGAATATGAAAACAGAAACTAGTAAAACCTTACTTGAATAAAAACTTCCGTCTTTGATAAAACTTGAAAACAAACTTCTGTCTTTGATACAAGCTTTGAAAATAAAACTGTTTGAAGAGTTACAAGATTACAAAGTAAAAAACTGTCTTTGAAACTGAAATGTTACAAAATTATATCTGTTTGAAGGGAAGGGTTATAGGATTACAAGAGAAGAAGGATTACAAAAGTCTTTCTAAGGGAGCGGGAGAAAGCTGTCTTCTTTCTGAGGTTTGGACCTTAATTTTGAACCTAAAACTGGACCTTAAACTTGAGAATTGGAACCTGTCTTCTGACTTCAGAGTCTGTCTATTTATAGATGAAGTAAACCATAGTAGTCTTTTTAAGTTAGCTAAATCAAGTTAATCTGTCAATGGAGACTTAAAACTTGTAGAATATTATAAAGTAGCTTCTGATGAATCTGTCTAGAAATCTATCAGAAGCATTTGGGTGAATAGTATTCTGTTAGGAATATCTATCTGATTTTTCTAGATCTGTCTAGATAGTCTGTCTGAAGCGTGCGAGTGAATAGTGTTCTATTAGGAATGTCTGTCTGATTTTTCTAGATCTGTCTGGATAGTCTGTCACTTCTTTTGGGGCTTGGGCTTCTTGAGAGGTAGAGGGTCTGTACTTTGATTGGTTAGAAAGAGAGGCTAAAGGGGGAAAAGAGGATGCAACTATGTTAAATGGTGTTTTTGAGGGAGGAGTTGAGGGCAAGGCATATGACTGTTTGGTTGTTGGAGTGGGGCTTAGGGAAAGTGGTCAGAAGGGGTTCGGGCTACTAGTTAATGGGGGTCTTTCTTGGGGTCTATTCAAAGAGAAAGTAGGTGAGTTGAAAGAGGCGTAGGAGAGAAGTCTGCTAGGGGGAGGAGGAATTGGTGGAGCAACATAAGACTGTCTAGTTTTGGGTTTTGGGATTTGTTCTTATCTGCAGGGGAACTCATCTTCCCTGTAGGAAATTAGGAATCAAATTAGTTTCTCCTTTAATATATTCAATATCAAAGTCAAAAACACTTAAAATAGCCTGCCATCTAGCAAAACTCTGTTTGGAAACAAGATTTTGAACATCTTTCTGTAAAACTTCTTTAGCACTTTTACAATCAAATCTGATTAAAAACTTTTGATTAAAAAGATCATTTTGAAATTTTGAAACACATAATATAATAGATAAAATTTCTTTCTTAATAGTGCTGTAATTCTACTAGGTAGCTGACCAAAAGCTAGAATGGAATCTATAAAAGGTGTAAATATATCATTCATTATGTTTTGAAATTCACTAGGTGCATTTTTTAAACCAAAAGACATGACATTCCATTCATAATGACCAAAAGGAACAGTAAAGGCAGTTTTATATCTGTCTTTCTCATCTATCTGTATCTGCCAAAAACCATTTTTCATATCAAATTTAGAAAATATGGTTGTTTCATGAAGTCTGTCAAGTAGATCTTTCTTATTAGGAATGGGATATCTTATCCATTGTAATGCTTTATTTAAGGTTTACAATTTATAACTAATCTAAACCATCTTGGTATCATCGTGTCTTTCTTTCTATACATATCAAACTGGAAAAACCAAGTATGTTTGTAAATATTATTTTGGGGTAGAAGGAACCTATCCCAAGCTTCCATATAGTCATAATAATTATAAAACTGAGGTTCAAAGAGTTGGGAAAAGTTCCTGGTGATCTAGGGTTGTGCTTCCACTGCGAAGGGGTGAGAATCTATTTTATGACGACTTTAGAGTAGCCAACTCTATTTGGGTCTTGGGAACAAGGCATATGTGTTACCAAAATTGAGTTTGTATCTACTAAAATAAACTCATAAAATGTCTGGGTCTTTAATGTCTCTGTCTTTGAGTGTTCGCATCCTGGGAGTATAAGCTGTCTGACTAGGGAGAGGGTGTCTGTTATGTGCTGGTATTCTAGTTCAATCCATAAAATAAAATATACAAGCAATAGGTATGTCTATAGAATTTTTCAATTTTAGTAAATAGTCTTTTTTATCTTTTAGGTGATTGGGTAGATTATCTATCAATTTCATTATTTTGTTTTTTTGTTTCCTTTTTCTTTTATTGACTTTGAGTGGGTTGGTTGATTTTAGTTTTTCCTTTTTCTTTACTTTGTCTATCTCTTTCTGTTTAACGTCAAATATTTCCATTAATTCTTTTATGACATCTTTCTCAAACTATAATTTACTGATTTGTTTAACAATTTTATTATGTTTATCACATTGTTTTAGTTTCTTTTTTGTCTTTTCTTTCTTAGCTTTTTCTCCTTTCGCACATTCCATAGCATGGTGTCCATATTTCCTACACTTAATACATGCAATAGGTATGTCTATAGAATCTTTCAATTTTAGTAAATAGTCTTTTAGCACTAGGATTCTTTTGTATTGTTTCTATACGTGTTGTTCTTTCCATTACTATGCCATCTTTCCTATTATTATTTTCCTATCTTTCTATTTCTATGTCATCTTTCTTTTGCATTGTTTCTTTCTCTACTTCTATCATTTTTTGCACTACATGACTATAGTCTTTTCTTTCATCAAAGTCTTTCTTGTTGTCTTCTTTATATTGCATTATTTCTATAGAGTTATTTTGTTTCTTTACTGTCAGAATTGTTTTTAAGCCTTCTTTCTTCAAGTCATCTTTTCCAAAGTCTTCTTTATTGCCTTTATATGTTATAGCTATAGGTCAATCGGTTGCTTTTAGTTCTCTATCATCTTTTCTACTACTATTTATATGCCAGTTTTCTATTACACTATTCCTTTCATTATGCTAATTATCTATCATGGTCTTTGTTAAAGGTGATCTATGATGAGATTCAAATTCTCTTTCTAAATTTAAAGCTTTCAATTTTTCTAGGAGGTCCAAAAAACTATCACTTTTCTTTTCTACTCTAGTGTCCATTATGGATCTTTCCTTAGTTTCTAAAGATTCTAATTTTTTATTAATTCTATCTAACAAACTATTATTATTTCTATTAGTCTGTCATTTGATTTTATACTCCAATTATTTGTGCTATTATTATAGTTATAATTATAATTATCCATATCACTGTCAGAATCAGAATCTGTTTCATCATAATCCATATTACCATGGATTATGATGAAATAGACAGCCTTCTAATAGAACCCTTTGAATAAACCCCCTAAGAAGTATTTGAAACTACAATGCCCAAATCTGATCACCAATTGCATGAAGGCCTTTAGCTAAGGCGTACTTGCACTATATTAATTTGTTAATTTTAAAATTAACGGTCAATTGCCTGGCAAGCAAGATAGCCATCCTATGGCTAAAATCTCAGACCAAATTTTGCCAAAATAGGAATCTTTATTAAATATTTCAAACAGAGCATGAAGGCGTCTCAATAAAGGCAACATCCTTTTAGAATACAAGGTCAGCAATGACAGTGTATTCAAGTAGTGATTTTTACAGAAGCCCGACTTATAGACATAATGACAGAATAGTTGCTACAGCTACTAACAGATAGATCTAAAAGGGACAGACAACTGTGACATATCACTATTCATCCATAACATATCACTATTCACCAGCATGCGTGAATTATTATTATTATTATTATTATTATTATTATTATTATTATTATTTGTCAAAAGTGTAAACAGCTTTGTTAGGGTCATATTTTATTGTAATTGGCTAATCCTTTAACAAAATGCACTTTACCTATAATTGGGTATATCTAAGTTGGGTTTAGTACTTCAAGAAACATGTAATTCAAGTCAAGTATTAAAGTCATGAAGATTGGCCTAAGAAACAAGTGAAGGAAAGTTGTTCATTAAGTCTTGACAGATAGCTCGATAGATGCCTGCTATCGAGACTTAATGTGAAGCTCGATAGATAGTTCGACAATAACTCAATCTATCGAGATTTACGATTTCAGAATTTCCAGATCTAAAATTCAGCCCAGGCTTGTGTAATTGTTTAGGGTTTCTTTTCTCACAACCCTAGACATAAATAAGACTTATTTTTAGAGCTATCACACACGAATATAGAGACCAAGAGACTTATTTTCTCTGTGAGAAGCTACTACATTTGTACGCCATAGGGTTTTGTAACCAAGTGCTTCATGATCTTCATTATTGATGAAGTGAAGAACTTTACAACCAACAACATCTGTTCAAGTTGCTGGAGTTAGTCACGTACTGGGATCCGTGTAAAGGGTTAGTCACAAATTGGAGGCTTGTGCATCAAAGGAAAGAAGGCAATTACAAGATCAAGTCCAATTGGGTATTGGAGAAAAGGTACAACTGTAGGTTGTTATTTCGAGATAGGCCAGGGTAGTTGGTAAGATTCCTTATACTTGTAACCACTTGATTTTTGATTAGTGGATTCTTGAGAGTGGTGACTTTAAAATCACTTGGTGGGATTTTTGCATTGCGAGATTTTCCCAATTTGTCAAAAAATCATCGTGTCTAATTTATTTTCCGTTGCATTTAGTATTTTTGGTGATTTGTTGGTGCTTTCACGATTTGAATGCAATTGAACTTAATTAATCAACTTGGGTAATTGAATTAATTAACCAAGGTTAAGCCATCTTTACCTAACAAGTGATATCAGAGCAAGCACACTCTGATTAGGTTTTAATCTTTGCTGTGTGATCCATTGACCCCTGCTATTATGGATTATGGGTAATCCCTGATTATTCCTCCTTTATTTGATGATACTTACTATGCATATTGGAAAGTAGCATGAGAGCTTTTTTGCAGACTTTAGATGAGAAAGTATGGCTTGCAGTTGAAGTAGGCTGGAAGAAACCAAAAGAGCCACCTGCAACATGGGATGATACCAAGATCAAAGCTGCAAACTTTAACAGTAGAGCATTGAATGCTCTGTTTAGTGCTATTACTAATGAAGAATTCAAGAAGATCTCTTCCAATGACAATGCCAAGGAAGCCTAGATTATTTTTCAGAATACCTACAAAGGCACAAAAGTTGTTAAAAACTCCAAGCTCTAAAGGCTCACTACCAGTTTTAAGGAAATAAGGATGGATGAGAAAGATTCATTTGGTGAATTTTATGCCAAGCTCAAGGACATAGTGAATTCAGCCTTCAATCTTAGAGAACAGATTCTGGAGCCCTAAATTGTCAAGAAGATCCTCAAATCTCTTCCGGAGAGATTCCATGCCAAAATCACTGACATCGAAGAATTAAAAGATCTTGATTCTATTCCTTTGACAAAGTTGATAGGAAGCTTGCAAACCTATGAACTAGGGTTAGTAAGGGTGGCAAAGGTAAGAACATGGCCTTGAAAACTAAGAATGATGATAACGATGAGTCGTCTGATGATGAGGATACCAAGTTAAAATCTTATATCACCAAACAATTCAAGAAGTTTATCAAAAATGTGAATGTCAAAGTAGGTTACAAGGATTGTAAACAGTCTGCATTCTCTTAACTCAAGTCCTAAGACAAAGGCAAGAGACAATTCAAGGATGCTGGTCAAGGCAACAGTGTTCTTGCTGGATCAAAGTGCTATGGGTGTCAAGAATTTGGATACATGAAGCAAGAGTGTCCCACATATCTCAAATCCATTGGCAAAAGCTATGCCCTAGCTACCACCTAGAGTGATACAGAACCAGAAGCAAATTCTGATGAAAGTGACCAAGATGGGATAGTGAGTGCTTTCACAGCTACTGTTGAGTCTTCTGAGGAAGTAGTAGACCTAATTGATGAGGAAGAAGTGCTGATAGAATCAAAGTTTGAGAAGATGGATGATCAGGATGACATCCACACTACCTACATTAAGCCTGCGTTTGTTTTGGGTGAAAACCTTTTCAGGAAATTATTTTACACCCTTGTGTGTGTTTGGTACCAAAGGAAAATATGGTCAACCTGAAATTCTTTTACACTTTGAATGTAAAAACTCCCTTCTCGCCCTTAAAACCATTTCCATTCTTATTTTACCTTCAAATGTTTTACACTTCTCACACAATCCTCACACGCACTCACAGACATCACACACTTGAAGATCTCAGCCCACTCCTCCCTCATCACCAATCCACAAACACCCAAGACCCACCTCTCTGATTGCCAGCCATGCACTGATGAGTAAAGTTTGAACTCCAACCTTGACAACCGACTGCAGGTCGTGCTCCATCAGGCTCTCCAACGCCCTGGCCAATCTGTCCACCACCACTAATCGCCGATCTGGCCACCATTGACCACCAGCCCACTCCACTCCACCCCCAAACCCACTCGATCTGACCGCTGCCGTCCTACATTTACTCCAATGTCTCTCTTTCCCTATCTATCTCTCTTTCCCTCAATCTGTCACTCTTTCTTCCTCCTCTCACCGAGTATATCATGTATATGTTGTGAATAAATGTTTTTATTTTTATTTTTGGTTGTGTTAAAGTGTATATTTTGAAATTTTCTGTTATAAAATTTATTTGGAAGCTGAGAAAATGTGAAAATTTTATAGGAAAATAGCATTTTCAGAATGTTACCAAACACTGGAAATTCTTTTCCAGACTATTTTCTATTGCAAAACCAAACACTCGGATTTCATTTTCCTTACGGAAATTCATTTTTCCCTGCATTCATTTTACACTCGGAATTCGATTTAGATAGAACCAAACGCAGCCTAAGTTGTACAAGGTCTCTAAGAAGCGTGAGAAGCTCTATTGGTTGGCTATGAGAAAGCTCAATGAAGTGGAGTTGGAATGTAAGGAACTCTCCACCAAGGTTGATGAAGCTGATCAGACCATTGGAGCACTGAAATTTGAGAACAACCTTCTTGTTGAAAAGGCCAAGAAACTGGATATTGAATTGTTTCAGGTAAGAGCACAACTAGAAAGGACTTCAAGTGCTAAGCTAGATGAAATGCTAAACTTCTAGAAGTCTGCATCTGACAAAACAGGTCTTGGGTATTATCATTCTCTCTCCTCTTGTAGTACATCTTCTAATGCTTTAAATAGAGTTATTTTTGTGCCACTTGCTAATAATGATAACTCTGAGGTGACTAATCCTAAAACTGAAAATGTGAGTGAGGATAAAAGTGATAAGGGAAAATCCATTCTAGGAGCACCCCCTAAGGTTGGTAAGAAAGAGATTAAGCAGAATAATCATTGCTCCACCAATAAGAAGTCTCTACCAAAGAAGCCCCACTTTTGTCACTATTGTGAAGCATCTGGGCACACTCATCCAAATTGCTATAAGTGGTTAGCCACTCAACAAAACAATAGTGTGTCATCTCTGGGGAACCAAAATCAACTTCAACTTTCTTTAGCCCCTCTTGGAGAACTTCTTAAGGCAGTTATGCTTCTCTCAAACTTCAATGGGTTCAACTCTCTTCCTTATACATCTGAACAAAGGTTCATGCAAAAGAAAGGATCCATCCAGGTCTCCCATCTGGAAGGAAAAAGATTCTAAGTGATCTCTTCTCTTTTCTAATCTCTTGCATGGTTCATGTTGTGGTTTGAGTTAGTCTAGTTTTGATGGTTTGTTTGTTTGTTTGTTTTTGTTTTGTTTTAAGTTTTTTTTTTTAATAAAAAAAATCAGAAAAATATAAAAACAGTGTGTGTTTGTGTATATTGGTACTTGTGTACCTTGGATGGCCTTTGAAACAAAGTTTCTCAACTTTGTTTCTCTTTTAGCTTAGATGAGTATCTTCATGCACAAATAAGCAATGTGAGCTTTGTGGTTCTTTTATGTGATTTGTATGATTTTGTTGATCTCTTATCTTTCATATCTTAAATCACTCTTTTTGATGGGAAGGACTAGAAAATCCTAAGAGAAAGGTATAAATAATCATCTCACCACTAAAACTTGTCAATTATAAAATATTTGTGTGCAATTCATAAAAGCCGTGCTAGGTAAGGTGTAGCACTTGCATAGTAAAATAAGAATGTTCAAGCTTACATAAGTGGGTATTTTCTTTTCTCTCTTATATGCCCATGCATGATATGCTTAAAAGAAAAATATGCAAAGAACTTGAAAAGAAAAAAGAATCAAAATGCTTTTAATATGGTTGCAAGCGTTTTTCTAGGAAATCTGGGAGCTATATGATGTACCTCGAAGGTAATGGTCCCCATTAAACAGTTATGATTATGTGTGAATGTATTTGATCCTCTTGTATTATTACTTACCATACAATGATTTACTTATGCTCTCTTGCAAAAGTTTCACACACTACACGCATACTCTTTGCTACTTTTGATACTATTGTATAGATACAATGTGATTTAGCCATTTCAAGGAGTACATGTAGTAGTATATGCTCTCTAAATTGTCTAAACATATTTTGCAATAAAATTGGTTAGATTGGTTTAGTGCATTTTTAATCTAGGAATGCTTTGCATCTAGAGTTGAGGTTGTGTTTTTATGCTTAACATGCTCTTTGATTGCTTGTTTTGGTGTGTATCTTGTTTGCATTCATCTTGTGTTGCTTCTCCTCCTTGAAAACCTCATTTTAGGCTTCTCGATAGCAACACGACACCTCCTCGATAGCTTCTTGATACCTCTTGATACATGCCTCTTCTATTAAGATTTCTGGGTTTAATCTCGATACCTCTCGACAGATAGCCCAATCCATCTAGCCAAATTCTTTGGAGACTCTGTCTACTCAATAGATGCTCGATACCTCCTTCGAGCTATAGAGATTTTTTTTCGTTGAAGCCTCCTCGATACCTTCTTGATCTATTGAGTTGCGTTTTCAATATATACATTTGAGGTCCAACCCGATTTTGCACCTTTTCAAATATCTCGATCTCTCTCACTTCTCTCTCGACCCAAACCCTTTCCTTTAACCAAAATCCTTCCTCCATTCAAGATTTCGGCCTAATCCAAGTCTTAATATCTTGGTAAGTGTTCTAAATCTCTCTTTTTCTCCTTTCTTCATGCATTTTGTGACCTAGGCTTTAGTTTTTGGAAAAAATTTGGGATTTTTGTGTTTTTGTCAAAATTTTTGGGTTAGGTTTTGTTAAAATGATCTCACATGTTCATGCATTGCATTCTATGTTCATTATAACAATGTTTCATGCATTCTAGGTTGTGTGACTGATTGTATCTTGTGAGTGCTATTAGGTTGGATTGGGTTTCTACCCTGATGCAATTTCTTTAGCACGTAACATGTTCATGCATTATCATGCATTGCATGTTGTTTTTCTTCTTTCCTATGCCTTATCATTTGCTGTGATTCTTTGTCTTTCTTCTCTCTCTCTCTCACTTAGTCCACTTGTCATTGCACCTAAGAAATCCATTCCTTCTAAAAACTCGATTCGTCGTGGTTCCTCCTCTTCTTCTTCTACCCCTTCTGATTCTGTTCAGTTCCATGATGAGAAAGCACGAGATGACTTCTTTGAAAACTTTTCTGACCAGGCGATTTATTCGGAATGTCAGGTCATTCTGTCTAACTTTCCAAACACTCCTCTACCCGGTGCGTTTAGCTCTCGGGATGGGCTTCTCTACGTGAGAAACCCTCGAGGTGTCCCAACGTGTTCATATAGGAGTTTTACTCCAACATGCATGCCATCAATACCTCTGTACCTAGGTTTAGTATGGTATTCCTAGGTACACGTATCATAGTTACCCCGAAACTCATTTCCGAGGTACTACTTGTCCCTAGGGTGGGTCGTTCAGATTACCTTAGTCATCGCCATCTCTCTTCCATCTTTAGAGACAAGTTGGCCTTACTCTTCCATGAGAAGGCCATGTTGTGGAAAGTTACCCTAAATTTCTCCACAACCAAGTTTGTTAAAGGTCCACAAATCCTTAATATGATGATGACATTTGTTCTCACTCCACAGTCACACTGTAACACCATCACCTTGCCTCATGCTTATTTCCTTCTTTCTCTCATATAAGGTCTTTTTATAGACTTTCCATCACACATGATAGTATCTATTATAGAGCTATCAAGACACTGCTACACATGATAAGCTCATCTTTCCTTCGGCTATCACACACATCCTCACACACATGCACCTCACCATTCCTCATTCTCCTCGCTTCCATGTAATAGGTGCCATTAGCAAGGAGTCTATTCGGAGGAGTGCAGTGCAGCTTGTTGCGAAGCAGCCACTTGTAGAGATGACAAATGCAGCCCTTGCAGCCCCTATAGCCCCTTCTTCTCGACCTTCTTCCTTATTTTCCCCTTCTTCCTCCTCTAGGATAGATGTCTCTCTCACTGACATCATGGAGCAACTTTAACACATGTGTGCTGATTTTGGTAGTCGTCTTAACCATCTGTCTGATGAGATGTGTCAGATGAACACTAGAATCAATCGCATTGCTCGCCGCTAGTCTCGCCTTGGTAGTTTCGCACCCTCACCTTCACCTGAGTCTGCTGAGGAGTCCTCTTTTGGTGGAGATGATGATGATGATGATGCTGATGGTTCTAACTCTTCTAGTGATGATGAGATGACGATCTCTCAGTGATGCACCCTTTGTCACTCATGAAAAAGGGGGAGTAGTTTTGTATATGAGAATAGTCTTTTTGTTAGGGGGAGAGCTAGCGTAGGATAAACTAGATAGGGGGAGAGTGTTTATAAGGGATGTAGTGAGGTTTGGTGTATCTTTTCTTACTTCATGTACCATGGTCTTGTGACCACTTTTTACATACATTGTATTCTTTGATATATGATGAAGTATGTTTTCTTCACCTTTGTCTCACATGTGTTGTTTCTTTTCTCCTCTTATACACAAGTTTCTTCTTGTATACAACTTGTCTATGTTTCACACTTGATGCCTTGATCAGTCTTGTTTAAGTGTTTCAGTTAAGACAAGTTGCAAGTTGACCATGCCATGATCTCTCTTCTTGCAAATTTTTTCAAGAGTTCGTAGTAGGGTTAAACTTATGTACTTTTGTAAATTATGGGATAATTGTGTCAAACTTCTCTCATAATTTTTGTTTGTAGTTTTGTCACCGATTGCCAAAGGGAGAGATTATTAGGATCATATTTTATTGTAATTAACTAATCTTTTGATAAAATGCACTTTACTTGTAATTTGGTAGATCTAAGATGGGTTTAGTACTTCATCAAACATGTTGTTCAAGTCAAGTATTAAAGTCATGAAGATTGGTCTAAGAAACAAGTGAAGAAAAGCTGTTCATTAAGTCTCGACAAATAGCTCGACAGATAGCTCAACAGATGCCTATTATTGAGACTTAATGTGAAGCTTGATAGATAGCTCGATAGCAGCTTGATCTATTGAGATTTACGATTTCAGAATTTCCAGATCTGAAATTTGGCCTAGGCTTGTATAATTTGTTTAGGGTTTCTTTTCTCACAACCCTAGACATATATAAAGCTTATTTTAAGAGCTGTCACACACAGATACAAAGACCAAGAGACTTATTTTCTCTATAAGAAATTACTCCATTTGTACGCCATAGGGTTTTGTAACTAAGTGCTTCTTGATCTTCATTGTTGATAAAGTGAAAAACTTTGCAACTGACAACATTGGTTTAAGTTACTGGAGTTAGTCACGTATTGGGATTTGTGCAAAGGGTTAGTCACAAATTGGAGGTTTGTGCATCAAAGGAAAGAAGGCTACTACAAAATCAAGTCCAATTGGGTATTGAAGTAAATGTTCAACGATAGGTTGGTATTTTGAGATAGGCAAGGGTAGTTGCTAAGATTCCTTATACTTGTAACCGTTTGATTGTTGATTAGTAGATTCTTGGGAGTGGTGACCTTAAAATCACCCGGTGGGCTTTTTGCCTTACAAAGTTTTTCCCATTTATCAACAAATCACCATGTCTAATTTATTTTCCACTACACTTAGTATTTTTGGTGATTTGTTGGTGCCTTCACGATATGCATGCAATTGAACCTAATTAATCAACTTGGGTAATTGAATTAATTAACCGGGGTCAAGCCATCTTAACCCAACAAGCTTTAACAAGTTTTGTGGCATTTATTTTATGTCAGATTGTTTAAAGTGGAAGGAGTTGTTTTAGTAACAGCACAAACTTTCACAATATTTTTACAATAAATTAAGGTGTTAGTACATTATTGGTCAAAATAAAATAAAATAAATTATTCTAAGATTCATCTCAACTAAAAACAAGAGTATTGTGAAAATATTGTGAGATTTGTTGTACCTCTATACTTTCTCAATCAGAAAATTTGTTTTTTTATTATTTATTTCATGTCATGTACAATTTGTTTAGGGAAAATGTTTGCTTTGTTTTCCTATTCTATGTCAGGAGCTAACTCAACTTTACATAAGCTTTGTTTTTTTTATTTTATGTCAGGGGCTAACTTAACTTTACATAAGCATATATAATGGACTTTTTAGGAGGAGTCAGGGGTGCTCCCTCTAGTTCCGCCCCTGGCTGCAAAGTAGAATTTGAAGAAAAAAAAGAGTAATTAGGTTAGCAGAAAAATAAAAAAGAGAATGCCCATTGATTTCTTAGTTTCAGACCTCCTTTTTTATCAATCAAAACATAAACAGAGAGCAGGAAGGGCAATTACAGATGTGTTTACACATCGATGAAATTTATCAATAATGACTCCTTACTTGACTTTTCAATATTTCATATTTTCCACAGAACATGCATTGGCCTTTCCTACAACAGTAATATACCGTAGTCCAAATTATACTAAGGGGCCATTTGGTAACGTTGTTCTAGTAACATTGTTTGTATTTTTTTAGAAATACGTGTGGATGAAAAAATGTATAGAAATACTTTAAATGTTGTTTAAAAACTGAAAAGTGTTGTTTAAAAACACATACCAAACAGCCTCTAAATTGTCTTGAAACAGGAAAAAAAAAATGACAGGTGCCTTGTCGCATGGACCATTTTTGTATTTAATTAGCTTGTGGTGGCGCCACTCCTTCCCAACAATCGGTTCATTGCTGGAAGTTGTAACCACACCTCCACGGGTCCCACTTGACCCCCAATTGAAAATCAATCCCCCTAAAAACCCAAATATCAACAAGGTACCCATTACCCACCTATCTAATACATGTGGCTGATGACCCACTTCCAAAACAAGAATAAAAACAATAGCAACACACCCAAAATTCTAATACTTTCTTTCACATTTGATATCATTTTTATTGTATACTAATATCACAATTTATCATCTTAACAATTATGAAAAATGCTGTAAAATTTGTTGTGAATCTAGACTAAGTAAAGATTAAAATTAATTTTAATTACTAACAAAATAACAATATATCCCTTAAAAAAAATCCCCGTTGAAAAAATGCAAATAACTTGTGCATTATCACTATGTGTTTTGTAATGACATTTTGGTGGTTGGCTTATTTTAAGACTCACAATTAAAAATTTGGGCTTTAGGGTTTAAGTGCTGCCATATTATCTAGCTCCATTTAAAAGATTATTTAATTACATTTTATTTCTTGATGTCACAGAATTCAAAAGAAAGCACACATGATGCCCTCTTGATGAAACAAAAACTAAGCTATTAGCTTCTGGTAGTAAACCTCGAGTCCACTAGGGGTTTTCCTAAATCTACTAAGAGATAAATTAGAATCCACTAGAGAAAGAATTTGACAAAATATCTGTATTTTTATTGATAATAATTTTTTTTTTCTTTTGGAGGCTACAAAATATATAAATACTGAGAAAATAAGACCCTAGAATGACTAGGAAACATCTGAAACTCTAATTCACACTAATTACAAGCCTAGGTGGCAAAATAACAAATTTTACCAAAAATAGTAAAATTGAGTTAAATGCAAAATTATAAATTACTAATCTTAAGGGCCGTTCCAAAATAGACAGGATCTTATTCTTACTTTTAAATTAAAAGTTATATTAAGGAAAAACAAATATTACATTATATAACAAAAATACTACTTTTGGGAATTAACGAAATAATTTGCCTAAATTTAAGCAATGCTCGAGACATGCTCAAGTTTGGATTAGAATTCCATTTTCTTTCAATTTACCAAATTTCACGCAATTTTGACACAGGCGCCCTTATAGCCTCTACTAATACCTCTTGATCTGTGACTTCAGACATTTATTAAGCCCAAACCAACCCCAGTCTAAGTGATAAACCAGTAAACCTATTCCTAAATCATTCTAGTTTGATTAGACATGTCGTGCAATTAAATTCATAAATCCAGTAAGCTTTTCGTAATCCGTGCAATCCCGATTTGCTGTTTTCAGCCAACTACTTTAGGATTTTAAACAAAATTACTTTTATAGGTCTATTGTTGTCCTATTTTTCAAAAGAGGAGCCTAATGGAAATACAGGATTTTATAATAAATTTAATGATGTACGCTTCCAAAGAAAAATAGAGTCTCAAGTTTTAGTTCACATCGTAATCTATGAGCTCGAAACAAGTACAAAAATATGCAATGTACATAGAATGTGACTTTGAAATTTGAGATATGCTTTTGTTCTTCATTTAATATGATTTTATTTAGCAAAGACTTGGCTGTGATTCTATGACATTCTTTAATTTTTTGTTTTTTAGTATTTTTACTTATGAATCGTGGCTAGTTTTATAGGCTTAATTTTAATCAGTAATTTAGGCATGCCTGTTTTTACAATTTAAATATTTATCTTATGATTTCTCTAAATTATTTTTAAATTTTATAAATTTTATTTGACCTTACAATGTGATGCATTGGTTAAACTAATGACCCAATTATGACCTAGCTCCTAGACCGGATTAATTGGTTATCAACAAAAATTAGAATTTTATAGAGTTTTTAAGTGGCCTTAAGTCTTTTTCTATCATAAATTGGTGATTATAAACCCTAGAGGTTTTCTTATAGCCATAAGCATAGGCAGAAATCATGGGAATGGTTAATAAGTAATTATGCGTGGTGTTCTTTTTTTTTTTTTTTTTTTGGCTAAAGATTATGCGTGGTGTTCTTATAGGTGCACATGCGCGCACGCTCAATGCAAAACATTGAAGTGCTGTTTTTCAACTAAAATATGAAACGAAATTCTTGAATGCTACGAGTCAATAATAATAGTCCAACGACCACGCACAAAACGTCTTAATCCTCTCATACATATAGTCCGTGCGACAAGGTACCTGTCCAGCTGTCCTTTTCATTTGAAGAAACAATGTTGTGTTTATTGTCACCAGGATTAGATATAGTTAGCGGTGCAGAAAAAATCCCAATTCTGTTGAAAATTTGAAATGTTGAAAAAGTCAGGTAAGACTGCACTATTGATAAAATATCCCCAATAAAATGTGAACGCATCTGCAGCTGCCCTTTCTTCTCTTTGTTTAAGCTGTGAGTGATCATAAGCCAGGAAGTCTGAAACTAAGAAATCAATGGGCATTCTTTCTTTTATTTTTCTGCTAACTTATTTACTCTTTTTGTTCTCCAAAGTCTCCTTTGCAGTAGATAGCATTACTCCATCCCTATATATTAGTGATGGAAGTACCTTAGTTTCCAAAGATGGAAGCTTCGAACTGGGATTCTTCAGTCCTGGTATTTCCAAGAATCGCTACTTGGGAATATGGTACAAGAATATTCCAGTTAAAACTGTAGTGTGGGTTGCAAACCGACTCAACCCCATCAATGACTCGTCTGGCTTGTTGATGATAAACAGTACAGGCAGTCTTGTGCTTATGAGTCAGAATAAGAGTGTTGTATGGTCAACAGGATTAGGAACACAAAAGCAAGCCAAGAATCCTGTGTTACAGCTCTCAGACTCAGGAAATCTTGTACTAAGAGATGGTAATTCAGGAATCTCTTTGTGGGAAAGCTTCGACTATCCATCTGATACATTTTTACCAGGAATGAAGTTGGGATGGGACTTAACGAAAGGCATTAAGTGGAGTCTTACTAAATGGAAAAATCCAGATGATCCATCTCCTGGAGATTTCACTTATGGGATAGATAAGCATGCATACCCTGAGCCTGTTATTTGGAAAGGAAACAAAAAGGTTTACCGTCCCGGCCCATGGAATGGCCTTCGGTTTAGTGGTTCACCGGATCTAAAGCCGAACCCGGTTTATGATTACAACTTTGTTTCCAATGACTTTGAGGTGTACTACACATACACCCTAAAAAATAAATCTGTAATCTCAAGAATAATTTTGAACCAAACCAGCAATACACGTGAGCGGTACATCTGGATTGAAGCTGAGCAAGTTTGGCGCCGCTATACATCAGTACCTAGAGATTACTGTGACTATTACGGACTTTGTGGATCCAATGGAAATTGTATCATTAGTGGGTCACCGGTCTGCCAATGTTTACAAGGATTCATGCCTAAATTACCACAAAAATGGAGCTTGATGGACTGGTCTCAAGGTTGTGTACGCGACAAACAATTGAGCTGCCATGGAGATGGGTTTCTTAAATTTGTCGACTTGAAATTGCCAGATACTACATTTTCTTGGGTAAACGAAAGTATGAGTATTTTAGAATGTAGAGCCAAATGCTTGAACAACTGTTCCTGTATGGCATATACAGACTCAGATATCAGAGGAAGTGGTAGTGGGTGCGCCTTGTGGTTTGGTGATCTATTGGATATTAGACAGTTACCTGCTGGTGGGCAAGATCTATATATCAGAATGCCGGCATCAGAGATAGGTATGAGATTAATTTTGTAATTGGAACTCCTTATTAAAGTTAATTATTGTTTCCATTAATTCTGATTTGATCTTGTTTCTTGAAATACTTCCCTTTCTGTTTCACATCCTTCAGCTGTAGTTGAACCATAATTTTATTTTTTTGTGTCAAATTCAACAAAGCAGAGGCAAGACATGTTCGTAAGATAAAGAGAGCAGTGATAGTTGCTGCCGGCCTTGTTGTAGTTTCTGGAATGCTCTTATTAGTTGGCTTCTACATTTGCAGAAGCAGAATAAACTCAAAAGGTAAAATAACTTTACTCTGACAACCATTGCAAACATATGGTTGAATTGTCTTGTGTAGCTCTATGTTTTTTTTTCTCTGTACCTCTCTCTCTCTCTGTGTTTGTCAACTCACTCTTGATCTTCCTCTGTTTTCAAAATGGAAAATTGCGTGTTAGACTTGGCCTGGTCTTGACAGAGATTTATTATGAAAGGTTTATAGTTTGTTTCTTATACAAGCACAACTCTATACTGCTATATTTTATCCATTTTAATGTTAAGTCTCATTGTCCAAGTGGGATATTATTTTTATTACATGAAGTGGGCTAGTATCTTTATATGAGAAGGAATGTTTTTATTTATTTATTTATGAATAAATACTATATTAGAGAAACATAACTACAAGTCCCGGGGGGGTGGGGGGGGCGGCGGGGGGGGGGGGGGGGGGGTGTGGGTGTGGGGTGGAACTAAAAACTTTACGGCTAAAAGACCATTTGGCTAAGGTGTGGGCAGCCAAGTTAGCCTGCCTAGGAACCTAAGATATAAAGAAATTATAATGGGAAGACAGCAAATTCTGCATATCAAAACCGAAGATCCAATTCTCCAAGGTGGAGCTGGCTTGGATCTAGCAGAACTCTGTGATGAATATTAGAATCAGTCTCAATATAAACAGAATCAGCCACCAATCTTGCTGGCAAAAACAGAGACCATTTAATAGCTTCAGCCTCAGCCTAGAGAGGGAGGGTGTTATTCACTCTTTGAGAGCAAGCAAATACCAGCTCCCCTCTTCAGTCTCTCGCCACCGCAATAATGGATGAGAACATAAGTCCAACGGCAATGTCAATATTGATTTTAATCAAAGACCGCTATGGAGGGGACCAGAGCTGGGCCAAAGCCACGAATACTTGAGAGCTACCTACAAAACTCCTTGGCATCTTATGCTCAGCCATCAGTGTCGAGATTTTATTTCTCAACTTCCAAACTCCATCACAGAGAATTGCAGCAAAGAGCAAAAAAACACCTTTTTGAACTGGAGACAGATTGTCCACCAAAGGAGAAAAGAATAAAAATCTAAGATGCATGGACACAGAGACATAATGGGTATGATACGGTTTGAAAACTTATAACATGACATGGTAGATAGGACATTGTTACGACATGGATATGACATGGGTACATCATCCCAAATGAAAAGTCCATGCTTCCTAAATAAAAAATTGAATGAAATCTGTGGAGGTCCATTCCCAATGACCTTGGGCTTTTGGGCCTTAACCATCAATTTACTTGTACTCTGGGTTAGGCTTATCCCATAATGGGAGATCCAAGAAGTGGCTTTTCAAGTTATTGATGGAGTTGAAGTGTTACTTTGGCCCTAAGCTCTCTTGATCTTGGTTCAACCAAGATGATGACTAGGTAGCCGAGCCCTTTCCTTGAAATCCGAACAAGATTTCTTAATTCTTGGGATGTGTTTTTCCTCACTACTCTCGTGTTTCACATTCCCAAAATTTCCAACCCCCTCTTCCCACCTTTCCACTCCTATTTATATCCTCCCCTTAGTAGGGTTATTATGATGAGGGGATCTCTCCCATGTTAGTGAGTCCCTCCATATCATATTGCTGACCAAAGGGGACCCATCTCCTCCTGCTAACATGACTTCCTAGTAACTTGTGCTTGACGCCAGTTTGTTGCTCAGCGGGCAGATTCCCTTAAGGTATTTTCTCTTGTTCATGGCATATCTTGGGATACTTAGCTCGAATGTTTAGCCAGGCCCATCTCAACTGGGCTAAGTGGGCCGAGATGGACCAAGACCATTCAATGAGTAGGCCTGCAGTTCGAGGCCGAACTACTATTCTTGGTCCGTACAAAGTCTAATTCAGTGTTGAGGCCCAATGCTTCCATTCTCAACCCCCCATTGACTCTTGAACCAAATGGCTTTAGTGATATGAAGAATACCATGCTTTCATGATACAAGTAGTAATATGACATTTTGTTTATTATTCCAGCTCAACTAGAACGTATTCAATCTAAATATATTACTTATAGGCACCTTCGTATCTTAACTCTTATACTTATAATGATGCTCATTCTTTTATGAAAAAAAAAAAAAAAAATCTTTTCAGTTTCAGCTAAAACAGAGAAAAGTGGAATTACAGATCATCAGAACAACGAAGGCCAAAAGGAAGACCTTGAGCTCCCTTTCTTTGAACTATCTACAATAGTTTGTGCCACTGACAACTTTTCGTTCAATAACAAGCTTGGTGAAGGTGGTTTTGGATTTGTTTACAAGGTAAGTTTGTGCTGTGCATGTACAAAAGAAATTAAAATGATGAAGTACTCTTTTATTTTTTCAAAATTTAGCAATCTGCAAATGAGAATTTCAGGGTACACTGGAAGACAACCAAGAAATTGCTGTCAAAAGGCTTTCAAGGAGTTCTGGACAAGGATTAAATGAGTTCAAAAATGAAGTAAGACTAATTGCGAAGCTTCAACACTGAAATCTTGTAAAACTTCTTGGTTGTTGCATTCAACAAGAAGAGAAGATTCTGATTTATGAATACATGCCCAACAAAAGCCTGGACTACTTCATTTTTGGTTTGAATCCCTAAACATAATACATTCTGCTAGCTGGTTTAATTATGTGATCAATAGTTTATAAAATTTAGAAATTTTGCAATGTGTGGTTGAAACACAGGTATATATAATTAACTTGACTAAATACATACCAGATCAAACGAAAGGTAAATTGTTGGATTGGTCCAAACGCTTTCGTATTATTTGCGGGATTGCTCGGGGGCTTCAATATCTTCATCAAGATTCTAGATTGAGAATTATACATAGAGATCTCAAAGCAAGTAATGTTTTACTTGATAGTGAGATGAATTCTAAAATTTCAAACTTTGGCATGGCTAAAACTTTTGGAGGAGATCAGTTGGAAGGAAACACAAATAGAGTTGTTGGAACTTAGTAAGTTTCATTGATATTCTTTCATATAATTATTAATTTTCAAATTTATATTTTATGCTTAAAACTTGTGATGCCCTACAGTGGTTACATGACACCAGAATATGCTTTTGACGGAATATTTTCAACAAAATCTGATGTCTTTAGCTTTGGGATTTTATTGCTGGAGATCATAAGTGGGAAGAAAAGTAGAGGGTTTTATCATCCAAACCACAAGCATAACCTTATTGGACATGTGAGTTTCAAATTGTTAGATTACTTATCTAGATACGTTGGACTGATGAATGACAGTCATGTTCTTATATTTTTAGGCATGGATACTGTGGAATGAAGGCAGGCCTTTAGAATTGATTGATGAATGTTTAGGAGAATCATGCTCAATGTCAGAAGTGTTGCGCTGCATCCATCTGAGCCTCTTATGCGTGCAACAGCGTCCTGAGGATAGACCAAGCATATCTTCTGTTGTTGTGATGCTAAGCAGTGAGTGTGCTTTGACTGAACCCAAACAACCTGGTTTCTTCTTGGGAAAGGATTCAAATGGAGCACAGTTTTTCTCGAGTAATCATAAATCATCTTCAATCAATGAAATAACAGTTACAGTATTGGAGCCTCGTTAAATATTCTGCACGGCTGTACCAAGCAACTCATACAACATTGTCATTATAGAATTGTATTCATCATTATAATTTGTAAACTATATTCCTATTAGTACATGCCCATCGCATAACGAACTCTTGTTGCAGGTTGATCCCTCACCGTGCTAGTTCATCTTCACATTTATTGGCTTCTTTGAAGCATCACCGAATCCCGATCCTAATCTACAGTTTTTCGCTTAGCAACTCCCAACAATTAGCCATATTTGAAGAAAGAACATTATTAGAACTTGTGGCCTTGGAAAGCATACGAACTACAATCCTCACATCACGTTCCACTTCAACAACCTGTAACTGCAACTGAATACATAAATTATGTCAGCTAACCTCCAACTCCTGCCTGCCCCAGATTCCCCACACATTCTCCTATCATCTCCAATAAGACCTCCAACTCCTGCCTGCCCCAGATTCCCCACACATTCTCCTATCAATTGAGCTCTTTATCCCACTTGACGATCTCAATCCACTGCGTTCTAGAACGGGTTGTTAATACTTATTATGAACTATAAAAATATACTTCCACTGCCCTGTGACACACTTCCACAGGGTAAGGTCCAGACTCCAGAGGGATAGCCACAAGAAATAGACCACATCTATTAAAAAAAAATTATTGTCTATTACAAACACACTAATACACACACTCTTGCACATCAATTTCAAGTCACAATTTCAGTTTATTTTTTGTGCGTGCAAGAGTGTGTGTAGTACCCCCCCCCCCCCCCCCCCCCCCTCTCTAGTCCACCAAAAAAAGAAGAGCAATTATTATTATGTTCGATCTAGACCTATGAGTAGGGGTGGCAAATAGGCAGGTTGGGTCATAAATGGATTGGGTGTGTAATTATCTATTTATGACCCGTTTATATATAAATTAATTATCTATTACCCGCCCAACCCATTTAATTAGTAACCCATTCATTTAACCCAGTATGACCCAAATACCTCTAAAACTAGTTGAATACTCTATTGACTTCCAAAATTACCAAAATACTCTTAAATACCCAAAATGACCCAAATACTCCCTACACTTTCAAAATTACCAATATACCCTTGGACATCCAAAATTACCAAAATACCCCTAGAATGATAAATATACAAGTTTTCTCATTTGTCAAATTAGTTAGCCAAAAAAAAAAATGTCAAAAATTAAACTAAATTCCTGAATATGAGCTATATTTCCATAAAGTCCAACATTTTTATCCATTTTTTTAACATAATCCCACTTAAAACGTAAAGATCCAAAATTTTAGGTGTGGCTGAATCTTTTAAACAAATATAAGCAACTTCTATTTTATGTAATTTAGAAACACATGTATGTCTTGGAATTTCAATCTTACTCATTGAAACATGATTAGAGATTGGAACCTAAAGAAATTACTAAGTAGCTCATAATTCAACACCAATATCAAAACAGTATAATTTATAACCTTAATTAACATTGCCTAGAAGCTTAATTACGCTCCAGCAATCATAGAGAAAAATGAAACCACAAATGCAGTAATGAGCTATATTTTAGCTTAAATTTTTAATGAATCTTTATTAGAATAGTACTCTGACATCCACAATGAAAACCACTGAAAATTTGAAGCCAAAGATGGTTGCACCTAAACAACTCCAAAATTGGCTGTCATGTGCTTTAAAGAATCAAATGTGGAGGAACCCAGGATTTCATCAAATATAGTTTTAGTACAAACAAGGCAAATGGAAGAGAAACTAATCAGCAAAGAACATAATTATAGTTTTAATACAACAAGGCAGATGAAAACAATTTCTGAGATAGGAAATGTTGTATATATGGTGAGGGGATAAAATCAAGCGGTTCCCTTGAGTTTCTTTGAAATGCCAGCAAAATACTTTCCCTAGTGGAAAGCTAAGTCCAACTCTAGCTCAGAAGGCTGTCTTGATCCAAAAATGAAGTCTTGGAAGGCAGATAGTGATAATTGCAAAGTCATCAGCAGAAACTATTAAATTGAGAACAAAAGACAAAAATAGTAACTTCATGCACTTGATACAACCCAGTTCAATCTATATTTGTATAGCTAAGGAAACAAATGCAAGCTATGACAAGTTGAAACCTTAAACTCAAAGAAAGAAAAATTTTACTTTTACATAATTCTTCAGGTATACTTGTCTCACCAAACCACCACAGAGGATCAAATCCAGAACCACCTGACAAAGTACCAGAAAATTTATAGGGAATTATATATGCGAGCAAAAATCAAAATCCTGCTATTAGGATATTGAAATATACAATTTGACTTATTAGGTCAGATGAAACCCCAAAAAGAACATAAATGAATGGGAAATTACAAAGTGGGTTGAGCACAACATGGTTTGTTGTCCTACTAAAAATGCATGAGTTCACACTTGCAGAATAACAAGTTCTCCAAAGAGGGGAAAAAAAACCCAATAATAATCATTGAAAAATGAAAATTCAAAGTAACCAGGGTGCTTGGTCATTGTCATGAATTAATACACGGGTTGTAACATAAACTTTGCATAGATTGTCATTTTGCTAGATAATTCAACAGAATAATATTTGATACAAACTAATCTTCAATTTAGAACAGTTTCTTCAAAATTGTGACACTAGACTTGTAAAACCACTCACCTACTCCTACTTCTTTTGCTACCACTTGAAACTATTTGTTCAAATTCATCCATCCCCTCGATTACAGACATGGTTCACCTTAAAAGATAAGACAATCAAAACGACAATTTCTACAAATATATATTTCAAATCAACCAAAATCACAAAAGGCAGAAACATAGGTGACAATTTGAACAGAACCCAAAAGGTAAAAGTGGATAGATGCAAATCATCAAACACCCAGAAAAGAAAAAGACATTAACTTAGAACTCAAAACCCAATTGAGAGAGGGATCTTAATCTTACCTTGAAAATCTTAACCAGTCCAAAGCCACCTTCACCGAACTTGTGAGTTTGTCTACACTAACAGAACAAAGTAAACTATTACTAGTGGTTTTTTTTTTTTCAATCATTATACAAACAATCAGTTTAGAATGCTAGAGTAAAAGTACTATCTACACAACTAGTTGTTGACTTATAACCCAAATCCCATTTCTCCATTTCAGTTCGATACAAACAAAGAGAGCATTATCTTCTGCTAAGCATTTCATCAAACACGTAATTTACATTTCAAACCCACAAACAAAAACAGAAAATAAAGACAAAACCACAAACAAACAAAAAAAATCAAATGAAGAAGAAGAAGAGTTGAGAGAGAGACAAACCTGAACGGTGTTGGCGCGATTGGAAGAGAGCGTGAAAGATATCCCAAATTCGAGCATTCACATCAACCTTTGTCCACAACCACCACCACCACCACTGAGCACAGCAAATGCCAAAATCCACTCAATAAGCTCAGTTACCTAATTGTAAAATTGAACCACCAATGAAATGATTCAACGGCCACCACAGTATTGTGTTTCGATTGCGAATCGGAGATCAGGGATTGAATCGGGAAGCTTCAGAGAGAGAAACAAGTGTACACGCAACGCAACGCGAGAGAGAGAGAGAGAGAGAGAGAGAGAGATAAGGGATATATATATATATATATATATATATATATATATATATATATATATATATATATATATTTTGTAATTACTTTTGTTTGGTTACTGAGAAAGTTTGAGGGAAAGTGTTTAAAGAGAGTGAGACTTTAGGCTCCGCTTGAGAGGAGGGAATGAAATAGAAGGGAAATGAATAAAAAGAATATTTTTAGAATATTTTTTCCTTCTCTTGTTTGAGAATTTTAATGGAGGAAATGGAAAGTTCATTCCCTTGTTTTGGAGTTTAAGTGGGAGAGAATAGAATGAGTAGGAGGGAACACTCATTCCTCTCTACTCCCTTAAAATCTCAAATTTTCATTCCCCCTGAAATTGGGAGGAATGGAAGGGAATAAAATTAGATTTAATGATTTTTTTACTAAAACTCCCAAAATACCCTTATTTATTAAACCCTTTATTTTAAAATAGGGGTCTAATAGTAATATTGTCATAAAATGATTCTATTCAATTCCCTCCATATTGCTCCCAAACAGGATTACTTACATTCTATTCATTTTCATTCCTTTCCATTCCTTTATTTTAAAACATCCAATCAAGGTTACTTAATTCCATTCCATTCCATTCTTTTCCATTCCTTTCCCTTACTTAAATACATTTCATTCCATTCCCTTATGATCATCTCATTCCATTCCATTCAATTCCCTTATGAACTCCCAAGCGGAGCCTGAGAGTGAGAGGGCTGAATGTTTTGGCTTAGAAAATCTGAGGGAAAGGGAAAGTGTCTAAGATTATATTGTTTATCTAAGTTTTAGATTTTAGAAGGGTTTAGTGGGAATTTGTGGGTTTATCTAATTTTAAAATTTAGATGGGTTTAGTGAGTACTAGTGGATTTATCTATTTAGATCCATCTAATTAAATAACTAAATGGGTCTTTACTCATTTAACCCAAATATTTAAATGGGTTAGGTTAAGACTTATCCCTACCTGTGAGTAATCATTTAAAAGGGAATTCAGTTATCTTTAATAAAAGCTCAAATTTATCCCAAATCGAATGGTTGAATGTTAATTTGGTTAAATCAAGGTCAAACTCAGGTTGACTATTGTCAAACTTCGGAAAATTGTTTCAAAATATAAATTTTGATGTAAAATGATGAATTCTAGTGGTTAGTTATATTTTTTTACTTCATTTGACTGCTAATTAACTTAGTCAAAGTTTGATCAATGAATGGTATTTTGGTCATTTTCTATCTTGATTTATAAAATTTACTATTTTGATATTCTATAAAGACAAATTAGGTTAGTTTTAGCATTCCCTTGATTTTAGTGTTAAAATTGCAATTTTTGGAGTTTTTGCTCAAATTGAGATTTTTGCACACAAACTACATACAATTTACAGTGTCAAAATACGACAAATTTGCACCTATGAGAAGTGTGTTAATAACCCCCAATGATTTTGGAAAATTGCAAGGATTAAGAAATTAGGGGATTATCAAATCAAAAAAAAAAAAATTGAAATTAGGGGATTATGATAGCTATATTAACACTCTTCTTCCAGTAGGATAAATTTAGACTAACATCACTGGTATGTCGTAAGTCATCTAATCCATTTTAAGTGTGCAGGTAGATTAGCCAGTTCATCCAAACTTAGATCAGTCTTGTAATCACTGATACTCCATCAATATCTAAGCTAGAGATGAAAATATTTTCAAGTCACCAATAGATAGGGAGCTTTAATTTTGGACAAAGAGCCCAAGTCGAATATCAACACGGCTGTTGACCTCTATGCCTTCCTCAAAATTGGCCCATGGGCTAATAATTCCCACATCTGAAGAGAGGCCATGGACTTTTCCTGAACCAGTCCAAACGGCGAAAATGCGTGTGTATTTCTAAGCTACAAATTGGGACCGCTAACAGTGACATTACGATCACATAAAAATTAATAAGAATGCTATAATGTCTAAGCTAGAGATGAAAATATTTTCAAGTCACCAATAGATAGGGAGCTTTAATTTTGGACAAAGAGCCCAAGTCGAATATCAACACGGCTGTTGACCTCTATGCCTTCCTCAAAATTGGCCCATGGGCTAATAATTCCCACATCTGAAGAGAGGCCATGGACTTTTCCTGAACCAGTCCAAACGGCGAAAATGCGTGTGTATTTCTAAGCTACAAATTGGGACCGCTAACAGTGACATTACGATCACATAAAAATTAATAAGAATGCTATAATGTCAGTTTTCGTACACAATTAACATTGACATATATAGAAAAGATTTTTTATTTTTTTTATTTTTTTTTGAGAAAGACATATAAAGGCAAGATGAAGACTAACAAGAAGCAAATACATAATTCGATCAAAAAAAAAAAAAAGACTTATACACTTGTCGTGGGGTGGATAATACATTGGAAAAACTTTTTTAAGGCCTTAATATTATATCAATATATCAATTAATTCAAAATCTTTTAAGCCTTAATGGGCTTCTATGACCTCTATTTAAGTCACTTTTATAAATAAAAAAAAAGTAAATAATTAATATGAATTATATCTTACTCTACTTAATGTTAGGAGTAGATCCAATAGTGGAAGTATTCATACTTGATAGTTGCACCTCATGTTGAGGAGTAATTTCGTCAGTATTTTCACCTACAACATGGAATTTTAATATAACTTTAGTATAAAAGGAAAATGGGCCAATAAAGAAATAAAATTTTATAACATGACTATTATTTAAATGGATTAAATACTACCTTTAAATCTATAGAACCAACTTTGCTTGCGAACAAAAGCTTCAATTTTATCTAAAAAAAAAAGGGGATCAATACTAAGTAAGAATTTTAGCTCCAATACTAAAAGTTGATTCATAAGAAACCACATTTATAGAAATTCTCAAGAGACCACATGCCATTAAAGAGAATTCAAAAGGCCAATTATATTTCTCATTCCACCAAGAGAAAACATCAAACTTTACATGTTACCTCCAATCAAGTCTAGACTCTTTCAAATAAAAGTTCAATTGATTTTTTTTTTTTGGGTAATATATCAACTTTCTAAATAATCAAATTCATAATCATTCAAAATAAAAAGTTCATAATTTGCGAAATTTCTCACATAATTACAAGAGTCCAAAAGCCAATATATATATATATATATATATATATATAAGACAAAAAATAAAACAAAATAATTAATTGGGAACTAAAAAAGGGTTCAAGATTGTGATTCACGGAATCATTGGGTACAAGTTGGCCCTTGTTCACTGGTACAAAAATCCTTGTCCATACCTATATTTTTCCTTGGGATTCAAGTGGGTTGACTGTTCTATTGAGTCATGGTCAGTCTTTTGTAATGCGTAAAATTGTGAAACAGCAACAAGTATTATCATTTTACCAAATTTAAGAGCATTCACACTAAGAAATAAAAAAATATATAGTTTTTAATAACTCAAAACACTATTTTATTTATTTTAACACTTTTCTTTATAATATAACCAACATCAAATGCTTTATTTTAGAATTTAACATATTAAAATAATATAAACAAAATAATAAAATAATATATCCAACATAATAAATAACAATCACAAATATTAACACATTAAAATACTTTTTTTTTAACACCACACATTAAAAATTTATTTATTTTGTTAATTTTTAAGCTACAAATAGCAGTTTTTTTTTTTTTTTTTTAAGTTTACCTCCTTTTATGTACAATATATTTTGAGAGTATCAGTTGCTAAATTGACTATTGAGATTTTCTAAATATAAACATATGTTTGCAACGGCTGTCAGAGTAAAGTACCTTTTATGTTTGTTCTGCTTCTGTAAATATAAAGGACAACTCCGACCATTACAGCAACTACAGCAACGGCAACAACACCTCTCCATGCTTTGTTCATCCAGCGACCATGTTCGCTTGCCACTTCATTGTTGAATTTGACACAGGAAAGAAAATTATAGTTAAACTACAGCTAAAGGAGATGAAACAGCGAGTGAAAGCAGAGCAGTTTTTAAAGAATCAAAATCAATTCAGAATGCAAAGTATAGTGGAAAAATAATTAATTTCAATAAGGAGTTCCTATTACAAAATTAAAGGCATACCTATTTCTGAAGCCGATATTCTGACATATAGATTTTGCCCACCAACTGGAAACTGTCTAATATCCATTAGATCACCAAACCACATGACACAGCCACTGCCACTTTCTCTGATATCTGAGTTTGTATAAGCCATGCAGGAACAGTTGTTTAAGCATTTGGCCCAGCATTCGTTGAGGCTCATACTTTTGTTTACCCAAGAATTTGTAGTATCTGGCAATTTCAAGTTAAAATGTGTATTAAACCCATCTTTTTGGCAGCTCAATGGCTTAATGAGTACACAACCTTGAGACCTTTCCATTAAGCTCCATCTTTCTGGTGATTTGGGCTTGAATCCTAGTAAACATTGGCAGATAGCAAACCCACTATAACTAATGATACAATTTGCATTGGGTCCACAAAAGCCGTAATTGTCACAGTGGTCTCTAGGTAGTAATGGATAGCGGAGCCAAATTTGACTAGCTTCATTCCATATGTGTCTCTCAAGAAAAGTGTTCATTTGGTTCAAAACAATTCTTGAGATTTCAGATTTATTTTTGAGGGTGTAGGTGTAGTACACTTCATACTCATTAGAAACAAAGTAGTCATCATAAGCAGGATTTAAACCCGGTGAACCGCTGAACCAAAGGCCGTTCCATGGGCCTGTACGGTAAAATTTGTTGGTTCCTTTCTGAATAACAGGATCAGGGTATGAATTCCTTTCTATCCAATAGGTTAAATCTCCAGGAGATGGATCGTCTGGACTCGTCCATTCTGTAAGATTCCAGTAAATACCTTTCCTCAAGTCCCATCCCAACTTCATTCCTGGCAACAATGTATTAGATGGATGGTCGAAGCTTTCCCACAAAGAGGTTTCCGAATTTCCATCTCTTAGTACAAGATTTCCTGAATCTAAGAGTTGTAACACAGGATTGTTGGCTTGTTTTTGTGCTCCAAATCCTGTTGACCAAACAACACTCTTATTCTGACTCATAACCACAAGACTGCCTGTCCTGTTTATCATCAGCAAGCCAGACGAGTCATTAATTGGGTTGAGTCGGTTTGCAACCCAAACAACAGTTCTAACTGAGATCTTCTTGTACCATATTCCCAAGTAGTGATTATTGGAATTAAAAAGACTGAAGAAACCTAGTTCGAAGCTTCCATCGTTGCTAACTAAGGTCCTTTCGCCGCTTATATTTTGTGATGGAGTAATTCTATCTCCTGCAAGGGAGACTTTGGAGAACAAAAAGAGTAAATATGTAAGCATAAAAATAAAAGAGAGAATATTCATTGATTTCATAGTTACAGACCTCCTACAGAGACAATATGTAAGAAATCACATATTGATTTCTTTGTTTATCAATCACAACTCAAACAAAGAGCAGGAAGGGGCAGCTGCAGATGTGTTTACACATTGAAAGTCGTCAATATCGACTCCATTCTTGACTTTTCAACATTTCATATTTTCCACAGAACAGGGGTCTTTCTTGCACCAGTATACCGTAGCCCATACGATACTCAAGGCATTTTGTCTTGAAAAAAATAAATAAAAATAAAACCTAATGACCTTGCTTTAACATAGACCGAGACGTCAACCTCTTTACTCTTATCAGTTACCACTTGCTTGTGGTGGCCCTACCACTACCAACAATCGTTTCGTTGATGGAAACCACGCCTCCACACCCGTGGGCCCCCACTTGAAAATCAATCCCCCAAATATTCAAGTAGCCACCTATCTCGTATATGCGGTTGTTGCCCGCCTCCAAAACATGAATAAAACAATAGCAGCGCAAAACAAATTCTAATACTTTTTGTTACACCAATTACAACCTATCATTGTAATTATTATATATATATAAACTTGTAAAATTTGTTGTGTATCTAGACTTATTGAATATTGAAATTGCTTTTTTTACTAACAAAATGACAAGTCCCTTTTAAAAATAATATATATATATATATATATATATATATATAATACAACAAATTTCACAAGTTTTTTTTAACTTTGTTGGAACTGTTATGGCTGGACTAATGCAATTGCTCTTATATACTTAATTTAGGCATTCGATTGTTCCAAAAGTTTAAATTATTGGGATATGGTAAATCATGTGTGAGCTGTAGGCATTCGATTGTTCCAAAAGTTTAAACTATTGGGATATGGTAAATCATGTGTGAGCTGAAACTACTTTTTAATAGGTGAGGTCCAACACGTAAGAATTTAAATGGGAGATAGATGAGAAGAGATAAGGATTGAACTCAGGATCTCATGTTTTGATATCATGTTAAATTACCAATTGTCCCAAAAACTTAAGTTATTGGGATATGGTAAATTTAATCACTTAACCATATATTTCTAACACTATTTTTACAATTTACATATTTATTTTATAATTTCTCAAATTGCAGTTCAATCGGTGATCCATTGGTTATACTAGCTCTTGGACTTGGTTAATAGGTGATCAACACGAATTAGAATTTTATAGAGTTTCTTAGCGGCCCTAACACTTTTTCTATTATATATTAGTGATTATAAACCTGGACATTCAGACATTGGTTAATGTAAACATTTTTCTTCTCTTTTTGGTGGTCTATAGAGTCATCCTTGGGGATTTAAGGAACCGACTTGTGAATTCAAAAGTTTAGCCTTTAGATAGGCATGTTTTGTTTCTTGTGGGAAATCACATAATCACTTAGTGTGAGAGTCAAGTTCTTGCCATTGTCAAATGGCAAATGAACATGCCGGCCGAAATTCCAGCGACAGAGAATGAATTCCTTTAGTTTGAACATGGAAAGGGTTGGAAGACAAAGAAAACGCTCTCTCAAAGTTTCTCTTTGTTTTTGTGGTTGTCTTAGGGTTGTAAATAGGGTTTTATACATGTAGGGTTTATATATGCTTGAGGTGGCTGCACCAACTGCTATGGAAACAAATTTTGGAATTTCCATAGTAGGGTCTTGGTTGATCGAGTGTCTAATGAGACTATCGAAAGTTTCAGCCAGCTCTTGCTCAATTGAGGTCTTTAGTTTTGCACAATAAACATATGCTTCAACTTCAGCCCTCATCTATATATATATATATATATATATATATATATATATATAAAACCGAAACTTTTAAAGCTCTCACAATTTTCCACATCATCACTATTTTCTTTTTCTTTTATTTTTTGATTCTTTTTATTTTAGGTTTTATATCTTATAACAATAATATTGAAAAACGTATACAAACTTGGAGGCCTATTTAAGGGCTCCATAAAACTTGATGGACAAGAAAATATATTCTAAAATAAGCCCTAATTAATACCTAACCATTATAGGAACCAAATTTGACCTAAAAAAACATTAAAAGAGCCTAAAAACAAGGAAATAAATCACCTAGACCTAAAATAACGTTTTTTGCATTAAAATACCAAATCTCTTCTCTCCTTAAAATCCTAGCAATTATCATCTCAAAACCTTAAACTCAAAGCGTAAGTTTTGTCTTTTTTTATTTGCTTTCATATGTCCCTGAAATTTTCATTCTATCTTATTGTTTTATTATGTTTAGAATTGATTTTCTTATAAGTATTTGAGTTAATCTCTATATTTTGATAGTGTTTTTATGGGTTTGGTTTTTGAGTTGAAATTCTAATAATTATTTTATATTGTATATGGCAGATAAAGAATCTCTATTTTTTGGAGAAAAATCAAAGCTGCAATCTATGTCTTCCAGCCCAATGTGTGGAAGCATAAAACCCAACAAAAACTTGGTACTCTCTCTTCTCTGTTTGCAATCTCTACTACTTTTTATTTTTATTTTTTATTTTTAACTTTTGCATTGCTACAAGTGTTGTAGAGGATCCTAAAGAAGTATATGTGAAGTCCTAGAAAGTCTTGACATTTAATTATGTATTATGCAGTTATGATTACAATGCGATTCAAATCTTAGTGCTTAAGACCAGCAACAAAGCCTATTGATTGTCTGTGCATGGTTTGTATCAGTTTTATATAATTATTATTTGTAGTTGTGATATAGAAATTTGAGTTAGAGAACATGCAACCCTTTAATTTGAAGTTAGGAATTTGCTTTTGATAATCAAGTGTGTTATTCATAAATCACCGTTGAATTTCCAATAAATTTATACAAATTCTGAAGCACAATTATTTCTTATGATAATCCCCATTTGGTTCTTAAATCTTTTGGTATGTGGCTATAAATTTTCCACAAATTAAATTCATATACAAACTAAGGCACATTTATTTCTTATGATAATCCCCTTTTGGTTCTTAAAATTTTTGGTTTGTGGTTATATATCTTGACAAGTTCTAAAATTATTTTGCGATGAATATTGTATATTTTATGTTTATTTTGATAAGTTATAATGTTTTTTCATTTTAAATTTTATTTTAAGTAAAGTGAAATATATTCCGTGCATCGCACGGGTTAGCGACTAGTTACCACAATTTACAATACAACTACCCGCGAACCCACGCGTGCGCGTGATAATTATTTTTATGGTAGTTTTATTAAAAAAAATTTTACAATTTAAACTAATCTAATAATGAGTAATGTATTTCGTAATTATATTTTTATTTATTATAGGAACAATCATAAATGTAATAAAGGAACAATCCAAAACACCAAAAAAACGTAAACTAAAAAAAATTAATAAAACTTAACAATGATTAATTGAACCAATATTAGGATAAAATTTTGTTTTTGATAATCTATTAAGGTTATTTTCTTTGTAGAAATTATAATTTTAGCCACCCAAAACATATTATCAAATAATCAATTATTAGCAAAATCTAAGAATTAAATTTTCATACATGCATTGTTATAAAATAATAATAATTAAAATAAAATTGCAAAAGTTAAAATTTGTCATCTATTCGATTATTTTTGTTTGGCTAACCTTTACTTTTCTTTAAATGAAAGGCATTATACAGTACTTCTAATACAGCTATTAAGAGTATTTTGTTTGCCACAAAGAATTAGAAAATAAACAAAAATTAGTAGTCTCATAGTTTAACATCTAAATTGAGCATTATAAAAAATCATGTTATGTAACTGAATAAATACCAAATTATCCAAATCATTCTATGTAATAGAATAATATTATATTTTTGTATGCTATATTTAATTCTTTAGAACGCAATAGGATAACATTTAACAATCAAAGAGAATAATAAATAAATAAAAAACAATAACAACAATTTAAAAAACAAAACTAAATTGCATTAACCCAAAATAGAGTTTTAAATAATATAAAAAATTATCAACCTAAGTCCTAAAGTAGAAATGCAAGAAAAAAAATCCACCAAAAAATTTAGAGAGAGAGAGAGAGAGAGAGAGAGAGAGAGGGAGAGAGAGAACCTTTTTTTTTTTTGTGAGGGAAAACTATGCATAGAATAGAAGAGATAGTAACAAATTTATAGTAAGAGGGTGTGAATAAGAAGAGACAAAAATAAAGGAAGACGAAGGGAAAGAGGAAGAATGATATTAATGTAGAGGGTAGTGGGGAGATGAAAAGGTAAGGGAGGAAGATGAAAAAGTAAGGGAGGGAAAAAGATTGAAAAAGTAGTGGAGAGATGAAATGATAAGGGAGAGAGAAAGGTTGGAGAAGTGTAAATATTAAAAAAAAAAATGTTAAAAACAATTATAGGAAAAAAAAAAAAAAAAAAAAAAACCTAAAGCTTGAAAGCTTTAGGTTTTTTTTTTTTTTTTAAAGCTGAAAAGGCTCACACAAAATCCTAAAGCTGAACTAAAAAGACTTTGGATTGGGCTTGATACTGGAACTAAATAAATTAGGGGTGGGCTGGATTAATTATATAGATTTATTATAGGGTGATAGTGGAAGTAAATAAATAAGTAGTGGGGTGCATTTATAGGGCTGAAAATTGTAAAAACCATTTTAAAATTATAGGACAAATTATATTTATAAAAAAAAAATGACGTGACAGTTAATGTGGCACAACATTAGAGCAGCAGCATTAAATGCTACGTGTTTTTTTTTTTTTTCTCCTTTAAGCTAAAAAGGCTCACACAAAGCCCTAATGCTGAACTGAAAAGGCTTTGGATTAGACTTGATGGTGGAGCTAAATAAATAAAAGGTGGACTAGATTAATTATATAGATTTATTATAGGGTGATAATATAAGTAAATAAATAAGTAGTGAGCTGGATTTATTATAGGGTGATAGTGGAAGTAAATAAATAAGTAGTGGGGTGCATTTATAGGGCTGAAAATTGTAAAAAACATTTTAAAATTGTAGGATAAATTATATTTTAAAAAAAAGTAAAAAAGAATAACGTGGCAGCTGATGTGGCGCAATGTGAGAGCAGCAACATTAAACGCTACGCTTCAGCTTTTAGTAATATATAGATATAGATTAAAAACCAATAAATACAAATAAATTTTTCATGGAATTATCTAACACTTACAGGGAGACCCGTGATGGAGGTAAAACAACACTTGTATCTAAGTTAAAAGAGTGATGCGATCAACTGGTGGGATGACATACAAGAAAATAGAGTGCGTCAAGGTATACATGAAATACATTTTTGACAAAGAATGAAACAGATATTGGTTGTTCAAAAAATAAGAACATGAAATTCATTTTTGACAAGGAATGAAAAAGTCGTTGGTTGTTCAAAAAATAAAAAGAGTTTGGTTAATTTCTTTTTCCCCTCTGCTCCAGCTTCAATTCACTTTTTAGTCATACATCCAAACAAAGCAAGCTCCAAGGATTAAATCCTTGGTTGCATTGTTGTTCAATAAGTGCAATAGAATTGACAAGGCTTACTCTAGTACTGCATTAGTAAAAAATTCTTAACGAGCCTCAAATATTGTAATTGTTAATTCATTGGTTGAAGATGATTCGTGCTTACTTGAGAAACCATGTGCTCCATCTGAATCTTTTTCCAAGAAGAAACCAGGTTTTTTGGGCTGAGGCAATGCACTCTCACTGCCTAAACCCACAACCACAGATGACATACTTGGCCTATCCTCAGGACGCTGTTGCACGCATAGGAGGCTAAGATGGATACAACGCAGCACTTCCGACAATGTGCACGTTTCTCCTAAACATTCATCAATCAAATTTAAAGGCCTTCCCTCATTCCAAAGTATCCATGCCTGAAAATAGAAAAACACTATTTGTCATTCATCTATCCAACTTATCAGGATAAGAAATCCAACTGTTTGAAACTTACAATTCCAATAAGATTATGGCTGTGGTTTGGATCATAAAACCCTCTACTTTTCTTTCCGCTAATGATCTCCAACAATAAAATCCCAAAGCTAAAGACATCAGATTTGGTTGAAAATTGCCCATCAAAAGCATATTCTGGTGCCATATAACCACTGCAAGGCATCATCACTAGTTTTAAGTGAAAAATATTGATAAGGAAATGAAGTAGATTTTACATGAAGAGCATGTGAATTTTTTACTTACTAAGTTCCAACCACTCTATTTGTGTTTCCTTCTAATTGATCTCCTCCGAAAGTTCTAGCCATGCCAAAATCTGAAATTTTAGGGTTCATCTCACTATCAAGTAAAACATTACTTGCTTTGAGATCCCTATGTATAATTCTCAATCTAGAATCTTGATGAAGATATTGAAGCCCCCGAGCAATTCCGCATATGATGTGGAAGCGCTTGGACCAATCTAACATTTTACTTTTTGTCTGATCTGGTAAGTTTCTAGTTCAAGTTAATTATATTTTCCCATATTTCAAGAAAACATGGGGAATTTCATATATTTCAATATTGATAACATAGTTACACTAGCTAAACAAAATGTATTAGGTTTTGGAATTCAAACCGAAAATGAAGGAGTCCAGGCTTTTGTTTGGCATGTATTCATAAACCAGCATTTTTTCTTCCTCTTGAATGCAGCAAGCAAGAAGCTTTACAAGATTTCGGTGTTGAAGCTTGGCAATCAATCTTACTTCATTTTTGAACTCATTCAATCCTTGTCCAGAACTCTTTGAAAGTCTCTTGACAGCAATTTCTTGTCCATCCTTTAGTATACCCTGAAATTATCATTTGAAGAAAGATAGCTAATCAGTGCTTCCTCATTTGTCGTTGTTTTTGTACAAGACGTCACAAATTTACCTTGTAAACAGGTCCAAAACCACCTTCCCCAAGCTTGTTATTGATTTCAAAGTTATCAGTGGCACTAGCTATTGTGGATAAGTCTAAGAAAGGGAGCTCAAGGTCTTCGTTTTGGCCTTCATTATTCTGATGGCCTACAACTTCATTCCTCTCTGTTTTTACAGAAATAAGAACGAAATTTTTAGGGGGGGGTGAAGAAGGAATAAGAATCATAGAAATGGCTGAGATATTCAAGAGGTAAAAAAACAGTTTAAAAGTTACTTTAGCCGAAATTATAACCTAAATCTCATATTACTAATTTCGTATAATTAATAAAAGTATTAACCTTCTTCATATCTTATATACACATTCTTTCTGCCAAAAAGATACCATCCAACTTGGACAATGAGATTAGCATGAATATGAATACAATATATAGCAATATGAGAAGAGTTGTACTTATATGTAAGTGATCTCAAAGAAATCAAGGTACCATTATCAAAAACATCTACACTAATCAAACTTGCAAAACTTTCAAATTCAAGGTGTATCAATCAAAACCAGGCCAAGCTATAGAAGATATGTCAACTGAGAACTCAAGTCTAATAAGCACATTGCTATTTTAATTATCATTCCTACAGATATCAACTAAAATGAGTACCTAGGCCTAACTATAGAAGATACGTACGTCCATTGAGAACTCAAGACTAATAAAGGTATATATCATAAACTTCCTCTGGATTTGTAGAGGGCTAAACTAATAAAGGTCTAACAAATCTCAGCGTTTGAACCTTGAAATTAGATGGGGATTAATCATGCAACAAATTGCATAAGTTTGCTTGGTCTGATGACACTGTTCAATTTCTGAAACTCTTTTGCAAAGCACCGACAAAAATATAACATGATTGCATTTTACCTCATAGCAATCCTTGTTCTAAATACAGTTATTAAATGGGCAAAAGCTGATTCTGCTTATATTACTAAGTCTCCGTTTGGATTGGGAGTTTCACGTTTTGAGTTTTTTTTTTTTTTTTTTTTTTTTTTTTTTTTTTTTTTTTTTCCGCGTTTGCAGCGAAATGGTACTGTAGCATCACTGTTGCAGCTACTGTTCATTGAACAGTAGCTGCAATATGTGGCTTTTTCCACAGTTTTTACTGTTCACGGACCTACAATTTTCACTTTTCAACAACTTTTTCATTAAAAATGGATCTCACAGTACTATTCACATATTTAAATATTATTTTGCTACAGTGTTTTTAGTTTTCAGTTTTCAGCGGTATCCAAACAGAGATTTAAAAACGAAAAGCATTTTAAGTAATTCCATACGACAAATATTACCATATGTTTGCAATGGTTGTCAAGAGTAAAGTTATTTTACCTCTTAACTTTGTCCTGCTTCTGCATATGTAAAAGCCAATTATTAAGAGCATTCCAGAAACTACAGCAAGGGACACAGCAACTATCACTGCTCTCTTCATCCTACGACCTTTTTTTGCCTCTTCAGGGTTGAATTTGGCACATCAAAGAACATATAATTAAACTACAGCTAAAAGATATTGAAAAGCAAGGGAAGCACTGCAGTTTCTAATGAAACAGAATGCAAAACACAATGGAAACAATAATTTAAATTCAATAAGGATTTTCCTATGAAAAATATTAACCCCACACCTATCTCTGAGGCTGACATTCTGATATACAGTTCTTGCCCACCAGCTGGAAACAGTCTAACATCCACTAAATCACCAAACCAAAGCGCACAGCCACTACCTTCTCCTCTAATATCCGAGTTTGTATAAGCCATACAAGAACAATTGCTCAAGCATTTATCCCTGCATTCTTTGAGGCTTACACTTTTGTTCGCCCAAGAATTTGTAGTATCTGGCAATTTCAACTCATTAAATTTAACAAACCCATCTTTATGGCAGCTCAGTGGTTTATTGCGTACACAACCTTGAGACCAGTCCATTAAGCTCCATTTTTCTTGTGATTTAGGCTTGAATCCTTCTAAACATTGGCAAACTGGTGACCCACTAAGGATACAATTTCCATTGGCTCCACAAAGGCCATAATTGTCACAGTAGTCTCTAGGTACTGATGAATATAGCCTCCAAACATTCTCTCCTTCAATCCATGTATAGCGTTCACGAGAAGAGCTGGTTTGGTTCAAAACTATCCTTGTGATTAGAGAATTATTTACGAGGCTGTAGATGTAATAAACCTCATCATCATTAGAGACAAAGTCGAAAGCATAAAGCGGATTAGGCTTCAATTCTGGTGAACCACTATACCGAAGGCCATTCCATGGACCAGTCCGGTAGAACTTTTTGTTGCCTTTCCTAATATAAGCCTCAGGGTATGAATGAGGTTGCATTTCAATCCCATATGTGAAATCTCCAGGAGAAGGATCATCTGGACTTTTCCAAGCTGTAAAACGCCGCTTAATACCTTTCCTCAAGTCCCATCCCATCTTCATTCCTGGTAACAATGAATCAGACGGATAATCAAAGCTTTCCCACAAAGAGATTCCTGAATTTCCATCCTTTAGTACAAGATTTCCAGAGTCTAAGAGCTGCAATACAGGATTATTGGCTTGTGTTCCTAATCCTGTGGACCAAACAACACTCTTATTGTTACTCATAAGCACAAGACTGCTTGTTCTGTTTATCATTAACAAGCCAGATGAATCATTGATTGGGTTGAGTCTGTTTGCAACCCAAACAACAGTTTGAACTGGGATATTCTTGTACCATATTCCCAAGTACCTATTCTTGGAACTACCAGGACTGAAGAAACCCAGTTCAAAGCTTCCCTCTTTGCTAACTAAGGTAGTTCCATCGCTAATAGATTGGGATGGAGTAATGCTATCTACTGCTGCAAATGAGACTTTGAAGAACAAAAAGAGTAAACAAGTAAGAACAGAGATAAAGGAAAGCGTTCCCATTGATTTCTAGCTTTAGACCTCCTTGATTATCCCTCTAAAAACTCAAAAGATAGATCATAAACGCCTATGATTCATAAACCCCAATGGAGTACCAAACAAGCTAAAACGACATCGACCTTGAACACTACATGTATTCGACAAAAAGTGTATTCGACAAAAAGAAGGGTCAGGAAACCCCAATGGAGTACCAAACAAGCTAAAACGACATCGACCTTGAACACTACATGTATTCGACAAAAAGAAGGGTCAGGACAAATGCAAGTGTGTATGGTGCTAGTGCTTACACATTGATTGCCGGACATTTATGAAAGCGGCCTACTTATCTGACTTTTTTCCACATTTCAACCAGTAACACTTATTTCCCTGGATCAGTATACCCTACTGCACACAACAATCTATTAGCATTTTGACCTAAAATAAAATGAGAAAAGGAAATGTGATCTAGTCACATAGATTATGTGGAAATTCATTGAGGAGTTTTGAGTAGGCTTTTATCTTGATCTTGAATTGATATAGTTAGTAATGAGTGTCAGCCGAGAGTTGGTGAAACAGATATGTATGAGTGGCCCATGATGGGACTTCATATCATCATAGAGGACACTATTTTTCGTGGATTATTTCTTACTTTATTTCTTGCAGTTGCAGACACCAAAAAATCATTGACTACTTGTTTTTTACATCTTACTTTATTAGAGCATTAGCATTGAAAAATGCTAATGTTATTCTATTTTACCATTCTAAAACATCACTTTATCATTATACCATCCAATTTTACAATACCTCCTACATCCCAAAACTCTATTTTTATTAAAATATTATTTTTTAATCTTTCTTTACTATTTCTTTATAATTGTTTTTTTTTTCCAGAATCATGTTTCCTGCGCTTTCCAACAGTTTTTTTTTTTTTCCTCTCCTTCTCCTTCAACCTCTAGCAACACACAACTCATCAACAACCACAGCCACGGCACCTCCACCCATCAACAACCACCTTTGCAAACCCATCAACAACAATTGCCAATTTGAAACCCACCAGAGCAAACCCATTCAAAAATAATAATCACCGGAGCCACCGCCACCACGCAGAACCCAGACCTCGCCGACCAAGTACGACACAGCAACCCACCCTCTCCGATTCAAACCTCTGTCAAACCCATCAGAGCCATCTCCAGCAACCCACACCCTCTCCGATTCAAACCTTTGTCAAACCCATCGGAGCCATCTCCAGCACACCCAACCCGCCGATCCAAACCCACCATCAACCGATCCCAACCCACCACCATGCCCAGATCAAACCACGAACCCACCACCACCACGAGCCATCTCCAGCACACCCAACCCACCACCACGCCGATCCAAATCCACCATCTCCGGTGCAAGCCTTGAACGAGAAAGAGAGATGTGAGATGAGAGAAAGAGAGACGGAGAGATGGAGTGGGAGACGGAGAGATAGAGTGGGAGTTAGAGAGAGAGAGAGGACTGAAGGAGAGATGGAATAAAAAATACTTATTCGGTTTAGAATTGTGCTACAGTGCAATTCTAAAGGTAGAATTGCACTGTAGCAAGAATTGCAAAAAAATTGCAATTCTTGCCTTTAGCATTTCCTGATGCAGTAGTTTTTAAGGGTTGAAATACTAAAAACACCTTAGATATAGCATTAGCATTCTCCAATGCTAATGCTCTTAGCATTTGAGACAATATTCGACTGAATCCACCGTAACACAAAGACTTGTAACTGTAACAGTCGTGAAAAAATTGGTAAAACTCATGACTAGTCCTTTCGTAAAAAAAATAGAGCTGCAAATGAGACTTTGAAGAACAAAAAGAGTAACCAAGTAAGAATAAAAATAAAGGAAAGCGTTCCCATTGGTTTCTAGAAACCCAGTTCAAAGCTTCCCTCTTTGCTAAGGTAGTTCCATCGCTAATAGATTGGGCTGGAGTAATGCTATCTACTGCTGCAAATGAGACTTTGAAGAACAAAAAGAGTAAACAAGTAAGAATAGAAATAAAGGAAAGCGTTCCCATTGATTTCTAGTGTTAAACCTCCTTGATTATCCCTCTAAAAACTCAAAAGATAGATCATAAACCCCAATAGAGTACCTAACAAGCTAAAACGACATAGACCTTGAACACTACATGTAGTCCACAAAAGAAGGGTCAGGACTTGTCTGACTTTTTCCACATTTCAAGCAACAGCATTTATTTTCCCGAATCAGTATACCCTACTGCACACGACAATCTATTAGCATTTTGTCCTAAAATAAAATGAGAAAAGGAAATGTGATCTAGTCACATAGATTATGAGGGAATTCATTGAGGAATTTTGAGTCGGCTTTTATTTTGATCTTGAATTGAGTCACATAGTTGGTAATGACAAATGAGTCTCGGCAGAGAGGGTTGGTGAAAGAGATATGAATTAGTGGCCCATGATGGGACTTCATGTCATCATAGAGGACATTATTTCTCGTGGATTATTTCTTACTTTATTTCTTGCAGTTACAGAAACCAAAAAATCATTGACTACTTTTTTTTACGACTTACTTTATTAGCATTTGAGACAATATTCGACTGAATCCACCGTAACACAAAGACTTGTAAGAGCATTCACAGCAGTGGAGCTAAAAATTTAGCTTTTTAACTCTACTAAAAGTTACTTTATCTATTATACCTACACATCTGCTGCAGCAGTGAATCTATTTTACCTATCAATACAATAAAATAATATAAACATCACAATAAAATAATATATCCCTACAATAAAATAATATATCTCATAGCCCAAAAAACATGCCAGCACCGACCACAATCTCATCTACAATTAGCCACAGCCACCACTTCCACCACCACCACCACCACCACCAACACTGACACAACCAAACCCACAAACAAAATAAATCCCCAAACAACCATCATAGTCACCAATCCACCACCACAGCCACCAAGCCCACAGGAAAAAGAAAATCAAACACCGTACCACCAAACCATAGCCACAACAACCACCATCGCCACCACGGAAGAAAAAAAAAATCAAACATCATTCCACCACCACAGCCATTAAACCCACGGAAGAAAAAAAAAATCAAACATCATTCCACCACCACAGCCATTAAACCCACAGAAGAAAAAAAAAATCAAACATCATCCCACAACTACAGCCATCAAACCCATAGACGAAAAAAAAAATCAAACATCATTCCCGGTGGATCGACAGCGTGGATTGATGTGGATCGACGGCGTGGGTCTGGCGGCGAGGATTGACGGCGTGGGTCTGGGTCTGGCGGCGAGGATCGACGGCGTGGGTCTGGGTCTGGCGGCGAGGATCGACGATGGCGTGAGATGAGATGAGATGAGGCGATCGGCGGCGTGAGGCTGCGTGGGGCGATCGGCGGCGTGAGATGATCGGCGGCGTGAGGCAATCGGCGATGAGAGCTTGATGAGAGAGATGAGAGCTTGATGAGAGTGATGAGAGAGCTGAGAGCTTGAGTTGATGAGAGAGACGAGAGAGCTGAGAGCACATTATTTTAATCAAGGAGTTCAATAAAAAAATTTTTTTTTTTTTAGATGTCTGCTACAGTGCACATGTATTTATAAATGTGCACTGTAGCAAATCAGCAAAAAATTTTAGGTTTGCCTCCACTGCTGCAAGGCCTTTTTGGTATGTTGGTGGAGCTAAAAAGCTATAAAAATAGCATTATAGCTTTTTAGCTCTACTGCTGTGAATGCTCTAACAGTAACAGTCGTGAAAAAATGGGTAAAACTCATGACCAGGGAGGGATCCACTAAGGGGCATTGGGCCATTACCCTCTTCAAATTAGCTATTTTATTTACATGGCCATATTTTAGAGTTTATAGTTGGCACCTCTCAAATTTTTGAATTGGTCCAATTGTCCAAATAGCCCAAAAGAAACTAATCATTTAACCCTTTCTTTGAACCCATGGCCCCTTCATAGTCCAAATACAATACAACAAAAAATTCACAAATCACTAATATCATAATTCAATAACTCATAACCAAAAAAATTTCATAGAAAAAAAAAATGCCCTTAAGGGGTGACAATAATTTATATAACTTTTTAATTGATTTATAAATTATGGGAAAATCAATTACAATATTTAAATTTTTTTCAAAAGATAAAATGCAAAATTCTTTTAGAAGCCAATATTGATGATGTAGCATTGCCAACTCTTTATATTAATATCCAAATTTTTTAAAATCCTAAAAGAAAGTTTTAAAAACTTCATTAGTGTGATTTTTAGTTGCATCTAAAAGTATGAGTTTATCATATTGGTGAGTTGGTCAATGTGTTAAAATCAACATATTAATTTTAATTATCCAAAATTTAGAGATCCGAAGTCCTCTTCTTTTTTTATTCTTCTTCGAAAAGGTTTGAATATCATATCGTAACTTTCAACTTTTTTTGTTCATATTATTTTCTTCTTGGCTTAAATATTTATGGTAATAAAATGTAATTGTTTTGTCTACTATGATTTTTTTTTTAATAAATCATGTCACTTGAAATTTTTTTAGTTCATGCTTTCACCCCTCTAAGTTCAAATCCTGATTCTATCTCTGTTCATGACTAGTCCTTTCGTAAAAAGATAGATACAGGGTCCGTTTGGATAGAGCTTATTATTACTGAAAACTGATGATTGTTGTTGAAAACACTATAGCAAAATAATTTTTAAATGTGTGAATAGTATCATGGGACCTATTTTTAATATTTTTTTTTGAATAAAGTGGTTGTGGGTCCTATGAACAGTACATAAACAATACTAAAACAATGCTGAACAGTGTTTTTGTCTCATGAACAGTGTGTGAACAGTGCACGCACTATTCATAAACAGTAGTTTTTGTCTCTAAAAAGTCAAGAAATCCGGCCCAAAAAAAAAAAAAAAAAAAAACTGAAAACGCGTGAGAAAACGCAACGCAACTAACCTGGGTATCCAAACCCACACACAGACAAACCAAATTGCACGTTTTATTGAGAAACTGTAAATTTTTAGGAAGACTAGACCAAATTGGATATTCTAATTCTACGACTCCTTTTGACGCTCAAAACAAATAATTGCTTCCAGGTCCACAAGAAACGAAAAAAAAAAAAATAGAAATCAGAGTATATACGTTTTGCTGGACTTTGAATTCAGGATTTGACATTGATTTGTAATAAAAGTCTACATGCAATCGTGATCATTTTTGACGGGAAGTCCAACCCTTGTATTAATTGCACACACGTGGCCATTTTGGAGGTAAGCCTTGCCCATTTTTGCTTTCATTGCACTTTTCAACAATATTATTCAAACTTGTATTTAGGCTACAAAGCAGAGGCAACGTTGCTCTCGTGTATTGAACAGACTTGATGGAAAACAAATCACTCTTAAACCGACAATTGACATCCTGTTTTTGGATCACAAGCCGACCTGGAGACTAGCCTAGCCTTGATAGTTTTTTTATTTGCAAAAGAAACACCTGATTTAATTTTCGAAAGACAAATCAGCCAAAAAAAAAAACATATTTTAAAAAAATTGCACAAAAAATGTGAGCATTATAGGTTCAGAATGAGAGATTCCTAGAATCTTTTCTAGTTGAGGCCCAAAACAACCTACAGTCCATATAAGCCCACAGGTTAACCCAATGAGTTTTTTTGATTCAGCTTGGACATAGTCATCCTCCACTCCTGATCAAGCCATCATTACGGCTTGGTATCAATTTCTCAAGGAAATAGCCAAGAAGACCACAACGGTATAAATTCAGAATGCTATTGCGAGCTCACTAGTGGTATGTTTGGATATCACTTATTTGCTAAAAACTAAAAACTTATTGCTGAAACCATTGGGGAAACTGAAAACTGAAAAATTATTGCGAGCACACATTTAAGAAGTGATGAAACCATTGTGGAAAATTTTTTGAAAAATGCCCATGCCCTGCAAAGTCCGAAACTTTCTGTGGAGGGCTTGTCGGAATGCAATTCCAATGATGAAGAATCTGCAGCGGCGATGTGTGGTAGAAGATTCAATCTGTCCCATCTATTCGCAACAAGAAGAGACCGTGCTCCACGCAATCTGGTCTTGCCCATAGTTGGCACAGGTGTGGGAAGATAACAATCAATGGAATTTCAAACATCAAATGACATTTGTTGATTTCCCACAACTGCTCCTTCATGTTCTTGATTCTGATTGTAGTGAAGACCTTTTTGCTTTGCAAGCTTATACGGTTTGGTTCAGGTGAAATAAGGTTAGAACAGCCCCGCCGGACTTCTCACTGAATCAGGTTGCACAGAGAGCACATGGCGCCTTGATGGAGTACAGGTCAGCTCAGCAGAATTCACGCAACACAAGGCCCTCAGTCCGAACAGATGCTAGGTTGTCACCCCCTCCTGATGGTTGGTATAAAGCAAATATTGATGTAGCAACGTTCCAAAAGGAGGGAAGAGCAGGAATTGGAATCATTTGGCGTGACAGTAATGGGTTGGTGATGGCGTCTGCATCAGAAAATTCCCAGCTCACAGCTTCAGTGGTGGAGATGGAAGCTCTGGCTGCTATCCGAGCAATTGAACTCTCTTCTGAGTTGGGTTTTGACAGAGTTGTCTTTGAGGGTGATTGTCAAACAGTCATGAAGGCACTAACAGACTCATCACAACCTTTTGCAACCTGTGGCTTGCTGATCCGGGATGCACAAGTCTTGGCAAATCAGTTTAATGGGGTTATGTTCCAATATGTTGGTAGAGAAAGTAACAAAATAGCTCACAACCTTACTAGATATGCACGACATATCACAGGTTATTATGTATGGATGGAGGATGTTTCAGTCCAACGTTTAAATGTTTATCAAGACATGCCTTAATGAAATAAAATTCAAGTCTTCTTTCACCAAAAAAAAAAAAAAAAACTTTAAAAAAGTAATAAGATGGTTCATGAATTCAACCATTACATTAATATTTAATTTATGTTTGTCCAATATTATAATTGTAGGGATAAAGGCCCAAATTCATATATAGGGCCTTGGGCCTTAGCCGAGGGCCTCGGTTTGTCCGGGGACAAATAAATCGCAGTGAGGGTATCAAGCTCAGAATCCCATAAGTGAAATACAAGCAGAAAAGCTGAGAAAGTTGGTCCAAGGACGATTATCTCCTCGGATCAACAAAGCACGGATCAAGCACATATCTTAACACTCAAAGCAACCTTCCAAGAAGATCTAATGATGGAGACGGGAGATATGAACATACAAAAAGGATGGGAGTTCAGAGGAATCCAAGGGAAAGCTGCTATCACCACATTTAATGCACTACAGCTACTTTTCTGATCGCATTTATGTGGAGAAAACCCCTGAACAGTGCTTTCTTGGCTACCGCAACTCACAGAGAGCCAAAATGGGTGTTTGATGGGATAGACACTCAAATAGTGGCTTAGATAGTTGACAAATGGAAGGCTGAGATAACTAGGAATGAGATATATAATGTAAGAGACCTCTAGAGGAAAGGGGATCGAAAAAAGGGAGAAAATAACACTGTAGCAACCAAAGTTGCACTTGTAATCAGTTCTATCGATCTATACTAAGGTTTGCCTCCTCGGACAGGGAATTTATTCAGTCTGATATGCCTTATTCCTGCTTGATCATCTTTTAAATCCATACTAGTCATTGTTAAATTCATTAGGGCCTAGTTTTTTGACCCACTCTCTACAAATTTATTGTACTGGACTTATTGGGCCAAGATCCCATATATTTTGAGCTTGGGCTGCAAATCGTGTTCCTACAATTGGCGCCGTCTATGGGAAGAACTTGTGTTATAGTGAGTGTAGCGGTTAACAATGGTAGGTTCAGGTCCACACCAGGCGGAATCCATGACATCCTAGCGTGAAAACCCTCTTGCCGGCCCCGAGTGTAAAGGGGATTGAGAAGGTAGCATGCACACTATGCAAACAAGCAAAAGCCATACTCGAGTTAGAAGTCATGTCTCTCAAAACCAACATAACTGAGCCATGCAGTTGGAAATAGACCAGTTGAAGAGGAAGTTACGCCATGCACGGAAAAGACGAACCCCCTCCAGCTCTGATGTTTCTTCCAACGAAGAGAAGGACGTCAATTACAGGCGAAGGTCTCGAACCCCGCCTAGTGAATCTTTCTCCTATGAGGAGGAACACCATCGTGAACAGAGGGTCAGAAGCCCGTCTCGTAAAGGCGTGGGAAACGACGCTATGAGTAAGGCCTTGAACCAAATCTCCAAGTCGCCCTTCATGTGCAAAATCGAGGGGGCGAGACTGTCTCTACGATTCACTCAGCCTGCTTTCTCTATGTACAACGGTAGAACAGACCCCGTGGAGTACGTAAGCCACTTCAATCAGAGGTTGGCTGTCCATTCCAAGGATAAAGCCTTGATGTGTAAGGTTTTCCCATCCAGTCTAGGACCCGTGGCGATGAGATGGTTCGACAGCTTGAAAGTAGATTCCATAAGTTCCTTTAAGGAGCTCACCCAAGCATTTGCTTCCCGCTTCGTCACCTCTAGCAAGGTTCCTCGGCCCTTGGCCTCCCTTCTAACTTTAAGCATACGAAAGGGAGAGACCCTAAAAATGTATTCGGATAGATACTGGGAGATGTTCAACGAAATAGATGATGACTTTGATGATGTGGCCATCAGTACCTTCAAGCTCGGCCTCCTGGCCAATCACGGTTTGAGGAAATCCCTGATTGGCAAACCTGTCACTAACGTACACCAACTCATGAACTGGATTGATAAATATAAAAGGGTTGAGGAAGACCAGCAGCAGGGGAAAGGAAGGAAAAGGCTATCCCTTAAGAGAAGAGGGATTTCAGGTGGGACTGATACAACAACAATTTGCCTAAGAAGGACTACGACAAGCAGCCAAGGCTTACTAATGCTCAGGCAGTTAATGCTGTGTTCCGAAAGTCGGTGTATCAAGTTCTGAAGAAGATTAAGAACGAGCCATTTATTAAATGGCCATATAAAATGGCAGGAAACCCACCAAGACGCAACCACAACCCCTATTACCAATACCACCAAGACCATGGACACACCACAGAAGACTGTGGAAGTCTGTGGGACCACCTGGACCAGCTCTTCCGTGAAGGAAAGTTGAAGCAACTCTTGCACTACTCCAGTGGTTAGGAGGGGCCAAACAAACTCAAAATCTCGGAGAGATGATTCTTCAAGGCCTCCCTTGGGAACGATAAATGTCATCTTCGCTACTCTAGGGAGAACTGGGTCCTGCCCTTCCAAAGTGATGTTTGTGGCTCGGATATCCGCTGAGGACGCTAATCAAGAGCCAAAGAAGGCTAGACTAGAAATCCAACCAGTTTTGGGTTTCTCGAACGAGGATAAAATCAGAACCATTCAATCCCACGATGATGCTTTGGTGGTTACCCTTAGGATTAGGGGATATGATGTGAAGAGGGTGACGGTGGACCAAGGCAATGGTGCCGACATAATGTACCCCAACCTATATAAAGGGCTGAACTTGAAACCCGATGACCTAACACCCTATAGCTCGCCCCTGGTGAGTTTTGATGGGAAGGTCGTCATCCCAAAGTGCCAAATTAGACTACCCGTACAGACTGGTTCAGAGGTAGTGGAGGTAGACTTTATTGTAATGGATGCTTATTCACCCTACACAATCATTGTGGCCAGGCCTTGGCTTAATACCCTAGGGGCCGTTTCTTCTACTTTACACCAGAATGTGAAATACCCATCTGGGGGCCAGGTTAAAGAGATCCTGAGAAATCAATCTGTGGCTAGGTAATGCCTAGTGGCTGCCATCTGGCATCAGCCTGAGGCCGAGTCCTGGGCCCATGCCGAAGGGGGCTTATAACAATTAAAAGCTCCAGCGTTGTCCATCGATGGGTTTGCCGAAGAGGCGAAGTGTAAAGATTTGGTAAAGGTTGTTATTATTGACGATTCGGAGAAATTATTTCAGATTGGGGCTCAGCTACCTCCTCTAGAGAAGGAAGAATTGATAGATTTTCTTAGAAAAAATGTTGACGTCTTCGCATGGAATGCTTACGAAGCCATAGGAGTACACCCGAACTTCATCTGTCATCATCTAAATGTTAATCCGTCTGTCATTCCCAAGAAGCAACCTCATCGGCGCTCGTCCAAGGAACACTCTGATACTGTCAGAGATGAAGTAAAGAAACTAAAGCAAGTGGGGGCTATCAAGGAGGTATTTTACCCTGAGTGGCTGGCCAATACCGTGGTGGTGAAGAAGAAGAGCGGGAAATGGCGAATGTGCGTGGACTTCACAGATTTGAATAGGGCTTGTCCAAAGGATCCTTTCCCTATGCCTAAAATAGACCAGCTGGTGGATGCAACCATAAGCCATCCTCGGATGAGCTTCCTAGATGCCTTTTAGGGATACCACTAAATACCACTAGCTCTAGATGATCAGGAGAAGACAACTTTCGTCACCCCCACAGGAAACTACCACTACAAAGTGATGTCATTCGATTTGAAGAATGCAGGGTCTACCTATCAAAGGATAATGACTAGGATGTTTGAACCGTAGTTAGGCAAGAGCATTAAGGCCTATATAGACAACATGGTGATAAAAAGCAAGGTAGTCTCCGAGCACTTAGGAGATCTCGGGAACATATTTAAAATTTTGAGGAAACACAAGTTGCGCCTCGACGCTTCCAAGTGTTCCTTTGGGGTAGGATCAGGTAAATTTCTAGGCTACATGGTAACCCATAGGGGAATTGAAGTTAACCCCGACCAAATTAAAACAATCAACAGTTTATAATCACCTCGAAATCCCAAGGAAGTCTAGAAACTGACAGGAATGACTGCTGCCCTGAACTGGTTTATCTCTCGATCGGCGAATAGGTGTCAACCCTTCTTCCTACTGATAAATAAATGGAAGAGTTTCGAGTGGACCAAGGAATGTGCCTTGGCCTTCTAATAGCTTAAGGATTATCTCTCTCAACATCCTATCATGTCTAGCCCCAAGGTCGACGAAGTCCTGTTCGCTTATATTGCCGTGACTCCTCATGATGTAAGCTTGGTCCTGATACGAGTTGATGGTGGCATACAAAGACCAGTTTATTATGTGAGTAGGTCACTACATGATGCCAAGATCCGCTATCTGCTGCTAGAGAAAGTAATTCTGGCAGTAGTACATGCCACACGCAAACTTCCCCATTACTTTCAGGCACACACAGTTATTGTCCTAACGCAGCTTCCACTCAGATCTCTGCTCCAGAGCGCTGATTACACGGGGAATATTGCTAAATGGGCCACGGTCCTAGGGGTTTTTGACATCAAATACATGCCTCGCATTTCTGTAAAGGGTCAAGTCCTCGCGGATCTGGTAGCCGAGTTTGCTGAATCCCCGTTAGAAGAAGAAACGAAAACACAACACATGGATGGAAAATTGGTTGGCATGATCTCCCAACAAGGCCCCCTATCCTAAAAAGTGTACGTTGACAATGCTGCAAATCAGAGGGGTTTTAGAATGGGGTTGGTACTAGTATCCCCTGAAAGGATCACCACCGAGAAATCATTAAGATTGGGATTCTTGGCCACAAATAAGGAAGCTGAATATAAGGCTCTGTTGATGGGAATGTCCATGGTGCAAAAAATGGGCAGAAATGCCATAGATATGTTCTCGGACTCCAGATTGGTCGTCGAACAAGTCAAAGGAGAGTTCGAAGCGAGGGATGAAAGAATGTAGGGGTACTTGAATCAGGTTAGGCACCTACAATTAGAATTCGAATCTTTTAGCTTGTTGCACATCCTTAGGAGCGGAAACACACACGTCGATTCCCTAGCCACGCTCGCAACCTCCTCGATGCAGAGCTTACCTCGGGTCATCCTCTTAGAAGACCTGTGCAAGCCCACAGAGATGAACAGAGAGGTGGTTCATGTTCACCAAGTTAGGGTGAGGCCTAGCTGGATGGACCACATAGTACTGTTTTTAAAAGAGGATACCCTACTCGAGGAGAAATCAGAAGCAGAAAAGGTACGTAGAAAGGCTCCTAAGTTTTGGCTGTCCGAGGACCAAAAGTTATATAAACGCTTTTTTTCTAGGCTATACCTGCTATACATACACCCTGAGGCAACAGAATTACTCCTTGAGGAATTACATAAAGGGATTTGTGGAAGTCACACCGGAGATAGATCTCTGGCACACAGAGCCATAACTCAAGGCTATTGGTAGCCAAACATGCAAAGGGAAGCATAAGAGTATGTATAGAAATGCAACTAGTGCCAAAGATTTGCACCAAACATACACCAATCGAGGGGAGTCCTTATTCCGTTGTCCAGCCCTTGGCCTTTCACCCAATAAGGCTTAAACATTGTGAGCCCTTTCCTTAAGACAGCAGGAAACAACAGATACCTGCTGGTCTGCACGGACTACTTTACTAAGTGGGTCGAAGCTGAGCCTCTAACAAACATCAAAGACGTGGATGCCAAGAAATTTGTATGGAAGAACATCATCACATGATTCGGAGTCCCTCATACCCTTATCTCGAATAACGGCCTTCAATTTGATAGTAAATCTTTCAGGAGATATTGCTGTGACTTGGGAATTACCAAGGAAATGGGCAAGCCGAGACTATTAACAAGGTCATTGTAAGCGGACTCAAGAAGAGGTTGGATAATGCAAAGAGAAAATGGGTGCAAGAATTGCCACATGTCCTGTGGACATACCGAACCACACATCGCAGGTTGACAAGGGAGATTCCTTTCTTAATGACATATGGGGCCGAAGCCGTTATTCCTTTAGAGACTGGCTTCCCGACGCTAAGGACAAGTACTTTTGATCTGAGTAATAACAACGGATTGTTGGAAAAATGCCTAGACCTAATTGAGGAGATGAGAGAAAATGCAATGGTCCAACTGGCCTACTACCAACATAAGCTTAAGTAAGGTTATGATGCCAATGTAAAGCTGAGACCATTAGTGCCAGGTGACTTGGTGTTAAGAAAGGTTTTGGGTACTGCAAAGAACCCAGCGTGCGGAAAGCTAGGGTTCAATTGAGAAGGATCATATTGCATCACCTCGGTAGCTGGTATAGGAGCATATTTTTTGGAAGACTGAGATGAGCATGTAATACCATGCCCTTGGAATGTAAACAACTTGAAAATGTATTATTATTAATGAAAGTTTCCTTTATCAACACGTTCATTTTTTATATAAAGGCTTCGTACTCTCTGCTATTCTATCTTTTATAAGTGTTTAAACTGAACCTTAGTTATATCTGATGTCCTCGGACCAGATTCTTTGGGAAAATTATACACTATGACATCCTTTATAAGTGTTTAAACTGAACTTTAGTCATGCCTGATTTTCTCAGACTAGATACTTTGGAGAAATTAAGACACTGTGACATCTTTTATAAGTGTTTAAATTGAACCTTAGTCATGCCTGATGTCCTTGGACCAGATGTTTTGAGGAAATTAATACATGTGACATCTTTTATAAGTGTTTAAACTGAACCTTAGTTATGCCTGAAATCCTTCGACCAGATGCTTTAGGAAAATTAATACATTATGACATCTTTTATAAGTGTTAAACAGATCCTAAGTTATGTCAGGTCTCTCGGACCACGTGCTTGGGTGAAATTAACACTCAATGACACCTTTTATTAGAGTTAAACAGATCCTAAGTTATGTCAGGTCTCTCAGACCACATACCTTGGTAAAATCAACACCTTAATACACCTATTCCAATCTTCTTAAGTATTCAATAGATTCCCTGATCATACTTGGTCATCTGGATCACATGCCCTGGGATGCTTAACATTATGATGCTTATTCATTTTTCACTAAGTGTCAAACCAAGTCCAAAATTATGCCTAACTCCTCAGATGGGTGGCTTTGGAGTAAATTATGTATCTCCACCCTGTGCAGCTTGCATCACAAAGGACTCCATTCTCAGTACAAGTATGCGGTAAATCTCCTTATGGATGGTACTTAGTCAAATTGTTTAAACTGGTGGCATGATATTATTGTTACTTGTTATTAAAGATAGAATGGCAACAGCTCAAATCTATGGTAAACTTGAGAAACATATGAAGTAAAGACACAAGAAATAGAAATAAAAGTCTATTCATTGATCAAAGGAAAGTGCATTACAAAACAGGGCAGAATGTCGTTCCAAAGAAATATGTATATAAAAAAAATAAAAAACTACAAAGGAAAATCCTACACCTAAGTCTTTGAAGGGGCCTTCTTCAGATCAGCTTTCTCGGGTTGAGGATCCCTGACCTGAGACTTAAGCTCCGCGTCCTTAGCCTGAGTGACCACATCCATGATTGTAAGGAAGTCCTCGGAGGGCTTGGCCTTCGTCAGTGGCTAAGCCTCCTCGCCCACTTCAGCCCCTTTAGAAGCCTCAACATCAGAAGGGAGAGCTTGGGTGGTGAGGAGTTGTTAGGGAGGAGGGGCTGTTTCAGGAATTTCACGAATATCCACGGGATAGAAAATGTTTTCGGCCCTTCTTAGCTCGGAGTCTACAGGAACCCCAGCCTAGTCCATGGCTACTCCCCATGATTAGGCGTAGTAATCCCTGCACATTATGACCAGCTCCTCTGCCAGTCGTTTCTTCGTTTCCATCACCCCACGTTTGTAGGTTGCCATCATTGCAGCCTCAACGGCTTCCCTGGCCACTTGAGCTGCGTCTTTAACCCTCTGTAGCTCCGCCTTTAGATCCAAAACAGTTTGCTTTTCGATGGCTAGGTTAATCTCGGTTATGTGTAGTTTCTGGCAATGATCCTCAGCCTATTTCTCCACCATCTTTATTCCTGCCTCGGCACTCAGACGAACTTTGTCCACTTCTTTTAATTTCTCGGACAGCTTAGTCTGCTCCTGCTTTAGAGCCCCGAGCTGCTTCTCGGTCTCAGCCCGGGAATAGGCCTCCGCCTTAGCTTAATTGTGGGCATCCTTGACCCACTCCTTGGCTACAAAAATTTTCTGGGTGAGTTGCATAGAAATAACAAAGGAGTGAGACAAAATAAAGGAGCTATTAAATGCTTAACTCAAGAGATATGCCGAAACACTCAACATAGGAAGGTCCCTTTTTAGGGACAGGAATAGATTGGGCTGCTTATAGTGCCTATAAGCATCCATGTCCTTGGGCAGGAGAAGCGGCTGCTCAAGAGCCTTGGCAACATAGTCTGAATACCCTCCCTGGAAATTCCAGACCGAGGCATCCCAAGGGATAGGGGCACCATCCAACTCTAACTTGGGAGCCTAAGCGCGCTGCGGTCGGCGCACGTCGGCCTCGAGGGAGTCCTCTTTGCTCTCCACCGAGGAGCCCCTCTTTCCTCTGGCGGTCTTTTGTTGTTTTTCCCCCCTTTAGAGGAACCATTTCGCCTTCCTCCATTTCCGGCATTTCTGGCCCCTTCTTTTCTTCTTTGGGTTTGGATTAGGGAGCAATCCGACCGAAGTTACAGAGAGAAGAGGAGGAGGTGGGAGGTTGGCAGGAACTTAGGACTTGGGGGCATCTCTGGACGACCCCCCTTGATTCCTTGCGGCAATAAGACCCCTTAATCCCTTCCTTGGCTTAACATCCATTGCTTCTTCCTACTTGGAACTAGAATCAGCAAAGGCAATAATGGGCCTGGGAGATTGTGCAGCAGAGTGCCTGTCTAACTCATCCTCAGAGTCCGCAAGTCGAATTATAGGGTTTGCCTTTTCTTCCTCGTCCTCAAATCAGAACTGGTCAATCTCGGTGTCAAGTGACAAATTTGTAGAGGCTATCTCCTCTCTTGGAGCAACTACCTCTTGAAGGATGTGTTGAATAGGCAGTTGAACAGGCGGTAGGTCTCTCCGAGCCAAAAACCTCGGCTTGGAGACGTTTATCAGAGCCAATCTAGAGCTTTCAGCCCTTATTGCCTGGCCTGCGTCCTGAAATATATGGGACAGGGGCACGTAGTCCAAAATCAGGTGAGCGACCCGTAGCTATCTGTCTTCGCTTACAAAAATCTCCGACCTCAGTAAGTAGTTGAGAGCCAGAAAGTTGGTCAGACTAATCTTCGGAGCAACGTGGATTTTATTTGCAAAAACATCCAAGAAGGAAATTGTGGTTAGTCCAATGAAAATCACTATCAGCAGGAGGTGAAGTGTCAAAAATGAAAAGGAACAAAACTAAAAGTGCTAAACCCCTTGCCCAAAGAAATTAGTCCTAAAGTACCCCACCTGGCTCTCCTGTCCTAGTTAGACAAGGAAGACTGTCGTGCCACTCCCTGGAGGCGACCAAATAGTCATCCTTCAAGCCCTTGTTGGACTTAGGAAGGCAAGATATTGATCTAACGACATCGGACCGGGAATTGAGATAATATCCCATGCTGGTTAGGGAATGACACTCAAACATATGGACGACGTCGTGCCATGTGAGCCCTAGGTTCATCTGGTCGTTCAAAGTATCTATACACCTTAAGACTCTAAACAGGTTGGGAGCGCATTGATGGGGACATAGCCTGTGGTTGAGTAGGTAGTTTCTGGTTATTCTACCCATGGGAAGTGTCATTCCTCCCTCTATAAAGGCGATTATTGGAATGACAACTTCACCATCCCTTCTATCTGTGTATATTTGGTCTGGGGGACAATATCGTAAGCCCACTCCTTGTGGGATATGGTATTTGGCCCTAAAACCCTCCATACCAGTTGGAGAGTCTACTAAATGCTTGAATCTACCCATCTAAGCAAACGTAGATGATGCAAGGGAAGTCTTCTAAAAAGGACAGAAGGCCGTGGAGGATGGCCGAGGAGAAAAAGAAATTTGGAGGAGATAATTACTTACAAAAGTAAGTGAGGGTACTTAAATTTTAACCTTTAGGAAAATCTTTTGGTAATTTCTTAAGGAAAAAAGTTAGGAAAACCCAAGAATGTAGGGAGTTCAGTGAGTTGGGGCGCTTGAAATTTCTGAAGAACTTGAAAATTCGTAAAGTAAAGGGAGAACGATTTCCCTCGAGGCTTTATATTGAGGGAGAAAATGAGTGGGAGTTATCCCACTCAAAATTCCAAGAGAAAGATCAGCCGTTGGATTTGCACCTCATCGCTAGATCTGGGGAACAAAGCGCCACTTGGAGTAATTAATGACGCCTCGAGGGCTTCAAAGCATCAATGACAATCATGGGTCATGCGAAACGGTGATCTCACACGTGTAAACCAGAGAAGTAAATGGTCTTGTCTCCTAAAAATCAAAACCCCACTTATTCTCCTCAGATGAGAAAAAAATTGGACTTTTGAGGGGCTATTGTAGGGATAAAGGCCTAAATTCATATATTGGGTCTTGGGCCTTAGCCGAGAGCCTCGATTTGTCCGGGGACAGATAAATTGCGGTGAAGGTGTCAAGCTCAGAATCCTATAAGTGAAATGCAAGTCGAAAAGCTGAGAAAGTTGGTCCGAGGAGGATTATCTCTTCGGATCAGTAGAGCACGGATCAAGCACATACCTTAACACTTAAAGCAACCTTCCTGGAAGATCTAATAATGGAGATGGGAGATATGAATGTACAAAAGGGATGGGAGTTTAGAGGAATCCAAGGGAAAGCTGCTATCACCACATTTAATGCACTAAAGCTACTTTTCTGGCCGTATTTATGTGGAGAAGACCCCTAAACAGTGTTTCCTTGGCAACCGCAACTCACAGAGAGCCAGAAGAGGTGTCTGATAGGACGGACACTCAAATAGTGGCTTAGATGGTTGACAAATGGACTGCCGAGATCACCGGGAATGAGATATATAATGTAAAAGACCCCTGGAGGAAAGGGGATCGGAAAAAGGGAGAAAAGAATACTGTAGCAACTAAAGTTGCACTTGTAATCAGTTCTATCGATCTATACTAAGGTTTGCCTCCTCGGACAGGGAATTTATTCAGTTCAATGTGCCTTATTCCTGCTTGATCTTCTTTTAAATCCATACTAGCCGTTGTTAAATTCATTAGGGCCTAATTCTTTGACTCACTCTCTACAAATTTATTGTACTGGGCTCACTGAGCCAAGATCCCATACATTTTGGTCTTGAGCTGCAAATCGTGTCCCTACAATAATGCATAGTTATCAAAACGATATTATGCCAAAGGTTAATGTAAGATAATGAATTTTATAAATTACAATTTTTGTTTCAATAAAAAAAGATATTGTATTTGAAGAAATAAAACCAATTAAATTATAAAAACCGGTGTTTTTTCTTTAAGAAACAATCACATATCAGAGAGAGGAGCACACACACCGGAAAGAGGGGACAGATTTCTAACATACACTCGTCACAAACTCTACTCATTCTTGGTGGGTATGACTTTTGGGAGGAGTTTGTGATTTGTGTTTGTGTTAACACTTCATCCCATCTCTCTTGTTTTTGTATGTTACTAAATTAAATAAATAATTGTCTTCCATTATTTAAAACTAGCATGTAACCCGTGTTTACACACGTGAATGTTCAATTGTAGTGATACTATTAATGCTAAGCTTGAATTATTAAACATATAGAATATTAATTCGACCAAAGCTTTTGTGTTTTGGAGTAATTATGTTCTATATGGGGAAGTATATATTTTTATTTTCCTTTGTGTTTTAGCTAGCAAGCAAGCAAAAAAAAACGCAATTGAAACAAAAATAAACTAATAAAAACAACACTATTAACCATGCACACACCCAAGATTTATTATTACATAACCACAAAACCTTTTTGTTATCATTGTTTTCTCACAACCAAACAAAACTTTTACCAAAATTTCATTAGAAGGTATTTGTATATTTTATAAATTAGAAGTGAAAATACATCAAATCCTATGAGGCGTGGGGTGTATCTCTATATGTGTCTTATGTTTTTCCCCTTGTCTTTTGAATCAGTTAACTTGCCCCATTGTCGTTATCATTTCTAATCAGAGCCAACAATACTATCACATGAGAAACATAAAAAATGATTTTTCCAAAATGACACAATTGAACCCACTGTTTTAAAAATCGGACCGGACCAGCCAGTCCGACCGGTTCAAACGGGAACCGGGAGCTAGTCCGGTCCGGTTAAAAGCCCTAAAACCGGTCAATAACCGGTCAACAACCGGAAAACCGGCCAAAAACCGGGGTTGAACCGAAAATTGGAAAAAAAAGGGTTCGATGACCGGTTCGGTTTTTAAAACCATGATTTGAACCATTACTCAAATTTGAAAAACAGCCAAAATATATATTTATTAAAATAATCGAAGAGATAAATGATAAGACTAAAAGGGCTGACCTTGTAAGTTTTGTCACCAAAGAAATGGATTTATGAAATTCATTTAGGTATCTCAAGCAGCAGGTCTCGTCCATGGAAAATGTCCGATTAAATTTTGCAAACTTCTCATGAGCGTAGTACCATTTTTGCATGGAACTTGTGAACCTGAAACCTCATTTCATTTGCATGTTTTTTATTATTATTTCATATTACATACTGAAAGTATGTAACAAAAGCTATACTTTTTTTCCTTTTTTTTTCTTTTTTGAGAAAGTAACAAAAGCTATACTATGATAAAAGAAAAACTTAAAATAATATTTTCGGGAAAAAAAAAAAAAAAACCAAAAGTATCTTTAACTTGTCATACATTTCAAATTCGACTTGCTCCTTCCAATTTCTATCTTTGGGCATAAGGATAAATGCAACTTGATCCTTATAATATTAAAAAAGGAGTGAATATATTCAAATTTTTTTTTCCCCAGAAGTTTCCTAGCTATGAAATATAATGTAAATATGAAATACTAGTCGCTAACCCATGCAATGCACGGGAATAGCTACTGGATGAGTTTTAACTGGAAAAAAAAAAAAACCATTAGTTTTAGTTGGAGTGTAAAAAAAAAAAAAATGATATTGAAAGAAATAGCACACAGTTTTATTAGAAACAAAATAAATATTAGAGGCAAAACGTTGCGTCTCTAGTTTATTTTGTATTGTATATATAGATATATACAAGATAGGTTGTAATATATACCAAAAATGTGCCTATTGAAATATCATAATTCTTCAAATTGGATATACCAAAAGGTACCTATTAAAATGTCATAACCTTTTATATTAGATATATATATATATATTAAAAGTGCTTATTGAACGAAAGTGTGTCTAATGACTGAAAATGTGTCTATTGAACGAAAAATTGTCTATTGACCGAAAATGTATCTATTGAAGAGTGATTATTTTTTGGGTATAAATAATGTTTCATATTCATTTAGTAACTTCTTTTCATTCATCTTTCTTAGAAACATAAGAAATTTGTGGATCATCTTCAAAAATGCTATTTGTAGAATCCAATAAATTTGGTTATATCCTATGGACAAATTTGTAGCAGCCTTACCAACTCTTCCCTACCCCTTAAATTCAAAGCACTTCCTAGTATCTTTCAGTTTCAGACCACTACGACAAAAAGACTCCTACTTTGCAAACAGCCACAACTCCGCCCTTAAACCACGCGGCTCTCACATACACAATCAAGAACAGTTTTGTAGGACAACAGTACAATGACAAAACAATCTTCTTGCTCATGAAAAACACAAAACAAAACTACAAAGAAAATACAAAATTATCTAGGTTTTTAACTTCCAATCAGAGAATAACCCAAAAATAAAAAAGACACAACAAATAAAAAAGTAAAAAATAAAGAAATATTAGGGAGAAAGCAAAGGAGTTTAATAAACCAAAGAAGAGAAAAAAGATTTATAAGATTCTCGTGAAAACCAAAAAGTTTATCAAATTGCTTATTTAAAATATATATCACATAATATATAAGAAAAACAGAGAGAATACCAGTTAACTACCTGAATTTTTTGCTATGAAATTTACCAACTTTACACTTTACACTACGGTTTCACCAAGTCTTAGACTTAGTGCTCATCCACGATCAGATGAGAATTGACGACTCGCTAAGACAAAACAATCAATAAAAGAGAAAACAAAACAACAACAAAAGTAAAGCGTAAAAGATATACTACGGTTTCTTCTCGATGACATGATTCTTAGGAAGAAGTTGTCTGTTGGTGGGTATGGTGGGTTTTCAGATGCGATGCTTTAGTGTTGGCTTGCCGTGGGTCTGATTGGCTTGTCGTGTATCTGATCGAGGAGGAGTTGGTAGACGAAAGGCAGGAAGAGAATGCACAGTATCGTGTAAGGCAAAGGTAGAGTCGGGTTTTAGAAAAGTGTTTTCTTTTTTGTTTTTGTTTTTTTTTTAATATTGTGCTGACGTGGAAAATTGTGGGAGTTTCAAAAGTTTCGGTTTTATATATATATATATATATAGAATATATAGATTATATTCATAGCTAAGCAAAACGTGTCTTATTGGAAAACCAAAAAAAAAAAAAGCTAAAACCCAAAAGGCTAAAATATTAATATTCAATTATTTACTATTGTAAGGCATGCTTTATTAACTGTATGAGGGAACAACGAAAAAAGCAATTCATTACTGTAAAAAGTCCAACCTAACGTAAATTAGAATAAAACTAAAACTTTTTGCACATGAAACATAAGATATTAGTGAGTATTTTGACATTACCTCCATTGAATTGCTCTGAGAGAAGGTGATAAAGAAAAACTTCATGAGGCATATCCCTTGAAGATGCACGGGCACCTTGTGAACAAGGTTTTCAGACTCGGACCGTTTATTGAACCGTAAAAGGGAGAGGTTCAAGGTTTTTGAGGTCAAACCGAGGTCGAACCGTGATGACGTCATAATTAATTTTATAATTATTTTAAATATATATAAAAACATTAAATTAATAAAAAAATAAAAAAAATTAACTAAAATAGTCCAAAACAAATATAGATAGTATTTTTTATAACATAACTTTCATAATACAAATAAAAATTATTAAATTCTAAAAAAACAATAGCTATTGAGTTTCTAAATTATTTTTAAATCATGACAAAGTACACTTTAGTACCTAATAAAATAATTAAGAGAAAAATAAGTTTATTTGCTCATGGCCAAGCGCATTTGACTACCGATCTTTTTTTTTCCCAAGCCCATTTAAATAGTCATTGTTCACCACCATATGCACTAAAGCATTATACGTGGGGAGCATTATATGTACTAAAGCATATTCAAATACTAAAGGAAGTGCTTGACAGCAAGCAAGCACTATATGTACTAAAGTATTATACGTGGAGAGCTCTTCTTTTATTCAAAATTTAAAAGCTTTCAATATTTCCAATGCTAGGCAGCTAGTGTCAGTGTATTGTAGACACGTGGAGAGCTTAGGAAACTTTCTATATTTCCAATGCTAAGCAGCTAGTGTCAGTCAGAGTAGTCATAACAAATACAAAGAAAGAGAAAGTGAGAAACCAGACCACATACATAACAAAGTTCAGCAAAAAAAAGAGAGAAGGAGATGAACAGATAAGAAGAAGAAAAAAAAGAAAGAAGAAGAAGCAGAAGAAGAAGAAGAAGCAACAGTTGCTTCATGGAGCCACCCCTGCTTCGTCGTCATCTTCTTCCTTTTCTCTCTTTTCTTTTTTTTTTTTTTTCTTTTTTTTTTTTTTTAAATTTTTTTTTTTTAGGTTCAGATTCAAAACCTTGAGAAGCGGTCTGATCACTGTTCTCAGAACCATAAGGTTTGACCGCGGTTCTTATGGGTCCCTGTTTTTTTCCCATAGAGCGGTTCTTGAGGCTAAAAGAACCGTAAAATTGAACGGTTTGAGGTTTTTCCGGTTGGACCGTACAGTCCGATTCGGGTTTCAAAACCTTGCTTGTGAGACTATTGGTGTGGTCATTTTAGTTGAGTAGATATTGGTTATTTGAAGGTTCATTACTATTAGACTCTTTGGTTTTTGTACTTAATAATTTATTTTGCACAAAAGTTAAAAAAATTGATAGACATCTCTAATTGGAATCTAATTGAATTTGATTAGCTATTAAGTTTTTGTACCCAATAATTTGCTTAAAACAATAATTAAAAATTAAATGGAACACATGGCATAAAATTAGACTTCAATTGAAATCCAATTTAGAATCTAATTGGATTTTCTGTCAGTTTCACCTATTATTATTATATATATAGATAATATATTGTGTAAAATATAATCAGGGATTTATTTCTTAAAAAATCTACCGAATAGTAGAGTTCATTGAACCATCTAGTGTTAATGAAATTCCGTAAGGTCTTCTTCCTCAGTTCTTTACTAGTCCCTTGTTACCTCTCATAGTTTGACTTCTTGTGGATAACGAATTCCATGTTTGTAAAAATCTCATTACTGGCAAGGGCGGCTCCCCTTTCCCTCTCCCATGTGTGTGTGTTTGTTTCTAAAAAAAAAAAAGAATGGGTAATTGTTCCACATTGCTTAAGAGAGTGTGTTGTGTGTAGTATAACTTGCCCCACCGTCCCTTAAAAGTTACCATGGCTTTTGAGTAGAGTTGTGGTGTGCTTTTGTGTTAGAACTCATTTCCCTCTCCCTTGTGTGTGTGTGTATTTGTTTCTCAAAAAAAAAAACCTAACTTGCATAAATATGTGTGTGTCTATATATATATATTTAAATTATATATTAAACTAACTATAAAAATTTTGAACATCTTGACTTGGGAATTACAAGAATATGAGTTCAATCAAAATAAGAATAATGTTATATTCACAATATTTTCATAATAATTTCACAACAAATCCTCTATGGTTAACTGTTATTGATTCAAATTTGTGCCAAATACTGACATCACTTTTTCACCCATCAAAAACAGCTTGTCAGATAAAATTTTTTCATGAAAATGTTATGAACATAGCATTATTCCAAAAAAATATTCTAACCCCAAAACATAATTCTCAACCCATATATTTAAAAAAAAATGTCTTAAATAACAATAATAAATAAAAGCCCAAATAATAATAATAATAATAATAATAATAATAATAATAAGACTACGTCAAACAATAAGTGAACAAATTATTCAACAAAAACCACCGCCCCTTTGGTACAGTGGTCACTCCACAAGCATAAAAGCTTGTAGGGTGTGAGGGGTAAAGGTCGGGGTTTAAGTCTCCAGAAGGGAGCTTCACACACATATACTTTTAGATTAGGCTATAGTAGAATTCTATCTTGTATAAATAATAATAATAATAATAATAATAATAATAATAATAATTTATTCAACAAAAGTCTATTCTAATACAAAAACAAATAAAAACCCCTAATCATTCAATTTGTAACTTGTTCAACCTATTGTATAAAAATAATTTCTAATTTCATTTTCCTTAAAAAAAGTTCAAAGGGAAATATTGTGGTGATGAGTCCTCCTTACCAGTGCTGGTAGTTATACTCTCTTTTAATTTGCAGTAACAAAAATTTTGCTTTCCTTTGCAGTTTAGCTCGTAGTTATAGCAAATATCATCTCTCTCTCTCTTCATTTTTTTTCTTTTGTATTATCATTTCAAAATCTTTCTCACTTTATTATTGTTATCTCAACATTTTCAATTTTCAATTTATCTCTTATTAGTTCAATTTTTTTTAGTTTCTCTTTATTAGTACGAAGAAATTGTAATAGTTCATGTATTTAAGTTTTTTTTTTTTTTTTTTTTTTTGTGACAATAATATATTCAAGTTATTTCTTTATTAGATTTTATATAATTAAAGTTTCTTAATGATCATCTTAAAAAAAAAAAAAAAAAAAAAAAAAAAAACTTTCTAGAGCTGCCACTGATTATCAGTCAGTTCCCTTCTTTTTTTTTTTTTTTTTTGAGTTCTGATAAAGCAAGAGTCGCACTTCCATGAAGATTTATGATTATACTTTTGGAATATTTGATGAAACGTTAAAATTAATGAGACAAAATTTTGACAAATATTAGGGAGATATGCCTTTAATTTTGGGAATGGCTATTATTCTTGATCCTAGGTTTAAAATTGAAGAGTTGAAAGTTTTCTTAGAAATAATTTATAATGATGATGTTGAAAAAATTCAAGACCATACTATCATTTCAAAATTCAGTGACACAATTATTTGATTATTATAGAAATGTTTATAAAAATTCTAAAACTTGTGCCCAAAGCACAAAACACAAGAAACTCTTTGTCCTCCACTAGTTTTTTAGGTGACCAAGAAAAAAAAATTGCTAATCATATGGTTAAAAGAAGAAGAGGACAAGCATCTTCAATAATATTAGGTGTCTTATCTAAATTACAATGTTATTTAAATCAACCTTTACTTGAAATCGATGAAGAAGGATCGTTTGATTGATTGGATTGGTGGAAAACAAATCAAAGTAAGTATCATGTACTTTCCATTATAGCTTGTGATATATTATCAAGTCCTATTTCCACAGTTGCATCAAAAGCTTTTTCTTTTTTCTTTGTGTGTGTGTGTGTGTGTGTGTGTGTGTGTGTGTGTGTGTGTGTGTGTGTGTGTGTGTGTGTGTGTGTGTGTGTGTGTGTGTGTGTGTGTGTGTGTGTGTGTGTGTGTGTGTGTGTGTGTGTGTGTGTGTGTGTGTGTGTGTGTGTGTGTGTGTGCAGGTGGTAGAGTAGAGATGTGGTTTTAGTCCCGAGACTACTGAGACACTTGTGTGCTTAAAGGATTGAAACTTAATAGACACAAGACTACAAGAAGCAGCACGAGAAGCTGAATTAGTAGAGGCATTTAAGTGATTGAAGTTAGAGAGGCTCAAGTGGATGCCAAGAAGTCCACCATATGACCAACAATCTACCACTTCAAGATAATGATTAGCAATTAGTTGCAAAATTTATGTAACAAGTTATTTCATCGTTTTTTTTTAAGATAAATTTATTTAATGTTCCAAGTTCCAACACAAATATATTGGAAATTGCAAATGACAAACAAGTTTGTAGGTGCCAACCTAGTTGGGATGTACGCATTTTGTAGTGATGCAACTATTTTCACTCTAATAAATTGAATATAGAGAAGTGCTACGTCCATAACATTTTCATAACAAATCATAGGCGATAAGTAGTTATTAGTTCTAATTTTTTTTTTTTTTTTTGGAGAAGAAGTTATTAGTTCTAATTTGAATTTACAATTTAAATTACTTTTTTGTCCACCTATAATAACAACTAACAACCTGCCACTATGATTTGTTGTGAAAATATTATGTATACAACATTTTTCATGAATATATCAATATACTTATTTATTCTAATCAATACAAGTTAATTAATCTTATTTTTGTACCTTTTTAAGAATATTTTTAAGTAGATTTATTTTGGATAGAATATTTTTAGTAGATTTGGTTGTTCAATTTGACAAGCATTTTTTAATAATATTTAATTTTTTTGCAAGCCCATCGAAGGCCCATATCAAATGTTCGTAGGTAGCCTATTCATCCTACCTTACTAGCCCAGCCCACTAAAAACCAAATAAGCATTGCCCATAGGTCATAGGTAGGGCCATGGGCTGATTTTCCATCCAGCCCAACCCTACACAGCCTATTAACTGATCAACAACCCGTAGGTCCATGGGCTAAGTAAAAATGGGCAGACCCGGCCCATTGACTACCCTTAGACTTTCTTTTTTGGTTGATAAATCCACCCTTAGACTTGAGAGATGACAATTGACGGTGTTTTCACGCATTGACTTCTATTTGGGTTGGCCGGGGGAACATTCAATAAATAATTAATATTCAAGTCGCAACGCTGCGAAGTAATAAAACAGCTCAGCAACAGCTTTTAACAGCTATTCAGTAAATTATAATTATAAACAGCTTGGAAAAAGAGAATTTGATAATACCCGGTCCCGAACAATTTGGGTAGAGGCGTTTTATACTTTTATTTAGGAAAGTAAAATAAAAATATCTTTTTTTTATAGGCAGTGAAAATTTTGACATAGATTTCATCAGGAACAAATCTTGCGGGACAAGAATAAGACTTGTTTGTTGTATACTCTCTTTCATTTTCGCAAATTAATCCAGTATGTTCATATAATTCATAAGAATATTTGAATAATTTATTGCCCATCCACAAGTTTTCACAAAATTGTTGAAGTTAAATTTCTTGGTCATCCTCTACTCTCTTAAACTCATAAAATTCTTGATGATACGCATATAATATGGAATTTAACATAGAAAAAATTTGAGTTAAAAAAATAAATCTAATTACAATTTTGGAATTCCTGTTGAAAAGCTTCATCTAACAACAAATAAGACTCTTCCATAAGCTCAGGGCTTAATCTGAACATCAAGACACAAAACTCCATCTGGTTCAGTGCACCATCACCGTCAAAATCGCCTTCCTTTAACATAGACCGTAGATCTTCATCACTCAAATCTTGCAGACCCAGCATAGCCGAGTTCCTTCTAAGGCTGTCAAAAGTGATGACCCCTTTGTCACCATCGACTAACAAATTGAACCCATTGCAGAGCTCTCCGATTAGACCGTCCCCACCAAGCTTTTGGGCCATGATGGGCAAGAAATCTTGGAACTGGGTCTGGCTTTGTGGGGTTTGGGATGCCATTGCAATAAGATAGGCAGAGAGAGGGGGAGAGAGAGATTGTTGTGTGAGTTTGTAATGAAATTGGTTAGATATGTAAGAGACGTAGCTATATATACTAAGGAGAAAGAGGGTTGAGATTTCCAAGAAGGAGAGGCCATGGAAGACAACTAATGTACAGACAGACAAATACAGATCATGAAAGATTAGGAATTGAATAGAATAAGAGCCGGTCCATTTTGGGGTTGCAATTGGGTTTCTCAGAAAGTCTTAGAAGGGTATATTTGTAATTTGACTAGAAGGTTGCTGGCTAGTTCTTGGGTGCCTTTTTATTTCTGTTGAAGGTTCTTTAGGGGCAAAACTGTCCAGTTTTTTGTGTGGAAAAAGAGCAAGTCAAAACAACTTTGTTTACTTTTCGACTTTTTGTTACCTCTTTCTTTTTCTTTTTTTTCTTTTTTTACTGTGTCCATGGAAAGAGGAGTCAGAAGAAAAAAGTAACAAAAGTCTATCCACAAACACAAGGAAAGTGAAAGGTAACTGGGGTCTCTGGTGATGTGGAAGTGGAGGTGGCATATGGACTAAATTAAGATGGGCTTGAATTGAATCCCAGCCCAATGTGGGTAGGTGAGCAGACAGAAAAGTAATCTTCAATGGGCTGAGACTGATGACATTTGATACAATGGGTTACAAGTCTATAATTATAATTATGTATCAGAACTCAGAAGTGATTCTGAACTCGTGATCAAATTCAAAATGAGGACGTATCTCGTAGTTTAACACTTCAACTAATACTTCTTAGTTTCTCAAAAAAAAACCTGTACTTCTTCGTGTTTTAACCTAAACATACATCAAATCTCCTTTCTAATTATTGAATTACTAAAATAACAATAAAAAAATTGAAAATGTGCTCCATTTGGTGTTTTTTTTTTTTACAAAACAATATTATTTCATTGCTAAAATGGTAAAATAAAATTTTTTTTTAATTCAAATAAAATTTTTAAAATTTTAAAATTTAACTTTTAATGTTTGTTTGATTGCATGTTTTCTTGTTTTATGTTTACTAACATATTTTAGACATTTTTTGTTTCGTTTCGACATATGCAAAAGCACCTAAATAAAATTGAATGAATTTGAATTGAGAAAAATATAATTTTAATTCTTTTGAAGTCTTTGGCAAAGGACCGTACGCCTGTTTCCTAGTTTGTACACTGGCTAGCTTCAAAGTCCTGAAACTAGTCGCTAACCCGTGCGATGCACGGAATATATTTCACTTTGCTTAAAATAAAATTTAAAATGAAAAAACATCATAACTTATCAAAATAAACATAAAATATACAATATTCATCGCAAAATGTTATTTGATAATAAAATTACCATCAAAATGATATAAAGAAAAATTTCATGTCCAAACAACTCATCAAGTGGAATCTGGTTATTGAACTTGTCAAGATATATAACCACAAACCAAAAATTTTAAGAACCAAAAGGGGATTATCATAAGAAATAAATGTGCCTTAGTTTGTATATGAATTTAATTTGTGGAAAATTTATAGCCACATACCAAAAGATTTAAGAACCAAAGGGGGATTATCATAAGAAATAATTGTGCTTCAGAATTTGTATAAATTTATTGGGAATTCAATGGCGATTTATGAATAGTACACTTGATTATCAAAAGCAAATTCCTAACTTCAAATTAAAGGGTTGCATGTTCTCTAACTCAAATTTCTATATCACAACTGCAAATAATAATTATATAAAACTGATACAAACCATGCACAGACAATCAATAGGCTTTGTTGCTGGTCTTAAGCACTAAGATTTGAATCGCATTGTAATCATAACTGCATAATACATAATTAAATGTCAAGGCTTTCTAGGGCTTCACATATACTTCTTTAGGATCCTCTACAACACTTGTAGCAATGCAAAAGTTAAAAATAAAAAAAAAATAAAAAAAAAAGTAGTAGAGATTGCAAACAGAGAAGAGAGAGTACCAAGTTTTTGTTGGGTTTTATGCTTCCACACCTTGGGCTGGAAGACATAGGTTGCAGTTTTGATTTTTCTCCAAAAAATAGAGATGCTTCATCTGCCATATACAATATAAAATAATTATTAAAATTTCAACTCAAAAACCAAATCCATAAAAACACTATCAAAATATAGAGATTAACCCAAATACTTATAAGAAAATCAATTCTAAACATAATAAAACAATAAGATAGAATGAAAATTTCAGGCACATATGAAAGCAAATAAAAAAAGACAAAACCTACGTTTTTTTTTTTTTTTTTTTTTTTTTTTTTACGTGAGTCTCTCTCCTTCTTATTTTTTTAATCTTAAAGTGAAGTTGAGTTTAGGGTTTTGAGATGGTAATTTCTAGGGTTTTAAGGAGAGAAGAGATTTTGGTATTTTTATGCAAAAAACGTTATTTTAGGTCTAGGTGATTTATTTCCTTGTTTTTAGGCTCTTTTAATGTTTTTTTTAGGTCAAATTTGGTTCCTATTATGGTTAGGTATTAATTAGGGCTTATTTTAGAATATATTTTCTTGTCCATCAAGTTTTATGGAGCCCTTAAATAGGCCTCCAAGTTTGTATACGTTTTTCAATATTATTGTTATAAGATATAAAACCTAAAATAAAAAGAATCAAAAATAAAAATAAAAAGAAAATAGTGATGATGTGGAAAATTGTGAGAGTTTCAAAAGTTTCGGTTTTATATATATATATATATATATAGATTATTGTCTTAGGGAAATTAATTTTTGGTGTCAAAACGTTCTTTTAGAAAAGGGTAATATATTATTTTGGTCCCTAAATTTTATCAAAATTTTATTTTTCATTCCAAAATTTTAAAAAGTATTTTTTTTTTTTTTCATTTTAAAACTTTGTAAAGAGTTTTTTTTAATTATTATATTTTTTATAATAGTTTACAAGCAAAAATAGGGATATAAATATATATATTTTCAATAATTTAGGGATAAAAAAAGATATTTTTTACAGTTTAAGGATAACAAGTAAAACATTTTCAATATTTTATGGACTAAAGACGAATTTTTTAATAGTTTAGGGATGAAAAAAGAACTTTTTAAAGCCTAAGGATGAACAGGTAAAAACATTTAGTAAAGTTTGGGAGCGAAGAAATAATATTTTACTCTCTAAAAAACTATTTGAATAGAAATGGCATATGCCTTTTCAAAGTGTTATACACCATTTCGTATAAAACTCTTTTTCTTTTGGAAAATTCTTAGTTTACATTATACTTGCAATGTAAATTTAAATTGAAGTGATACAAAAAATGGTAAATATTGTACACATTTGCAAAAAAAGTGTACAATTTTTATCACTTTTTGCAAATGTGTACAACATTTATCACTTTTTATGTATTACATAATATAAATATATAAAAGTCCCTTTCTTTTTTAACTTTCATCAAATTTTTGTACCTTCTTTACATCTTAAGACAACTTGGTGTGGCCTCACGATTAGGTGGTATTAGTGATACACACAATGATGTTGAATTATAATGCGCAACATCTTCATTTAAATTTGTTGGACTTCCCACTAAAGTAATATCACCACCTAAAGTTTGTTGTCTTCGTCTTGCATAATTGGCACGATGTCTCGCCAATCAAATTTGTCTGCTTTCATTGTCTTCTATTTGTCTACTACGTCGATCATAATATCTCCATAGTTCTCGACGAAATTCTACGTCATTGGTATAAGTCATAGGTGTATTTTCCGAAATCATTTCTGCATTAAAATAGACAAAATAAAAATAATCGTGTTAGTTGAACATATATACATATTTAGTGCAATAATTATTCCTTAGTCCAAAGAGGGTGTATTTAAACCTGTAAACATTGGAGTAAATTATAAATGCAAGGCACTTGGCCAATGACATGTAAGAATTGTAGTAATATGTGCAGTTCTAATAAAAATTTAGTAAAAGTGGAAGCATGTGCTATGTTAAAATTTTGTAGTCAAATTTCTTATATAAAATTTTTGGAAAATAATATTGCACCCTTATTTTTGAGTTGCAATGGTCTGACACTAAAATATGTAAACACAATATTTTAGCCATAATATAATTTTTAAAAAAAAAAAAAATAATAGCTCAATTGGTTGAAATTTCCCTCCCCCAACTATTGAAGGATATTAATTTTTTTTTTTTTTTGGAATAGAAAAGGCTTCATGTTATTAATTGGTTGAAAAATCTATAAAACGTGGGTTTTTATTTTTTCCTCTTTTCATTAAATATAAAAGTAAAAAATCATGGAAAAACTTACTTCTAAATAATATCTAAATAATAGGCAAAATTTTAGGAAGAAAAACACTTAAAACATTTAAAAAAAAATTAAATGTAAAACAGTGCTGGCATATTATTAAAATACCTAAAACATCGGGAATTTTTTTTTTTTTTTTTTTTTTTGCTTGAAGTTGTAAAAAAAAAATAGGAAACCAACGTTGAAGGACTCACCACCCTCAAAAAAAGAAAAAAAAAAGTTGATGCAAATTTATTAACTGAGGACATGTAACACTTGATAAAAATTCAAAAGGCATGATTTGTTTGGAGTCTTTTTTGTCTTTGGTAAGTTATTTTGGAACAGATTAAATTTTACCAATTTTTAAAATTTTAAAATTTTAAAATTTAAAATGAAGTAACATTTTAAACTATCAAATATAAGATATATTTAAGGGCGTAGGTTTTTACTCCTAAAAGTTAGTCTATTATTTAGAAGCAATTTTCACCACAATTTTAAAATTTTATCTTTAAAGATAAGTTCTCCAGTATCATTCTTGCTTTAGTATCTAAATAATAGGAAACATTTTAGGAATAAAAATACTTAAAACATTAAAAAATCCTTTCTTAATACCTAGGGGTGTGATAAGTGTTATGCATTTGTACTAAATATTAAATTATTAACCTTTCTCCACACATAACACTCATCACACCTCTAGGTTTTTTTTTTTTTTTTTTTTTTTTTTTTTTGGTGATTGGAAAATGTAGTAATTCTAATTTATAATAGATGCAAATTATTAATTTTTTCTCAAAAAAATAGAAGAGCCTCTGAGCACATGTGAGAGCACGTGCTCAGAGGCTAGTTATTAGTACTTATCTTTAATCCTAACATTTAGCCACTTACTACACATCCATAAAAAAACAATGTACAAAATTTTAATAGTTTTTATTTATTTTTGTTACGATAAAAGGCTGCCATTTTTTTTTTGTGTTAGTATTTTTTCTCTTTTATTTTTGTTAAATGAAAAGCATCCAAGATCCACTTTTGTTTTTGTTTGGGTGTTGTTGTAGATTTTTTTTTTAAATTTTATTTTATTTTATTTAAAATGTAGTGCTTTAATCCTAAAATTTAGCCATGAACTACACATCCATAACAAAAAGTTAAAAAGTGCTTAAATTTAAAATTTATGTTCTATTGGATTTGAAATGGGAAAGACCCAAAAAGAAACGGGTTACTTCTTTAGTCCAAGCATATGTGTAATTTTTCAATAATAAAAAGGTTGTCAGGTTATTTAAAAATAAGTTGTTCACCATCAGGAATGCTTAGTCTAGTTATTATGAGCTCACTTCTAAGGGTTTGGGAGGTGGAGGTTCGAGGTTCAAATCTCGCAATGGAAAGTACCTAAAAAATAATTTCATGCTCTCATCTTATGCTTAGATCTCCTACTCCCGCAAGTCCAGACCCAGCAAGTATGGTGTTACTATATTCACGTGGTACTAGAATTTTTGTTTAAAAATTGCCATGTCATTACTGGTAGGGTTGATTTGAAAATTTTACTGTAGAAACCTAATAGTATATTTGGGGATATTTGCAACATAGCATGATTTGAGGAAACTACTTTGTTAGTAAGCACCTCTCGAAAAACTAGTTAGGAATATAGCATCTCGAGCCTATTAGGCTCGAGTTCAGTGAAGCTGACCTGGATAAGTAATCCGCGTGGAGTGCAGCAGAAGAAGAAGAACCAGAAACGGAAGAAGGAAAAAAAGAACAACCAAAAATGGAAGAAGGAAAAACCCACAGGAAGAAGAAGAATCATCCACCAAACCCACCAATGATTACACACAAAACCACAAAATCATAACCAACCCTCCATTCAATTCCAAAAATTTAACCCAAATCAAACTAGCCCCACCAACCTTTTCACCATGAAATCCACAATTTCACTTTCTGCAAAGACCAAATTCGTTCCCCCCTCCAACAATGACCACCACATGAAAACCTTCTGCAGGAAGAAGATCTGAAGAAGAACCCACATGAAAAAGAAGAAGAAGAAGAAGAAAGAACCCAAACCAATAGAAGATCTGAAAAGGAACCCACATGAAGATGAAGAAACCCAAACCCAGTAAAAACCCAGATTTTCTTTATAAAACTCAAGCCTTTTATGCTCGAGTTCCACGTGGAATATTGTCCAAGCCAGCTGTGTGCCAGCGCACTGAAACTCGAGTCTTAAATGCTCGATTTCTCACCAAACTCGAGTTTTAAAAACTCAAGATGCTACATACAATGAAACTACATACGATGCATCACTCTCATTCGTGCTGGATGGGGCTCAATTGTAGTCTTGCAGAAAGTAACTATGGGCCTATGGCTGTAATTGAGTATTGTAGAAGTATCACCTTTACTTTCAACTACCATTTCTCTAAAAATAAAAAAATAAATTCAACTCTATCCACATACTTTCCATTTTAGCATTACACTCAAAAGAGATAGATATCTACTACATAGCACACGGTCGAGGTCTTAATTAAATGCTTAATATTTTCTTTTGTATCTTACTTGGAATTCACGAAATTAAAAATCCCTCCATCTATCCCTCAATTGTTTATAATTATTATGTATTGACTATGTTTAGATGCGATTAATAAGTGAAAAATATGAGCACTAGAACCAGTGAAAATGAGGTTTTAGATTGAGTAATGAGCTGGAGTCTTCGTCAAAAGATGCATTGAAAATCAGGGGAAGTTATTGGAGATGATTTGCTAATGTGTAGACATGACAATTGTGTACATATAATTGAAAGAATAAGTTGTTTCAAGTTGAAGGAGTGAAAGAAAAAAAAAATGAAAAAGGTGGGGGGAAAAGGGAGATGACTTGAACATTTCAATTAAAGGTGTATAATTTCAGAGAAAATATGTGATGCTCAGGAGTCCAAATCTAGATAATTAATTCAGCGTGTGTTGTGTGGATACGTGTTGAGTCTCATATTGGGTAGACACTAGGCCTGTCTGAACTTTATAAATGACTATAAAGAGTCTCAATTTTGACTAGACTAATCATTTTAGTATCCAGTGCAGATGTGATCGATGCTTTTTATTACAAATAATATCTAACAAGTACTTCACATATTAAAGTTGAGAAGATCATATTTAGCGTATAATATGAGTGAAGGCCAGTCTTTTTTTTTTCTTTTTCTTTTTATGCTAAATGAGTGAAGGCTAGTCTTGTGATTGTATCGGGGTACTCGCACATGGAATTAAGTGTTAAAATTTTAAAAGAAAGTTTTTTTTAAGCAAATTTTTAAAGAAAGTTTGACTATTTAGTTTGCAACAATTTCATCTTATAGTTGTTTTTTCCCAAACGTGTGTGTTATGCCATGAAACTGTCCATGTTGGAAGTTAGCCAATCATATAGTCAAGGATTTTTAAAAGTGGAATCCATTAAAAGATAATAAAACTATAAGACGTAAAGAAGGTACAAAAATTTAAGAACAATGATGAGAAAACATTGGGGAAATAACCCGCGTTCCATTTAACAAGTTGTAGTTTGTATTCATGGTATGAATTTAGGTTTTACCTATTGACTAAGTGAGGAGTAAAAAATTTTAGGGTCAACTTAGAACTTTATTACAATGCGTCTATTCTTTATATCTTTAAGTAAACAAATAATTTTCCACAATTGACCAATTAAAGGGGTAAACCATGACTAAAGAATGTGAAGTTTAGTTTTTTTTTTTTTTTTTTTTTTTTTTTTTTTTTTTTTTTTGTAGGGGTTTGAACCTACCACTTAAGAATCCAATTAAAACCCATAAAAATACTAAAAAACAGCAAAATCAATAACAAATCAACGAAACCCATACAAATATGAACAGATTGATATCCAAAAAACAACCCAAACCCATCAAAATTTTGAAATCCAAAATTTGGGGAAATAACAAATCATAAAACAAACCTTGAGGTTGCATGCGGCGGCGCTAGCTCCACAAATGGAGTGTGCGGCGGCATATGTAGCAAGGTGGAGCTCTAGTGAGGAGAGGAGATGGATTTAGGGTTTAGGCGTTTAGTTCTTCAGGTCTGAGAGAGTATCATGTATTCATGTTGGAGGATTGTAGGTTTAATTGATTTATGATTGTGTGTGCTAGAGTGTATTGATTTTCCATTAAAACGATGACATGGCTTTTATTCATTGGTGGCGTAAAACAGGACTTTTACGCTAGCTCTTAACTGAAGTTAAGCTCACACACACACACACACACACACACACACACACACACACACACACACTAGTCATCATAGGTTTAACGTTTGTGTAGTTTGGGTTTCCATTTGAACTTTTTTAGTGTGATGTTTTGTTAAACGTGCACTCGAATTAATTCTAATTCAATTTTTTGCACATTACCAATGTTAAAAGCATCTGTCAAGAGTCAAATATGAAAACAGGTGCTTTTAGCCTTTTTAGTTTATAATAATAATAATATTATTATAATAATTATAATTGTACATCAATTTTTGTTGATAATATTGAAGTATATCAACTATTATAAATTTTTAAAGTTTTTAACAATTTATTTAGGTTTTGCCTAATAGACAGATAAATGCATAAATAAATATTTATATCTATTTATTTATATATATAATTTAGAGGCAAATTCAAAACAATTCAAAAGTATTAACAAAACGTCTTTCTATTTAGTATTGACTCTCTTGAGATAGTCTTGTGGGTACAGATGTACTTTTGCAAAAGTGAAAAATGGAGCTTTTTGGAAGGTGCTTGATTTACAAACACCATTCCATACTTATTTACATAGGTACCTCTTCATTCAACAAGCATATTTTTAGTCAATAAGCACATTTTTATTCAATAGACACCTTTTTGGTATATCTAATATGAAGAGTTATAAACTTTCAATAAGCACCTTTTAGTATATATATTACAATATATATTATATATACCTATTGTGGGGGTAAAAGCCCAAAATCATGTGTTGGGCCTAGGGCCTAGTTCGAGTGTCACTATATGTCCAAAGAGAAGAAAACGGTTAGGAAGGAGTCCAGGTGGAAGAAATATACCCGGAAACAAACGAAGAGGATAGTCCGAAGAGAACCATAATGGTCTGAAGAGGTCATTCTTCTCAGACACCAATGGACTTGATCAAGCAAGTATACGGAAGGTTTGATTGATCTTTCCAACAACTTTAATGACAAGGACAAGCTTTGGGCATGCCTGGAGATGATAGGAACGAAGAAATATCTGAAAGGAAAAGCTGCTACCACCGTATTTAATGCATTACAGCAACTTTTCTGGCCGCATTTATGTGGAGAAGACCCCTGAACAGTGCAATCTCAGCTACCACCACTCACGGAGAACTAAAGCAGATATCTGATGGGACATGTACTCAAGTGAATGCTTAGATGAAGAACAGGTGTACGGTGAAGATGGAGAAAAAGAAGAATATAAATATGTAATAGGCCTCTAAAGAGAGGGGGGAAAAAAGATCTGGAGAAGAACTCTGAGAATTGTATTCACCTTTCAATCAATAACAAGCCTCTTCGGACTTAAGTTTATTTAGTTTTCAAGCGTGTTTTTATGTCAGTTGACCGTTGCTAGATTCACAACCAGCCTAACTTTTTCACCCACTCTCTACAAATTCATTGTTCTGGGTTCGTTGGGCTCATAATCCTGATCTTTTGGGCTTGGGCCAGGAAATTTGGACCCTACACCTATATATAAAACACAAATTAAATTAGAGATTCAACATTCTATCTTTTATTCCTTCCTACAAAAAAATTAATTAATAAAACATTATTTTCTTCTGCCTAACTAATAAAACTTTGTGCTATTTCTTATACTTTCATTATCTTTTAATGGATTCCACTATCTTTAAAAATCCTTGACTATATGATTGGCTAACTTCCAACATGGACAGTTTCATGGCATGACACACATGTTTGGGAAAAAACAACTATAAGATGAAATTGTTGCAAACTAAATAGTCAAACTTTCTTTAAAAATTTCCTATAAAAAAAACTTTCTTTTAAAATTTTAACACTTAATTCCATGTGCGAGTACCCCGATCCAGTTGCAAGATTGGCCTTCACTCATTTAGCAAAAAAAGAAAAAGAAAAAAAAGACTGGCCTTCACTCATATTATATGCTAAATATGATCTTCCCAACTTTAATATGTGAAGTACTTGTTAGATATTATTTGTAATAAAAAGCATTGATCAAATCTGCACTAGATACTAAAATGATTAGTCTAGTCAAAATTGAGACTCTTTATAGTCATTTATAAAGTTCAGATAGGCTTATTGTCTACCCAATATAAGACTCAACATGTATCCACACAACACACATTGAATTAATTATCTAGATTTGGACTCTTGAACATCACATATTTTATTTGAAATTATACACCTTTAATTGAAATGTTCAAGTCATCCCCCTTTCCCCCCCCACCTTTTTCATTTTTTTTTTTTTTTTTTCCTTTCACTCCTTCAACTTGAAACAACTTATTCTTTCAATTATATGTACACAATTGTCATGTCTACACATTAGCAAATCATCTCCAATAACTTCCCCTGATTTTCAATGCATCTTTTGACAAAGACTCCAGCTCATTACTCAATCTAAAACCTCATTTTCACTGGTTCCAGTGCTCATATTTTTCACTTATTAATCGCATCTAGACATAGTCAATACCATGGGGATCTCCTACAACAGAATGTAATTGGAAGAATATGTTATAAAGACAATAATTATAAACAATTGAGGGATAGATGGAGGAATTTTTAATTTCGTGAATTCCAAGTAAGATAGAAAAGAAAATATTAAGCATTTGATGAAGACCTTGACCATGTGCTGTGTAGTAGATATCTATCTCTTTTGAGTGTAATGCTAAAATGGAAAGTATGTGGATAGAGTTGAATTTATTTTTTATTTTTAGAGAAATGGTTAGTTGAAATTAAAGGTGATACTTCTGCAATACTCAATTACAGCCATAGGCCCATAGTTACTTTTTGCAAGACTACAACTGAGCCCCGTACAACACGAATGAGAGTGATGCATCGTATGTAGTTTCATTGTATGTAGCATCTTTAGTTTTTAAAACTCGAGTTTGGTGAAAAATCGAGCATTTAAGACTTGAGTTTCAGTGCGCTGGCACACAGCTGGTGTGGGTAATATTCCACGTGGAACTCGAGCATAAAAGACTTGAGTTTTATAAAGAAAATTTGGGTTTTTACTGGGTTTGGGTTTCTTCATCTTCATGTGGGTTCCTCTTCAGATCTTCTATGGGTTTGGGTTCTTTCTTCTTCTTCTTCTTCTTTTTCATGTGGGTTCTTCTTCAGATCTTCTTCCTACAAAAGGTTTTCATGTGGTGGTCATTGTTTGGGGGGGGGGGGGGGGGGGAACGAATTTGGTCTTTGCAGAAAGTGAAATTGTGGATTTCACGGTGAAAAATTTGGTGGGGCTGGTTTGATTTGGGTTAATTTTTTGGAATTGAATGGTGGGTCGGTTATGATTTTGTGGTTTTGTGTGTAATCATTGGTGGGTTTGGTGGATGATTCTTCTTCTTCCTATGGGTTTTTCCTTCTTCCATTTTTGGTTGTTCTTCTTTTCCTTCTTCCGTTTTTGGTTCTTCTTCTTCTGCTGCACTTTATAAAACTCGAGTCTTATAGTACCACGTGAATATAGTAACACCATCTTGCTGGGTCTGAACTTGCAGGGGCAGGAGATCTGAGCATAAGATGAGAGCATGAAATTATTTTTTAGGTGCTTTCCATTGTGAGATTTGAACCTCGAACCTCCACCTCCCAAACCCTTAGAAGTGAGCTCATAATAACTAGAATAACCATTCCTGATGGTGAACAACTCATTTTTAAATAACTTGACAACCTTTTTATTATTGAAAAATTACACATATGCTTGGACTAAAGAAGTAACCCGTTTCTTTTTGGTTCTTTCCCGTTTCAAATCCAATAGAACGTAAAATTCCCAAAATAGTTTTTTTGAAGCAAACATATATAAAATAATCATCGATGAAATGAAGATACTCTAAGATTAGCAAACATTAATCATCATTAAGGTACTTGAAAATCAACATTGAACCCTAACATCCAAAATTTGATTCTATCAAGAATCAATTCACATAGAATTGAAAGACACACCTAAATCTTAGCTGAACTTTAAAATTGGTCTACTTTATCCTTGTCCTGGCGGTTAAGTTCCAGTCTGAGTATTGGGTCAGTACACTGTCATTTAGGATGAGGCGTAAGAAAAAGAGAGGGAGACAATGCCAGACCCGATCACTTCTTTAGATTGATTAGAAGTTAATGGTGTCTTCACTTTTGAAATTTTTTTTTAATGCTCTGTACCATTCATAGCATGAGGATTTGCAGCAGAGCTAGTTAAATTGTTTATGAAATAATGCTAATGTTCCTTTATGTAATCAATAAAAATTGGATCATAGGCTATTTTAGGGGGCTAATGGAAGTATAGGATTACTAAATAAAAATGTATGAACAGTGTAGGCCTATGAACAGTGAGTCAACTATTGTCTCAATTGACTATCTACCTATCTGGATAAACTTTTATCTCACTTTGATGGCCTCCTCCACCAACATCAATAGAACATGAGATTATTTTATCAAAAATAATTGTGAGCTCTGGGTCAACCTTTCAAAACACTATGGTCAAGGTAATGGTGGTGTTTGTTAATAATTCTCAACTCCTTGAGTCCCTTTCATAATACAGTACCTTTCAATTATGTGTTCACCAATTCAAATTACAATAAGGCCTGCATAATATAACTTAAAAAACAAAACCCAAAAAAGAAAAGAAAAAAGTTGATGCTTTAATTTTACACTTGTTTTAACAATGTAATTTAACTTGCAATTCATAGGAGACCCTTTATGTTCCCTTCAAAGTTCCAATAGCAAAGGACTTTGGAAGCTGGAATGCTCTAGCATTTTATTTTTTCTATGTCAGTCCTGCAGTATATTAGTTTGTATAGGTTCACTTGGATCATGAGAAGCATGAGGCAACCCATGCAAGTCTATTTTGTGCTGTACTTTTTGTGTTGTATATTCTCCATCTTTGTAATCACAACAGCAGTAGACACCATTGTTGTCACTCAGTCAATAAGAGACGGTCAGACTTTAGTTTCATCGGGTGGGAATTTTGAGCTGGGATTCTTTAGCCCAGGTAATTCCAAAAGTTGGTATATAGGAATATGGTACAAGAAGATATCTACAATTACAGTGGTATGGGTTGCCAACAGAGATACCCCTCTTAACAATACAACAGGAGCTTTCAAACTTGTGAACCATGGAATTCTTGTCCTTATGGATGAAGCTAACAATGCCATTTGGTCTTCCAATTCATCAAGAGCAGCAAGCAACCCAGTTGCGCAGCTTCTGGATACAGGAAACTTTATAGTGAGAGATGGAAATAGTGATGCAGGAAATATCACTTGGCAGAGTTTTGATCATCCAGCTGATACGTTTCTGCCAGGTATGAAGTATGGATTTAACTTGGTAACTGGCTTGAGTTTAGTGTTGACATCATGGAAGAGCCCTGACGACCCTTCAAGAGGTAATTATACTAATCAGCTTGATCCAAATGGATTACCACAGTTTTTTCTAAGGGAGGGACCAGCAGTGATATTCCGGACAGGACCATGGAATGGTCTACATTTCAGTGGTATGCCTAATTTGCAACCCAACCCAATTTATAAATATGAATTCGTTTCCAATCAGGAGGAGACTTACTATACTTATCAGCTTATTAACGACTCAGTTGTTTCAAGGATGGTTTTAACTCCTGATGGCAAATTGCAGCGGCTTATATGGATCGATAGAACACAGAGTTGGAAACTCTACTTAACGGCACAAGTGGATGGCTGTGACATGTATGCACTATGTGGTGCATATGGCAGTTGCAACATCAACAACTCCCCAGCTTGTGAGTGTTTGACAGGATTTGTGCCAAAATTTCCAAAAGATTGGAATGGGGCGGATTGGTCACATGGATGTGTACCGAAGACACCTTTAAATTGTGGGGCTGGTGAGGGCTTTCTAAAATACTCTGGAATTAAATTGCCAGACACAAGGAAGTCCTGGTATAACAGGACCATGGACCTTGATGAATGCAGGGATGTGTGCTTGAAGAACTGCACCTGTACAGCTTATTCTAGTTTGGACATCACCGGAGGAGGAAGTGGTTGCATACTTTGGTTTGGAGAACTGATTGATATAAGAGTGTACACTGAATATGGGCAAGACATTTACATTAGGATGGCTGCCTCTGAATTACGTAAGGTTCATTTTTCTTAGTCTTAAATAAATTTTGTTTTGAGTCAAAATTTTTAAATGAGGCCAATTGAATTATAAGCATATGGAAACAGAAGGAACAATTAGAAATTAGTCCATATGTGAGAAAATGATAAAGTGATTTGAGAAAATTATTTTCTATAATGCTAATGCTAATGCTAATTTCTCATATTGAATTGATGGTTGCAGCGGAATACAGAAGCTTGAAAAGAAAGAAACAAGCGAGGATCATAGTTATTGCTTTATTATCTTTTGGAATGGCTTTCCTTGGCCTATGCTTGATGCTATATGTATTGAAGAAGAAGCCTAAAAGAGAAGGTAACACATGTAAAAAATACCATAATCAGGTTTGATTAGTGAAAAATTGTATTAAAAGGAAGGATGACTAATCTGACAACCGCAATCCCAAATCAATCCTATTTCATATTTTGATTTCTAATTTCTTGTCCTACCTCATCTTGGCAAACATTTATAGGATGTTTTGTTTTCTTTACCATGTCTTGGATCAATCAGTCAGGATCACAGTATGTCAGTGAGTACCACTTTGGAATGCATTGACTGGAATAATCTAACTCATAAGTGTTCCATGGGTTTTTAAAATTTCAACATTCCTGAAATATATGTATTCCTTCCTTATTTCATATGCGCTCCATTCTTTGCAGGAATTATTTTATACAATCCAGGACCAATACAAGAATTCACCACTGGAAGTGAGAATGACGATTTAGAGCTACCATTATTCAGATTTGCTACAATAGCTTATGCCACAGATAACTTTTCAGTTAAAAATGTGCTTGGAAAAGGTGGCTTTGGACAGGTTTACAAGGTATCTAAATAGAAAGACTGCTATACAGTTCCATAAATATGGTTGGGACTATCCTCTCTACATGGAACCAATTTCAGGCACCAAAATAGTATTTCTGCCCATGAATTTAGTTCCTATTCTATAGTTTTGTTGATAACTTCTGCTTAATAAAGCAAACTATCTTATTGAACTTACCTAATATTTCAGTAGCAGTTTGCTTTCTGAATGAAATTATTAACTTATGAGTCTGTTCATGTGAAATTTACAAGAAATTCTGTGCATTTGGTGCATGTACGAGTATTGGTAATTAACTAAAAAAGATGACTTCTTTTGCATAAATATGAAATTAATGTCTCCACGAACTATTTTTTTTATTCTATTGTTCATAAAGTCATCTAGGTGGGGGTTATGAATAGTCTTTTCTGCACATAGAACTTTTTCAGACATTTATAAATATGAATGCATACATACAAGCAATATATAAAAGTATAATATCCATTATAGCTGAACGTTTGTGACTGATGCAAATTAATAATGATATACAGGGCATACTAACAGAGGGACAAGAAAATAAAGAAATAGCTGTTAAGAGGCTCTCAGCATATTCAAGACAAGGACTCCACGAATTCAAAAATGAAGTTTTGAGCATTTCCAAGCTTCAGCATCGTAACCTTGTGAAGATTTTAGGATGTTGCATTCAAGAAGAAGAAAGAATGTTGATATATGAATACATGCCCAACAAAAGCTTGGACTCCTTCATTTTTGGTTTGGGTCCATCAAGATCTTTGCTTATTTAGACTGTAAATTTATCTAGATTAGCTTTTAAGTTCTTCAACTTCTGATTGAATTGACGTTCAGATCAGTCATAGTTTTGTAGATCTTCAGGATGGAAATTGCACCAAATAGCATTTTTCCTTACTGTTTCACTTGAACCAATATTTCTATACAGATTGTGGTCCTAGTTTTTGCTATTATTGTTACCTTTGCAGCCACTTGAAATTACTTGTACAGAATGTCCATGTTAACAACGTTATTTGATATTAGGCTCAATGAATATTTAAATAATTGACAGCCCCAGCATGAATTAACTTTGATGTTGAACTTGCAGATCCAAATCGAAGCATATTAATAGATTGGCCTAAGCGCTTCGACATTATCAATGGGATTGCTCGGGGGCTACTTTATCTTCATCAAGATTCCAGATTGAGGATTATTCATAGAGATCTAAAAGCTAGCAATATTTTACTGGACTGTGAGATGAATCCAAAGATTGCTGACTTTGGCATGGCTAGAATTTTTGGAGGAGACGAAACTGAGGCAATAACAAGCAGAGTGGTTGGAACATTGTAAGAATCTCCATATATTGTAATTGCAACTGCTATCCATAAACATGTTCATTTAATGAATAATTTTCTGCAGTGGTTACATGCCTCCGGAGTACGCAATTGATGGAATTTTTTCAGTAAAATCTGATGTGTATAGCTTTGGTGTTTTGTTATTAGAGATAGTGAGTGGTAAGAGAAACAGGGGATTCTGTCATCCAGACCACAATCTTAACCTTCTTGGACATGTAAGTGATTTCAACCAATATAATCCCTTCTGGTTTTGTTTTGTTATTTTCTGTTTTAAATTTTCAGATGAGTGATTTTGGCCATATTTTGCTAACTTTCAGGGTTTCAATCTAATCTCTTTTCCCCCTAAACTTACATTTACAAGTGATCTAAATTCTCAGGCATGGAGACTATATAAGGAGGACAGACAATTGGAACTAATTGATAAATCAGAAAAGGAATCATGCAATCCAAATGAAGTGTTACGATCAATTCATGTTGGTCTATTATGTGTGCAGCAATGTCCAGAATATAGACCGACCATGTCTACAGTGGTTTTGATGTTGAGTAGTGAGACTGCACTGCCTGAGCCTAAAGAGCCTGGTTTCTACACTGGAAGGCATCTATCAGAAATGGATTCTTCACCGGTCAAGCAAGAAGGATCTTCAACAAATGGACTAACAATTACATTGCTAGAGGCTCGATAAAGTATTTGCCTATAAACATGTTTCAATGTATTTATGGAGATTTGGAGTGCACTATATACAATGGTATATAATTCCAGTTTTCACAATTTGAGGATCAAACCAAAATTATGGCTTTAGTGACTCATGCAATATTGTTCATACTAATTTATGTATGCGTTAAGCTGGTGAAAGTATATTCAAGGATTGGAACTTCTCTACCTGATTCCCAATTATCAAATTTTACATTTCAGATTATAAAAGAAAACATTGTTTACTGTGCTTAGTTGGGAAAATGTTATTTTTCTAAATGAAAATCTGTACTTCAGAAACAACTTTGCATTATCTTATGGAAAAATATCATGTCATTGATTCCCAGTGAAGCTAAAGAAAAGCCTTGAGCCTAAAACATGCCAGATGGTGTGAATGATAGTGGACACCCATAAATGGCATGCATTTAAGAGTGAATCAAATACACTAGTTGGTATTTAACGACATGACCTGTTAAACTATTCATTTTGGATTTAGCACAAACAAGTAATCAAGCAGCATACGCCTGTTCAACACCTTAACAGTCCCAATCCAACCACAATCGGACATAAATAGAAACAAAAGATAAGTCCTCCATTTTGCAATCCATTTCTCGATTCGTTATTACTAGAATATTGATCTTCCTTTTAATATGTGCAATAGATGATTATTCATGCATTTAGTTGCTCAAGCAATACATGTTGGCAAATATCATATCAAACTTACAGTGTGGGGAACAAGTAGGCAGGGCAAAGAGGTGACAACTTTACAATTAACTTACCTGCATAATTCTTTATCTTGTCACTTGATTCAAAAGAAAACGCTCTCCTTTTTTTGTAGTGACTAATCTAACATGCCACCAACGTAGAAAAGCTCACTAAATTTGAAGAGCAAGAATCTGCTTCAGGCAGATTCCTTCCTGTATAAAAACCTGGCTGTTTCAGTGAAGGCAATAAACTCTCACTCCCCAGCATTAGGACCACGGATGACATGTCTGGCCTATCACTAGGTTGTTGTTACATACATAATAGACCCATGTGAATGCATTGTAATGCCTCCGACAAAGTGAAGGAGTCATTTAGCACTTCATCCAATAGCTCCTAGAGGTCTCTCTTCAATCCATTGTCCCCATTCCTAAAACACAAAAAAATTGTCAGTTGGTTGCAGAGTTGGAATAGTTAGGAGTCCTCTCCGTTTTGTCAGATTTTTGAGAGAGCTAAAGATCATGGCATGAGGGGGAAGTATAATTACTTTGTTAGAGGTTGTCAAATTTACTAATGCAGTCCAATTTTTCAATTAATAGCATCTTACTTTAGCCTTTACTTCAGAACGGCAATACAATTCAGGTTCTTAGTGAAGAGCAACTGCAACGTTTACCATATGTTACTTAACATGCTACATAGTCTTTCTTAATCAATAATATAATATTTTAGTCTCCTAAAAATGTCCAAAAATCTTGATTGTTCTAACTTCATATATTCAGATTAATAGAGCAATTTCACTCAATATTCGGAATCCAATTCTATGACAATTTTTTTTTTTAAAATATAAAATATGAATTAAGAAAATTGAGTTTCAAAGCATTCAACAATATTGTGGTAAAACATAAATATTATACAACAAAATGTGTATTATGCATAACATTCATGCATATCATGATAGGTTGTTTTTGCTATTCCTTATAAAATTTAAAAAAAGAAAAAAAAAAGAAAAAAAAAAGGAGGATGGAAAAATGTGTTTTGTATTATATATCTTGGATTTTTAATCAAGGTTGACCATATTATCTTTACATAACATGCTTGTATACCTTTTTTTAAATTTAGATGAGCTTATTTTTTTTGCACTTTGTTAGTTTTAGCTATGTAGTGCATGTTGTGTGGGAGTTGTTTATAGTTTTTGATCACATGATCTTGATTTTGAAGTCACATACTTTTGATTGTTAGGACTAGAACTTAATGAGAAATGCATAAATAACAATCTCACCATTGTTTACTAACCAATCATGAACACCTTAGTGCATATTATAAGATTTTGTGCTCGAGAAAGCGTAGCACAAGCACAAAAAGAACATAAGGTGTTGCCTCAAATCTATGGGATCTTAAACAATACCATAATATTACAAGCCCATGGGATCTATGGCAATTATCTATTCTCAAAAACCCATGGCAATTGTCTTATAAAGGCCCATGGAAAGTTATTTATCTTAAAATTATGACATTTATTTTACCATATTATAGACCCATGGAATTTAAAAAATAAGAACCCATGGTCACTATTTATATCACAACATTATTTTTTGAAACCCATGATAATTATTCATCCTGCAAGCTCATCATTTAAATTATGATGTGATTATTGAACATTACTTATGCTATGGAATTCATTATTTCAAAGTACTAAATATTATTTACAAAGCATTTATCAAAACCCATACTACATTGAGCATCCACTATAAAAGTCCATGAGGGATGAAAACCCATGACAATATGTGTCATTGACCTCCATTTTGTAGGCCCAAATATGTGACAAAAGAAGAATAGGCCCAAGTAGAAAAAGGGCAGCCCAGCTAAAGGGTCCAGCATGCATGAATAGGCCTAGACCAAAGAAGGCAAAGAGCTGAACTAGCTAGCCAGCTCCCTTCTTGTTCATCCCTGACCAAGCTTCCGTTGGAGATAACCAAACCCCTAAGAATGAACTAAAGGCTGTCCCATCAACGTTCTGCCACTGCCTCCATCACGTGCATAGCATTTAGAGGTTGTGTTAGCAGCTAAAGTCTAAGGGGTTATGGGATCTCATCATCTTCCTTAAAGCTCCACCTCTAGCAGAAGGGAGCTATAACCAAGTTACTCAAATCTTAACAAATCAATCCTATAAATGCCAAAAACGTCCAAGAACTGGTTCATGTGCCAAGCTCATGAATCCTAAAGGGGAAAATTTGAGAAAATGTGGTCTGGAGAGCATGAAGGGATCTCCAGCAAAACCCTTTGAAGTAGGCTTAAACTTTGACACCTGGCTTGGGGTGTTGAAATCCTACTTCCTAGAATCCAAATCTTAGTTACAACACTAAGATTCTTCCTTAATGCATGTCGTAACCTCATTGGCTGAATACAACCTCAAAGATCCAGTCATTTAATGCAAGATTATTCAAATTTTTACCCATGTGTGACATTGCCCAAAGAAGCAAAATAACCCAAAAGAAAATTTGTCATTTATGGCCAAATCCTAGGATGAGCAATCTACCATTTTGCCCCCTAATCAACCCTATGTTTTTGGATTCTTGCTAATCATTCCCCCCTTAAGCTCCTCTATAAAAGGGTAATCACATCAGCCCACAAAACACACACACACACACACACAAAACCCTCTAAAAAACTCTGTTATTCTTGTTATTCTGTCACATTTTAGATTGCAGTTAGCTCCATTGACCCACAAATAAGCCATTTTAGTTCATACCCACTTAGCCTCAGACATTCCCTTCTTTTTTTTTTTTTTTTTTTTTTTTTTTTTTGTGCATATTCTAAGTTCATAAATGCTCCCTAATCAGCCATAAATAACTCTCTTCCCCATTAAAGCCTTAGTTTTAACATTTCCCATTACAAGCCCACACACCCACTCATTCAAAATATCCTTCCTATCACACTCACACTCTACATACATATCCCATAAGAATCTTGGCATAATATTTTCTGCACTAAGCTGGAATCTCTCTCTCCCTTCACACCATGCCAAATAACCCTTTCATTTTCACTATGGAGCCATTAGTTTTTACTTTTTGTTTTACCATTGAAGGATATAATATATTTGTAACAATAGAATTCTTCCCTCATATTGATGTAATGATGGCTGAAAGTGCTTTAGACCCTTCTGACCAAGACACATAAGGACTTCTAGAAGTGAACGCCTTCTTAAATTTGTTCAATAATTGACTGCTGAACCATAAGTCTAATTTTACCCTACCGCTGGAGAATTTTATTTACTTGTATTGTTGTAACAGAACCACTAATCTGTTAATTAATTATTGTGAAATATTTTATTAGGCCTTATTGTTGTTTTTGCTAAGTTGCAGCCTCTATTTCTTGCTTGGATAGACTTATCATACACCTAAAACCTTTGGGCATCATCTCAAGAGCCTATTGTTGAGTTTGGCTTGGCTTTCCCATATTTCATTCGAAGACATCAATTTCCCCCTCAACACATATCAATGGACAAAATACGCAAGCATCCCCCACTATCTTGGTAATTTCTCGGGTAAGACGGAGTTTGTAGAGAACACCCTTTATGGATGTTACCACAACAGTATAGCTGCGATAGCCCCATTAGTAGAGGAGGAGGAAGAAGGGGAGGGGGAGGAGGATGATATAGAGGAGAAGGTGGAAGAGGAAACAGAGGAGGAAGAGGTGAAAGAAGAAGAGGAAACAGAGGAGGTCCATCATACAAGAAGTTTGTTTAAGCCTGCAAGGTTGCTTAAAAATCACCACCTTCATTTTGTCTCAGAGGAGATGCGTAAGGATGCTTTTGTAAATCTTTCTCCACAGTTGCAATCCTCATCGAGCCTACTTTACTTGGGGAATAGACACTTTTGTTATGTAAGGACTGGCATGCCTCCGCATCCGGTCTATGGTGGTGATCACGCTGTACAAGATGAGAACGTACGGTTTATCCACATTGCAATTTTTCACGCACCCGGGCAGAACAAAAAGAATGGCATTAGATTTATCAAGAATCAATTCACAAACAGAGAAACCAATAAAGAATTGAAAGACACACCTACATCTTAGCGGAACTTTAAAATTGGTCTCTTTATCCTTGTCCTGACGGTTAAGTTCCAGTCTGAGTCTTGGGTCAGTACGCTGTTATTTAGGATGAGGCGTAAGAAAAAGAGAGGGAGACAATGCCAGACCCAATCACTTTAGATTGATTAGAAGTTAATGGTGTATTCACTTAGAAAAAAAAAAAATAGTAATTTGAGAATTTTATGTTCTAATGGGTTTGAATTGAGGAAAACCCGAAAATAAACTAATTGATTGCTACATAACATGTGTAATTTTTTATTTTTTTGGGTTAAAATAGTATAATTTTTTAATAATGAAAAAGATGCCATGACATTTACAAAATGCCACGTCATTACTCCGTTAGACATATAAGCAAAAAAATTATCAGAAGTTGATGAACGGACCAATAATGCTCAATTTTTAAATTTCATGAACCATTAATGCTCAATTGAAACTTTAAGGACCAAAAGCACTTGATAGGTGTGTTTTAGGATCCAAAAATTATATCGATTATATAAACATAGACACTTAATAGTTTTTATATATTATTTTTTTTATGTATTTTTTTTGTGTCTAAATATATATTATTGATTAAATATATCATCAAACTTATCATATTTAATAAATATATTTTTTATAGTACACATTTTACGGTTAAAAAGTACTTGATATTACTATATATAGTATGAACATAGCATCTAAAACAATTACATCATCATATTTTTATTCCCTCTCCTCAAAAAAAAAAAAAAAAAAAAAAAAAATCGGATTTTTATTCCGCCAGGATAAATTCATCGCACCAAGCAAGGACTCTTTCTAATCCAAGAAAAATAATAACACAAACAAACTAGTAAAATAAAATCAACTAGAAGAAATTAAGAACTAAAAGATTAAAAAAGGAACCATTGTAAACATTATCCATTAGGAGATACAATTCTCGATATTAATCTATTGTTTATTTGACTATTGTTGAAAACCGGGAGTTTTACTGTTGAACGTGCTGAAAGGGAATGCCATGACTAACTGCACTCTGTTGAACTTGAAGCTGTGATTGGGTCTACCCTCTTTGCTCAGTATCACTTTTAAACACAAGCATTATTTCATAACTTCACCTGTGCTAGTTAAAATTGTTCATAAAATAGGTAAAATTTAAATACCGAGTACCTTAGATACTGTTCATTAGGTACTGCACTTAAAATTCTGCCACCTATCTATCCACTTAAGTTTGCAAACGGCGTTAAGTTGGCCGTCCGTATCTTTCTTTTTTACTTTTCTTGTTCTGTTGAAACCCAACCTGCCATGAGAGAAACAAGAAAAACCTCAAATCTCTCTCTCTAGAGTCCAGAGAAAAAGAAAAGTTTCACTAAAAGAAATCCTCCATGGACAATTCCACCGATTCAAATGTCACCTATTCAATTAGCTTTGAGAACCCTAACCCCACTATCTTCCTCTTCCTCTATGTCTTCATCTTCGTAACTGAAGTGGCAGCACGGAGCGACAACACATAGAGCGTCTCTTAAACTTGAACTAACACACGGAGCTGTCAAGAACAATCTATTCAGATCGGTTCATACCCAGAAGATCTGAGTCAAATTTTGTGCTTCTAGACTTGGTTTTGCTGAAGGCCGAGTTGATTTGGATTTGGAATTTGTGAACTAGGTTTGTGGGATTTATGATTTTTTTTAAAAGAAAAAAGATAGAATTTTGTATTATAAATAGAAAAGAAGTATACAATGGGGCCCAAGACTTAGCAACAACGTCCAACCCAAAAAAGATGAAACCACAAAACAATGGTCTTACAAGAACAGAATAAACAAAATGTAGACTACAAATTTTGGGTTTTTTTCTAGATATGTAGGTTTTTGATGCTCTAGCATTGTAGGATGATTATTATCTCAATCTTATAGATTGGGTGTGAGAAGTTGGGGTTTGGAATTTTCTGGAATTTTGAATGGCTTTCACAGGAGAAGAGAGAGAGAAAGAGAGAGAGAGAGGAAAAAAAGAAGAAGAAGAAGAAGAGAAAGATATAGTTGGTTAACGCCGTTTACAAACTTAAGTGATTGGACAAGTGGCATAATTTTAAAAGGAATACTAAAGGAACAGTACCTAAGATACTGTATTTAAATTTTGCTATTATGAAATAATGCCTGGATCATAGGCTAATGGAAGTACAACATAACTAAATAAAAATGTATGAACTGTGTAGGCCTTTGTTATCCTGGTAGTATGTTAAAGTGGGTACTGAGAAATATTGAGTACAACTATTGTCTCAATTCACTATCTACCTATTTCAATAAACTATATTATCTCACTTTGATGGCCTCCTCCACCAACATCAATTGAAAATTAGTATAACTAGTTGTTAACCCATGCGATGCATGGGAAAATTACTAAAAATGAAATCTAATGAATGCTAAGCAATTAGGTAAAATATCATTTAAATTAAAAGACAAATATTAGTGAATGTTGTTATCCTTAGTTGTTTGTGTTACAACTAGAGTTTCATATCTAAGTTACTACAATACTACTTGTAGCAACTGAAGCTCACAATATAAGTATATTACAGGAGGCCAAAACTTATATTATCTTCAAGCTCCCTTTAGCCTTACTAAGTCCCTAACAAAATTTCTTTTGTATTGAATTTGATTTTAGAGGACTTATTCAAAATTATTTGAATTAAACCTCACAAATTAGAAAGAAAAAATAAATAACATTACAACGTTGTAGCTGATTAATATACAAATAAACTACCAATTTAACATGATAAATCACTATTAGTAATTTAGAAAGCAAAAACTAACAAAATTAAAGTTGTTACCCATTTAACCTAAAACTTTTCATATTCTAAAGATGTCAAACACCTATTAACAAATAGCTATTAATATAAAATATTCAATAATTCCTTCAATACCAAAAGTTGTTCATGCTGTAAAAAATTTGAGAGAATAACACAACAAGTATCTTAAACTCTTTCTTGCTTGGATCCTACAAAACAATACACACACACACACACACGTAGAGAGACAACCAATTATGATAGTGTTGGAGGCAAAGTAAAAGATTAAAAAAAATTGAAGAAGCAAGCGGTTTGGCTAGCACACCAGCTAGTTAATTTATATCAAAAGATATAAAAATCTTACAATCAAATAGAATCCATCTTAAAAGTAAATAAATACATGTGGTACAATGAGATAAATAAAAGGTTTGTCAAGATGATCAAGTTTGGCAATGAAGAAGATGCAATAGCTATTGATGAGGGTAATCTATCTTAAAATGATGAAGATGCAGCAACTACTAATTATGCAGATCTAGCATAATCTTATTTTGATTCAACTACAACAAAAATGACGATAATTACCATAAAAAATTATATAAAAAAACAGACTTTTATGATATAGCACATCAAGGGGAATAAATAATAAACAAGCCTATGAACTAAACAAATTTCAGACACATATAAACAGAAGTAGAACACCCACTAAAGTGTTTCGTTTCCTTAGACAATGTGGCTCAAGTCACAGCAAGTGCTGAAATGAAAAATTATGAAGATAAAAAAGACACTGTGACACTTCACATCAAAGGTTGGGTAATAATGATAATATTTATACCCTCCGTCCCAATTTGTTATTTAATTAAACCATTACTCCAAAATAAAGGAGAAAGAATATGTATACCTTTCCAACTAGACTCCAAAGGAAATTGTAAAATGATAGCTTTATTTTTTTCCCATGTATGCCACATTCCATATGATACATATGTTAGGAAACCCATTCTTTTTTAGAGATACTTTAATTAATGTTAGCTCCCTGAGGAGTTTCTCTTTCTCTCATACTTTAACGCAAGGTAATGTTGTTGTACATGCTTTAGCCTAGAAAGCAAAACTTTCTTTTCCTTTATTAGTTTGGATGGACAGTTCCATTAGATGTTGATGCTTTTTGTGTGTGAGTGTGTGTGTGTGTGCTGATTTTCCAGCTTTTTAATCAAATTTCAAGCGTTGTCTTTTTCCTCAAAAAAAAAAAAAAAAAAAAAAAAAACATAAAGAAACAGAAAAATTTGTGTCTTGTGACTTCTTTTGTTATTCTTTTGATGATAAACTAATAAACTTACCTTAATAGAGACACGGAACACCATGAACTTCTTCTGGCATATGCTTATGCAAATTTGCAATAGTACTTAAAATTTAAAATTAGTATGCATTTTTTTTTTTATTTAAGATATAAATATGTGGATGAGTTTAAAATTGATCAATACCAAAATGTAATTGACCGAATGCTCTACATGATATCATCAAGAATATATCCTATTTATTTTTTTTCACTTGAGCTGGACTAATACATAATATTGCATACTAAACCAAATTAAACAACTTCAACACCACCAAAATAAATAAGGACAATGAAGTGCTAAAATTTTGTTTTCTATTTCTTTGTTGTATATCTGATGCTCTGCACAAAACCCGATATTTCTTTTTTGCTACAAAGGACATAAGCTTGTGCTCTATGATAGGCCAAGAATGTATTGACCCATTGTGATAAATTAACCAATTGATTTAGCCAAGTTAATTAATTAATTAAATTAACATGTAAAACGTGTGGTAGTACAAACAAATCACCAATTAAATAAATATGTAGCAGAAAATAAATTGACATGGTGATTTGTTTATGAATGGGGAAAACTTACACGACAAAAACTTCATTGGATGATTTTAAGGTCACCACTCCCGAGAATCCACTATTATCAAAATAAGCGGTTACAAGTAAAGGAATCTCAGTACCTTATACCAACCTACAGTTGAACCCTTACCCCAATACCTAATTGGACTTATTCTATAGTGACAATTTCTCATTTTTAATGCACGACTCCCAATACGTGACTAACCAATAGATGCGCGGATCCCAGTACGTAACTTAATCACAAACTTGAGAAAGATGTTGGCTGTAAAATTTTTTAGTTCATCACACGATGAAGATCACGAAGCTCCTTGGTTACAAAACCCTAAGGTGTACAAACACAGTAGCTTCTTCAAGAGAAAGATAAATTAGGGTGAATTCTGTCTCCAGTCACAATTTGCATGAATACAACTTTGCTTCATATTTGTGCAACCTTTGACAGCCCTTAAAATAGATCTTATATATGTTTAGGGTTGTGCAAAAGAAAGCCTAAACATATACACACGGATTGGATGAAAATCAGTTTTGAAAATCAGAATTCCATAAATCTCGACAGATAGGGTATCTATTGAGCTAGCTGTCGAGCTTCGGGCTTCAGTAGATTTTTAAACCTTGATAGATGCTAACTGTCGAGTTTTAAAATCTAGCACTTCTTTACTTGTTTATTGGACAGATTTGCATGACTTTAACACTTGAACTTGAAATCTTATTTTTTGAAGTATTAAACACATTCTAGATCTACCCAATTACAAATTAAGTGCGTTTTTTCAAAGGATTATCCAATTACATAAAATATTGACATATGTTCCTAACATAATTTACATATGTCCTAACATTCTACATAGACACTTATAGCAAAGGATATTCATAACAGCTAGTTCATGAGAATATCATCAGCCCCAATTATTATTAGTAGTTGAGAACACCAACAATTCTTCAAATTCAATTTCTATTAGAAATTAGTACAATTTAATTTCCATCAGACTATATATTCATGTTGGAACATATATTGAGTTCATAAAAACTAAGCAAATCCATCTTAAATAGAGGTCCAAGAAGACCAACATCAAGAACTTTTGATATATAACTACCAATTTTTGTGGGATTCACCATGCTAAAGAACTTAATAACATATCACTAGTAAATTTGAATTATTTCAACCTACCCAAACAAATAAAGAGAGCAATAAAAATTCTCACCAATAATTCTAGTCACCAACAGCGGTGAGTTGCAATACAAATTTCTGGTAATTCACACCATGCTTGAGTTATACTAATGTAACAACAATACAAATTTCCAATGTCAACAATACTCTACATGAACTGTTTAGCCTTCCTCATTAAACAATAACTACATAAATTGTTCAGCCTCTCTTATTAAACAATATTTACATAAACTATTCAGCCTCTCTCACTTGTAGTTTCTGCTTCAGTAGACAATTCTTTTCCAATGTCAAGGATTACTCTACATATCATCCACTTTGGAGCCAAATATTCTTTTGGTTACCTAAACTATTTGGCCAACAATGGAATCTCCTTCCAAAGCAATAGGCGTGTAATCGCTTTACTTATATCCACCAGTAAGTTGCCCATGTGATGCACGGATAATTTTGTAATATTTTATGTAAGACAATTTTGGAGAGTGTTGTACATATATTACAAAGAAAAAGTAAACTAAATTAGAGTAAAGAAACATATACATTTTGAGATATCAAATTTTAGTTAAGTAGATTCACTGTACATAAACTAAATTAGTGTTGTACATATACATTTTATTTATTTATTTATTTATTTTGGTAATAGTGAAACAGTGCGTTTTATTTAACAATCCACAACATTTTCATATCTCTCTATCTCTCCCTCTAGGGCCTTATCTAGTTAGTTATTAATATTAGTCCTTAATTATTATTATTTTTACTTTTGTTTTTAATACTAAAATAGTGGGTATACTAAAAGACATGAAAAAGAGAAAAAGGTGTGGTGTAAGCTTAGAAAATTAATAAGATAACAGTAAAAATAAGTTAACGTGAACTTTTTGGTTACAATAAAAATAACTTAATAAAAAGAGGTAAAAAAAAAATCTAAATGTAAAATTAAAGCGCCATATGAAAGGATCTCATGGACTCCCACATGAGGTCTCTGCTTTTATATATATATATATATATATATATTTTAATTGTAAATGTGGTAAAAATTCAAATGGGTATTTTTCCTGCATGTTAAAACCAACTTAATTGTAGGAAAAAGCTTCTACTATTACATATAGTATTAGATATAGTTTTTAAACTGTGCAATGCATGGTATTTTATTAATGTCAATTTATATATTATGTATTTGGTTTAAGTTATGTAGTCTAATAAAATAAATAAGTAATGACAAAATATATATATATATATATATATAGTAATATCATATATTAATTCATCAACAAAAAACATATATATATATATATATATATATATATATAATGTTGCATTAATTTATGCTTCTAGTTTAATTTCAATTTTATACTATTTAATATTGAAAATTGTACAAATCAATTCATGGTTGTTGTGAATTGATAATATCTCATTATTTATCTATTACATATTATTATATTATAAAAGTTGGATCACTTATTGAAGCATAAAAAATTAACATGTAGTAAAATTCTCAATAAATTTAGGGTGATATGGACTAATAATGTTACGTGGCAAGTTCCAGTTTTATTTATTTTTTTTTTGAGAGAGTTTCAACCTATCCGCTTCTGAAAATAACTCTTCATTATCAGATCAAGACACCAATCAATTTTGGTGTAGACAGGGATTGAACCCCAGATCTTTTATACAACCATTAGAGACTTTATCAGTTGAGCTAACTAGAACCTACTGTTCCAATTTAATTAAGAATGAAAAAATGAAAAACCAAACCCAATAATGTTTTGAAAATTAAAAGATCCTCAGTAGTCCACAACTCATTCTTGACCACAGTAATCCCTACACCAATTAATATAGAGAGTCATAGACGAATAACAAATACAAAGACATAAACAAAGCCTTTTGGGATGCACTTCTAGTATGGATATAATTGCTAGAAATGACTAATAGTGGTTTTAGACAATAAATAACTTTAGCGAATTTTATTAAGTTATTTACAATAAATCCAAACAAAGAGCCATGAACATAGGAATCTAATAAGGTGATAGTCATCACAAATAGAACAATTGCAAAGTTACATAAATTAAGATCATAAAGTTAATTACATGTATAATGAAGTGATATATTCAAACTTGAAGGAAAAAGTCTACATCGATCAATCTCAATCAAATTGTCTTAACTTCTTTGCTTCAGCTTCCTTCATAATACTGAAAAAATAGAGAGCAATGTCATTAGTCATTTCTATAATTTTTTTTTTATACATATTCAACTAAAAGCAAACGTTTCAAAAAAAAAAAAAAATAAATAAATAAATAAAAGCAAATGTAATTTCACTTGAAATTTTTGGGTCATTCTTCCATACCCCCTCTTTTTTTAGGGGATACGGTACCCTTTTTAATGTTGGCCATAGATTTTACACATTTGAATCTTGACCATTTATTTATTTATAATGAAAAACTAGTTACCGGTTAAGTAGGTAATATATAAAAGCAAAAATACAAAGACAAAGAAACTAGTGTTCTCTCTCTTGCATCTTCTCTCTCAAGCTAAAAACCTCTAGTGGGTGCTCCTCCTTTTACTTCAAAATACTAAACGATGCATCTCTGCAATGCATGGCTTCCACCAACGATGGCCCAAGAGAGAGAAGGACTCATTCTCTCGGGTTGTGTGCTTCGTCAATAACTTCTTCAAACCTGATGACCTTAATTTTGTCTACTCCACTCTCAAATGGATCTCTATTATCGACCTGTGAGATTTCTTCAATTCTCTTTACTCTTAATATTTTTTTTAGTCTCATCAATTTGTATTCGATATTGGGTCTCTCTTTTCTTCTTTTATTTATTTTTATTTATATATTTTTCTCATTTTGACTATAAATTTTTTGGTATTTTTAGCTTTTTCAGTATCATTTCAATTCTGGGTATGTTTTGTTTTTCCTTATCTTAATTCAAGTTGAAAATTCATTTTGTTTTGTTTTTGTCTCTAGAATTTGGTTATGCCTTTTGTTTGCACGAGTAAATACCAACACGTTGCTAGCTCTGAATTGTGGATTATTAGATGCCCATTTGATCGATGATTGAGTTAAGAAATGAATCACTGATGGTGAATATTGGGGTTTAAGGTAAAGCGAGACTACATAAAGAGCTGTTCTTCACTTATGGTTTGGCCCTTTTTCTTTTTGTTTCATTTTTCATATAGAAAGCTAGTTTCGCTTATATTTTGTCCTACCTAACCGTGTGGGTTGTTGGGGGTATTTGGATGACATTTATTTATGGAACTGTACTAATTTGACTAGGAAAAAATTTTATTTTTTTATTTTTAAGTTAAATTAATTAAGCAATAGTGATAGAAGACCTTTAGGGGTTGATTTGTGAAGTGCAATAGATAATGAACTTGTTTATCTGTCTTGATATTGAGAAATGGAGGAATTTCTAGTTATCTACTGAAATGCTAGCTATAAAGTATGCCTTAGCTTGAGTGAAGGAACAAGGAAAGTTGCGAGGGAGTAGAGGGATGACTATTGCAGTTGTGAAAATTTGTAGCCATACCATTCATTTGCTTTGTTTTGATGGGTTAGTTTTGAAACTATCCTAACGGGATTGAACTGAAAACCTTGTGAGACATACCATTCAATAGCTTTGTTTTGGTGGGTTAAATTTGAAAATATCCTAATTGGAATGAACTAAGTTCCTTGATAAAAGTCTACCCCATTTATAAGTTATTACTAAGAACCAACTAATCTAGTGGTGTAACCAGAGACTAATCCTTTTATTGATAGCTTTATTAAATAAGTTTAATTCTTTGGTTACTCTGTGTATTGCTTCTGTGAATGGGTCCAAACACTTATAACATGCTTTTTAAAGTAATATCTAATTTTAATAACTCAGCATATATATAACCATTTCATTTTTCCGATCAAGATAACTCAGCTTATCAATATGAATAATTTATTCTATGTTTCCTTTTCAGCCTCATTTATTCTTGAGCTGTTATATGCTACTCCTTGAAAACCCCAACTGTTAAAAATACACAAGGGTTTAAAAGTGGAGAAAATGAAAAAGCCTTGTAGTTAATTTGGAATCATTATCATGTTATTTGGGGTTTCCTAGGAGTAGCAAATAACAGCTCAAGAATAAATAAGAAGAATTAGTCTGACAGATTTTGATTATGGTTTTATTTCTTCATAAATTTGGCTGTTTTTACTAGTTTCTTCTTTTTCGCCCCTTACCAGGGAGATGCAGATAGTGTACTAGAGCAAAAATAAGTAAGAGGGAGAGATAATCAAGTTATCTTTGTGTTTATAAAATTCTGTTAAGAGAAAAGACAATGTAATCCAAGGATGTTGAGTACTTTTAATCAGTTATTCAAAATATTGCTAGTTTATCTATTTCATGTCTTGTTATTTAATTGTAGTTGTTCGACAATTAAAACATTGAACAACATTTTAAAGTCTCATGTGGTCAATTTTTATTTTAGCTTTGATTGTATCGCTTTTAAAGACATGGCCTGTGTGTTCCCTTTAGAAAAACTGCAACTTTATGCGAAATTGAAATAATGGATTGCAATGACCACTCGTAGATCAAGTTTTCCATATAAAAATAATAATATATAGTAATAATAAAAAAAAAGTTTCATATCACCACACATAGATTAATTCAAATGACCATCAAAGCACGTTGAGCTCACAAGTTGTGCAAGGTCATGAATTATCTTCTATATCATTTTGATTTAATCTCTCGTGTTTGCTAAAGGTTTTTTTCTTTTCCGGCATAGAATGATGTACTTTGATCCATTTGCTCTTTAATTTCATTATAAAAAAATATATAATCTAAAAAATTTCTCTAACTCTAAGATATTAATGGTGATATTTTGGAACTTATATAAAATCATTGTCATGGGGTTTTATTAAAATTGATGAACAATGACAATTTGAGCCACCAATTCCAAAGAGTTACTTGGAGAGGTAGAGAGTGATGGACATATAATCCCATATCTTTATGTAATTCAATATCTTTTTATCAAAATATGAAATTTAATTTTTTCAAAAAATTGTAAAATATCTCAAATGCAAAGATGGCTAGAAGGATATATGAGAGAGAGAGAACATCATGTTGGTACCATCCAATGTGACTAAAAATAAATAAATGAACTATCAAATGTGACATTGGTACCGACCATTGTGATGTTAGTATTATCTAATGTGACCAAAAAAAAAAAAAAAAATGGAACTACCAAACGTGGCAATGGTATAATCATATGTGATATTAGTACTGCCAATTTAATGTTGGAACCATCCAATGTGACCAAAACATAAGGGAATCATCAAATGTGACAATAGTACAATCGTATGTGATGTTGGTGTACTTTTAGGATCATTTGGTCATTTTTTAGGTTCTAAGGGAATTTTGATCCTTTTTTTAGGTTCTAAAGGTATTTTGATCATCTTAAGGTTCTAAGGGTATTCTGGTAATTGTTGAGGATTTCAGGGGTATTTTGGTTATTTTCAAGTTTTATGAGGTATTTGGTCATTTTATAGGTTTCAAGGGTATTTCGAAATTTATTCAAAATTTTAGGGTCATTTGGGTCATTTTTAAGGTTCTATGGGTATTTCGGTCATTTTTTAGGTTAAGGTGCATTACTGTCGTTTTTTAGGTGCTAAGGGCATTACTGTCACTTTCTAAATTACAAGGTCATTTCAGTCATTTTTTAGGTTTTTTGGTCATTTAGGTCATTTTTTTTTAGTATCTAAGGGTATTTCAATTATTTTTTTAGGTTTATAGGGTATTTAAGTCATTTTTTAGGTTTTAAGGTTGTTTCGATCATTTTTTAGGTTTTAAGGATATTCCAATAATTTTTTAGAGTTTCGGGGTTATTTTGGTAATTTTTAAGTGTTAGGATGTGTTTTGATAATTTTAGTATATTTGAGGGTATTTCGAAAATTTTAGAGAGTTTAGAAGAATTTTTGTTATATATATTCGTTGATTATTAGGTAATTCGATGGGGTTGGGTTGGGTTGACTACGCTTATATGTAATGTTGGTGTGGCTTAATGTGACGATGGAATTGTCAAATGTGAGTTAAAAAAAAAACCATTGGATGTGACAAAAGTACAGTCACATGTGATGTTGGTATTGCCCAATGTGACAATGAAACTGTCAAATGTGAGGAAAAAAAAATAGAGTACCACATAATGTGACAAAAGTACAGTTAGATGTGATCTTGGTACTGCCTAATGTGACAATAGAACCATCAAATGTGAGGAAAAAAAAAAGATTCACTGAATTTGACAAGAGTATAGTCACATGTGATGTTGGAACTATATAATGTGAGGATGAACCGTCAAATGTGAGAAAATAAAAAAGGGAACCACCAAATATGACTGTTGTTTACAGTGAAAGTGTTTTAGGGTTAGATAAGTCAACTCTAACACATAAAATATTATTTATATATAAAGTACATGATATTACTGTTTTGCCCTTATTACTCGTAACACTCCCCCTCAAGTTAGAGAGTATATATCATACAATCCTAACTTGTTACATAATAAACCCAAATGAGTCTTACATAAAGTTTTAGTAAACATATCAGCAATCTGGACTCTTGTAGAAACATATGGAGTAGCAATTACACCATCTTCTACTTTCTCTTGAGTAATATGACAATCTAGTTCAATATGCTTGGTTCGCTCATCGAACACCGGATTGGAGGCAATGTAAATTACAGCTTGATTATCACAATGCATACTCATAGGTAGCTTCACAACGAATCTTAATTCCTCAAGTAAATGCTTAATCCACATAAGCTCACATGATGTGTGTGCCATGGCTCTATACTCAGCCTCTGCACTAGACCTGGCAACAACAATTTGTTTCTTACTTCTCCAAGTAATCAGATTTCCTCCTAGCAAAGTGCAATACCCAGTAGTGGATTTTCTATTTGACGGTGATCCAGCCCAATCAGCATTAGTGTAGGCTTCTACTCGTAGGTGGCCATTAGCTTTATACAAAAGACCACAGCCTGGATGTGCTTTAAGATACCTCACAATTCAAATAACTGCCTCCCAATGTGGAAGGTGAGGATCTTTCTTAAGCTAGCTCAAAACACTAATTGCAAATAATATATCTGGGCGAGTAATTGTGAGATAATTTAGTTTACCAACCAAAACGACGATATCTCTTAGGATTAGATAATAGCTCCCCCTAATCTTCATACAATTTGACATTAGGATCCATAGGAGTCTCCGCTGGTTTAGATCCTAACAAGCCAGTTTCTTCCAAAATATCCAACACATACTTCCTTTGTGATAAACTGATGCCTTCTTTAGATCGTGCTACCTTAATACCCAAGAAATAACGAAGTTTACCCAGATCCTTAGTTCGAAAGGAGTTTTGAAGGTATCTTTTCAAATCATCAATACCTTGCTTGTCATCTCTAGTTATTATAATATCATCAACATATATTATCAACAAAATCTTTCCTCTATTAGAGGTATGAGAAAACAAAGAGTGATTAGAGTGGCAACGTTGCAATGCAAACTTTAACACTACTTCATTGAATTTACCAAACCAAGCTTTGGGTATGCAACCTACACACTTTTCCAGACTCCCCCTGAGTAACAAACCCAAGTGGTTACTCCATATACACCTCTTCCTTCAAATCGCCATTCAAGAAGGCATTTTTAACATCTAACTGGAATAATGGCCAACCTAAATTAGCAGCCAAGGAGATCAAAATCTGAACAGAAGAAATTTTAGCAACAGGTGAGAATGTCTCAACATAATCAACACCGTATGTCTAGGTATACCCTTTGGTAACCAAGCGAACCTTCAAACACTCAATAGAACCATTAGGCAAATACTTCACAGTATACACCCAACAACAACCAACAATAGTTTTCCCTAGAGGACAAGTAACTAAAGACCAAGTAGCATTTTTAGACAGGGCAAACATTTTTGCCTCCATAGCAGATTTCCAACCAAAGATGGACATAGCCTCCTGGACAGACTTAGGAATAACAGTAGAATTCAAGGATGTGGTAAAGGCATGAAGAGATGAAGACGAGTGACCATAAGAAACAAACTGAGAGATAGGGTGAGAGGTACAAGAACGCTTACCTTTGCACAAAGTAATTGGAAGAGAGGCAAGATCAGGAGTCAGATTAGTAGGCAGGGTAGAAGTCTCTGTTGGAGGTTTCTGTTGATGATAATATACTTGGAGTGGTTTCTGAGGAGATTCAATAGGAGACACAGGATGTAAGAGAGGAAGACAAGGAGGAGAATTATCACTAGCAACCGAAGGAGAGAAATAGGACCGAGATTCATCAAATGTGACATCAGCACTAATGAAACGACACCGAAGAGAAGGTGAGTAACATTGGTATCCTTTCTGAGTATGAGAATACCTAAGAAAAACACATTTAATGGATCTAGTATCAAGTTTGTCACTCCCTGGACCTAAGATATGAACATAGCACACACAACAAAAGATCTTAGGAGGTAGATGAAACAAAGGTGCATCAGGAGAGAGCACAGTATATGGGATCTGACCACCTAGAACAGTGGAAGGCATACGATTAATTAGGTGATAGGTAGTGAGAACAACATCACTCCAATATGATTTGGGAACACGCATATGAAACTTTCAGTCACGAGTGACCTTTAACAAATGACGCATTTTGCGTTTAACAACAAATTTTTTTATGGAGTATGGGGGCATGAAGATTGGTGAATTATACCATGATCATCAAAAAATTGAGACAAAGATATATGAAAATATTCACAAGCATTATTAGACTGAAAAATACGAAGTGAAGCATTAAACTAAGTCTTTATTTAAATATAAAATGATTTCAAAATTGAGTACAATTCAGACCGTTCTTTCATAAGATAAAGATAGGTGACTCTAAAATAATCATCAACAAAAATGACAAAATATCTAAACCCCAACAATGAGGGAGTGTTTATTGGACCCCAAATATCAGAATGAACTAAATGAAAAGGACTACTAACACGACTCTCACGCCTAAAGGCAAAAGGCACCCTATGGTGTTTACCCAACTGACATGCTTCACATTGTAAAGACTCAATTTGACGACACGACTGAACTAATGACTTCAAATTCTTGAGAGATGGATGACCAAGGTGACAATGATGCTGAAGAGGCGAGATAGACAATTAAGAAACCACTAAACAGGAAGAACTACATTGATCCAAGTAATAAAGTCCATCGGCTTCATGCCCTCCACCAATAATCTTCCCTGTCTTGAGATCCTAAAAGATACAATGAGTGGATAAAAAAATGGCAACACAATTCAAAATTTTAGTAAGCTTACTAATTGACAAAAGGTTAAAAGGAAAATCAGGAATATATAAGACAGAAGAGAGAGAAAGATTAAGACTAAGATTGGCAGTGCCCAAACTAGAAACTGTAGTGGTTGAGCCATCTGCCAATGTAACATTGGGAAGACTACTAGATTGCTTAAGGTCAGAGAGTAAACCTAAGGTACTTGTCATATGATCAGTAGCACCTGAGTCAATGACCCAAGGGTCCTGAGTGGCAAGCCAAGCAGCGGAAGTACCTTTTTGAGCCAAAGTAGCAATAGAATCAGACACAACAAAGTTGGAATGCAGAGACAAGAGACAATTGTACTCTTCCTCAAGAATAGAAACTACTCTGGATGTTGGTGGAAGTGACTGTGAAGGCGGTTCTTGAACTTGAAAACTAGCTAGGTTGGCCGAGGGTTTACCATACAACTCCCAACAAAAGTCTATTGTATGATTCTCACCATGACAATAAGTGCACTTACGAAGACCACGCCCTTTACCACGACCTCCTTGTTCACTACCACGGCCCCCTTGGTCACGACCTCCATGGCCTCGGCCTCCACGGCCTCGGCCTCCACAACCTCAACCTCCACGACCACCTCTATTACTCCCCATATAAGTGGTAAAGGCAGAGTTATCACCAGAAGGTAACACATTAGTATTGGAGGAAGAGAAAGGGTCAGTACTCGAATCGGATAATGTGGCCTGTCGAAGTCCACCAAAAACTTCACTCAATGAAGGGAGTTCTGGATTAGCTAAAATTTGTGATTTTACTAGATTCAAACTTTTAGGCAATCCAGAGAGGAAGCGAGCAACATGCATAGAATCTCGTTGTTTCTTCATAATTTTAACATCAGAGGAGCTAGGCTGATAAATATTGAGTTCTTCACATACACCCTTAAACTTGTTATAATAGTCTTCCAAAGACATCACTCAAACTCAAGGAGAAATAATTTTGATGAAGATCATAAATCCACTTCAAATTGTTAACACTAAAATAAAGTTCCTTGGTTTGTTCCCAAACAAGTTTAGCAATTGGTAAGAAAACCAAACTACAATTGATCTTAGACTCCATGCTATTCCACAAACAACTCCTAATTTATGCATCTTCAGCTCTCCAATTAGCAAATTTAGGGTCTGTAGGTATAGGAGGTTCCTTAATCACGTTAGCAAACTTCTTTCTACCAAGAAGAAATACTTTAACTGCCTATGCCCATAGAGCATAATTACTACCATTTAGACGAATGGAGGTAATTGATAACATATCAGGAGATAAGAAATAATTAGGGGGCTGAGCATTATCTTTGGACTCCATAATAGCAATTTGAAGAACAAACTAACACTAAAGAAATATGCTGGACTGAATTAAAACAAACTCCAACCAGCAACTAATGTACTTCTACCAATCAGCCACGCCAACAATAACTCATCTATCAAAGAATCAACACCAAACTATTCCAAAAACAAGGCAGCAAAAAATCCATACTAACACCCAAAAAAAAAAAAAAAAAAGCCCAATCCACCGCTAAATATCAACCTAAGGTTGCCTGAACAAATAATCAGAGAACGTATTGAAGAAGAGAAGAAAATTAGACCATGGTTGAAACTCTCAATTGAAAAAAACTTCGGCGGTGGCGTTATGGTGTAGGAATGGCGGCGCAAGGATAGGCGAGTAAGCAATGATGGGTCGCCGGAGGAGGGCGAGTAAAACCCTACCTCTCTCACGGTTAGGCGACGTCGATTTGGTGTCACGAGACCAAAGAGAGGGTCACCGGCGCTGGACAACTCCTTCAGCCACTAAATCTAGATCGGCGGAGTCTCTATTAAGGTTGTCGGAGCTAGCGAGTAAGGTTATGGTTGCCAGTGACAACAATTTCGGTGGGTGGTATTTGGAGGGTTAACGGCAGCGGTGGGTTGTGGTTCTAATACCATGTTGTTTACGGTGAAAGTGTTTTAGGGTTTGATAAGTCAACCCTAACACATAAAATATTATTTATATATAAAGTACATGATATTAATGTTTTGCCCCTATTACTCATAACAATGACAAAAGTACTGTCAAATGTTAATGTTATGTTGGTATTGCTGAATGTGACAATGAAACCATCAAATGTGAGAAAAAAAATAAAGGAACTACTGAATATGACAAGAGTATAGTCACATGTGATGTTGGTACTGCACAATGTGAGGATGGAACCATCAAATGTGGAAAAAAAAGGAACCACTAAATGTGACAAAAGTACTGTCAAATGTTATGTTGGTACTGCCAAATGTGACAATGGAATCATCAAATGTGAGAAAAAAAAAAAAAAGAGAACCACCAAATGTGACAAAAGAACCATCACATATGATGTTGGAACTTCACAATGTGATAATGGAACCATCGAATGTGAACTACGGCTTCAAGTCATGGGTTTGTGGGCTTTTCTAAAATAAAACTTAAAATAAGACATGCTAAAATTCGAACCTGTAATTGCTTGGCAAAAGTTCTTATTATCAGCAAGCTAATGCCACTAAGATGATGTAATGCATATCTTTATATATATATATATATATATATATATATATATATATATAAATTAATTAATTAATAACATATCCCTATTAATCTCACACATTAATGTTAACTAGTGGCTAACCCATGCGATGCATGGAAAAACTATTGAATATGAATTATTAATTAAACTTTGTTTATTTTCTACAATCAAAGCAAATGGAAAAAAAAAATTCCAACAATGAAATAAGAATTTAAGCTACTAATTATACAATGTTGTTTATAGTTCCAAGCATCCTTAAAAACTTTAATTTTTTTGCCTTAGTAACCTTGCACAAAACAAAAACATAAGACAAACACATGGAATGGGTTGAATTTTTTCACAAAGAAAGAAAGCATAAGATACCTTACATTAAGTTTTGTGAATGTGAATAAATATTGCACATTAGTATCTAACTCTCATCACAAATAATTGAATGTTGCACATTAGGATTCCAATCTCAAAAATCCCTATCCTTGATATAAAACATTCAATTACTAAATGGACAATATCAATTAAACAAAAATTTAAATTAAAATTAGGATTCCAATCCCCCCAAATAATCAATAAATAATTAAATTTCAATTTATGAGATTCCAACTCCTAAATCACAAGAACCCAGATAAAATTCACAATATTAAAGTCAAACACACAATTATGATTAAGTTGCAGATGTAGCATAAGAACAATTAGAGAGCACATAAGGTTATACACATCTTCGGTTTTATAGTATATATAAATTAGAAAAATATAAACATCAAGAAAGTGACCTCAACTATGTTATTTTACAGGGAGGATGCTCCTGAATGTGATGGGAGCTACCAACGGAGATACGTAGGAAGTTAATTGGTATATTCAAATATTTGTGGAAGAAATCAAGATAATTCCAGATAATTTTTTTTGTGAACAAAAGTAATTATTGTGGTTGGGCTAATTTATTGGGATGCTTTTTATTTATTTATTTATAGGTTTTAGACCTAAATTTGTTAATAACTTTTAAAAAGTTGTTATTGTGATAAGTAGTTATTAGTAAGTAAAAAAGTGACTTTAGTGGTGGACCCAAATGTAAAATTATGATAAGATGTGATATTGGTACTGCCCACTGTGACGATTGAACTATCAAATATAAATATTAAAAAAAAAGGTACCATCGAATGTGACAAAAGTACGGTCAGAAGTAATGTTAGTACTGCCTAATATAATAATGGAATTGTCAAATTTGAGAATAAAAAATAGGGAACTACTGAATATAACAAAAGTAGAGTCAAATGCAATGTTGGTATTGCCTAATGTGATAATGGAACCATCAATTTTGAGAAAAAAAAATAAAGGAACCATTAAATGAGACAAAAGAATTGTCAAATTTGATGTTAGAACTACACAATATGAGAATGGAACCGTCAAATGTGAGAAAAAAAATAAGGGAACCACCAAATGTGACAAAAAAACTGTCAAATGTGATGTTGGAGTTGTACAATGTGAGGATGGAACCATCAAATGCGAGGAAAAAATAACGGAACTACTGAATGTGATTAAAGAACTGTCACATGTAATGTTGGAATTACACAATGTGATGATGGAACCGTCAAATGTGAGAAAAAAAAAATAAGGGAACCACCAAATGTGACAAAAGAACTGTCACATGTGATGTTGGAACTACATAATGTGAGAACGGAACCGTCAAATGTGAGAAAAAAAGTAAGGGAACCACTAAATGTGACAAAAGAACTGTCACATGTGATGTTGGAACAACTGTACAATGTGAGGATGGAGCCGTCAAAAGTGAGAAAAATAAATAAATAAAAGAACCACCGAATGTGATAAAAGAACTGTCACATGTAATGTTGGAACTACACAATATCAGGATGGAACCGTCAAATGTGAGAAAAAAGTAAGGGAACTACTAAATGTGATAAAAGAACTGTCATATGTGATATTAGAATTACACAATATGAAGATGAAACCATCAAATGTAAGAAAAAGATAACCTAATATAGTAGGTTACCTACTAGTGGGTACCGTACCCCCCCTTTTTTGGAGGGTACAGTAGAATTACCCGAAATTTTAACCATGTTACTCTTTTCCAAATGTCAATACCTATTAGTTAGTTGCTCATCCTATTTTGTTCCCCCCCCCCCCCCCCCCCCTTTTGAGTTTTTTATTTTTTATTTTTTATCACACTATTGCTAACCTTCAATTTCAATTTCAAAGTAGCATGATAACTATAAGATTGAGAATAATATTATATTCATTGAATAGTTACAAAATTTGGAATACAAATGACTAAAGTAACACACAACTTTTCCTTATTCTTGGTTCATGAAAACTTACCTTGGCAATGAACAAAGAACAATCAGCTATTGAACACGAGGCTACTGCCAATGTGAGAAACTGATATTGGCTTTAAAATTTTTCAAGTAGTAACCCACGGAGGCCTTAATGGAGGGATAAAGAACATAGAGAAAGCCAAAAGTTGAAGAAGATAAGAGATTGAGTAAGCATATTAGAAAGGGGAAAATAACAAATGGAAAATGGGATATATAACTCAATGAGTCATGTGTTTATTGTGCTAACACATATGGAGTTTATTTTATTTTATTTTTTTAGGAGGAAAACTATATCAACCGTGTATGCTTGTTTTCCCTCAAAAAAAAAAAAAAAAAAAAAAAAACCACTTATGATTGTATGGTATTGTAACTTAAATATTGGCAGACAATTAATTGACCACTTACCATTTTTATTTCACTATCCAATTGATTTACACACTGTCTTTTTGACTTCTTTGAGTATACATACAGTTGTCTATTTGAATATCTCTTCTATAATTTGCCATAAATATAGGGTGGTAACTTAAAAAAAAAAAAAAAAAATAGGGTGGTCACTAATAGTAATAGCCTAATAGGTCATAATGAGGAATTAAAATTATTTTTGTAAGAATAAGTGATTTAATTAAGAGAGATGCTACGTCTACAACAATTTTACAACATTTTTACAACAAATCACAGGTGGTTAGTTGTTATTAGTTCAAATTTGAAACTAATACTAAGATTACTTTTTTACCCCAACAATAACAACCAGTAACAACCTGCCACTTAGGATTTGTTGTAAAAATGTTGTAGAAATGTTGTAGACATATCATTCCTCTTTAATTAATTATGGAATTATATAACCGGCCCATGATTTGTCCATTCAAATCTCTCTTCTATATTTTGCCATAAATATATATTTCCACTAATAGTGATTTAATTATGGTATTAGACTTTCATCATACCATTAAATAACTTTACCGATAAAAAAAAAAAAAAAAATTGAAATTTGCCACAGAGCATTATTAGTCCATATCACCCTAGTTTTATTGAGGATTTTGCTACGTGTCAATGTTTTGTGCTTGAGTAAAGGGATACATGTCATTGAAGTGTGCATCTACCCATGGGAAGGAAGAAGAGAGTTTATAAGTGGCTTGGTTCCATCTACAAGCGAAGAGGAAAAAGAGCGTTTGTTGGTAAAAATAGGCTTTGATGTACACGTGGGTAGGGAAGGTCAGACCTTTTAGCCTTTGATCCACACGTGATGGTGAGGGTCATACATTTAAGCTTTGATCTACATGTGTGTGGGGAGGGTCAAACCTTTAAGTTTTGACTTACCTTTAAGCTTTGATTATACGTGTGTGGGGAGGGTCAAACCCTTTAGCCTTTGATCTACACGTGGGTGGGGAGTTCAGACAAGGGTTATAAGGTTTGGGCTTGGGTCTTTCATAAATTTGGTCTATTTTTAAAAGATAGTAATTTTTTTTTTTTTTAGAGAATTACATTTGGTCTAATTGTGATGCAAAGCCCATATTGGATATAACAGTAAAAATAAGTTACTCTAATCTATTAGGTAACAATTAAAAAACTTCATGAAAAAAGGTTAAAAAGACTAAATGAAAGCTTAGAGCGCCACATGGCAAGAGCTCATGTATTCTCTCGTGAGGTCTCTGCTTTTATATATACTAATCGCAAACCCGCGCGTTGCGCGTGATAATTTTTTTTTATGGTGATCTCATTAAATTTATTATTTTGCAATTTGGACTAATTTAATAAAGAGTAATATATTTCATAATCATATGTTCATTTATTATAGGAACAATAAAAAATGTAATATATATATATATATATATATATATATATAATTTTTGTCGTACCAAAATGAAAACAATAAAAAAAATTTATAGGAATTCAAAAGACAAGTTAGTGAAAATATTCATTTTTTAATAAAAATTATTTATAATGTTTTTTGTATCATTAAAAAGTATCATATAAAATTTGGAAATTATTCTTTCAGTTTTAAACAAACTTTCTCAAACCCTACTTTTTCTACCCTTTAATCCAAAACACCGGAAAAAGTATCTAAAAAATTAATAAAACTTAACAATGATTAACTGGACCAATTAGGAAAATAATTTGTTATTGATAATCTATTGAGATTATTATCTTTGTAGAAATTACAAATTCATCCACCGCCAAAGATTATCAAATAAACAATTATTAGCAAAATCTTAGAATTAAGTTTCTATATATGCATCGTTGAAAAATAAACCAATGGGATAAAGAAAAAGAACTTGTGATCAAGAATTAGAATACCAAAATACCTAAATATAAATAAAAGTCTATAGTCTATACAAATTTATCAAAAAGAGAAAAAAATGTAATGTGACAATTAAATCAACAATAACAAAAAGAACCATTAGCGGAAAAAAAAGTGAAAAAAAATGTAATGTGACAATCAAATCAACAATAACAAAAAGAACCATTAGTGGAAAAAATAGTGGTTTAAACAATAATAAAAAATTTACCGAAAGAGAAACAAAATTGGAGAGAGAGAGAGAGAGAGAGAGAGAGAGAGAGAGTATTGACCTCTTTTGTCGTGGACAACTTGGAAGGAATAGAGGAGGGGTGGAAATGAAATAATAAGAAATTTATATGAAAATTAAGATGGAAGAAGAATGGTGGAGTAGATGAAAGGTTGAACAAAGTGAAACTATAGAATTTTTAAGAAGATATAAATTAGAAAATTTTAAAAATCTATAAAGGGAATCACATGAAAATAAAAAAAATAAAAAATAAATGACCGGAGGAGATGAAAGATTGAATTAAGAAGACAATAGTTGAAGAAGATGAAAAGTTGAACAAAGTAAAAATTTCAGAAAACATAAAATTATAAAGGATGCTAAAGATGTGGTGCAAAAAGATTTTTGTAAACATTCTTTACATGCCTCAAAAAATAAAAATAAAAGGCTATTTGTTATATTAGGAGTTGGAAAATGGGAACAGATCTTTAAGAATATAATAGATCATAATTAATTTCACTTACCAAATAGAAATATAACCAATTTTTCAGCAAAGTAAATCTTAAAATTTTCTCTCCTTCCATTGTATTTTTTTTTTTTCTTTCTCATCACTTAAAATACAAGAGAAAGTTAAGTATCTTTGCCAATAGTACCACTAAAACATCAACAAAAACCAAATCCAAAATTATCTCTTCCACATAACAATAATTTTTATATATTTATTATTCACACAACATGCTGATTAAGAAAAAAGAAACAACAAACAAAACAAATTAGAGACAGAATTATAACTGTAGGGACTGGGTTTGAGCACTTCTTTTATTAGGTGAGTGGACTCAGACCTAACTAGTCCAATACAATAAATTTGTAGAGAATGGGTTTAAGAACTAGGCCCTAATGAGGATTACAACAACTAAACATGGCTACGGGTGGATTGAATAAGAAGGACTTGGACTAAAGTATCAAATACTGTTCCTCAGCCCTAGCCTGAGGAACTGGTAGTTCTTATTATTGCTTTTGCGTCTGGTTACAAAAGTCTCAAGTATTACACCAATTGTTACAATATTCTCTCTACTTCCTCCTTTTTTTCTCCCCCAATTTTGGAGGGCTTCTTACAATATATACTCCCTCTTAGTTGATCTTGGCCCCCCCATCTGTTGACCGTGCAGGTTACTACTTGAGTGCTTGTCCCAGTAGCCACCTTCCTTAGCTTTCTGTGAGCTGCAGCAACCTAAACAACTCTGTTCAGGGGTTATTTCCTTATTAATGCGGCCAGAATGTTAGTTGTGGGCATTTAATGTGAAAGTGACAGTTTCTCCTTGAATTGCTCCTTCACCATGCTTCCATGGCTGACCCATTGTACTTGTCTTTTTCTTGGGATGCTTTGGGAGGCTGCCTTTGGTGGTATGCTGTTCTAACGGTGGGGATTTTTTTTGACTTTATGGGTGGGAAAACCCACACGGTTATTTTTAATAGGGGGTATAAATACCCATTTGAACCGATTTGCCTCTCCACTTTTACATTTAAGAGTTCTTATGCGCATATCCTGAGTTCAGTCAAATCTCCAACCAAACTCACATCTCCTTTCAGTATAAAAAGCCTATCCGAGGAGTTTTTCCTTATTTTTGTAAGTTCTTCTTCTTCTTCTTCTTCTCTCTCTCTCTCTCTCTCTCTCTCTCTCTCTCTCTCTCTAAGCCTCTTCCCTCTTTATTCCTCATTCTCTTTCATTTTTCCCTGAGTCTCTTAGCTATTTCTAGGGATGGGTAGGTTTAAGAAATTGGTTGAGTCTGAAGAGGCGATAAAGAAATTCATCGCTGATTATAGGATACCAAGCAACGTAGGCTTGAGATACTGTGAAGAAGGGGAGGGGTATATTAGGAGGTGGGAGGGTGAAGTAGTAATTCCTATAATCGCCTTCTTAGAGGGTGGTATAAGGACCCTATGGGACTAGTGATGAGGGACTACCTTAGGCACTTCCGGTTAGCTCCCACCCAGTGCGCCATTAACGTGTTTAGGATCTTGGGTTGTGTGGACGCTTTGAATGAGAAAATGAGGTTGAGGTTAACCCACCATGATGTGAACAGGTGCTACAATCTCCAGCACCTAAAAGGTAAGTCTTATTTCATGAAGACGAGGGAGGATAAGGTTCAGCTTATCCAATGCCTCCTTGAGTCTAGCAAGCGGTTAAATAAGGACTTTCTCATTGTGTCCAGGGAGTGGCACGACAGCCTTCGCTGTCCGATAACGTAGGGGACACCAGGTGGGGTATTTAGGATAGGAGAGGGTTGATATTTCGTGATATCAAAGTCTGCAGTGTTTGGTTGCTAATATGAACATGCCTTTTTTTTTGCAAATCCACACGCTTTCGAACGACACTTCCATTTGGTCAACAAGGAAGATTTGGAGACCATCCTTAGGGCGGAGGTCTTTGTGAACGAATCCGACAACCAAGTTAGAGTGGCTCACAAGATTCTTGGATACGACCCTATTCAGAAATCTTTATCGGCTCCGAAGTACGTGATGAGAGCCAAAGACCCTCGGCTCTATAAGATCACCATAGCAGAACAAGGGTTCTTGCTCCCTGCAGGGTCTCTTATCTCGGAAGGCATTCCGTCGGCAGACCCTTTTTCATCCCTTCAAACTGTAGAGGCCGAGGGACGAAAACTAGAAGAAGAAAAGGAAGTTGTTGATTTGGGTCCATCCGAGGACGAATTTGGCGCATTCGACCAATTCCATTCATCCGAGGATCCCTTTGGTGACTTAAGCAACCCTAATTTGACTAAGGCGGACCTCTCATCTGCAAAGACTTCTCCTCAGGTCGAGATGGGTTTTAAGAAACAACCCTAGACCAACTTGCTCAACTTGATTGAAGGCCAGCCGGGGAAGTCTCAATCTAAGCTTTCTCCTCCTTCACCCAAGTCCCAGCCTATTCAGACCAGGTTATCTTCTGCCCAGTCCAGGCTTCCACCTCCTCCACCTCAGCCAAGTTTGCCACCAAGGCCTGAGCCCACTGATCCCAAACAGAAGGAGGACAAAGGCAAACGGTCTATGGGAGCAGATAAATCTCGTCCCTCTGAAAAGGAGGACGACACTCGGCAGCCTTCAAAACAACTAAAAATTAGGCACTAAGGCCAAGACAAAGAGGTTACCATTCAGTCTGAGGCCCAGGCCTGGCTCCCTGCCTCAATGCTCCATGGGGAACCTCTGATGGACGACGCCTCCCTCAGGGACTTCCAAGGGGGTGAAGGCACGTATATGGCTGACGCACTGAAGAGGTCTCTGCTACTTCCTGCCGATACGGCTGAGTTGGGGAACTTGAGGAAGCAGGAAGTCTTAACCTCAAAAGGTACTTGGGCATGGTAAGACTTCTAATACTTATGACTTGGTTGATTTTCGTTCTTTGGTTCCCAACTTACCGTGTGTTTGCTTCAATTGGCAGGCTGTTCAGGCCACTTACAGGCTGGAAGAGGTGGCCAACAACCAGAGCAGAGCCTTGGATATTTAGTGCAATAGGCGTCTAGACGCTGCTCAGACTCTTAAAGTCTTCGAGGCCGATCTCTTAAAAGCAAAGGAAGAGATGAAGGAGATGATAAGGGCCTGAGACAGCGCTGAAGCAGACCTGGCCAGTGCTCAAAAACAGGCCCATGACCAGACGAGGCGCCTGCTTGAAGCTGAGGTTCAGTTGAGGATTGCCAAAGAGCAAATTACCGACCTGAAGAAGAAGGTGACTAAGGCAGAGGGGGCCAGGAACGTCGCAGAGTTTGCTAGGGATGAAGCTTTGAGGGCCAAGGAAGAGGCAGAGTTTGCCAGGGTGAAGGCTCAAGTTTCTAAGGAGACATCCGAGGATGAGACTTATGCTTTGGGAATGGCCAAGACAGAGGCCACTCTCAAGGCTCAAGTGCTTGGGGTATGCAGGCTCTACTATTCCTAAGTCTGGAATGAAGCCTTAAAACAAGCTGGAGTTGAGGCTTCATCTGACCTGTGGAAGGTAAAGAATGTATACTACCCTCCTGCCATCCGTGAGGCTGCTCCCTCTAGCTCCGAAGCCGAGGTGGCTCCTAAGGAAGTTGGGACTACTCAAGATGAAGCTGCTATGGTTGTTACCACTTCTGATGAGCCTGCCAAGGAAGCTGATGTTAGGGTTTGTGTCCTAAAATCCAATTTATTGGCATGTCATGAATAATTAAGTTGTTTAATTACATGAGACTATCTATAAATTAATTAATGGGACATTATCTTAGTCCATGAGATGCATAGTATGTGATTTATGTGAAAAGTCATAGAAAGATATAAATCACAAGTTCTTTGTAAACTCAGAATTTTAGTTCGTAATCGGTGATGAAATTGGGCGTTTCATTTGCGAATACTATAACATATCAACTAAGATGATTTGTCTTGATCATGGAAGTGGAGATTTCTAGTTGGTATGTTGATATGTTTTAAGAGTTAATACATATTGAACTGGACCGCTGTGAGATTTATTATTCTCCTAATGACTGTCAAATGAATAATAAATCTCACAACCTCTATTTACATCAACTCTAAATCCTGAGAGAATAATGGACCTGATCATGAGATGTAGGTTGCTTTAATATATCAGGAGTGAGATCTATAAGTTACGGTCAAAACCTTAGTATGTTGGGCAGCCGCATTTAGTGTTAATGGAACATATATTCTCAAGATGGAATTCATAATCTCTTAACGGAGATATAAAATATTCCCTTAAGATAAGTTTAATGGGTTTGATTATTCAGAGTGTTGGGCCCAACCACTTTAGTAAGAAGTTACTAAAATATATATTTATGAAATTGGATTTCATAAATATATGATGAATAACATAAAGGATTAAACCGGGTACTCAAGGATTAAGATGTAATCTTCAAAGTGGCAGTCTATATTCATGACTTTGTATTACTACGAATATTTTAATGAAGGGGTTGTATGTATAATAAAGTCTTGGAATATAATTTATTAATAAAGCTTAGAGTGCAATTATATTCTTATAATGGTATTGAATATAATTAATGGTAATTTTGGACTTGTCAAGAGTTGATAGAAAAGCTCAAGGCCCATTGGAGCTAGATTCTTATTTGTTCCCTTTTGGTCCCACTCCAAGCCACACATCTAAGCCCAATTGGAAAGGTCCAAAAGGCTAGCCCAATTAGATAATCAATTAGATATATAAGGAGTTTGGTAACTATCAACATGGAGAGAAATCTTTATGAAATGGTTTGTATGTGTGAGTGAAAGCCACTCTTTTACTCTCCCTTGGAAACTGATTGAGAGACCACACATCTTGGACACCATGTAGAATTGAGATGAAGATTAAAGGTATTCTCAAGTCAAGGTTTTGAAATTCACTGCATTAAGGTATGCTTCCTGTTCTTTGTTCTAGAATTCATGGTTACATGTTATCTTTCATGATTGAAGTAGATCTGTGTTTGTTGCTTCCGCTGTGTGTTTTGTATGAGATACAAAACCAGATTATCCAATAGCTGAACCTGCTTGGGTGACCGAAACAGACAAAGATCCAAATAAGGAGGCACCCCAAGATGCTACAAAATCCTCAGCTGGTGCCCAAGCCCCTGATGTCGAGGAGGCGCATATTCTAGTTGATCCTCTATAGGTTACTCCTCCAACTGAGGGCTCCAAGGATCCTGAGACCTTTCTTACTCAGCTTCCCAAGGAAGGGATCAAAATAAAGCTGAAGAAATAGGCCTCCTTGGCTAGCTCTAGTTGTATTTTTGCCTTATTGTATATATTTTTTTTATTATTATCTTCTTTTTTTTTTTTTGGAAGAAGTAATGTGACTTTTAGATTGAATGTATAAAATTTCCTTCATTTTTTTTTTTTTTTTTTTTTTTACATTATGTGTTTACTGTTATTATGATGGGCTTAGCCATTTATATAATCTGTGCTTTGATTGTTAGCTAAATAATCTCAATAGTTCAACTTGTTTTCCATTTTGAATCAGCAGCCAAAAAATGTAAAGTCCATAGTGATAGTTTCCACTTAGACTTTGGTTAATAATTTAGCCACCTTAATACTATGATTTGCTTTTGCTGAATTGAGAACCAAGGGAATAACTTTACAATATTAATCGTGTATCTTATGAATTGATTACCATAAATGGTAAAAAATGCTAAGCACACCGCATCCATAAAGATAAGCCTTTAAATCCTAAGATCAAATACCACATCACAATGTACAAAGGTACTTATAAGTATGTTCTAAAAATTTACTGACCTTAAAAAAAAAGTTAGTTGCTAATTATGCCAGGGAGTTAAGTTCAAGGTACTTTAGAATGCCTTAAGTGATGTTCATGGGCTTGTGTTTGTTTACGTCTTTGCTGAATGTAGCTAGTTTCCCCAGAGGTTTGGGTCCGAGGACCATGTAAGGCCTTGGTTCCATCTAGTACTTAGGTTCTTCTTGAAGTAACTAGTTTTCCCATAGGTTTGAGTCCGAGGACCATGCAAGACCTTAGTTCTGTCTAGTACTTAGCTTATTCTTGAAGTAACTAGTTTTTCCATAGGTTTGAGTCTGAGGACCATGCAAGACCTTGGTTCTGTCTAGTACTTAGATTCTTCTTGAGGTAACTAGTTTTTCCATAGGTTTGAGTCCGAGGACCATGCAAGACCTTGGTTTCGTCTAGTATTTAGATTTTTCTTGAAGTAACTAGTTTCCCCAAAGGTTTGAGTCCGAGGACTATGCAAGACCTCGGTTCTGTTTAGTACTTAAATTTTTCTTGAAGTAACTAGTTTCCCCATAGGTTTGAGTCTGAGGACCATGCAAGACCTTGGTTCTGTCTAGTACTTAGATTCTTCTTGAAGTAACTAGTTTCCCCATAAGTTTGAGTCCGAAGACCATGCAAGACCTTGGTTCCATCTAATACTTAGATTTTTTTTGAAGTAACTAGTTTCCCCATAGGTTTGAGCTCGAGGACCATGCAAGACCTTGGTTCTATCTAGTACTTAGATTTTTTTTGAAGTAACTAGTTTCCCCATAGGTTTGAGTCCGAGGACCATGCAAGACCTTAGTTCAGTCTAGTACTTAGGTGGTTGTCAAAACACAAGACATACAATCATAATAGACTTAGAATTTGAAATAGAAAGATGCTTTCATTAATAATAATACATTCTCAGGTTATTTACATTCCATGGACGTGGTACAGCTTTTTCATCTAAGTTTTCTAAGTAGTATGCACCTACCCTTGCTATTGAAGTGATTCGGTATGGTCCTTCCCAATTAGGTCCCAACTTTCCCCATGAGGGGTTCTTGGTAGCACCCACGACTTCCCTCAATACTAGGTCCCCCGGTGCTAGTGGTTTTAGTTTCACATTAGCATCGTATCCTTGTTTAAGCTTCTGGTGGTAATAGGTCAGCTGGATCATTGCATTTTCCCTTTGTTCATCAATCAGATCAAGGCTCTTCCCTAATAGTTCATCGTTACTGCTTGGAGTGAAGGAGCTCGTCTTCAGCGTTGGGAAGTTTACGTCTAGAGGGATAACAGCCTCGGCCCCATAGGTCATGGAAAAAGGTGTTTCCCTTGTTGACCGTCGTGGTGTAGTCTGGTAAGTCCATAGGACATGTGGCATCTCCTTTACCAATCTTCCCTTGGCGTTATCCAGCCTCTTCTTAAGCCCGTTGACTATGACCTTGTTGACAGCCTCGGTTTGTCCATTTCCCTAAGAGTAGGCTGGAGTTGAGTACCTATTTGTGATTCCCAGTTAGTATCTTCTGAAAACTTTGCTGTCAAATTGGAGTCCATTATTTGAAATGAGGGTATGAGGGATCCCGAATCGTATAACAATGTTCCTCCAGATGAATTTCTTAGCATCCATGTCCCTGATGTTGGCCAATGGCTCAGCCTCGACCCATTTGGTGAAATAATCTGTGCCGACCAACAGATATCTTTTATTTCCTGGCGTCTTGGGGAAATGACCTACAATATCCAGGCCCCATTGGGCAAACAGCCATGGACTAGACAAGGGGTTGAGGACCCCTACTGGCTGATGAATATTTAGGGCAAACCTTTGGCATTGGTCACATTTCTTGGCGTATTCCAGGGCTTCCTTTTGCATTCCCAACCACCAATATCCTTGGGTAATGGCTCGGTGTGACAAAGATCTTCCCTCTATGTGGCTCCTACAGATCCCCTCATGCAGCTTCTCAAGCAATAATTCTAATGCATCAGGATGAATACACAGCAAATATCGCCTAGATTAGGAGCGCTTATACAATTTGTGGTCCTCGGACAGCGAGAACCGAGAAGCACTCCTTCGTATTTTCTCAGCCTCTAACTTTTCCTTGGGCAAAACATCATCCTTGAGGAATCTCATTATAAGGTCCATCTAGCTGGAACCCACTCCAACTTGATGGATATAAACCATGCCTTTTGCCCCCTCATTTGCTCTTTCCAGATACTCAACAAGAATAATCTAAGGCAGATCTCTTGCCGAGGATGTAGCAAGTATGGCCAACGAATCTGCATGGGTGTTTCCACTTCTGGAGACATGTGACAAGCTGAAAAGGTCGAAGTCTGACTGCATGCGTTTGACCTGGCTTAAGTACTCTTGCATCCTCACATCTTTGGCTTCCAACTCTCCCTTTACCTGGCCCATTACGAATCTCGAGTTCGAGAACATCTCTATTGCTTTTCCTCCTATTTTCTGCACCATGACCATCCTTTGCAACAATGCTTCATAATCGGCTTCATTATTTATGGCCGAGAACCCCAATCTCAAGGATTTCTCTATGATAGCCTTCTTAGGAGATACTAGGACTAGCTCCACTCCAGACCCCCTTTGATTTGCTGTGCCATCAACGTACACCCTCGAACATAGGGGCCCTAGAATAGAGATTGCCCCAACTGATTTTTCATTCATGCTTCGCTTCTCTGCTACCATCTCTACCGGTGGTTTAGCAAATTCGGCCACCAAGTCGGCCAGGACCTAACCCTTTATGGAGGTCCGAGGTAGGTACTTGATGTTAAAAGCCCCCAGAATTATGTTTCATTTGGCGATCCTTCCCGTGTAATCAGCAGTTTGAAGTGCAGACTTCAAGGGTAGTTGGGTTAGAACAACTACTGTGCGGACTTGGAAATAGTGGGGAACTTTCGTGTAGCGTGGACCACAGCTAGTATGGCTTTCTCCAAGGGTAGGTACTTGACCTCAGTTTCATGTAGTGACTTGCTCACATAATAAACTAACTTTTGAATGCCATTGTCATCTCGTATTAGCACCAAGCTCACAGCATGAAGAGCCACAGCAATGTATTCATATAGGACTTCATCAGTCTTAGGATTGGACATGATAGGTGGCCGAGATAGGTATTCCTTGAGTTGCTGGAAGGCCATGACACAATCCTCGGACCACTCAAATCCTTTCCACTTGTTCATTAGGAGATAGAAAGGTCTGCATCTATCAACCAACCTGGAAATGAATCGATTCAGGGTCGCGATCATTTTGATGAGCTTTTGGACCTCCTTGGCGTTTTGTGGTGGTTTTAAATCCTTAATAGCCTTGATCTGGTCAGGATTAACCTCAATTCCCCTATGAGTAATAATGTAACCTAAAAACTTGCTGGATCCCACGCCAAATGAGCATTTGGAAGCATTCAGGCACAACTTGTGCTTCCTCTAGACATCAAAGGTGCAACCGAGGTCTTCTAAGTGCTCGCTTATCGATCTGATCCATCAGTTGGCACATACTAGTGGCAGGCTTTCCAGTCAGGGACTTCCTCAAGTCGTGCCCGGTTGGGAGACTATTCTTGAAGGTGCTGATGGAGACATCGTCAAAATTGCCATCCATTTCATTATACATCTCCCAATATCTGTCCAAGTAAACCTTTAGAGTTTCTCCATTATGCATGGACAAGGATAACAACGCACTCAAGGGCTGTGGAGCTCTGCTGTTTGTAATGAAACGGGAGCCAAAGGCTTGGGTTAGTTGCCTATACGAATCTATGAATTCATCTTTAAGCCATTGAACCATCTCATTGCCACTAGTCCCAAGCTAGATGGGAAAACCTTGCACATCAATGCCTTGTTTTTAAAATGGACAGCCATCCTTTAGTTAAACTGGCTCACATGCTCAATGGGGTCTGTTTTTTCGTTATAAACAGTGAAGGTTGGCTGCTGAAACCACCGAGGAAGTATAGCCTCTTCTATATGGTGCGTGAAAGACGACTGAGAGAAGTGATCCAGTGCCCTGCTCATGGCATCACTTCCCAAGCCTTTAGGAGATGGGCTTTTACATTTACGCCTCCAGTAGTACTCTTCTTCGTGAGAGAAGGTCTCGCTTGGAGGGGTTCTCGATCTTTGCCTATAGTCATCATCGCTTTCATCATCGAAAGGCATGTCAGGGCTAGAATGAGACCACCTTCTTTGTGCATGGCGCAGCTTTCTCTTCAAGTCGTCTATCTCTCGTTGCATGGCCAACTTATCATCCTGTCTCTGGGATACGTGGCTCCTAACTTCTTCTGGTTGCATGGCTCAGTTGTTATTTTGTCTCTGGAGCACGTGACTGCCCCCACGAGAGTGGCTTCAGCTGGTTTGTATGGTGTGTACACTTCCCTCTCGAAACATTCCATTCTCCTCGTTTTGATCACGTTCAGGGTTAGGAAAGTTACCCTATTGTTGGGATCTAGCCAGCTCAGGTTGATGGGAACCTGCCTAATGAGGGCCTGATCCTACCATGCTTGATTGCTGCCCTTACTAACACACAAGTTCTCCCCACAGACGACGCCAATTGTAGGGACTGGCTTTGAGCACTTCTTTTATTAGGTGAGTGGACTCAGACCCAACTAGTCCAATACAATAAATTTGTAGAGAATGGGTTTAAGAACTAGGCCCTAGTGAGGATTACAACAACTAAACATGGTTACGAGTGGATTGAATAAGAAGGACTTGAACTAAAGTATCAAATTCTGTTCCTCGGCCCTAGCTTGAGGAACTGGTAGTTCTTATTATTGCTTCTACGTCTGGTTACAAAGGTCTCAAGTATTACACCAATTGTTACAATATTCTTTCCGCTTCCTCCTTTTTTTCTCCCCCCATTCTGGAGGACTTCTTACATTATATACTCCCTTTTAGTTGATCTTAGCCCTTCATCTGTTGATCGTGCAGGTTACTACTTGAGTGCTTGTCCCATCAGCCACCTTCCTCAACTTTCTGTGAGTTGCAGCAACCTAGACAACTCTGTTCAGGGGTCATTTCCTCATCAATGTGGCCAGAATGTTAGTTGTGGGCATTCAATGTGAAGGTGACAGTTTCTCCTTGAATTACTCCTCCACCATGCTTCCATGGCTGACCTGTTGTACTTGTCTTTTTCTTAGGATGCTTTGGGAGGCTGCTTTTGGTGGCGTGCTGTTTTGCCCTTCTATGATCTCGGCTGGTCATGGACAGGATCGTCCTCGACGATGTTTCTTGGGAATTTGGGCTTCCTACTTTCATCCTTGGATGTTTCTATTTCCTTTGCGTGGGCCTTTGGGCCCAACATAAAGTGGGCTGGGGTTGCCAAATTTTTAGGCCCCACAACAACCACTGCACACCCTTGGTATGATAGTCACTTCACAAGTATAAATGTTTATGGGGTGTGGGGAGTAAGGGTTGGGGTTCAAGTCTCCAAGATGGAGCTTCACACACATATACACTTAGATTAGGCTAGAGTAGAATTCTATCTTGTAAAAAACAAAACAAAACAAACAAACAAAAAAAGACAAAATTACAATTTACAATAGCGAACTATATTGATAGAACTAAATTAAAATAAAATATATCTAATTAGGCTTTTTTTCTACGTTCCATCACAAGCAATGAAAAATAGGAGAATAAATGAGTTCAAAAAAGTAGAAGGAAGCAAAAGAAATACTTTGGAAACTACCAAAAATAAAAATACACCATCACCACATTCATAATAAAATAGAAGAAAAGAAAAATAAATCAATTTAAACCATGAATTAAACAAAAGATACCCATAACTTGCATTAACATGCATGAAGGCACGGTGGATTGTTCACTCTAAATAATGTGAAAATTTTAGTGGAATTTAGTAAAGAATAATTCAAAAGTATTGTAATTGAAGGAATTTTACCTTAAGAGATAGATATACATTTCTTTGTAAACAATGTCTTTTGTCTAGACTTGCTCTCTAGAAAAGCATGTACATTTTAATTTAGGGTGTTATACTCATGTCGTATTATAATTCTTCAAAAATTGTTCATGTAGTTCTTGTAATCTATTCGCATATAAAGATACTCTATTTGTACTTGGGAGTTGCTCTAGTTATATTGGCAACTCATCAGTCATCATCATAGAAGGCAGAATTTAATAGTAATTTATCTTTAGATATATGGATCATGTCATTTGGGGTCCCTCCTCATAAATGTTAAGATATAAATCTTTGTAACCGATAAATGGGTAAAGATTATAATGATTAGGGCAATTTAAGGATTAGCTTGTGGCTTAGTACCTGCTAAAGGGAAAAAAGAAAAAGAAAAACAATGTTACTCTAGGAAGATAGATTTAACGAAGGAAAGATTTGAGGAGGCCATTTTGCATTTAATTATTAATGTAGTGGTTTATATAATCTTACCACCAGCCCATCAAATTAATCATAATGGAATATTAAACATTTAAATGAAAGTAGATAATATGTAAAGACAAAGTTATATGTAAGGTTAAAACGGCCTAAGATAAATGTGTAAAGTCAATAATTTATTTATATATTTTTTGTAAAAGAAATTAGGAATAAAAAATAAATAAGAAATATAAAGATTATATGGTCAATGACGTGGCGAGTGAGGTGGAGCAACAAGAGTGTAGCAACAATAAATATCACGCTTCAGCTTTTAGATATATATAGATATAGACTAGCTTATAACCTGCACAATGTGCGGGATACTTTTATTTATTACAAAAGACAAACCATAGGTGAAAATTTAGAAATTTCATAATTAGATAATACAAAAAAATATTTTTTTAAAAAAAATTGCAAGAAAGAAATCTAAATTCAAGGAGTCTTACATAGAGACTATGAAATCTAATCTTGAAATTTCTTGCTCATTCAAAAAAATTTGAAATATACCCAAAAAAAATTGTTTTCCTTCATCACACATTCACTCAAGAAAATGAAAGAAAGTGATTTTTTTTCTTTCTTTCTTTTGACTCCAAGAGTTAATTATTATGTTTCTAAAAAAAAAAAAAGAGTTAATTATTTAAAGCATGTTCCAAAGTTCCAAAAAGATAAACAAAATAAATTTAGGGTGGTCCAAGAGAGATAATAGTTGTCTTTGTTTTTGCTAGAAGCAAGTACCAATGTCTTGAACTAATAATAATTAATAATTAAAATATCATGAAATTAAAGTCCTATAGTAATAACCTATGAATTACATCAACTCCAGTAATAAATAGTCTCACAGAATCCACTTAGCTGGAAAAAAAAAAAAAAATCACGTTCTCGCTATAAGAGTAATTCCAAAAATGTAGTGCCACTAATTTATACCAAATTATCAATTTCGCTTTTTTTTTTTTTTTTTTTTTTTTTTTTTTTTTTTTAATTTTTATGACAATACCTACTACACCAAAGGAAAATGTAGACAATGTTTATAATGTAAAAATATGAAAATGTAACAAACCATGGGTGAAGCCTACCGATTGTATTAAAGCAACAAATTATTGAATAGAACCCAAATGAAGGATAGTTTAACTGTGAGAAATCTCAGCCATGTATAAAAATCAAACGGAATATTACAATTTTTTGTATATAATTGTGAGAAATCTCAACCTTGTATAAAACTGAATATGTTATTCATTTAACTACTAATATAGATTGTCTATTTAAGGTAGCAAGATCATAAGCTCTACCAGAAACCTCCTCAACAAAATATTCACTTGTATACAAAACATAAATAGATGAATACACAATTTATATGAGATAACACATCTATTTCCAAGTTTATCCCTCATAAGTCTATGGAGATCCATTTGGGTTCTAAAGTCACCTTACTTTCTGAACATTCACAAATAAGAATAAATTCTTAAAATTTCATCAATAGTATTAGATATCAAAGGTCTCCTTTTGGCCACAAACAATATAATATTCATATAGTGTTACCAAGTAAAAAGAGTAGGTATTTACTTCGTAGACAACCTTAGTTCAATCCAACTAATTTGAGAGGTCAGCTTGTTTTCTAGGGTTTTTGCTTTATGTTTTATTTATTGAATTTCTGCCGTGTGATGCAATCAAAGCATAAACGCAATAGTTGTATTTTGCTTTCAGTTGTGATGTACATTAATAGTTTTTTTAAACAAGCAATCAATTTTAGTAGGAAGAATAGAAGCCTTTTAGAGGTAGGGCTATAGATTTGAGTAAAAAACTATACCAATAAGGGCATCAGTTGAGAATAATTTTTGCAATATTTTAGAATGTCACTCTTCTCCCTGCGTCTCTAATTGGTGAAATTCACTTGCTGCATCATTGCAGTATGTTTACTTTATTCCTTTAATTGCAAATATAACCAATTATCACCTTTTTAAAAAAATACGAAAACAGAATTTGTTTCACTTCTAAAATATGATTTTAGAGAATCAACATGGAGACCTAAATATACATGTTTGTATGATCTAGAGGACAAATGATAGGAGACTCATTACAAAATCATTCTCTACTGCCATATATGCAAGAAGAGACACTCGTAAAAATAAAATAAAATAGAAGCCTAGTGGAGCTCAAAATCAAGGAACAAAAAATACCCGTATCATTTTGTAATTGGATACATATGCTTTAAAGTAAATATTTGATAAAAGGGAAATACATGTACAAACACATAACAACCCTGTAAGCATAGATACAGGGGAACAAAGACTTGTTGTGCAAAAAACAAAATATGCAGCAAAATAAATATAGCCCATGAACATACAATACAGAAACAGAAACATCAACAAATATTACAATTACTTTCTTGTAAGCACAAATTATGCAGAAAGTCCTGAACCTGTTCTACAGAAAACAAAATATGTAGCAACAAAAATATAGCCCATGGACATGCATCAAAGAAACAACAACAGATATTACACTCAGCCCCCCTGTGAGCACAGATTATGTAGAAAATCTAGAACCTGTTATGCAGAAAATAGAATATGTGGCAGCAGAAATACAGCCCATGAACATACATCACAGAAATAGCAACAGATATTACACTCAGCCCCCCTATGAGCATAGACTATGCAGAAAATCCTGAAACTATTTTGCAGAAAATCCTGAAACTATTTTGCAGAAAACTAAATATGTAGCAACAGAAATACAACCCATGGACATACATCACAGAAACAGCAACAGATACATCGTAAGTTTGTTTTACGTGTATTTGTTTTTTAAGTGGGTATTTTTCCTACATGGCAGAACAACCTTAATTATAGGGAAAGGCTTCTGCTTTTATATATAGTACAAATAACTAAATATAAATCTAAACCAATCCAACCAAGAAATTCAAACCTAAATCATATTCAATCGCCAAATTTGAAAACGAAAAAAAAAAAAAACAATAAAAAAAAGCAATAACTTTACCGATTATGGGGTAATGGGTATGTGGCCTCTCTCTCTATCCCTTCCAGACTATATCTCTATGTGCATGTGGTTCCGACCACACACAAAATATATATATATATATATATATATATATATTAGCATTATTGGGTGCACATGCACCATAGTCCAGCCCATGAAGAATAAAAGGCCAAGTGATGAAGACTCCTATATCAAGTTGAAATAAGAGATCGTGGTCAGTTTGCACTTTGTGTGTTTCTAGGAGTCCAGCCACATCTAATCACTACTCTTTAATGAGTTTGTGATAGGCTTGAATAGCAAGGAGACCTAATTCCTTGCAAAGTACTGTATGTGGTGTACCAAGATTCCTACTCCTAATTGATTTAAGAGTGTGAGGGCATGCTTTTATATATAAAAGGCATGCGTGTGGTGTGCTAAAAGGTAGAACACAAACAAGAAGAAAAAGGAGGTGCTGCACAATGAAAAGAAAAACGTGGGTGCCGCACAATGAAAAAAGAAAAGAAGAGAGATTTATTTATTTTTTTAGCTGTTAGACATACACAAGAATTATTGTACTTGATTTCATAATGAAATTATTCGGATTTTGTCCTGTGATTTTTTCCCTTCAAAGAGAAAGGGTTTTTCACATAAATATTTGTATTTTTATGTGTGATTGCCATTTTGGGTTGCTAATATTGTTGATAATATTATTTGGGACCTAACAAGTAGTATCAGAGCTAAGGTTACAGTAGAAGCAATGGCCGGAGAAGAAGGCAAGGCTTCAGGAATTGAAAATTTTGATGGAACAGACTTTAGATATTGGAGGATGCAGATTGAAAATTATCTCTATGGGAAGAAATTGCATTTGCCTCTTTTGGGAATGAAACCTGAAACTATAAAGGATGAAGACTGGAACCTTCTTGATAGACAGGTATTAGGAGTTATTCAATTAACTCTGTTAAGACTAGTTGCAAACAATGCTGTAAAAGAAAAGACCACAGTGGATTTGATGAAGGCTTTATCTAGCATGTATGAAAAGCCGTCGTTAACAACAAGGTGTATCTGATGAAGAAGTTATTTGTTGGTGCAATCACAATGATAATGGAAATAACACAATGAAAAATTGAATAGTACTTCTAATTATTATTAATTTGTTGGTGCAATCACAATGATAATGGAAATAACACAATGAAAAATTGAATAGTACTTCTAATTATTATTAATGTAAAGACAGGAATTACACAACACAATTTAGACTGAGGCGCGGCACTCGCTCTCTTTAAGGAGATTCAAGCCCTTGGTTGGCTAAACTTCGTAACCAGTGTAGACCTTCTCTGAGTTTGAATGAGTCTATTTATAGGCTCAATGGGCCTCACGAAATTACTACCTAATTTATTCTGATTAATTAGGCCCATTATTCTGATGTAGTGGGTGTTACAAGATTAATTGCTGGATATTAATCTGATGGGCTAGAGTTACACAATTAATGGTGAGATAAGAAGTTTCTGAAGAATGAATAGGCCCAAACGGATAGTCCATTAAGTACCTCCACTCTTCACCTCTCCCTTGCGCACGTATCTAGCCTAATATCTGAGACAATTCATTTTAGCCCATTAATCACCACAATTAAAAAGAATAAAATAATCTCTCTCCTTTTCAATGTGGGATTAAACATTTTCACTAACTCCTCATCTTCTATATTCATTCCCACATCTTTACATTTATGTTATAACATTTATTCATTTTAATTATTTAATATTAAAATGCTCCAACATTATTTAATCTGAAGAAGGTAGAAAGCACTCCTGTAGCACAACTTATGAATGAGTTCAATACAATGACAAATCAATTATCCATGATGGGAATTGAATTTGATGATGAGGTTTGTGCATTGATACTTTTGGCTTCTTTACCAAACAGTTGGGAAGTCATGAGAATGGTGGTGAGTAATTATGCAGGGAAAAGCAAACTCAAATATGATGATATTTGAGATTTGATTTTAAGTGAAGAGGTTCGCAGAAGAGATGCAAATATAGACAATGCACAAGATCAAGCTTTTGTCATGGAGAACAAGAGTAGAGGTAGAAGCAGTGGACCTAATGATCGAAAATTCAATGGTAGGTCACAATCAAGAGATAGATTTCAGTTCAAGGAAACTAGAGAATGCTTCCATTGTGGGAAAAAGGGTCACTTAAGAAGAGATTTTTGGCATTGGAATAAGGAACAAAATAAAGGAAAATATGAAAAGAATGATAGTGAGAAAGATACTACAGCTACTGTGATTGATGAGGATGTTGTGGTGCTCTCTCTATTGAAAAGCAAAAGTGTGAGCATGTTACTAATAATGATGTTGAAGGGGTTGTTGATTTTGCCGCCCCCCACCATATTATCCCTACGAAGGGGTTGTTTACCACATACAAAGCAAGAGACTTTGGTACAATGAAGATGGGTAATTCTAGTTACTCAAAAATTGTGGGAATTGGTGATGTGTGCATTGAAACCAATGTTGGTAGCACTATAATGTTGAAGGATGTGCGACATGTTCTAGATTTAAGGATGAATGTGTTTTCTACATTGGCTATGGATTGAGCAGGTTATTGTAACTACCTTGATAATGGAAGATGGAAACTTACTAAGGGGCCATTGGTTGTTGCAAAAGGACATGCATGTTGCAGTTTGTACAGGACTCATGTGAAGACTTGTAAGAAGAAGTTCAATGAGATTAAAAATTTTGAGAAGACTCCAAAGATGAGTGTTGGGATTAATGGTGTTAAAACCAAGAGGGTGAAATTCTCATTGCCTAATAGTGCTTCAGAAGAGGAAGTGGTAGGCGATAAAGTGAAAGATCCTAGAGGGCTTGAGTAGGGGGAGCGATATCCTCCATTAGAGATTGTTGAACCTCATGAGAAAAGAACTATTGGAAAACAACAAACTGTTAGCTTCAAGAATAATTGGGCTTCTGATGAGGGGGAGCCAAGGGATTGGATTAAAGAAATCCAAGATGAGATTAATTATTTGAAAACGAAAGGGATTGACATTGATGAGGTGTTCTCAGTATTAGTAAAGATAATGAAGAAGATCAAGCCTTGTGTTGGCTTGACTGACATAAAATTGAATTGAAGAGATGGAATGAAGATCTCCTCCCATTGTTGGGTTCACATGCACCATAGTCCAACCCATGAAGAATAAAAGCCCAAGTGATGAAGACTCCTATATTAAGTTGAAATAAGAGATCATGGTCAGTTTGTACTTTGTGTGTTTCAAGGAGTCTAGCCGCATCTAATCACTATTATTTAATGAGTTTGTATTAGGCTTGAATATCAAGGAGTCCTAATTCCTTGCAAAGTACTATACGTGGTGTACCAAGATATCTACTCCTAATTGATTTAAGAGTGTGAGGGAATGCTTTTATATAAAAAAGGCATGCGTGTGGTGTGCGAAAAGGTAGAACACAAACAAGAAGAAAAAGTAGGTGCTGCACAGTAAAAAGAAAAACGTGGGTGCCTCATAGTGAAAAAAAGAAAAGAAAAAAGGATTATCGCCTTTGAGAAAGATAATTTGTGTGTGTGAGAGCAAAGAAAAATAAAAGAGATTTTTTTTTTCTTTGGCCGTGAGAGATACACAAGAATTATTGTAATTGATTTCATAATAGTGAAATTATTCGGAGTTTGTCCCATGATTTTTTCCCTTCAAAGAGAAAGGGTTTTCCACTTAAATATTTGTGTTACTGTATATGATTGCTATTTCGGATTGCTAATATTGTTAATAATATTATTTGGGACCCAACAAGCGTAACATTCTATTCTATACTTATTTGATCCCAATGAAAATTTCAAGGAGAACTCAAAATCCCGAAACAAAAACTAATCAAAGCCAAAATCAAATCTAAACCTAAACAACAAAAAAAACTCAATAAAAAGTAACATTGCATACCCAAATATGGAAAAAAAAAAAAAAAAAAAGTATCGGTGTTGGTTCTGACAATCTGATGGTGGCAGATTTTATTTCTCTATGTGCTTACGGTTCCGGTTGTCTAAGCAATGAGGGAATGGACGGTGGTCTATATTTGTGTCATAATTTTTTTTTTTTCTCCTTCTCTATCTCTGTATCGCATTTTTTTTTTTTTTTTGGGAGTGTTGCAAGCCTTTGCCATGTATTTCAAGCAATTAGTTTTCTTTTTATTGAAAAAACTATAAAATGGCTTTTTAAGCGTTGTGGAAGAATATAATTTATCGCTTTTTAATTGTGAAGGTGGCAGATTTTTAGATGGCTTTTTTTCATATGTGGCATCACAGCTTTAATTGCAGGAAAAAAGTTTTTTCTTTTATATATAATATATGATATGATATTGATGTGATGGTCAAGAGTACAATCAAAGCAAATAGAAGGAACTTTAAATCGATTCCAATGATGGAGGGATTCACTTAAATGAGGAGACTAAGAAAAAAAGGAGAACTACCATGTTTTGAGTGTAGTATTGAATTTAAACCCTATAATTCAATTTGCTAACTACTAAAACACCTTAGCTAATTGAATTTTTGCAAGCATGAATTACACCATTCAACTGAATTTCTGCAGGCATGGATACTACTAAAACCCTATCATTCAATTTTCTAACTACTAAAAATCTATCACATGGATACTACTAAAACTCTATCACATTGATTACACAAAATAAACTGATAATGTTACCGTCTAAAACATAAGAATATAAAAAAAAATAAAAAAAAAACCCAAATCAATTTTAAAAATAGAAACAAACAATCATATATCAGTATAAATACCCTACCTAAATACATAAAAACCCATCTATGACCCACAACACAAAAGAGGTAGTAACAAAATTGAAAAAGAAAAAGAAAAAGAAAATAACAATAACAATAAAAAAGAACAATACTATTAATCTAATCTTTACATTGAACTATTATGCAGGGCAGTCGCAAGAATAGAGATCAAGAGCAACTGGGATTTAGAGATACCTGAACTAAATTATCCAGCTTTCAGTATTAATATAGTGTGAGAGGAAGAGATGAAGGAATTAGAAAGCCAAAGTCTGGCATTAGGAAGCTAAAGGGTTGCATTTTAGATTGTAACCGTGGAACACAATGGGTTGCTGTTTGAAATTGTAACTGTGGAACACAAAGGGTTGCCATCTAAAATTGTAACCGTGTAAGAGATAAGGTTGGGGATTATTTTCTTTTTATTAGTATTTTTAAATTTAGGAAAACTATTTTTAAATTGTATTAATATAGTGTGAAGAGAGAAAGAGATGGGGTTAGAAAGCCATAGTCTAGCGTTAAGAAGTTGAAGGATTGCCGTTTGAGATTGTAACCTTGGAACACAAAGGGTTGCCGTCTAAAATTGAAACCGTGTAAGAGAAAGGGTTGGGAATTATTTTCTTTTTATTAGTATTATTAAATTTAGGAAAACTATTTTTAAATTGTAGGACAAATTCAAGAAGAAAAAAAATGGTAATGATATGGCTGCTGATGTGGCTCAACTTGAGCGTAACAACATTAAATGCTACGCTTTAACTTTTAGTAATATATTGATTTTTATTAGTATATTTAAACTTAGGAAAACTATTTTTAAATTGTATTAAAATAGTATAAAGGGAGAAATAGATGGAGTTAGAAAGCCATAGTCTGGCGTTAGGAAATTGAAGGGTTGTCGTTTGAGATTGTAATCGTGAAACACAAAGGGCTGCCATTTGAAATTGTAACTATGGAACACAAAGGGTTGCCATCTAAAATTGTAACCGTGTAAGAGATAGGGTTGGAAATTATTTTCTTTCTATTAGTATTTTTAAATTTAGGAAAACTATTTTTAAATTGTAGGACAAATTCAAGAAAAAAAATGGTAATGACATGGCTACTGATGCGGCTCAACCTGAGCGTAGCAACATTAAATGCTACGCTTCAGCTTTTAGTAATAATATAGATTTATATATAGAAAATAATAGCGACTCTGTGTCAACCATTCAAAACAGCATGGTGATGATAATTCTCTACTCCTTGAGTACCTTTCAAAATACAGTACCTTTCAATTATGTGTTCACCAATTCAAATTACAATAAGGCCTGCAAAATATATCTTAAAAAACAAAACCCAAAAAAAAAAAAAGTAAGAACTATGAAAAAGGTGACGCTTTAATTTTATACTTAAATGTTTGAACAATGTAATTTAAGAACTTGCAATTCATAGGAGGTCCTTTATGTTCCCTTCAAAGTTCCAATAACAAAGGACTTTGGAAGCTGGAATGCTCTAGCATTTCATTTTTTCTATGTCAGTCCTGCAGTATATTAGTTTGTATAGGTCCACCTGGATCATGAGAAGCATGAGGCAACCCATGCAAGTCTATTTTGTGCTGTACTTTTTGTGTTGTATATTCTCCATCTTTGTAATCACAACAGCAGTAGACACCATTGTTGTAACTCAGTCAATAAGAGACGGTCAGACTTTAGTTTCATCGGGTGGGAATTTTGAGCTGGGATTCTTTAGCCCAGGTAATTCCAAAAGTTGGTATATAGGAATATGGTACAAGAAGATATCTACAATGACAGTGGTATGGGTTGCCAACAGAGATACCCCTCTTAACAATACTACAGGAGCTTTCAAACTTGTGAACAATGGAATTCTTGTCCTTACGGATGAAGCTAACAATGCCATTTGGTCTTCCAATTCATCAAGAGCAGCAAGCAACCCAGTTGCGCAGCTTCTTGATACAGGAAACTTTGTAGTGAGAGATGGAAATAGTGATGCAGAAAATATAATTTGGCAGAGTTTTGATCATCCAGCTGATACGTTTCTGCCCGGTATGAAGTACGGATTTAATTTGGTAACTGGCTTGAGTCAAGTGTTGACATCATGGAAGAGCCCTGAAGACCCTTCAGGAGGTGATTATACTAATCAGCTTGATCCAAATGGATTACCACAGTTTATTCTTAGGGAGGGACCAACAGTGTTATTCCGGGCAGGACCATGGAATGGTATACATTTCAGTGGTATGCCTAATTTGCATCCCAACCCAATTTATAAATATGAATATGTTTCCAATCCGGTGGAGACTTACTATACTTATAAGCTTATTAATGACTCGGTTGTTTCAAGGATGGTTTTAACTCCTGATGGCAAATTGCAGCGGCTTATATGGATTGATAGAACACAGAGTTGGAGCCTCTACTTAACGGCACCAATGGATGGCTGTGACAGGTACGCACTATGTGGTGCATACGGTAGTTGCAACATCAACAACTCCCCAGCTTGTGAGTGTTTGACAGGATTTGTGCCAAAATTTCCAAAAGATTGGAATGAGACGGATTGGTCACATGGATGTGTACTGAAGACGCCTTTAAATTGTGGGGCTGGTGAGGGCTTTCTAAAATACTCTGGAATTAAATTGCCAGACACAAGGCAGTCCTGGTATAACAGGACAATGGACCTTGATGAATGCAGGGATGTGTGCTTGAAAAACTGCACCTGTACCGCTTATTCTAGTTTGGACATCACTGGAGGAGGAAGTGGTTGCATACTTTGGTTTGGAGAACTGATTGATATAAGAGTGTACGCTGAATATGGGCAAGACATTTACATTAGGATGCCTGCCTCTGAATTAGGTAAGGTTCATTTTTCTTACTCTTAAATAAATTTTGTTTTGATTCAAAATTTGTAAATGAGGCCAATTGAAATATAAGCATATGGAAACAGAAGGAACAATTAGGAATTAGTCCATATGTAAGAAAATGATATAGTGATCTGAGAAAATTATTTTCCATAATGCTAATGCTAATTTCTTATATTGAATTGATGATTGCAGCGGCATATGGAAGCTCGAAAAGAAAGAAACAAGCAAGGATCATAGTTATTGCTTTATTATCTTTTGGAATGGCTCTCCTTGGCCCATGCTTGATGCTATATGTCTTGAAGAAGAAGCCTAAAAGAGAAGGTAACACATGCAAAAAAAAAATACCAAAATCAGGTTTGATCAGTGAAAAATTGATTATAAGGAAGGATGACTAATCTGACAACCACAATCCCAAATCAATCCTATTTCATATTTTGATTTCTAATTTCTTGTCCAACCTCATCTTGGCAATCATTTATAGGATGTTTTTGTTTTCTTTACAATGTCTTGGATCAATCAGTCAGGATCACAGTATGTCAGTGGGTACCACTTTGGAATGCATTGACTGGAATAATCTAACTCATAAGTGTTCCATGGGTTTTTAAAATTTCAACATTCCTGAAATATACGTATTCCTTCCTTATTTCATATGCGCTCCATTCTTTGCAGGAATTATTTTATGCAATCCGGGACCAATACAAGACTTCACCACTGGAAGTGAGAATGACGATTTAGAGCTACCATTATTCAGATTTGCTACAATAGCTTATGCCACAGATAACTTTTCAGTTAAGAATGTGCTTGGAAAAGGTGGCTTTGGAAAGGTTTACAAGGTATCTAAATAGAAAGACAGCTATACAGTTCAATAAATATGGTTGGGACTATCCACTCTACATGGAACCAATTTCAGGCACCAAAATAGTATTTCTGTCCTTGAATTTAGTTCCGATTGTGTAGTTTTGTTGATAACTTCAGCTTAGCAAAGCAAACTATCTTATTGAACTTACCTAATATTTCAGTAGCAGTTTGCTTTCTGAATGAAATTATTAACTTATGAGTCTATTCTTGTGAAATTTACAAGAAATTCTGTGCATTTGGTGCATGTACAAGTATTGGTAATTAACTAAAAAAGATGACTTCTTTTGCAGAAATATGAAATTAATGTCTGCAGACTCTACACAAACTATTTTTATATTCTATTGTTTATAAAGTCATCTAGGTGGGGGTTATAAATAGTCTTTTCAGAACATAGAACTTTTTCAGACATTTATAAATATGAATGCATGCATACAAGCAATATATAAAAGTATAATATCCCTTATAGCTGAACGTTTGTGACTGATGCCAACTAATAATGATATACAGGGCATACTAACAGAGGGACAAGAAAATAAAGAAATAGCTGTTAAGAGGCTCTCTGCATATTCAAGACAAGGACTCCACGAATTCAAAAATGAAGTTTTGAGCATTTCCAAGCTTCAGCATCGTAACCTCGTGAAGATTTTAGGATGTTGCATTCAAGAAGAAGAAAGAATGCTGATATATGAATACATGCCCAACAAAAGCTTGGACTACTTCATTTTTGGTTTGGGTTCATCAAGATCTTAGCTTATTTAGACTGCAAATTTATCTAGATTAGCTTTAAGTTCTGCAACTTCTGGTTGAATTAATGTTTAGACCAGTCATAGTTTTGTAGATCTTCAGGGTGGAAATTGCACCAAATAGCATTTTTCCTTACTGTTCACTTGAACCAATGTTTCTATACAGATTGTGGTCCTAGTTTTTGCTATGATTGTTACCTTTGCAGCCACTTGAAATTACTTATACAGAATGTCCATGTTAGCAACGTTATTTGATTTTAGGTTCAGTGAATATTTAATAATTGACAGCCCCAGCATGAATTAACTTTGATGTTAAACTTGCAGATCCAAATCAAAGCATATTAATAGATTGGCCTAAGCGCTTCCACATTATCAATGGGATTGCACGGGGGCTACTTTATCTTCATCAAGATTCCAGATTGAGAATTATTCATAGAGATCTAAAAGCTAGCAATATTTTACTGGACTATGAGATGAATCCAAAGATTGCTGACTTTGGCATGGCTAGAATTTTTGGAGGAGACGAAACTGAAGCAAAAACAAGCAGAGTGGTTGGAACATTGTAAGAATCTCCATATATATTGTAATTGCAACCGCTATCCATAAACATGTTCATTTAATGAATAATTTTCTGCAGTGGTTACATGCCTCCGGAGTACACAATTGATGGACTCTTTTCAATAAAATCTGATGTGTATAGCTTTGGTGTTTTGGTATTAGAGATAGTGAGTGGTAAGAGAAACAGGGAATTCTCTCATCCAGACCACAATCTTAACCTTCTTGGACATGTAAGTGATGTCAACCAATATAATCCCTTCTGGTTTTGTTTTGTTATTTTCTGTTTTAAATTTTCAGATGAGTGATTTTGGCCATATTTTGCTAACTTTCAGGGTTTCAATATAATCTCTTTTCCCCCTAAACTTACATTTACAAGTGATCTAAATTCTCAGGCATGGAGACTATATAAGGAGGACAGACAATTGGAACTAATTGATAATTCAGAAAAGGAATCGTGCAATCCAAACGAAGCGTTACGATCAATTCATGTAGGTCTGTTATGTGTGCAGCAATGTCCAGAATATAGACCGACCATGTCTACAGTGGTTTTGATGTTGAGTAGTGAGACTGCACTGCCTGAGCCTAAAGAGCCTGGTTTTCACACTGGAAGGCATCTATCAGAAATGGATTCTTCACCAATCAAGCAAGAAGGATCTTCAACAAATGGACTAACAATTACATTGCTAGAGCCTCGATAAAGCATTTGCCTAAAAACATGTTTCAATGTATTTATGGAGATTTGGAGTGCTATGGTATATAATTCCAGTTTTCACAATTTGAGGATGAAACCAAAATTATGGCTTTAGTGAACTCATGCAATATTGTTCATACTAATTTATGTATGTGTTTAGTTGGTGAAAGTATATTCAACGATTGGAACTTCTCTACCTGATTCCCAATTATCAAATTTTACATTTCAGATTATAAAAGAAAACATTGTTTACTGTGCTTAGTTGGGAAAATGTTATTTTTCTAAATGAAAATCTGTATTTCAGAAACAACTTTGCGTTATCATATGGAAAAATATCATGTCATTAATTCCCACTGAAGCTAAAGAAAAGCCTCGAGCCTAAAACATGCCAGATGGTGTGAATGATATTAGATACCCATAAATGGCATGCATTTAAGAGTGAAACAAATACACTAGTTTGTATTTAATGATATGACCTGTTAAACCATTCATTTTGGATTTAGCACAAACAAGTAATCAAGCAGCATACGCCTGTGCAACTCCTTAACAATCCCAATCCAACCACAATTGGACATAAATAGAAACAAAAGATAAGTCCTCCATTTCGCAATCCATTTCTCCATTCTTTATTACTAGAATATTAATCTGCCTCATAATATAAATAATGTATAGGGTGCAATAGATGATTATTCATGCATTTAGGTGCTCAAGCAATACATGTTGGCAAATATCATATCAAACTTACAGTGTGGGAAACTAGTAGGCAGGGCAAAGAGGTGACAACTTTACAATTAACTTACCTGCATAATTCTTTATCTTGTCACTTTATTCAAAAGAAAACCCTCTCCTTTCTTTGTAGTAACTCATCTACCATGCTGCCAACGTAGAAAAGCTCACTAATTTTAAAGAGCAAGAATCTGCTACAGGCAGATTCCTTTTTGTATAAAAACCTGGCTGCTTTGGTGAAGGCAATAAACTCACTCCCCAGCATTAGGACCACGGATTACATGTCTGGCCTATCACTAGGTTGTTTTTACCCACATAATAGACCTACTACGTGAATGCATTGTAATGCCTCTGACAAAGCGAAGGAGTCATTTAGCACTTCATCCAATAGCTCTAGAGGTCTCCCTTCAATCCATTGTCTCCGTGCCTAAAACACAAAAAAAATTGTCGGTTGCAGAGTTGGAATAGTTAGGAGTCCTCTCTGTTTTGTTAGATTTTTGAGAGCGCTAAAGATCATGGCATGAGGGGGCAGAATAATTATCTTTGTTAGAGGTTGTCAAATTTACTAAGGAAGTCCAATTTTTCAATTTATAGCATCTTACTTTAGTCTTTACTTCAGAATGGCAATACAATTCAGGTGCTAAGTGAAGAGCAACTGCAATGTTTACTACATGTTACTTAACATGCTACATAGTCTTTCTTAATCAATAATATAATATTTTAGTCTGCTAGAAATGTCCAAAAATCTTCTTTTTTTTTTTTTTTTTTGAGAAGCAAATGTCCAAAAATCTTGATTGTTCTAACTTCATAAATTTAGATTTTTATTTATTTATTTTTTTTTTGGAGCCCACTTCATAAATTTAGATTAATAGAGCAATTTTACTCAATATTCAGAAACCAATTCTATGACAAATTTTTTTATATAAAATATGAATTAAGAAAATTGAGTTTCAAAGCATTCAACAATATTGTGGTACAACATAAATATTATACAACAAAATGTGTATTATAAATAGGTCTAAAACATAAAAATTATTTCAAATAAATTTGCCAAGTATCTACGCATTGCGTGTGAAATTATCTAGTTTTTCTCTAAAAGTTGAATTTATGACGGTATTTCTATTGTTTAGATGGAAACAAATGTGGATTCTAGTTAATGAATTACAAAAATTGAAATTTTATAGTTTCTTTAAAAACATGGCAATAGACGTAGTAGGTCATTGTCTCATAACCACCCATAACAAAAAATAATAATAATAATAAAATAAATAAAACTTAGATGCAAAAGCCCATAAAACCCTTACAACAAGGTCCAAATCCGCCTCTAAATCGGAACCCACAAATCCAAACTCATTGCCATAACCAGAATCACCGAGATCAGCAAAATTAGCCACCACGCCCCAATCAAAATCAACCTATAACCACACACAAAACAGAAAAACTCATAGTGACAATCCAACAAAACCACCACCACAAACAACCAACAACCCACCACATTCACTTCTCAAAACCCATCCCACAAAAACAAACAAACCCCAAAAAAACCCATAACCCGTCGATCAAAGAGAGATATTTGGCGGCGTGGTGAGGCTAAGAGTGAGAGAAGCAGAAGAGAGAGATGGAAACATGTGAGAGGTTTAGCTTTAACTCCAAATACTAAAAAGCAAGCTACAATGATAGTAGTATATCTATTTTTTTTGCAAATTGTGAACAGTAAACTGTTATCTTTACGAGTTCATTGTAGCTCTAAAGGGAAAAAAAAAAAAACTATTGTTTATTTGGTAGTCGTAGGTAGTAAAGAGACAAAGAGGAAGAGAGGTAAAGAGACAAAGAATAAAAAAATAAAAAATATTTAAATGAAGTGATAAAAAAAATGTTTATTTGGGTTTTATTTTTTAATTTAGTAATAAAAAAAGTGAAAATTAATTTTTGTTAAAAAAAAAAAAAGGCCAGTTAGGAGAACGACGTCATTTCCCTACCCCTGAAAACAAAACAAATAAAATCACTGACGAATAACCTAACTGAGAAAAATTAAGGGAGAAAGAAAGAGGGGGAAAGAGAGAGAGTTAGGGATCGAGAGAGAGAGAGAGAGAGAGAGAGAGATATTGACACTGAGAGAGAACGAGATGGATTTTGCGGCGTGTTAGGTCTACTCCAACAACTCCCAAGTACAGTTTTGGGTAAGTGATTCATGCTCTGCTGGTCCCTAACTTCTCTCTTTCCCCCTCTCTCTTTTTCTCCCAATTTTCTCAGTTAGGGCACATTACTTCATCGGGTTTTTTTTGTTTTGATTTTAGGGGAAAGGGAACGGCGTTGTTCCCCTTAATTGTTTTTTTTTTAATAAATTTTTTTTATTTTGTTTTAATTTATCAAATCAAACAAGGGGGTTTTATTTTTTTTATTCGAATTTAGGGCTTTGAAATTAAGGAATCCTTAACCAAGTTACTGCCATCAAAATCGCATCCACGGCCAATACCATTAGCAGCAAAATTGGAGAAGCAGTACTTGGATTCGGAAAAAATGGACGCCAAGTCACCGCCTCCATCACAGTTGCATTGTGCTGCATCAGGAGCGAACAAGCTGTACTTATATTTCTAGCACTCAGTCATGTATACCTTGTATGAGATTGAAGTTCCAAAGCTTCTTCCTTCTCCCCCAACAAAAGCCGCCCAAGTCACTGAAATGAGTAAACTTTCCCCAATCCTTCAACTTAAAACCGGAGAATACGGTGACAGCATGTGTTGCGTTTCTTTGGGCTCCAAATTGTACTTTTTTGGTGGCGAATTCAATATTGATGACCCACACATTGAATGAAGATGTAAAGAAGAAGCTTAAGAATGTGGAACGGGATGTTTTCTCGCAGGAGGTTTACATTCTAGACCTGTCCAATATTGGCGGTTCAGGTGATTCTTTGTTGGATAAGTTGCTAGAATGCAGTACACCGATGAACAGTGGAAAGGCCAACCCCAACCCCAGGGCCTTTGTGGCTGATGGGAAGATTTACATGGTTGGAAGCACAATCAAAATGAGCATTAGTGACATATGTAAGATGAAAGATTTAGATCTTAAAAACTTTGCTTACTTTGAGGTCTATGATCCTATAGATGATAAGTGGACCAAATTGCCAAATCCCCCCATAAGGAATGTGAACACAAGATGGGTTGGGCATATTGTTGTGGGAAGGAAGGCTGTCCTTGTAGCATGGCAGCGGGAGGGAAAATGATGCCTATAAAATACGCAAGCATCCCTCATTATCTTGGTAATTTTTGGGGTAAGACAGTGTTTGTAGACAACACCCTTTATGGATGTTACTACAACAGTAGAGCTGCGATAGCCCCATTAGTAGAGGAGGAGGAGGAGGATATAGAGGAGGAAAAGGTGAAAGAAGAAGAGGAAGCAAAGAAGGTCCATCATACAAGAAGTTTGTTTAAGCCTGCAAGGTTGTTTAAAAATCACCACCTTCATTTTGTCTCAGAGGAGATGCGTAAGGATGCTTTTGTAAGTTTTCCTCCACAATTGCAATCCTTATCAAGCCTACTTCACATGGGGAATAGACATTTTTGTTATGTGAGGACTGGCATGCCTCCACATCCGGTCTATGGTGGTGATCACGCTGTACAAGATGAGAACATACAGTTTATCCCTATTGCAATTTTTCACGCACCTGGGCAGACATACGAAAAGGATGAGATTAGACGTTTCCAGGCAGAACTCCTCCATTCTGCTCATTATGTCGTCAGTACCCTGTTTCCAAGTTATGGTTCCATCTGGAGCTGCTTCTCTCCTGGCTTGGTATTAAGCATGTTTCAATGTATTTATGGAGAGTTGGACTGCACTATATACAATGGTCAATAATTCCAGTTTTCACAATTTGAGGATCAAACCAAAATTGTTGCTGTAGTGACTCACGCAATATTGTTCATACTAATTTATGTATGCGTTTTGTTGTTGAAAATATACTCAATTGGAACTATTCTATTTGATTCCCAATTACCAAATTTTTACATTTCAGATAGGAAAAGAAAACATTGTTTACTGTGCTTAATTGGAAAAATGTTAATTTCCTAAATGAAAATTTGTACTTCAAAAACAACACTGCATTATCTTATAGAAAAATATCATGTCATTGATTCCCTTTGAAGCCTAAAAAAACCCTCAAGCCTAAAACATGCCAGATAGATTGTAGGATATTAGATACCCATAAATTGCATGCGTTTAAGAGCGAAACAAATGCACTAGTTGGTATTTAATGAAATATCCTGTTAAACCACTCATTTTGGATTTAGCACAAATAAGTCATCAAGCAGAATACACCTGTTCATCACCTTAACAGTCCCAATCCAACCACAACCGTACGTAAATAGAATCAAAAGATAGTCCTCCATTTCTCCATTTATTATTACTAGAATAGTGATCTGCCTTGTAATATAAATAATGTAGAGGGTGCAATAGATGATTATTCATTCATTTAATCTCATATCAAACTTACACTGTGGGGAGCTAGTAGGCAGGGCAAAGAGGTGACAACTTTACAATTAACTTACCTGCATAATTCTTTATCTTGTCACTTTACTCAAAAGAAAACCCTCTCCTTTTTTTTTTTTTGTAGTGACTAGTCTACCGTGCCGCCAATGATGAAAAGCTCACTTCGTTTGCAGAACAAGAATCTGCTTCAGGCAGATTCCTTTCTGTATAAAAACCTGGCTGCTTCGGTGAAGGCAATAAACTCTCACTCCCTAGCATTAGGACCACGGATGACATGTCTGGCCTATCACTGGGTTGTTGTTGCACACATAATAGACCCACGTGAATGCATCGTAATGCCTCTGACAAAGTGAAGGAGTCATTTAGCACTTCATCCAATAGCTCTAGAGGTCTCTCTTCAATCCATAGTCTCCATGCCTAAAACACACACAAAATTGTCAGTTGGTGCAAAGTTGGAGTAGTTGAGTCCTCTCTGATTTGTCAGATTTTTGAGAGAGCTAAAAATCATGGCATGAGGGGGAGTTATAATTATCTTTGTTAAAGGTTGTCAAATTTACTTAAGCAGTCCAATTTTTTAATTAATAGTATCTTACTTTAGTTTAGAATGGCAATACATTTCAGGTTCTAAGTGGAGAACAACTGCAACTTTTACCACATGTTAATTAACTTGCTATATAGTAAAATTTCTTTCTTAATCATACACGTCCAAGAAGTTTATGGTTATTTAGTAAAATTTATTTATTCTTACATGTCCAAGAAGGTTATGGGTGTGGTCGACATGATAAAATCCCCTGTTTTTCCTTCCACTTACTATCTCTAATACTATGACACCAAAGCTAAAGACATCAGATTTGACTGAGAAGAGCCCGTCAACTGCATATTCCGGAGATATATAACCACTGCAAGTGAAATCAAGTTCAAGTGAAATCAAGTTTGTAGACAAGGCAACATAAATCACGAAACAAGAATTGGCATACTTACTATGTCCCAACAATTCTTTCAGTATTTTCCTCAATTTGATCTCCCCAAAATGTTCTGGCCATGCCAAAGTCAGAAATTCTTGGGTTCATATTCTTGTCTAACAAAATGTTGCTGGTTTTAATATCTCTATGGATTATCCGTAGTCTAGAGTCTTGATGAAGATAAAGCAACCCTCGAGCAATTCCACCAACAATATTCATGCGCATATGCCAAGTAAGCAATTTGCTTCGTGTTTTATCTGATAAAATTTTCACTTTTGTTAGTTATGTGTTCCACTAAATCCTTTTAAAAGGAGTCCTACTTTGATAATGATAAGACTAGAAAAAAAAATGTGCAAAGAGTTTCATACCGAAAATAAAGAAGTTTAAGCTTTTGTTGGGCATGAATTCATAAATTAACATTTTTTCATCTCCTTGAATGCAAAAACCAAGGAGTTTTACAAGATTCCGGTGTTGAAGTTTGGCTATTAATTGAACTTCATTCTTGAACTCCACGACTCCCTGCCCTGAATTCTTTGAAAGCCTCTTCACTGCTATTTCTTGCCCATCCATTAATGCACCCTAAGAAGAATCATTAGTAACAGAAGTTATGATATTTTATATTATAAGATGGCTCATCTTAACCGGCATATAATTACGTTACCCTGTAAACAGGTCCAAAACCACCTTCTCCCAGCTTCTTGTCATTTGAAAAGTTATGAGTAGCATTAACTATTAAAGTCAAGTCAAATACTGGCAATTCCAGATCATCCTCCCCATCCTCGTTGATGTTATCCATTCTGCAACCTCTTTTTCTAGATCCTGCTCGAAAATTAAGAGATGGATTTGTCATGCATTCACAACCAAACAACCGACCAGGTCACCTAATGCATTCTTTGTAGTTAGCAAAATTTTCTATAGGCTTCTTGTTGTCTGTTTCTTGTTGATGCAACAATTATGATACTAAGCCACGTTAGGTTCTTTTACCTCGTTTCTGAACTTTCTTCTTCAGTATAAACATGATGAGTCCTAGTATTACCATTCCTGTGACTGGTATGACAGAGCTGGCTATGATTACAGCTTTTTTCTTGTCACTAGAGTGCATTTTCTTCTTAATTTGATCTGGAATACATAAAAAGATAACACAGAATGAAATACTATTAATGATTTAAGTATATTCACAAAATTAGAGCCTTATGACCAACTGCACACCAAAATAACTTGGAATAACAAAACACCACGTCATGTTAGACTTGATAGGTGTTGTTCCTGAAATATGCTATATTAATCTTTGCACAATATTTAGACCCTTTAAACAAAATATTACAGCTTAATCACTTTTGGTACTAAACTAGCAATTTGGTCCAATATAAGTGCTCAGCCAAGTTTCATATTGCAAACATGTTCAAGAACAAACTAATGCATGTAAAGAGCAATATGTAAATGCCGAAAATAAATCAAACCACATGAAAACACGAAGATGTGTTTTTGAGGAGGAAAACCCGATCACCTGGCTGAAAAAACCTCTCCGCCGACCACCTATCGAAAAACTCCACTAGCATGAATAGTTACAGTACATGGATGACAATAAACCCTTCAAGCCTATATCATGTGTACTTGAGTCCTCTAAGCTCCAACTAGCAACCAACTTCCTTAAGTCTTTTCTTCATCTAGCTTACCGGAGTCATCACCGTTGAGCCACCAACGGAAAGCCACCAAAGGATTTGGATTTGAATATGGCTTCTTAAGTTTCCATAGCCATTCTCTCATTCACAAGGTTTGTGTTTATGGGTGAGGAAGGTGTTTACAATATCTCAATCTATACAATGAAGGAGATGAAAAAGAGAAGTTGGATTGGCTTTCTCAAAGCAAAAACTCTCTCTTTTTATATACTTGATAGGCTTCTCTTCTCTTTTACTCTTATGGTTTCTAGGGTTTGTATAACTCTTATCTGAAGCCCCTTGTCACGACTTACAGTTGTGTGTGTGTGAGCTGGCAAATATGCAGAGTACAGAGATCGTGCGCGACCATGTCACCCCCTAAGCTCACGTGAGGGTTGCGAGTTACACGATTGCACTCTTATCTAGACCCTTGCCACGTGGAGCTCGTGGGCCCCCCTAAGTCGCCTCCTGGTTGCCTCTTGGTTGCAATATCTCTGGTTGATATAGTTTCCAAAATTGAGGGAGAGGCTCAAGTACTTTACCCCAAATTACATTAAAGCCCAAGAAAATTACATCAAACATAAAATGCATTACAAACAACTTTTTGTCATTGAATAAAACCAATAATAAAATGATCTTCTCAATTCCTATAAACATGAAATTAAAATAGACATGTAATGAAAAATAAACATATTAACTGTATCTTTTTAGAATACACCACCAGCAAATTCTAGATTTTGAACGAATAAAAATTCCAATAGGGTTTGAACTGGAGTTCTACCAAGTTAGTAGCAGCCTAGAACTTAACACCTTCACTCGACCGTTGAGACCCTATGAGGATTCAAGTAAAGAAAAGGGTCTTAATTCAGCCATATTTGAACACGGAAAAGCCAAAGAGATAATATGAAGCAGCAGGGTAGATTAGACACCACGATAACCACGCCTTCCAAGTTCTATGGCATTACAGGTACCACCATATAATGAATAATCTTGTATTTTTTTAAATAAATAAAAATGTGAGTAAAGGTTTTAGTATATAAAATAGGGGTTAAAAACAAAAGTTCGTTCTATAAAGAGATGTAATGACAACGTACATTTTAAGTTATTAACTATATCAATATGAAGGGAAGGTTTCTCAAAACAACGACGACGACTAATGGAGGGAAGGATTTAATCCAAAACAAACCTAAAATTTAAGAAAGAAAATGAAACTTTAGAGATAAAAAATGACAAATCACACAAATTTTAAAAATATGTAATTTAGATCTTAGAGCCAAAAAAAAAAAAAAAAAAAAAAGGAAATGTTCAGTTATTATTAAGAATAACATAATTTTCGTATGAACTTACTATTGATGTAATTGTTATTTGCATAATTTCTAAGTGAAATTTTGTTCATATGTACTTATTAAATAGGGAGTGGGGGAGGATCCAAACAAGAATAGCAAATAAAGTGGATAATTATAGAATACTACGAGGTATAAAAGCCCAATTCCACCTCTTACATAATAGTAGATCCTGTATGGATTGATCCTATTAGACTAAGAGTTCTAGTGTTCATCTAAGACTAAGAGTTCTTTTCAACATTCATGTATTATACTATTGAAACATTTTATAATTTTGTAAAGCAGGAAGAATAGACTCATACAGTACATACCAAGTTCTGAAGCCGCTACCCGTATATAAAGGTCTTGCAAGCTGTCTGTGATTATTCTCATATCAATTAGGCTACCAAACCATAACAAGCAGCCACTTCCTCCTCCGCTAGTATTTGAATTTGTATATGCCACACAAGAGAAGTTTTTCAAACAAAGTTCCTCACAGTCCTCGAGGCTCATGGTCTTATTATACCAGGAGGAGAATGTGTCCGGAAGGTTCAACCCAGTGTACTTCCTAAACCCATCAGTATTATTGTAAGCCAATGGAATTCTTCTAATACAGCCTTCAATCCTATCTAGCTTATTCCAATTATTGGGAGATTTGGGTATGAATCCTTCCAAGCATTCGCAAGTCGGAGTGCGCTTGATATTGCAGCTAGCATATGCACCACATAAGTTATAAGAGTCACATTGATCTATTGGCATCGTAAGATAAAACTGCCAACCATTTGGATCATTCCATAGATAAGCCTGTATAACGCCTGATGGATTTAGAACAGCTCTTGCAAAAGTCGAACCATATGGATTCGAAAATTTGTAATATACCTCATTATCATTCATCACGAATTCATATCCTTTTGCTGGATTGGTTCGGCCCAAAGGAATCCCTGAAAAACCAGCACCATCCCATGGCCCAATTCTGTTAGTGATTGTCTGTCCCTTTATGATAAATCCCTGCGGAAATCCATGTAGATCTAAGCGTACTGTAAACTCACCTGGAGCAGGATCGTATGTGCTTTTCCAAGACGATAAAAACCTATCAAGACCAGTTATTAGATTTCTTCCAAATTTCATGCCTGGTAGAAAGGTGTCACATGGATAATCAAAACTCTGCCACACGAAGCTATCCGAGTTCTCATTATTGCCATCTTTCACAACAAGATTTCCTGATTCCAAAAGCTGTCCAACTGGACTCTTCGTGGTTCTTGTTGTATTGGATGACCAAACAATACCACTTGTGCCATTGATGAGGACTAAAATTCCGGGGTGGGTAATGGTTAGAACTCCTGAAGTATCTGTTAGGGGAACTTCTCTGTTGGCAACCCATACAATTGTCCTTGAAGTAGTAGAAATTTTCTTATACCATATTCCCAAATACCGGCTCTTCGAATTTCCGGGGCTGAAAAAGCCCAACTCATAGCTTCCACCAGCTGATACTATAGTTTCACTTTCACCATCTCTAATTGAAAGTGTTGGAGTTATAGTATCTAGTGCCGTGGGAACTCCTAAAAGTGATAATAAAAGAGAGAACAAAAAGATAATTTTAAAGCCTTCCATTGAGTTTCACATTCTTTGATGTCCGTCCTATTATTAAAAACTGTAAATGTAACAAGCATAGCAGATGCGACCAACAAATTCTTCCATGATTTATTATCCTTTTATGCTCATGTACGTCCTCTTCCAAAAGCAGTAAAAATAACATGCACTACAGAATAGGATCAAGAAAAACAAAAGTCTTGGCATGCTTTACCTTCGTTACGCCTCACCCACTCCCACATCGCTTAATTAAGTGAGTGTCCCAAGCTTGGTTCAAAAGGGAATGTCTTACTAATTGGCACAAGACCTTTTCCCACTAGGCTTTGTGTCATGTGAGGAAGAACAAAACCATGAAGTGTCCACGGGATTGCCAAAGCAGAAAAATATTATGCCAGTTGTGTGTAGGTCCTACAAATAGTATTAGAGCCAGGGACAACTCTCCTTTGAGTGGTGTGGGTGAGGCCTAATGAACTCGAGTCCCACAATACTTACTAGTGTCCCATTTTATTTTTTATCAATCATGGTATGACATTTATTTTTTAATTTCAAATTTTGTTTATTCAATAAAAAAAGTCAAATGAATACATGACAAATCAATATATATATATATATATATATATAAAAGCAGAGACCTTATATGAGAGTGCATAAGGTCCTGTCACGTGACACTCTAATATTGCATTTAGCATTTTTTACCTTTTTTCATTAAGTTTTTTTTTAGTGTTACTCAATAGATCATAGTAACTGATTTTTACTATTATATAAATTTAACATTTTTTACCTTTTTTTATTAAGTTTTTTTTTACTGTTACCCAATAGATCATAGTAACTTCTTTTAACTATTATACAAAATATGGGTTGTTCTTGACAATTAAACCAATTAGACCAAAAGTTATTTACTATAAAATGGCATACCTTTTAAAAGTAGACCAAACCTTATGAAAATCTCAAGCCCAGTTCTTACCTTACATATTATGACCCAAGTTTGACCCTTCTCATGTGTAAATCAAAGCAAAAACTCTTACCCTCTTACAAACTCTCTTCTTCCTCCCCCACGTATAGGTGATACTTCTACAAAATCTCATTCTCATAAAATCATGTCTTCATTTTCCCTCAATTTCAATTCAATATGTTTTTGTCTATTAATAATGTTCTATGCAATTTATGCAAACAAATTCTCTGTCATCAACCAGTTCAACAAAAATATATATAAATCTTGCAATCTCTAAAGTTGCTGAAATAATTGACAAGTGCATATTTCTAAAATTTATAATAACAAAAAAGTCTAATAAATAGCATATACTATCTCACAAAATGCCATTAACTTAATATTTTCTTTTAAAAAATTCAATAATAAGAATGGTAAAAAATATGATCCTATACAAGAAATACCAAAAATACATGCAAAACAATTTTCATAGGAGGATTTATCTTCAAATAATATGAAAAAAATAGTAAAGATAAAATGCATTGAATGAAATCCTACGAAATAGGTTTGTTAATCATTTCAAATTATACTCATCATTTATGTAAAAAAAATAATAATACATCATATTATTTACGTTAAAAAATAGTACATATTAATTTCAAAGTTCATTGTCAGATTTGAATTGCTAGGGTATTGCAATAATAAATAACACTGATACAACAATGGGTTGGTATTACATTTTGTGCGTACTTTGTGAAAGGAATGTCAAACCACAAGTAGGATCATTTTGGTGTGCAAAATGTGAAACAAAAATAAATCTTTCTATCCTAAAGTTTGAGACACTCACATTAACTACATACTCTCCAAATATTTATAATATACTTATCTCACTATAACTCTATATATATACAATTACAAACTACTTTAGATACAGGATTCAAATTGAAGTTTTTGATGCAACTAACACAAAAAATTTTGTGATATTTGATCGAGATGCTGAAAAATCCTAAATAAGTCTACAAGAAATCTTGCCAAAAAATAAACTGAGGTACAACTTATTTAAATTATTGTAAAAATATTGATATTGGAGAAGGAATCCCACGTGATTTGAAAAAAAAAAATAGGAAAAAAATTGATTTCTCTATTTCATTTGAATGAATTCAATCTAAATGATGGTTTTGAAAATTACATAGTTGCTAAGATTTTTTATGCACCTTCAACTGATAAAAAGGTACGGAAGAAAAAAAAAATACAAAATTCAATATGCTATGTTAATTACAAAAAACTGTCACATCATTGAAATTTAATATAAATGTAAATACCTATGAAAAATCTTAGCGACAAAGTTCAAACTTTGTAAGATTCAATCAAGAATCTCTCGGTGCCAATTCATTAGTGATTAACACAAATGATGCAACAAAAGGAAAAAATGATAAAAGCTCAAAAATTGAACAAATATAGACGAAATAAACTTCAAATGTTGAAGATAGAGAAACTGATGATGATAACAAATGTCACCATACCACAATAACAAAGTATTGAAGAAACAAAAAAAAAAAAAAAAAAAATTGTAATGAAGCTTTTTATTACATCACATTATAAAAATTAATAATATATAATGAATTAATATGTTTTTATCAACTTTTATGATACAATATTACTCCAAGTTGTTTTAATTATTGCTCATTACTTGAACAAAATAATTACAATAGATATATGTGTACAATTTATAATTGTTACATTTTATGATGAACTCATTACTAACAAAGTTTTATAATAAATATGTTATATTATATATATAATATTTTCCAAAAACAAATTTACATAAAACATTACAACATTATCCGTGCATCGCACGGAAAACTTACTAGTTATAATTAATGAAGCATAAAATGTCATATTTTATGTTCCATGAATCATGGTATGATTATATAACTCCTGCATTTCAACATGCACAACTTCCTAAAATACTCAAGTGGAAGACTAGTGGATGAATCCAAAGAGGAGAAATACAACAAGTGATTTCATAATTAATCAATTCATTCTGCCATTTGAAAGAGGTTGTGCATGTAGGTATAATTCTGAACTCTCTTAAATTTTTATGATTGAGCATGAATGGCATATTGATTGCCGATAATGTGAATTGATTAATATTATCATGTATCTATATGATAATGCGTTAGATTAGAGTTCAATTTCTATAATATCACATGGTGAGCATGTTTAAATTCAAGCATTACATACATAATGACATGCTGGACGAAAAAGAGCATAACATAAGATAGTCATCAATTTCCCAAAGACTGATCCATAAATCATACGGAATGGGTGCCTTTTGAGTTTTGACTTTTCATCTCCGTAACCTAGCCTATGAGTGATACTGATAATGTGAAACATAATGATTTTTGTTACTATAAAGAAAGAAGACATTTCAGCAAGTATAATGATAGATCGATGTAAGACTTACTATAAATTGTAACCTACTTAAAAAAAAAAAAAAAAAAAAAAAAAAAGTATAAACCTAAGTAGTTAGATTTTCCTTTTATTCTTGAAATTATCTTGCTTAAAAGTCTTAGTCTTTGCGCACATGTTTGTCTCCCTCCAAGACTAAAATGTGTAGAAACTAAAACCAATGTTAGATTCCCCGTCCTATCTCCACAAAACCAAAAAATCAAATTAGCGTGTATGACCCGACACCTCATTCAATTTTTTTTTCCTTTCAATGGAACTATGAAACAACCAATTAATGTTCACAATCACAAGGCTCTTTCCACGGATTGTAGTTTTCTCGGATTTGAATTCATGTTGGACTTTTCAGGAGAAATTTGGACTCTCTCCCTCCTTGGCCCCACCTAGTTGTCAATGAACTTATTCTATAAGTTCATTGACTATAAGACTACCCGTCTTGGATTGAAAATTATTCTGTTTTCCCAACCCAAGTTGTCAGGTCATTCATGAAACCTGATATATTGTCCTGATTCTATTTTGTAATATTTTTGAAGAGATTGAGAAAAGTCTTCAATCTGACGAGTAAAGATTGGGTGATTTTGATTTCCATCTAAACTTTCAAATTTAGAGGATTCATACTTTATGTAATGTTTGGAAAATGAATATTTAACCCCTAACTTAAAAAAGTTAATATTGTGCTGCTAAATCTAAAATGAACATGTGTGTTAATAACTTAATATATTATATATCATCGTTAATACATGTGATGCACTGGATAGTTGAATAAAAGTTTTACACATTCACTTTTATTAGTACAATTATTTGAAACAGATCAAATTTGATTATTCTAATTCAAACTAATACCAAATGCAATAAATGTATTGACTTACTTGTTATTTAAAGTAGCCTTCTGGAAAACATGATTGGCTCTGCAAATCTCGTTGTTGTCATGCAAAGGATTTATAAACTGTGATGCTCAAAAATATAGGCTTATGCAATCAATAATTACTGAAACCTACAAAATAATTCACAATTCATAAATTAACAAAGCAAAACTCAATATGTAATTATTATATATATTATGAATTGATAATGTTAGAATTTTTACATATTGTGCAACCAAACCTTAAATTTTCCATCAACAGTTGAAAATATAAGATATGGATTAAGACCATGACATGAGGAGATGCATCAAACTTCAAATTAGAGTAGTAATATCACTTTCTCAATATTTGCTGAGTTGTAATAATAATATAAAGAAAATTCAAGACATGCAAAGAAAATAAAAATTACAAAAATTAAATCTATTATCTTTCATGCTATACCCTGTACCTCTAACGAATTTAGTCAATTCAGTTTAAGTAGTTGTATAAAAGTTGGCTTCTACCATTCTATACTCTATAGCAATATAAACATATTATATTTCCACACCCAATTACCAGTATTGCAATAAAATTATTTATTATTGAAAATAAGAAATAATTAAGCTCATCCCTTAAAAACTTATCTCTTGTCTTTTGTATAATATGGTAATTTCCATTCAAAATTTAAAATAGATTATGTATCTTACCTCAATGTTTTCCTTGTGGTGAGGACAAATTAAATGAGACGTACTTCATGACCTTCTAGCCAAATATCAAACATGTTAAAAATTTTAGTGAAAAGGAAAAACTCATAAAGCTAACAAAACTAAATTCACTAACTTCTGTAAGAAGGAGCAAGAGAGAAAGAAATTACTCCGTGAAAAACCATGGTGAAGGAAGAAAAGAAATTACTCAATGCTACTACAATATTCTTACAATAAATTTTAAATAGTAGATTGTTACTAACTAATATTGATGAGAAAAAAATAATTTTAGTGATACGTTCAAATTAAAATCAGTAACAACTTACCACATAGAATTTGTTATGAATGTAGCATTTCTTATTAAAATTATATGATCTTACAACTGACTATATTGTTACTGCAAGTGCCCCATGAGATTTGTTAAAAAAATATCATTGGAAAATTTAAAAATATTACCATTGAGAGATTCAAAAAATATAGTTCTTAGGAATTTAACAAAAAAATATAGCTGTAAGGACTAAGAAATGAATGAAGGAAGTTTGAAAAGTGAATAAAGAAATATTAAAGAAATAATATTTTACTGTAATAGAGAACAGTAATATATTTAAGGCTGGCCAAATCAGAAACTAGGTATTTTTTATTTCTGTTATTTGTTCTCTTTGGATTTTTCATTTTTATTGGAAATTGAGGACAAATTGGACGCCTATATCGCTTGTTTTTCGATGGGTGCTTTTCTTTTTTAAATGAATCAGTGAATTTTTTTTTTTTTTTTTTTTTTTTGATTGGAAACATATGACTGGATTTCATTAAAGCGGACAACAGTCCAATAAGATTACATCATTCCTAATCTGATGTTCAATTAAGGGCGGAGTATCCTCTACCCATATAACGCTATCTTTTACATTCATTGCATTCCTTGCTAGCACGTGCGCTGCTTCGTTGGTGTTTCTTCTAGTATGCACAGCCTTCCAAGAGGAGAATTGCACCAGAACCCGCTTCAGGCCTTCCACGATCTTCAGAATGGACAGGGCAGGGGGGATAGAGCCATTCAGAGCTTGTATAACTTGTTGGGAATCCCCCTCCACCACAATATCTTTCAGCCCGAGGTCCCAAGCCAAGAGAATACCTGCTTCGGTGGCTTTTGCTTCTGCCTCAAGAGCCCCCAGCGGGAATTCAACCCTCTTGCACATAGCTCCCATCAGCTGCCCCTGGTCGTTCCTAATAACCACCCCAGAACCACAGCAACCCCGGCCATTGAACACAGCAGCATCTGTGTTGATCTTATATTTTCCTTGAGGAGGAGGAGTCCAACGCATGAGCCTAGGATCAGATGGAGGACCCCTGTGGCTGACAGGGATGGAAGAGCACACTTCAAGCTCGTATTTATGAGCTTCCCTTGCAATGGTTTTACCCTGTTTACAGACCCCCCCATGCCGAACAGCATTTCTGTTATTCCACAAACACCATGCTGTGATAGCAAAACCAGCCCAGTCCAACTCCCCCGGAGACTCAAAAAGCAACCAAACCACATCAAGAAAGTCCCTAGGGGGATGGAAGAGCTTGTTAAATCTGAATTTTGTTTCAGCCCAGGTTTCCTTAGCAATCATGCATCCCCACAAGGCATGGCCAGATGACTCACATTCGCCGCAAAGGTCACACTTGTCCTCTGAAACCACCTTTCGATGTAGCAAGCACTGCTTCGTGGGAAGTATATTCCTACAAGCTCTCCACATGAAATGCTTTATTTTATTAGGGCACTTTAAGTTCCAAACCAGCTTCCAAATAGCAGTCATTTTGGAGTTGTCTGAGCAAACTGGGCTTTCCACCTTTCCCTTCAGCACAGCAAGGTAATTAGCAGCAACTCTGTGAGCACTCTTAACAGTGAAGGTGCCATTTGGAGTCTTCGCCCAGACTTGGGAGTTCGAAGGGTTCATGGGGCTAATTGGGATGCTAAGAATAGCCTCGGCTTCAAAGGGAAGAAAGGTGCGTCTTACCAAGGCAGTGTCCCACACCGCCCGTTCCTGCTCAATTAAACATGCCACTTTCGCCTCACTATCCATTGAGGTTCTTGGAGTTAAAATTCTGCCAGAAGCCGTGGAGGGGATCCAACTTTCCCCCCAAATCTTAATGCTTTTGCCGTCACCTACAGCCCACGAAGTCCCTTCCCTGATCACTGGAATGGCAGCCACCAAGCTTCTCCAAATGTAGGAAGGGTTTTTTCCCACTTGAGCATCCATAAATGAGGAGTTCGCAAAATATTTAGCTTTAAGGACTCTGTGGGTCAAAGAGTTGGGGCTTTGCTGTATCCTCCAACCCTGCTTGGCTAGGAGAGCAAGGTTAAAGGCCCTCAGGTCTCTAAACCCCAGCCCCCCCTCTGCCTTTGGTTTACACAGCTTTTGCCACGAAACCCAAGCCATTTTTCTTGCTTTATCTTTCTTCCCCCACCAGAAACCACTCATCATAGAAGCTAAATCAGAGCAAAGAGAGTCCGGAAGCTTGAAGCAGTTCATGGTGTATGTTGGTGTGGCTTGCGCCACCGCCTTTATGAGGATTTCCCTACCCGCATTGGACAGTAACCTCCCTTTCCAGCCTGCAATCTTCCTCCCCACTTGGTCTTTAATACGATTAAAGGCCTTTTTCTTGCCTCTTCCAACCATTGGGGGTAATCCCAAATACTTTTCATGTTGTTTGACAATCTGGGCTCCAAAGGTATCCTTCACGAAATCCTGAATATCCTCCATAGTGTTCTTGCTAAAGGAAAGCGAAGTTTTTTCCCTATTCAGCTTTTGCCCCGACTCCTTTTCATAGACTTCCAAAACCGAAGTCACTTGGCTGCACTCCTCCTTAGTTGCTCTACAAAAAATGATGCAGTCATCCGCAAAAAACAGGTGCGAAATTGACGGGGCAAGTCTGCTCACAGCCACCCCTCTTATCAACCCCTCGGCTTCCCTTTTCCTGAGCAGTGCGGTCAACCCCTCCGCGCACAACAAAAACAAATATGGGGAAATAGGGTCTCCTTGGCGCAGCCCCCTGGATGGTGTAATAGAGCCTCTTGGTTCCCCATTAATGAGTACCGAAAAGGAAGCCGTGGACACGCACATCATAATTAGCGATATCCATTTTTCATCAAATCCCATTTTTCGCATCATTGACCCAAGGTAGGCCCATTCCACACGGTCGTAGGCTTTAGACATATCCAACTTGATGGCCATGGATCCAACCTTTCCCTTTTTTCTTTTAGCAATTGAGTGCATGGTTTCGAAAGCCACAACTACATTGTCTGTTATAAGCCTACCAGGAACAAACGCGCTCTGTGCTTCATTGATCACATTGTGCAGAATTTTCTTTAGTCTATTCGCTAGGACCTTTGATATTAACTTATATATCACATTGCAGAGGCTAATGGGGCGGTAATCAGTTATCTTTTGGGGGTTTTTGATCTTAGGAATCAGACAAATAAATGTATCATTGATGCCCCTTGGCATTATCCCAGTGTTCAGAGCCTGTAAAACACAATTTGAAACACTAGGGCCAACAATATCCCAATATTTTTGGTAAAAAATAGGGGACATACCGTCGGGGCCGGGTGATTTTGTTGGGTGCATTTGTTTGAGCGCGCTCCAGACCTCCTCTGCTCTAAACTCCACCAGAAGTGCCTTGTTCATCTCTGGAGTTACCCTTCTATCCATAGCCTCAAGGCTTGCATCGAAATTAGGGGGTTGGTCTGAACTAAATATTGTCTTGAAATAGTCCAGAATGATGCTCTCTACTACCTCGTGCTCTTCTTGCCACACTCCATCCTTATCCAAAATTCCCCCAACTCTATTCTTTCGTTGCCTTTGGCTGGCTGTGGCGTGGAAAAACTTTGTGTTTTTGTCCCCATTTTGCAGCCAGCACACCCGCGACCTCTGATTCCACATGACTTCTTCCCTTGTGTGAAGCTCATTGATTTCCTTTCGGACTGCCTGTATCTCCTCTGCCGTCTCATGTAGCAGGTTGAGGGACTCAAGTTGCTGAAGACGCGTTTGTTTCTGCTTTAAACACTTGTAGACATTCCCGAAACTATTTTGGTTCCAGCCTTGGAGTTGACGTTGGCATCTCTCTAGTCTCTCCTGAATAGGCCGGTCAGAGTCCTCCTTATATGGATCCCAAGCCATCTCGATGACTTCCTTACATTCTTTCTCCCTGGTCCACATTGCTTCAAACATAAAACGCTTCCTCCCTCTTTTGCTAAATTGATTCTTTTTTAGTAGCAAAACCAACAAGCAATGATCCGAAGCCGACATCGACACATTGTGTACCTTTGCCTCAGGGAAAATCTTTATCCATTCCTCATTCGCCACCATTCTGTCAAGCCGAAGTAGCGTGCGCTGGTCACCGAACCTACCATTACACCAAGTAAACCTCGGGCCGACAAAACCTAAGTCCATCAAGCCACACCTGCTCAGTGACTCCCTGAACCCCTCCATCTGATCAGCATCTCTTTCTTTCCATCCCATCTTCTCGTCTAAATGCAGGATTTCATTAAAATCCCCACAAACCAGCCACGGCATCTTGCATTGGGCATTAAGAGATTCAATCAATTGCCAGGAGCTTTGTCTCATGCTTGTGGCAGGATGCCCATAAAAACCTGTGGTTCTCCACGGGCCTCCGCTGCCTTCCCCGTGAACCACCACGTCAATGTGGGAGTGTGAGCAACTCTTAAACCGGACATCAACACCTTCCTTCCAAAGCATCGCAAGACCTCCGCTCTTTCCATCACTAGGGACAATAATCCCTTGAGTAAAGCCTAATTTGTATTGAAAACCTTTCATTCTATCAGTTGTTGCTTTCGTTTCTGCCAAGAACACCAGAATGGGGTTTTTTCCTTTCACCTCCTCGGTGAGCGTACGAATTGCCGGAGGGGTCCCCAACCCCCGACAATTCCATGCTAGTACACTCATTGAGCTCGGCGGTGCTGCGCCGCAGCCACCGCCTCTCCGCCAACCTTTGTTTTGTCTTCATCAATTTTTTCCTCCTTCTGAATCTTCCCCTTCTTTCGTTTGTTATTTAGAGCATTAGGATCTAACTCCTGCAGCGGGACTGGGCCGCTTCTTTTTAATTTTTCTGGGCTCTCTCTCTTAACCGGGCTTGGCTTGTTGGTTTGCCTGGCAAGCCTTTTCCAATGCCTGCTTGTGGGCCCCAATGTCTCAGCAACCCAACCCCTGTTTTTATCAAAACTCATAGCTAACGGGCTGGTTACGTCTTCGGCCCATTGTATGGGCTCTTTTATTTCCAAGCCCAACTCACATCCAACTTCCGTGTTCCTTGCCTTTTCTCCAGGACTGCTGTCACCCACCTTAACCTTGGTATTCTCCCATTGCATGTCACCCTCTATGTCTGCTGTAGATAAGGTGCCTGACAAAGAGTCCATCCTTCTTGTGTCTAGTCCTTCCTCTCCCTTTTCTTGTGGCAGGTTGGACTTTCCATTTTCATGAATAATCTCCACAGCCTGACACGCCACCCTTTTTTCCTCTGGGCTGTAGATCTGACCGGGTTTCTGATTTGATCTCTGCCCCATCACGTGATCCTCACCTACCCCCACTCTCGCCCCTTGCCGGACCAAGCCTTGGTCCTGCCTTCCCGCCGTCTTCTCCTCCCCCCTTTGTCTGAGTTCCGGTCTGTTTTCTTCTTCCGCTTTTCCTGGATCTTTCCCCACTCGTCTTCCTGGCTCTCCCCTTAGCCACGCCCCATATTGCATACAACCTTCCTCATCTCTGTTCCCCACACTCGGCTTTTCTGTGCATTCCTTTTCGCCGTGATCCAGCTTTCCACACCGGTAGCAGAAATTAGGAAGCCGCTCGTATTTGAAAAAAACCCATCTGCTCTCTCCACCCTCAATCGACACCCTTTTTCCCCTGACCAGTTTTTTTGTAGCATCGAAACGTATTCGCACCCTTAAGAACTTTCCCCATTGTACTCCGTTTTCAGGCACATCAATGTCTAGGACCATTCCAATCTTCGCTCCAATTTCCATCCCAGTTTCGCGTGTCATGCTCTTTAGGGGCAGGTTGTAGATTTGAACCCAAAAAGGGGTCCATTTCAGAACAATCTCTTTTGGAACCAGCTCACCTTCGAAGTCTTGCAACAGTATGAGTTGCTTCTCAAAACTCCAAGGACTCATCTCCATAATCCGTTTCTTATCTCTTCCATCGCCAAACTCCACCAGAAACATATCATCTTCAATTTCAGAAATCTGGAGTCCCTTGTTTGGTTTCCACAGCATTTTCATGTTTTTCCTCAAAACTTCCAAAAAGATGATGCGTTTTGTGAGGATCTTCATAACCGCACAATTTTTTCCGATCTCCCTCGTTGCCTTGGTACTGTTACTTCCCAAGGTAATATCTTCGCCTTCTTCTTCTGTAAAAGTTAGTTTGCTCCACAGAGCTTCCAGTTCCTCCGCCATTCAGCTAGACCACCCACTCTCCCTTCCCCAGAGAGAGGTTACTAAGACTGACCTCACCACGCCTGGAGGTCACAAGGACTCTTGCAAGACAAAGCCGCAAGACCAGAACTGCTTCTAATGAATCAGTGAATTGATTCAAAGAAATTAGCACAATACAAGCTAGAACTAGCAGCTACAGGGCTGAAGGCACAGTACTTTTTTAGGGTATTTTCTGATCAACAGGCTACACCAAAAGCAAACAAATTCAAAAAGGCCCAAGGCCCGTAAGCTTAAGCTTGAAGCATTACCAATTCCAGCCGACAGCTAGTGAAAAGACAGCCCACACAAATAAGCTCAGGAATTTGGTCCTTCTTGGATTCAATGAAATCAGCCCAAAAAGACATTCACTTAGCCGATGGAGTTTGTAAGACTAAAACAACAGAAAATGGCCAAACTTGGACCCACGCATTAGTCAGCAAGTAATATTCTCAGACCCAAGTTACTGACCTCTTCCTTCTCGCTCTGTGGACCAAGCCCACATGAGAAAGGAAGAAGCCCAACAAAATGATAATCAGGAGTTATGAATTGGAGGGAAAAGAGTCAATTTGCTTTGCTTTTGGGTTCATCAAATGTTGGAACCATGGGGTCCATGATCAACGCAATGTGCACAAGCAACTTATTAATCCCGCTAAAGCAGAGATCAGTCCCGCTCAAGCAAGAATGCGAGAAACAGTTGCCTGCTCTCTGTTTCAGCTGGTGTTTTAACCCTAATTCAAACACCTATTTAAACACGTACAACTCAAGCATAGTTATAAGAAATGTAGACACAGGAATTGGGTGTTGTTCAGAGAGAAAATACAACCTCTATCCTTGTGCTTTCATGAGAGACCCATGCTAGTTTGCTGATCATATTTGTGATACAAGAGCTTGAAACCGCACAAAGCCTACATAGTCACGTTGCTGTTAAGAATCTTCGAGGTGGTCCTTGAAGTCACGAGCCGAAAGTTTGTGTCAACAAAATCTAGAGTACAAGAGTCCAACGAGTTGGAATTGCATGTGGGCATATGAATAGGGATTTAGTGGAGGTTGCAATAGAGATTAGGGGTTGATATTTATTTATTCTACGCACTTTGATTGTACTTAGTGGATTTATCTCCTTGGGGTTGGATAAACCCACGATGTGTGTCTATATATATATATATATATATAAACCCAGTTTTTTTTTTTTTTTCCTTCTTGAAATTAACTTGCTTACTTTTTCGTTTTAAATAGAAAAATTTAACTTGCTTACAAGTCTTAGCTGCGCACTAAACATAACGTTAATTGTTAAATGTTCCCCTCCGTCCACAACTATAGATGTTTTACAACCACACCTCAATTTTAGAAATTTTCTTTTCAGCGGAATTATGAGACCACCAACTGATATTCACAAGACAAGGCTCTTTCCACATCTGAACTGAAAATAATAATAATAATATATAAATTCTTTCCACATACTGTAGCTTTGTCGGATTTGAGCTCCGTTCAAGTCTTTCCTATTGGAGATTCCTTCTCTCTTCGGCCTCACCTATAATAGTCATAATCACGATCGTAAGTCTGAGTTGAGAGTTTTCGAGATGCATCCTAATAATGGAAATGCTAGCTGATTTGTAAGAGACGCATTGGCGCATTGTAGCTTTATAATGGAAAGGTTAGAGCATTCACATCAGCTCTTGTAAATTTTCTATCTATTTTACATGAAAATATCTACTTTTTTTATTTTATACTACCACATTTCCAAAACACTCACATCAGTTCATTTATTTTACAAATCTATTCTAATTAAATAATATTATTTTTTTTTTTTATTATTTATTAATAACCATTTCTCTCTTCCCTCATAATCTATTTTCCCCTTCCCTTTCCTTTTTCAGCTCACTCACCCCTTTTCTCTCTTTCCCTCACTCACTCCCAGCTCGCCGACCTAGCTCACCGATCCAACTCACTCCCAGCTCGCCGATCTAGCTCGCCGCTGCCGTCACCTCAACCATCAGCCGATTTGGCCTCTCTTTCGCTTTCGCCCTCCCTCTCTCCTTCGCCCCCCCCCCCCCCCCCTCTCTCCTCCATCACCGACCCTTCACCTCCCACCCCCAATCGGCGATAGCTATAGAAGATCCGATGGTAGCAATGGAAGACCTGATGACAGCAGATCAGGCGGCAGATTCGGCTCCGTTGGACATTTCAGGTGAGTTTTTCGTTGAGTATGATTTTGGGTTAATTTTCTGTTGATTTTGGAATAGTTTGTTGTTGTTGATTTTGGGTTTGTCTTGGTATGAGATTTCTTCTTCCTTCTGCCGTGCTAGTTTGTTGTAATTTGACAAAGGAGAGAGAAAAAAGAATTAAAAAATCATTTACACGATGAATAGTAACCGTGTATATTTCCATGGTTACTGTTCATTTGCAAGACCATCATGGAAATTTAGACATTTTTACAAAGATTGATGTGGAAGGTTTTTAGGATAAAATGTGTAAATTAGAGCATTTTTTGTATTTTAGAAGAGTTTCCACAAGCTGGTGTGGATGCTCTTAGTTGATATGTGGCGCTGGGTGGCAAGATTAGTTGATTTATTAATGGGTTTGAAAGGAAATAGGTTGGAACTTTGGCTTTGAAATGAAAGTAATTATAGAATACTTCCAAAAGTACTGTATATAGGTGGCATTTTTAGTTTTCACCAGTTTCAAATTAAAGAGGATCTTCTAATAGCTTATATAAAAAAGCAAACCAAGACTCATTTTAAGAGTAAGTCAGTTTAGGGTATGTTTAGAATTCACTTATTTTGTTGAAATTAAAAACTTATAACTGAAAGTACTCTAGACAAAGATAATAGTTAGTTGAAATAGTACAATGAAAATCATAAATAGTACTAAAAAGTACAGCAGGACCCATAAATAATAGCAAAAATAAACTAAATAGTAAAATAAGCTAACTTTTTAATTTTTACTAAACACATGCTTAATCTTTGAAGCTACGACAGCGATGTTATCAATAAGAGCAGGCCAAGACTCAAGTGAGGTACCAATCATTGTCGGAGAAGGAGGAGCATCATCGCCATTTGCTGGAGTCTTCCATAGAGACTTGAACTTTGACTTGGGCCCACTGCTTCGTTCTTATTTTGATCATTCTCCAACAATCAACATCATTATCTCTTTTACATTCTAACCCTCCATTTCTATATCCACCAATTTGTAGATTACATATATGAAATGGGCCAAGCTTTTTAGGAGCTGAGAGGTTTAAAATTTAATCTTAGTCTCTCGTCATCAGTGGTTGAGATCGGGATTTGGGTATTTGCTGAGCATCAATCCCTACCATATTAGATTTCAATTTTTGAAGTTTATTGGTTTGTGATAAGAGCTGGTGCTGATTTGGAACCCAAACCATGTTTTTTTCCTCTCTCTCTCTCTCTCTCTCTCTCTCTCTCTCTCTCTCTCTCTCTCTCTCTCTCGGTGAAAGCTTGATTGGTTTTTATTATTTTAGAAGACCCATTTTATTTTGAAACCAGTGAAAAATTAGACAACAGTCCTCATTTTTTTTAACCGAAAATCATAGATATCTCTCTCTAAAAAGAAATTAAGAGTCTAATACTAAAGTTTCACCTTCAACGTTTGCAAGTAGATAAAACTATATCTTGTTTTAGGTATTTTGATGGTATAATTATTTTGTTTAGTTTCCCTTCTTTATTCTCTGATCTGATTGTTAGAAGCTGAAATTTGTGATTCTGTGTTAGTAATTTGAAAGATTGAAGATATTATAGTCAATTGGATGCTTATTAACATATTTTGACATATATAGTATAAGTATAAAAATACCCAAATGAAATGAAAGCCAATTGCATTTATTTGATGATTTTGTTAGAAAACATGTTAAAGTTGTCACTGTGATAGATTTGGTGTTTACAACAAGAAAAATATGAATTAAATCAATTTCTGTGAATTAGGATGCTAGGAGTAGTTTTTATGAATTCTAAGACACACATAGTTGTAATGGAAGTGGTCTCACAGCATTTGAATTGATATACAAATAATGTTTTAATTTTCATCATTTGATTCTCCAAATTCCTCTACTCTCACCCTCTCCATTGACACATCCTTAAGAGGTACATTTGTCAAATCCTTATCTCACCATACCCATATTAGTGAGGAGGTGTTTTGGTCCTTAGGAAACAGTTCAGAGAGGACCAATTCATTTGGTTGATGCAATAGGCTTATTGCGGGATCCGGTAAGCTAAAGAAGACAAAATTCGGCGTAACCCTGTTGGAGCAAGAAGCTTGGAGGGCTTAAGTGTACTGGGTAGATTAGGCTTGGAAGGTCTTTTGCTATTCATATATCCTAACTTAATTCTCTAGTGGCTTATTGACCGCTTGGAGAGCGGCGGAGAGATTTTTCGCCGGGTACTTCGGTTTCCTCTTCGATAACACATCACCTTGTTATCTTTGTGTTTGCATCTCTCTTTCCTTTCTCTTTACCTTTTAACTACTACTGTGTTGGTTATTAATTATGGTTTAGAGTGTGTTAACAATTTGGGTTTAGCTTATATTCATCATTCCGCACATATATTGTTTGTGTATAAGCTCGTGTTGGTAATTTTGTAATTGGGGGTATAAGCATTCATTAGTGTTTTATATGCTTTTTGAACTTTTAGTGAAAACAATAAAAATACAGGTTTTGATTCTTTGATTTTATCAACTTTACCCATTAGTTTTTATTATTCTTTAATATTTTCATTTTATCACCTTATTACTTTTTTTTGAAGGAAAATAATTTAATATTATAAATATGTTGTTGTGCTAAAATTGGGGTTGTGTAAACATTATAATAATATATATATATATATATATATATATATATATATAAATATGATTTTAAATTTATTAATATATATTTACCATTACTCCTAAATTGGTATATGTTTACCATTATATATATATTAAAAAAATATGCTTAGCAATATATAGAAAATATAAATAAAAATATTTTTAATAATTTTTTAATCACTGCATCTCACCACATTCGCACCCTACTTTTTAAAAGATTGCTGAGTCTCGTACCCACAATAGCGCCCACACTCGAATCCGAATCGACACTCGTATTTCATAGTTTTTTAGGCAAAGTAACGAGGCAAGTTATGACATACTAACAAAATTGGCCTTTTGATAGCATCGATGATTGCGAATCCAACCAGGAACGGCTAGTTCTGATTCCATTTGCGTTTGTAAAACACAGGCCATGGATCGAACTTCCTCATTCTCTCTCGCTTGAATTCTTCCTTTCTTTTTTAGCTGGCTAAAATTTCCGATGGGCAAAGTGTGAACTTTTGTACCAAGGATGGCAAAATAAAAACATGCCTAACTTGGGTTTACTATAATTATCCTTAAATTTATATATTTCAATTTTTTTTAGAAGAAACATTTAGGAGCCATGCCCAAATTCGATTCTGCCACTGATTTTATGGTAATTTTCTATAATATCAGCAAACACTTTGCTATCTTGATATTCACATGCTAGCCTTTACAATTTTCTACGTTTCTCAATATCTTTTCAGATTTTGTTATCTATTATTTTCTTTGAAGGGGCCTTTCCATTTCTTTACCAGTTTTCCTTTAGTTGGATTTACTTTTGCGCGTGAAGAGACCAAAAAAACCAACTTTATTTGTTTAAACGGGAGACAAACAAAATTAAGTTATATATTTATGTAAAGCTTTTTCGTGGATTGTATAGGTTTGCAACTAGTTTATTTTAGGGATAATTATAGTAAATCTACTTGGCCTGAAATTACGTTGCCTATCCGTGATCTGAAAGTTGACACTTTATCTACCTAAAGTTTGCTATATTTCTCATAATCCACATCTGTTAAAAATAGGGGCAAAAATGCATTTTTGCTCCCTTTTTATATCTCTCTTATTCCAAAATATAACAAAAAAAAACATATAAATTAAGAAAAACAAGATAAAAAAAGTTGTCATTTCATAGAAACAAAATGAATTAAACATTTAAACCACCTATTCTATCACACAAAGTAACCCACCCAATTTCAAAATCGTTTGCAATCTGCCCAATAAAGCTCAAGCCATTGAGAGCCCGCCCACTAATCCAGCAGTCAAAATGGCCAAATACCACATATTTTCAAAATTTTCAGCAAAATAGCAGTATTCACAAACTATGTATCAATAAACCACTTTTTTGAAACTCAAGGTTCGTTTAAATAGAACTTATTTTACTGAAACTGAAAATTAAAAACACTATAACAAAATAATTTTTAAATGTGTGAATAATACAGTGAGACTCATTTAAAAAAAAAATTACTGAAAAGTGAAATTTGTGAGTCCCGTGCACTGTACACAGGACTCACTAATATGCTGAAAAGTCAAATATATATAACTACTGTTCATAAATAGTAGCCATTTATCCCTCTAAAATAAGTGTTGCAAAAAAAAAAAAAAAAAAAAAAAAAAAACAAACAAACAAACAAACAAACCCAAACACAACTGCAGAAACGTGGATCCAAACGGATACTCAATTTTGTGATTTCAATGATATCAACTTCTATGCAGAAAAAATACCATGTGAAACTCGATATTTATAAAATTATGTGCATTTCCTTTTAGAATTCAATATCTGTGAAATTGAGTTCTTCACAAAACTTGATTTTCATAGAATGGAGTTCCAAAAGGGAGGTATTCTCCTGTATAGTTTGCGCATGGTACTATTTGCTGAAAATTTTGGCCATATGTGGTATTTGGCCATGATCCATTTCCATCTCCACAGCTTAACTGGCGCAGCCGATAATATTCATCGGAACTTTCCACGTATCTTCTGAAAGCTCTCTCTCTCTCTCTCTCTCTCTCTCTCTCTCTCTAAAGTTTCTCTAGAAACCTGATCCCCAAATTCTGACTCTATTTTGCAACCGACGAAACCCCTCTGTCTTTACCATGGCCAAATTTCCTCCTTCGCCCAACTAATCGCCAAATCTCAGTGTAAAAATAATGTTGGGCCCATTTTACTTTATTACAGGTACCTTCTTTAGCAAATTGGGAACTTTTGTGCAGAATAGGGATGTGCTACATATGGATAATAAATTTTTGCTTTATTTGGACCATACAAATGAAGGTTAGTATCACTGATTCTTCTTGGTTAAAGCAATATTAAGAACTTGATAACATTACAAATGAAATTTCAAACCCTACTTTTTGATTCATTTTAAGGTTTTTTTTTTTTCCAATAAAAAAAATGTGTTTTTTCTAACTGCAAATGAAGAGATGGGTTACAATTCACCAACAGAAGTTTTTCTATGGACAAAATGCCAACTTTCGAAATCTGGTATATCTCAACATATTGTCTCTCTTTTCATAAAAAGACTTTTTAACGTTATTACTTTTAACTCTCAAACATACAAGATCCCAAACATTAGAGTCCTTGGCTATAAACTAAAGTTGTTTGATCTTGAACAATGTGATGACATTTTACCTTCCCTTTACTAACGTGATAGTAATTTCATTGGCTGAACATGCTTCATGCTTTGTTGACGAAGAATCTGCTTCAGGTAGAGCCTTTTCCATATAGAAACCTGGCTGATTGGGCTTAGGCAATAAAATCTCACTGCTTAACATTAGAACCACAGATGACATGTCTGGCCTATCTTCCGGTCGTTGCTGCACACATAACAAGCCCACATGAACACATCGTAGCACTTGATCAGATAGAGTGCACATGTTGCCTAAAGATTTATCTGTCAGTTCCATTGCCTTATCTTCAATCCATAATCTCCAGGCCTTAAACGAGGTCAAAATCATAAATGTAAGAGGTTGATTTGGACATCTTTTTTATTCCTAATTTGTGCTTCTTTTAGCCCATGACTACTTCGCTTGATTAGAGGAAAAAACAAGGGAATTATATATGAATATATGATTGCTAAAGCATGTCATTGGCAGATTTCCTTAGAGGAACTATACTATTGAAAACTGCAACTCTGTTCAACATAGTAAATTAGTAGAATAACTCTTCATGCTTACATGTCCAAGGAGATTGAGGTGGTTGTCTACGTGAAAAAATCCCCGGTTCCTTTTCCCGCTCACTATCTCTAACACCAAAACTCCAAAGCTAAAGACATCGGATTTGATTGAGAACTGTCCATGACCCGCATACTCAGGAGACATATAACCACTGCAAAAAAAACCATTGCAAACTAAGAGAATCTTACAAAAGAAAAGAAGTGTAAATTATGTAAAAAGTTAAAGTCCACCTACTATGTTCCAACAATTCTATTGGTGTTGGCCTCAATTTGATCTCCACCAAATGTTCTAGCCAAGCCAAAGTCCGAAATTTTTGGATTCATACTTTCATCTAGCAGGATATTGCTCGCTTTGAGATCTCTGTGGATAATTCTGAGTCTAGAGTCTTGATGAAGATAGAGAAGCCCCCTAGCAATGCCACAAATAATGTGGATGCGGTTGCGCCAATCTAGTAATGTGCTTCTTGTATGATCTGACCAATTTATGTTCATGTTAGCATATTCCTACCTGAATTCTTAACAAGCAATTTCATTGATGGAAGATGAAAACATTAAACTTGAATGTCATTGAGCAAGAAAGGTCAAATCTCAAACCAAAAATAAAGGCGTCCAAGCTTTTGTTAGGCATATATTCATAGATTAACATTTTCTCATTTCCTTCAATGCAACAACCGAGAAGCTTGACAAGATTGCGGTGTTGTAGTTTAGCAATTAAAATAACTTCATTTTTGAACTCATTCAATCCTTGTCCAGAATTCTTAGAAAGCCTCTTTACAGCTACCACGTGCCCCTCTTGCAGTGTACCCTAAAAATCAAAAGATTAGGAAATTTTGCCAAAGAAGATAGCTCGTGTAGCTAAGCATGTTTTTGTTTACCTTATATACAGATCCAAAGCCACCTTCTCCCAACTTGTTGTTGCTTGAAAAGTTACAGGTGGCATTAGCGATGGCCATCAAATCAAAGATGGGTAACTCCAAATCTTCTTTCCTGCCTTCATTGTCATAATCATTCCTCATGATTCCTGAAATAATAGGAGATGGACTGGCATGAATAACTTGAATGGTATTATTGAATTGACTAACCACCAAGTCTGATGCATTTCTTCAAATTAAAATTTCATTGTTGTAAAATCTATTATCATGCATCAGAAATTATCAGTCCGTGTCTTACAGCTTTACCTTTGAAACGAAGTTTCTTCTTCCGCACATATGAGATCACTCCAAGTATTATAATTCCCATGACTAGTATTGCAGAGGCTACTATGATTCCTGCTTGTTTTATCTTGCTGGAATGTCTGTTTTTCTTAATATCATCTGAAAATGAGAAGTAGAGTAAATGAACATATATGCGGCTTTTGTTACTAGCTTCATAAGTACCTGCTGGTTGCCAAGCCTAATTCATGAAAATAATTTATCTTGACCTTAAATAGGAAAGAGAAATGGTAAAAATAAGGTGGATGAATCATTAGGGCGCAACACAATGCCATCGTAGTTCCCGTGGCACAGAAACCACCACAGTTTCCTGCACTTTTCACATTCTTTTTCAATTTTCTAGCTTGTGAGTCAGACTTCACCAACCAAACATCCAACAGATTTTGCATATGTTTTTTTTTTTACAAATTAATGTTGGTTCTTGGCCCCCATCCCCACTCGCTCCTTCTTCACATCGAAAATGCACAAAAAAAATGTCTGAATGAACATATGTTAGTAGTTTTGAAGTCCACTAATAGCCTGTCAACTCAAATCAGAGGACAGTACAATCCATGCTATCTAATGGGAAGTTAGTGCTGGTTGGTGTTTAAGGCAAGCTATGGTAACTCAATTTTAAAAAAGGGCCTTATGTTTTAAATGGGGAATACCTTTCTCTGCATTCAGCAAGAAATTTTAGTGAATTGTAAGGTTTAGATTCTTAAGGTTATTCTGTGGAAGTACCATGCCTGCAGGCCAGTTGCTGCCAGTTTGAGCTTGTATTGTGTATCTTTCTATGAATCAATTCACTGATTCATCCAGAAAAGAAAAGTACCAACAGAAAACGAAGCAATATAGGTGGCCAATTTGTCCTTTATTTATAATAAATGAGAAAAATCAAAAGAAAACATACAAGAGAAGTAAAAAGTACCTATTTCTGAACTGGCCAGCCTTATATAGAGGTCTTGCCCACCACGGGGGTATACTCTCATATCGTTCAGGTTATTGAACCAAAGCAAGCAGCCACTTCCTTTTCCCCTGATATCTAAATTTGAATATGCTGTGCAAGAACAGTTTTTCAAACACAATCCCTCACATTCTACAAGGCTCAAGGTCATATTAAACCAGGAAGAAGATGTGTCAGGCAATTTCAACCCCGTGTATTTCTGGAAGACGTCTCCATCATTGCATTCCAATTGAGTCCTCCGAACACAGCCATCAGACCAATCTATTGAATTCCAATGTTTTTGAGATTTGGACACAAACCCTTCCAAGCATGTACATACTGGAGAGCTATTGGCATTGCAGGTAGCATATGCACCACAGAAGGCATAATTTTCACACTGATCCACCTGGGATGTAGAGTAAAGCTCCCAACCGTGTGACCGATCATTCCATGTAAAGCGTCCCGCAATGCCTGATGGGCTAAATACAAGCCTTGAAATGACTGAACTGTTCACAAGTGTGAACTCGTAATATACCTCATTCTCATTCAACACAAATTCATACTTAAATATTGGATTTGGTATTAACCCAGGATGTCCTGTAAAATGTAGGCCATTCCATGACCCTGCTCTAGTAGTTATTTTATCTCCCTTCATAGCAACCAGCTGTGGAAACCCGTGAGGATTTATTCTTAATAAAAACTCGCCTTGAGCAGGATTTTCTGTGCTCTTCCAAGATGTTAAAGAACATTCCAGACCTGTCACAAAGTTCTTTCCCAACTTCATTCCTGGAAGCAATGTGTCGCAAGGATAATCAAAACTCTGCCACAAAAAGTTCTCCAGGTCATTGTCATTTCCATCTTTCACAACAAGATTTCCTGAATCCAAGAGCTGTACGACTGGACTCTTTGCGGCACTTGACGTATTGGATGACCAAACGATAGTATCTGTGTTGCTGAGAACAACAATATCTCCTTCATTTGTAACCTTCAAAACTCCGGAGTGATTAGGAATTGGAGTCTCCCTGTTGGCTACCCATACAACTGCGTCAGTGGATATCCTATACCATATTCCGAAGTATCGGCCTTTTGAATTGCCAGGACTGAAGAATCCCAGTTCAAAGGTTCCACCAGCTGAAACTATAGTCTCACCGTCTCTGATGGAATGGCTTGGAGTGATAGTGTCTATTGCAGCAGAAAATCTTAAGAAGCAGGCTAAGAAACAGTACACAACAAGAAGTTTAAAGACAATCATTGATTGTAATGTACTTCTTTGATTGTAATGTACTTCTTTGTTTAAAGAAAGTAATATATAGTATATATTATACAATCCCTTGCTGCAATGAATGGAATACGCATATCATTGATCGTGGGTGAAATATAAAATTTTTGCTTAACGGGTATCAAAGTACAAGCTTTTGACGGACTATAAATAGGCAAAGACGATTGTAACAGACGATTCAAGAAGCTAGTTTTTTTATATTAAAGAGCAAACTGTTATTTGTTGTAATTTTGGGCCTTTGTACCTTCTCAGTTCTCATACGTTTACACAATGTGCAGACGGATAGAGAGTTGGCAATTCTAAATCATCGTTCATATGAATTGGTGATGACTGTAGAGGATACCATGTTAAGGTAAAAAAATTGAATATGGACCTTTATTGTTTGTTTACATTGTACCGGATAAAGTAAAAGAAGAGTTTCCCTTTGAATATGGACCTCTATATATTTACATTGTTCCAGAAAATGTAAAAGAAGAATTTACCGTTTAGAGTATAGACCAGAGGTTCCACATTAATTAGTGTGAATGGAAAACATATTCATTTTGAGGATCCTTTTTCAAATATATGCAGTAGCAGTCCAACTTGTTATAATCAGGTTTCCTCTATGACCCGTCACGTGGGATTGAAAATTATTCTGATTTCCCAGCCCAAGCTGTCAGGTCATTCAATGAACCTGGTTGCCGGTTGGTGGATTCTGACATGTTTCTGTCTTTCTAGAGAATGAGAAATTTCTTCAATTTTGACAAGTAGACTTTGTTCAGGGTTTGACAGATCTTGAAATGCCATAATTTTAGAATCGAAGAGGAAGAAAAATAACTGACCTGATACGGTTTTTTTTTTTTTTTTTTTTCACTCGGATAAAAATCTGACCCGTTTAACTCCAAATCGGGTCAACTTTTGACATTTCTCAACCCGTTTTTAAAGTAATTTTTTCCATATATCAAATTCGAAACAATACATACATTCTTTTTCTGATGAATAAACAATACCTATAAGGTATGACGGAAAAAGAGATCTTGACTTCAATTATCATTTACACAAAAAATTAATTAATTTCTTAATCTGATGATAAAAAGTGTAATCATTAAAAATAAATATCATAGGTTGAATCTCTATATGAAAAATAAATAAATAAAGTACCTATATTCATTTCAATTGACAAACACATTTATGATTCACAGAATTTATGGTGGTGATATACTATACCTAAAACAATTTATGATTCACAGCATTTATAATATTTTTATTTTCTTTTATGGTGATGGAAATTAAGGATTGTGTAAACTTAAAAATTTATGAATTATTTAATTTTTAATTTTGAGTAATTTGTTATTAGTTCTCTTATATGTATTGAAAAGAAGACAAAAATAATAAATATATATAATAAATAATAATTTATTATTATTATTATTATTATTATTATTATTATTATTGTAGGGGTATTGGGCCCAGGGGTTCATTACCTATTTACATTTTGGGCCTGTGGCCCAAGCCGAGGACGAAAGGTTGTCTAAGGAGGGAAAATCTTGGTCAGAAGAAACTGTGTTAGTGAATAAAGAAGTTGGTTTTGGTCATAATTGCCTAAAAGGGTGGGCTGAGGATGAATGCCTCCTCGGCTGATAGAAGCCGAAGTCAGGAGAGGTAGTCTCTCGTTCAGGAAAACATTCCAGGAAGTTCTATTGATATGAGTAAGCATTGCAGAGACATGGGACAGGGGGAAGTCCTAAAATATCTAGGAAAAATGCTACTACCACCGCATTAAATGCACTGCAGCTAACTCTCTGGCCGCATTAATGTGAAGGTGATGCCTAAACAACGGTTTTCAACCTTACAGCTACTACATGAAGACTTATAAAAGAGGCTGATGGGACAAGTATCAAAACCAAACATCTGGCCTGCACGTGAAGGGGAAGAGAGGAGGAAAAGAGAGTATAAGAGAGAAAAGAAATAGGGGGAGAAGGGGATCAAAACAAAAAAGAAAAAGGCTATAGTATCAAGAACTGACTTTGTAATCACATCTGAAAGAAATATATATAAGAACAGACCTCCTCGAACTTTTGCTGAGGACGATTTTCTTTAGCATAAACCTGTCTATTTACCTTTTCTTTGTCATCTAAATCTACTTTAGTGTTTGTCTGATTCATTAAAACTCAGTTTTCCAACCCATTCTTTACAAATTCTTGTTTTGGACTTTTTGGGCCTAAGTCCATCCACTCATTGGGTTAGGAACTCAAATCTGATCCGTACAATTATTATTATTATTATTATTATTATTATTTTGTACGAAAAAAAATTCGAGTTGACTCATAACCCAATCAACTTGACTCTTAACCCAATTGATTTGACTCTCTTGTAACCCATTTAATTTTTATTTTTTTTACTGGAACTGGGTTAACCCAACTGAACCAATTTGCCAAGTTATCTAGGGTTGCATTCTTAAAATATTTTGTAAGAATCATTAAATAAAAAATATCTCATGTTTCTGAGATAATGTTTTCTAGAAAATGAGTTTTTTTTTTTCAAAAAGTATTTTCTATAAAACTATCTCATTTTTCTATGTTCAGTAGAAACCTTAAATGAGTTGAAAAACAATCTTCTAACTTCTCTTATTTAACTTGCTGAGAGATAGAGTCGTTTTCCAAAAAAAATAAGTCATACTTTTTCTATTTACCAAAGATAGTTTTCTTTTTACTCTTTTTTTTTCTTTTCTTTTTTTTTTTTTATTGTTACCAAACACTAAAAAAAACAAAAAATTATCTTTATACAAAGTTTTTCATCGAAACGAACAAAGCAATATAATCTTTTATAAAATTGAGGAATCAAATTGAATGCAATACGTAGGAGAGGCCCAATCCAATGTTTGCTATTACAGAGAAAATAATAAAGTGTAGAGTGAACCCATTAAAATGGAAGAGGAACGGAAGCATATCACTTGTATTATAAGTGTTAGATTTAGACAATTGAACAAATAGTATTTAACCAGTTTTAAGGCCAAGTTGTTAATTAGATTAATTATGCAAGCCTTAGGTTAAACAAATAATCAACCATATCATGCACAATGGAAAAGTAAATAATACAAGATATGATGACCTATGAAACCAATAAAACAAACTAGTTTCACAGTAAAAAAATGGGAAACAAATCCCAAGGAAACAATTTCACTATAAGCTAGAGATTTACAATCTAGAAAAACCCTATTTGTAGTAAATCTAACTTTAGTTACTTAACTGAGCTCTGAATCCCACAGATTTCCTTTACAGTGAACTGCTGCAACATGAACCTCTAATCCACACACTTAAAAATCTCATTGAAGTTTTAAATAAACTTAAACCTCTAATCTATGACTTTAATACTACCCTTGAAGATTTAGATCTCTAGCAACTTTGATGACTAGAATGAACCAGCAACTTCTACAACACCAGATCTTGAGCTTCTTCAAAGAATATTACTGGTAGAAGATTTGAGAGAGTTTTGGGAACAAAAACCCTATATTTAGAATTGGAGGTACAAGAGGCACTTCTCTCTCTATCAATAGAGTCTCTTATATAGTGTAGAATAAGTGGCACAAAACCCTAGTAGATAGGATGATGAGCTAGGCTTTAAAATCTGCAAATCAATTAGTCGAAATTTCTAGATTTGCACTCTGAATTGTAGAACTTTGCAGCAATCTTGTCTTCAAAAATAATATTCTAAAGATAATTAAAACTTATCTTTTGCTCATGAATTGCCAACATAAATAAAACTTAACGGTAAGGATAATTATTGATTTACATTTAGCAGCACTCTTATTATTGATCGAGGACAGAATGGATGCCATATTGCTTTGTTTTCAATGGGTGCTTTTTTTTATTTATTTGAATAAATCAATGAATTGATTCCAAGAATTAGCAGAATATAAACCAGAACTAGCAGCTACTGGGCTGAAGACACAGTACATATTTAGGGTATTTCAGAGCAACAGGCTAGACCCAAAAAAAAAAGGCCCAAGGCTTGTAAGCTTAAAGTACTAGCAATTCATGCCCACAGATCGTGACAACACAGCCCATGCAAATAAGCTCATGAATTTGGTATTTCTAAGTATCTGTAAGGCTAAACCAGCATAAAAAGGCCAAACTTGGACCCATGAAGTCGGTGTCAGCAAGTAATTTCGGCCAGATCCAAGTTACTGTGGACCAAGTCTACATGAAAAAGTAAGAAGCCCAACAAAGGAGTAATTAGGAGCGGTAAATTGGAGGAAAAAGGGTCATTTTGCATTGGTTTTGGGTTCATGAAAAGTCTCTCCGCTGAGCTTTGGAACACTTGAGAAACCATAGAGCCCATGAGCAATGCAATTTGCACACCCCAGACTCATGGAAGAACTAAAATATTTGTTGAATGGATTTGAAATCCCTTACCCATCTCAAAAAAATAAAACAAAAAGACAAACAAACTTTACAAGATAGAAATCTTTGCTCATAATAAAGGATTCAATTAGCATTTAATCTTGATTGTCCTAATCCTCACATTCAGCAAATCGAGAAAGTCAAATCCCTATTGAAGAAATATATTTTCGTGGCCTTCGGCCAACTAATCGTGTGAGACTTAAGAGGAATCAGTAGCAGGTTGATGCTTTTCAGTTTTCACTACTCAAAGCAAGTCAATGGTAGTATCTATCTAGCAAGCACATCAAGTTTTCCTCTCATTCAACGGATTTTTTAGTGACTCTCAAAAATCTTTAAATGGAGTACTTGAACACAAGGAAGATCAGACCTTAGAAGATCTGGAGCAATACAGGAAATTATATTTGTATGCCTTTTACACTCTTCATAGACTTTCAAAAACATTCAATAGATGGTTCAAATCACTTCCATGAGTTTGTGAGGGCACTAAACAAGAGTGATTATTTTCTCCTTCATCCCACTAATCCCTATTATCCTTTATTTTCTCCTTCTTTTATGGGCTTGTCAAGTGCTACGTTGTACTAGGATGTGCTGCTAGCCTTCATCACTATCCGAGTAGACGAGAGTGGCGGATTCAGCTCCCCAAACTAAATCCAAGTCGACAAGGGAGACCAACCAAGTGTGGACATGAGGTGACTCAAAAAACCCTCTTACATACTTCCATAAAATAACCATAGCATTCTTAAGTAGGTAGCTGCTAAGAACAAACTAAAGTGCCCTTTTACCCTGATTCATAAACAAATATCAGACCTAATCTCTTACAATTCACTAACTATTATTCTTACTAGCTACAGCTTACAGAGAATGGGATTCCCTATTTACAGCTACCGTTAAGACTCTTTCTTAATTGAGTAACATAGCTCCCTTTTGTTGGCTACAAAAAGTAAGTAATGGGAGACTAATAAGAAAATTTCTTATTTTTGCTTTGCAAGAAGAACAGGTACAAAGAACAGAACTTACTCTTACTATGTTTATTACATTTGCATTTTCATTACACACTCTGCCACCACATTGATGGCTTCTATTATTCCTGCCCTCTGCTCTGCCCCCATCTCCCTCCTAGCCACCACCCAAAAATAGGGTAAAAGACCACATAATTAAGCTGGATTTTTCTAAGTCAAAGCTAGAACTTAATTGAAACAAGGACTTCAAATGCAACTTGACTTTACAGGTGATGGAATTTAACAGCCGCAATCAACAGTTCAATTTTTTTTTTTTCCTTCCATTGTAACAACTCGAAACAAGATATATATATATATATATATATATATCAATGCCCCACGCATCTTAGTAGGCTCTTTTAGTCGACTACAACTTCCCGTTTAATAGCTTGGGTTATACTGTCCTCTGATTTGAGTTCATAGGCAATTGGTTCTTTTCAAACATGCTAGCATATGTCAATTCAGACATTGCTCTCCGTGCTTTTGGGGTGAAGACTGAAGAACCGACATTTGTAAAACTTAAAGGACATCTTTGGGATATTTGGTTGGGGAAATCTGACACAACTGCAAGCTATAGAGAATTGAAATAACAATGAAAAGTGCCTGAAATTTGGTGGTTGCATGGAAACTAGAATTTTGTGGTGGTATTTCGCCCTACTCCTTGATCTACCTTATTTCACGTCATGCCACTGTACTCCTTTTATTTTAGATTTACTCTTCCTATTTGCGCTCAAGATGATTTCTACTTTCATGAGATATACCTGGCAAGCTGCGGGTACTTATTGCTGGGGATAGTGGGGTCGGGAAGAACAATAATGAAGGCTTTAAGGCGCATAGTTGCTGTCTTTAACACTAGAATCCAAAGAGTTTGCTAAGGGTTGCAAGCAATTAATTAGTCTCTAAGATACAACTAAGCTTGAGTATTTGTAGATAATAATTAAACTCAAGAACTTCTATTAGAAAATATGTTCTGGCAGTAAAATAATAGAAGTGCAAGAAAAAAATGAACTTGCCCTCTATTTATAGATGAAGTGAGGATTTAAATGAATAGGCACCATGAAAGGACACCATTTAGGTGTTATACCCTTTCAGAAAATAGTTTGAACCATTTCTGACCATTAGACACATGAAGCCATGTCAAAAAGATCAGTAAAACTTTAAAAACACCGTAGAGTTAATTTGCAGGGATAAGGGTTTTCCTGACACTCACCTAACATCTTAATCGACCCAACTTGTCAGAATTGCAGACAGAGATCGAACCTCACCTAATCCTCATCTGACATCTCATTCCACTGAGATAATGAAGATTTTCACAATAGGATTCTTGTTCAATCTAACTTCTAATATTACAACCTACTTATATTTAACAAGTATACAACACTTATGAAGCTGGTAACAAATGAAGTTAGGTTTCCACTCAATTGTAATTTGACAATTCAAGATCAAAAGTCACATAAAATTTTCATTCATTGACTTGAGATATCATGTCTGTCTTCATTGATTATGTTATTTAGATAGCTGATATCTATTAATTTTGTTTCACATGGGCTGAGGTTACTAGTTATTAAATACTAGTCGCTAACCCGTGCAATGCACGGGATAGTTAAATAAAAGGACAATTAACCAACATCACGTTAAGGTAAAAGAATTAGTGAGAGACTGATTTGTCCACCAAGAATTTAAAAGAAAAAAAGATTGATATAATAAAATCTAAGAAATTTAGAAATAGAAAATTGGGTTAATAATATGCATATTATAGACATTTTGCTAGTTAGTGTTTAAAAAAAATGGATCTGTCATAATTAAATAAAATACAATGGGAATAAATATTTAACTTATATGCTTTTCATTAGTTTAGAAGTGTTGTCTAACGTAGAATGTTATTGAGTTATAAGAAATATTTTTATAAAATGTTAATACCGTATATATATGCTTATATTGTCAATGTCTCACTGCAGGTACATAGTTACTGAAACCTACAAAGTAATTTACAATTCTTAAATTAATAAAGCAAAATTCCCAAAAGTTATATATAAACGCACACTCAAAACTGATATAAACTACAAAGATAAAAACAAATCTTATTTAGTCGTATTAATAACAATATAAACAATTCAAAATATAGAACATTATCAAATTTATAACAGTTAATTCCATTATCTTTTACGTTGAATTCAAACAAATAATTAATCAACCAAAAATCAAAACTCTAATTAAGAAAACAAAAAATCACATGAACCCAAAATAAAAATTCTCAATAAAGAAAAAACATATAAGGTAAAGAATTAAGATCAATCTACTAAGATGCAAATACCAAAAACCCCAAAACTTAAACCTTCCAAATTTTATAGAATCCCCAAATTCTACTTCAAAACCAAACAAAACCCTTCAAATTCAAAAAATTCATATATAATATACCAAATAAAAATTTACCACACCTTGGGTTGGAAGACATAGGTTGCAGTTTTGATTTTTCTCCAAAAAATAGAGATGCTTCATCTGTTGTATACAGTATAAAATAATTATTAGAAATTTCAACCCAAAAACCAAACCCACAAAAACACTATCAAAATATAGAGATTAACCCAAATACTTAGAAGAAAATAAATTCTAAACATAACAAAACAATAAGATAGAATGAAAATTTCAGGCACATATGAAAGCAAATAAAAAAGACAAAATCTATGTTTTTTTTTTTTAGTTGAGTCTCTCTCCTTCTTATTTTTTTTAATTTTAAAGTGAAGTTAAGTTTAGGGTTTTGAGATGGTAATTGCTAGGGTTTTAAGGAGAGAAGAGAGAGTCCTACCAGGAGTCTAAATAATATAAACAATTCAAAATATAGAATATTATCAAATTTATAACACCTAATTCTATTATCTTTTACGTTGAATCCAAACAAATAATTAATTGAAATTAATCCAAACAAATAATTAATCAATCAAAAATCAAAACTTTAATAAAAAAACAAAAAATAACATGAACCCAAATAAAAATTCTCAATAAAGTAAGAACATATAAAAATTTACCACACCTTGGGCTGGAAGACATATGTTACAGCTTTGATTTTTCTCCAAAAAATAAAGAAGCTTCATCTGCCATATACAATATAAAATAATTATTAGAATTTCAACCCAAAAACCAAACTCATAAAAATACTATCAAAATATAGGGATTAACCCAAATACTTATAAGAAAATCAATTCTAAACATAATAAAACAATAAGATAGAATGAAAATTTCAGGCACATATGAAAACAAATAAAAAAAGACAAAACCTACGTTTTTTTTTTTTTTTTTTTTTTTTTTTTTTTAACGTAAGTCTCTCTCTTTCTTATTTTTTTAATCTTAAAGTGAAGTTGAGTTTAGGGTTTTGAGATGGTAATTGCTAGGGTTTTAAGGAGAGAAGAGATTTGGTATTTTTATGCAAAAAACGTTATTTTAGGTCTAGGTGATTTATTTCCTTGTTTTTAGGCTCTTTTAATGTTTTTTTAGGTCAAATTTGGTTCCTATTATGGTTAGGTATTAATTAGGGCTTATTTTAGAATATATTTTTTTGTCCATCAAGTTTTATGGAGCCCTTAAATAGGCCTTCAAGTTTGTATACGTTTTTCAATATTATTGTTATAAGATATAAAACCTAAAATAAAAAGAATAAAAAAAAATAGTGATAATGTGGAAAATTGTGAGAGTTTCAAAAGTTTCGGTTTTATATATATATATATATATATATATATTATTGTCATGTGTAATTAACTTTTTGTAGCCTATGGTTATTTGAGCTATTATTTTGTTATATTACTTGTTCTATTTTCCACATGATATGTGTAATGTGTTTTGTTCAAGTATTTCAGGAATTACAAGTTTTCTACAATTGCGTGCTGTATTTTATTGATTCTTATAAGTTAGTCGATCCTAGTTTAGTTTTTGGTTTCTTAGGATTGTCTATTTTAGATGAGATGAGTCTGTATTAAGTGTTTTGTCACCTAATGGCCAGAGGAGGAGATTGATAGTTTTTTCAGTGTTGTCTCATTCTATGACATTTGCTTGTAATCAAACAAAATTCTTGAAGTATTTCGTTTGATGTAAAATGGGTTAAAGTCTTTGAAAGAAAGCTTGAAGAATTTTTGCTGGAAGATTCTGCTCAAGAAGAGTTCAAGGATGCTCAAGTGGAGATAGAAAGGCGCGCTCCAGTAGCTCACTAATCCCGCTCAAGCGAGAATGTGAGAAACAGTTGCCTACTCTATTTCAAACTCAGTTTCAGTTAGTGTTTTAACCTCATTCAAGCACCTATTTAAACACAACTTAAGCACGGTTTTAAGAAATGTAGAGGCTGAAAATTGTTGTTGTTCAGAGAGAAAATACAGTCTCCATCCTTGTGCTTTAATGAGACATCCATGCTAGTTTGTTGATCATATTTGTGATAGAAGATCCTGAAACCACAAAGCCTACATAGTCACGTTGCAGTGAAGAATCTTCGAGGTGGTCCCAAAGTCATGAGCAGGAAGTTTGTGTCAACAAAATCTAGACTAGAAAAGTCTAACAAGGTTGGAGTTGCACGTGGACATGTGAGTAGATATCTGGTGGTGGTGGAGGTAGCCATAAAGATTATTTAGGAGTTGATATTAATTTATTGTAAGCATTTTGATTTTACTTAGTGGCTTTTTCTCTTACACTCTTAGGATTAAATAGGACATTTTGGTAAAAATATATCTCTAATTTCCTACAAAATAGGATCACTCTTCTTTTTAGTTTATCAAACTCAACTCTCACATCTCTCCCATATTCCACTCACCTTTTCTACTTTTTTTTTTTTCTTTTTTCTTTTTTCCTTTATCCTTACTATAATCTCACGGTTTTTTTTTTTTTTTTTTTTTTTTTTTTTTTTTTTTTTTTTTTTTTCCAAATCTCCTCTTTTTTTTATTAAAAAAAAACCACTATTATTCCACATTCCCAACTCTCCTATCTCTCCCATATTCTACTCACCCCACGTTTTTACTTTTTTCTCTTGTTTTTTCCCTTTATCAAGACTTGTCTGTTTCTACCTAAATAAAAAGAGACTTATCTGTTTCTTTTGTCCCTTTTTATTTTCAATAAAATTTCCAGTTTCCTTACTCTTATCTCACGGTTATTTTTCTTTTTCCCAAATCTCTTCTTTTTTTGAAAAAAAAAAAAAAAAACTCCAACTATGAAACCACTACTATAACTTCTCATCCATATCCTTAAATTTAGGTACTTAGGATTTGTTGTTACTTAAATTTATTTATCTATTGCATAGACCCCAACAATAACAACCAGTAACAACCTGCCACTTAAGATTTGTTGTAAAAATGTTGTAGACATATCATTTCTTATATATATATATATATATATATATAGATATATTTCCTGAAAGGCAAGCCAGTTGCCAAACAAAACAAAACATAAATAAATGTTCTCTCCCCCTCCATCTCTTTTTCACGAAGACATAAGCAAAGGTACATATTTTTCTTAGTACTCATTCTTTTCTTCTTCTTTTTCATTTTATTTTTATTTTTTTTATATTTTCTTGCTTGCATGTTTGTATGTGTATCTTTTTTTTATCGGTATATATTAAGAGGATTCAGAAAGTTAGTTATAGTTTCGAAAAATGTCAAAAATACCTTTATGAGGACAAATAGGCCGAGTAAGAGTATTGGGTCGTGGGCCATGCCTGAGGACATGTAGGAGCCCAAGGATGATCGAAAGATTTGATAAGCTGTGGGGTCGATAAGCCGAGGATAAGGAAAGATAATAGTGGATAGGCAATAGTTCCCGAGGAGCCAAGCCTCCTCGGAAAGTATTATGGGAGGATGGAGCTCAGCTATCCCAAAAATTCTGTACAAAAGGGAACTATTCTTCTGATGATAAATATCAAGGAAAGTATCCAACAACAAAGGAAGAAATATCTGGAGAGAAGGCTGCCACCCCCACATTAAATGCTCTGCACCAAACCACCTGGCTGCATTTATGTGAAGATAACACCTGAATAGTGATATCTTAGTTTACAACTATTCACAAAGCTTCCAGGAGGTTTTTGATGGGACAAGCATCCAAGAGATCACCTATATGATCAACAAGTGCAAGGCTGGGATGAAGGATAGAAGGATTTTATAAGGGACAAGCCCCCGTGAAAAATGGGGGAGGTGATTAGAGAAGGAAGAAAAAAAGAAAGAATACATTGTACTTAGATAAACTTGAGTGAATATAAGAACACTTCATCCTCGGACTTGACCGAGGAGTGTTATTTCTACTAAATTGTGTTTTCTTATCTTCTTGGCACGAATCCAATCAATTAAGGCCCATAATTGATTTGCTGAGTTTTTTTCCTATAAAATCCATTCTCTAACAAATATATTGTTTTGGGCTTGTTGGGCCATCATCCATTGCTGATGGGCTGAGGGTCTAATTCCAATCCTTACAACCTCTAATCTAATTAGATAATTCTTATTCTTAAAAAAATAAAAAATAAAAACAAGGTTAAAATTGTAATTCAACAAAATTCAAAAGGATTCAGAAAGTTAGTTATGGCTTCAAAATTTCAAAAATAACCATAATATAATTAGATAACCTTTATTCTTAATATATATATATTAAAAAAAAAAGGTTAAAATTGTAATTCAAAAAAATTCAAAAACAAAAAAACTACCATAGAAATTTTTTTCCTAAAATTAGCACACTCTTTATTTTAATATATCTCACACACGTTTAATACATTTTTTCCTAAAAACTAGCACACACTAAACCAAACAGTTTACTCCATATCAAATCCTAAATGTTAGTTTCTTAAAAATATTTTCTACAATAGATAAATTGAAATTGAAAAATTACAATAAACTCAAAAATAAAATAAAAAGAGCCTCATCACACACACGAAGTGTGTGTGATGAGGCTAGTACAAGTTTATAAATTTGAAAAGAGGTTACTAACTCTCTTTATACAATTGTATTTTTTTTTTAATACAAAATTGACACTCCCTCAAACTACTCACTTGCAAGTTATGTTTTAGGTTTTTCTCTTTCCTTTCTTTTATGAAGATGTGGAATTTGATGAGATTAATGCATTTGTGAATGAAATAATTTTTTGGTATAAATATTGTTGATGCCTAATATGGCAAGAAGACCCAATAACAAGAAGAAGCCCAACAATATAGAAGAGTATCCTAAGATTAATCTTTGTTTGCTCTTTGTTGATTTTATTTTTCAATAACAAGGACAAAAAAAAAAAAAAATCTGGCCTGGGACCAACCCGAAACCTAACCCAACCATGGGCCAGAATTTTCAGGTTGGGTCGAGTTCCTCCATGGAAATACCGGTTCAGGTTTCTGGTGGATGAGAAACCAACCCGACCCAACAAAAGCTCAGCCCTAAAATGCATAATAAGCCTAATAATGGAAAAGTTAGTTGATTTGTAAAAGACGCATTGGCGAATCGTAGCCTTATAATGGAAAGTTTAGTTGATATGCGCCGTTGGGCAACAAGGTTTGTTGATTTCTTAGTGGGTTTGAACGGAAATAGGTTGGAACTTTGGCAATGAAATGCAAGTAATTATAGAATACTCCAAGAGTATTGATAGGCCAAGAATGTATTGACCCCTTGTGATAAATTAATCAATTAATTAGCCAAGTGAATTAATTAAATTGAATAACATGCAATATGCAATGTAGCACAAACAAATCACCAACTAAGTTAATATGCAGCAGAAAATAAAGTTGATATAGTGATTTGTTTTCGAATGGGGAAAACCTACACGGCAAAAACCCCACCAGGTGATTTTAAGGTCACCACTCCCGATAATCCATTATTATCATAACAAGCAGTTACAAGTAAAGGAATCCTAGTACCTTATACCAACCTACAGTTGACCTCTTACCCCAATACCCAATTGGACTTGTTTAGTAGTGACAATCTCTCATTTTCAATGCACAACTCCCAGTACGTGACTAACTAATTTATGCATAGATCCCAATATGCAGCTTACACACCAACTTGAGAAAAATGTTGACTGCAAAGTTCTTCAGTTCATCAACACGATGAAGATCATGAAGCTCCTTGGTTACAAAACTCTACGGCGTACAAACATAGCAGCTACTTCAAGAGAAAGATAAACTAGGACATATGTCTTTGATTCATAATATGCTTGTGAAAAACTTTTGCATTGATGTGCATCCGTTGTAACGGCCCTTAAAACAATCCTTATATATGTTTAGGGTTGTGAGAAAAGAAAGACCAAACATCTATACACGGATTGGAGTGAAATTAGATCTGAAAAAATGATTTTCTTAAATCTTGATAGATAAGGTATCTATCGAGCAGCTGTTGAGCATCGGCAAAGGCTACCTTTTAAACCTCGATAGATACTATCTGTCGAGGTAGCTGTCGAGTTTTAAAATCCAACACTTCTTCACTTGATTCTTGGACAGATTTGCATGGGTTTAACACTTGGACTTGAAACCTTGTTCCTTGAAGCATTAAACACATCATAGATCCACCCAATTACAAGTAAAGTGCGTTTTATCAAAAGATTAGTCAATTCTATATTGACATATGTTCCTAACATGATTCACATATGTCCTAACAAGTATCACAAATTTATCATGTAACACACAATTCATATAAGAGAAAAGAATACTCATTTATGGTACTCTTAAAGTATTCTATAATTTTTCTTAAAATGCTAGTTGTATGATGTGGGATTTGCTTTGTTGGTTTGTTAATTTTACGGTATAGTGTTGAGGATGATAAAGTTTGATGATTTTATGAAATTTTAGAGATAGATTGTATAGAAAATTGGTATTTGGATTAGAATGGGTAGAACTGTATCTCCTCATAAAATCTAAATGTATTCCAAATATTTATCAATATAGACTAATAAACAAAAAAACCCAAATATAGTGAACAAAAATTCATATTTTTAAAGGAGAAGACTTTTGAAATTATGGGTAAGACTGTTACTCAATTTTATTTTGGGTATTCTCTCTCTCTCTCTCTCTCTCTCTCTCTCTCTCTCTCTCTCTCTCTCTCAAAATAAAAGTAATTGGATAAATTACAAAGTTGGTCCCTACACTTTACATTATATTTCAATTTGATCCTTGTTGGAAAATTTAGACTCTAGTTGATAGAATTAACAAGTTTTAAATCCAAGTTGTTAATTAGATTTATTATGAATAAAACTTGTTAAAAAAAACAAATATCAATATCATGTCAAAATCATGTGCAACAGAAAAATAAATAAGACACGATATGATGACACAAGAAAACCAATGAAACAAACTAGTTTCACAGTAAAAAACCTGGGGGGGGGAAACCTTCCCGAAAAGTAATTCACTATAGTAAAGAGAAGTTTCAGATCTAGTACAAAACCTTTGTCCCTAGACTTTACAATCCCCGTAGATGAACTTATAGTAGAAACTTTCTACTGCTTCAGAACCTTTGAACTCTTCAATATATGAACGACACCCTTTTTTATGCACGAATCCCAGTATGTGACTGACCAATTGCATGAATCCCAGTATGCGACTTAATCACCAACTAGAAGAAGATTGTTGGCTACAAAATTCTTCACTTCATCAACAATAAAGATCAAGAAGCATTTGGTTACAGAACCCTAAGGCGCAAAAGACGCAGTAGCTTCTTTCAAAGAGAATAAGGCATCGATCACTTTTTGCATTCATTCTCCTTTTTTTTCTCTTATGTGACGGCCTCTAAAATAAGCCTTATATATGTCTAGAGTTATGAGAAAAGAAACCCTACACATACATGTCTGCATGAGCCGAAAATCAGATCTGAAAAACTGAATTTCATATAGTTCATTAATTCTCGATCGATCGAGAAGGTGTCAAGGAGGTGTCGAGCCTATCTGTTGCGAGCTATCGAAGAGCTATCAAGGGAATAGAACTTTGTTCGATCGATTGACCAGCTGTCGAGAAGCTATTGAGATTGCGATAAGAAACATCTTAAGATCTCAGCAGATAGCCTAGCTATCGAGAGGTGTCGAGCATCTATCAAGCTTTAAAATTCAACACTTTCTCACTTGATTCTTAGACAGACTTGATTCTTGGACAGACTTGCATGGCTTTAACACTTCAACTTGAAACAATGTTTCTTGAAGTATCAAAAACACCTAGATCTACCCAACTACAAATAAAGTGCGTTTTGTCAAAAGATTAGCCAATTACATAAAAGAATGACATATGTTCTTAACAAGTGAAACACATATGTCCTAACAATCTCCCCCTTTGGTAATCCGTAACAAAACCACAACAAACAAATGAGATATGAGAGAAGTCATAAATCACTCAACTCATATTCATTTATTGAATACAATAAAATCTATCATAACACAAACTCTTGAAAAACTTTGCAAGAAGAGAGTTTATGGCAAGTAGACTTTGAGAACCTGTATTTCTGAATCACTTTAAACAAAACTCATCAATGCATCTTTGAGTGAAACAAAAATAATAGATTGCATACAAGAAATAAAAGTAATTGGATAAATTACAAAGTTGGTCCCTACACTTTACATTATACTTCAATTTGATCCTTGTTGGAAAATTTAGACTCTAGTTGATAGAATTAACAAGTTTTAAATCCAAGTTGTTAATTAGATTTATTATGAATAAAACTTGTTAAAAAAACAAACATCAATATCATGTCAAAATCATGTGCAGCGGAAAAATAAATAAGACACGATATGATGACACAGGAAAACCAATGAAACAAACTAGTTTAACAGTAAAAAACCTGGAGGGGAAACTTTCCTGAAAAGTAATCCACTATAGTAAAGAGAAAATTCAGATCTAATACAAAATCTTTGTCCCTAGACTTTACAATCCCCGTAGATGAACTTACAGTAGAAATCTTTTACTGCTTCAAAACCTCTGAACTCTTCAATATATGAACGCCACCTTTTTTTATGTACGAATCCCAGTACGTGACTGACCAATTGCGCGGATCCCAGTATGCGACTTAATCACCAACTAGAAAAAGATTATTGGCTGCAAAATTTTTCACTTCATCGACAATGAAGATCAAGAAACATTTGGTTATAGAACCCTAAGGCGCAAAAGAAACAGTAACTTCCTTCAGAGAGAATAAGGCATCGGTCACTTTTTGCATTCATTCTCATTTTTTTCTCTCATGTGACAGCCTCTAAAATAAGCCTTATATATGTCTAGAGTTGTGAGAAAAGAAACCCTACACATATATGTCAGCATGGGCCAAAAATCAGATCTGGAAAACTGAATTTCATATAGTTCATTAATTCTCGATCGATCGAGGAGGTGTCGAGCTTATCTGTTGCGAGCTATCGAGGAGCTATCAAGGGAATAGAACTTTGTTCGATCAATTGACCAACTGTCAAGAAGCTATCGAGATTGCGATAAGAAACATCTTAAGATCTCAGCAGATAGCCTAGCTATCGAGAGGTGTTGAGCAACTATCGAGCTTTAAAATTCAATACTTTCTCACTTGATTCTTGGACAGACTTGCATGGTTTTAACACTTGAACTTGAAACAATGTTTCTTGAAATATCAAAAACACCTAGATCTACCTAACTACAAGTAAAGTGCGTTTTGTCAAAAGATTAGCCAATTACATAAAAGAATGACATATGTTATTAACAAGTAAAACACATATGTCCTAACAATCTCCCCCTTTGGTAATCCGTGACAAAACCACAACAAACAAATGAGATATGAGAGAAGTCATAAATCACTCAACTCATATTCACTTGTTGAATACAATAAAATCTATCCTAACACAAACTCTTAAAAAATTTTGCAAGAAGAGAGTTTATGGCAAGTAGACTTTGAAAACCTGTATTTCTGAATCACTTTAAACAAAACTCATCAAGGCATCTTTGTGTGAAACAGAAATAATAGATTGCATACAAGAAATAAGAAACATGCGTATAAAGAAAGAAAAGAAGCAACACATGTAGAGATAGGTGAAAGAAAACATACATCATCATATAAATATATCAAAGATAAGCATAATGTATGTAAACATGGTCACAAGACCGGTGTACAAGAAGAAGGAAGTAAACACTCTCCCTAACAAGATGAAACACATCTCCCCCTTACAAAGGCATGTATTTCTCCCCCTAACATGTATAATCTTATATAAAAAAATCACATTTTTTCCACAATTTCTTTCCCTTTTTGTCATTATTGACAAAGAGTACAAGAAGCTAAAAAGCTTCACCCGAGAAATATAAAGATGATCAAGGATGATCAAGGGGGGTACAAAGATTCCATAAAAATACATGAATGTAATGAAACAAGATGCTATGGATGACAAGATAAAAGCAAGATGCAAAACACACACACAATAAACAAGTCTAACCAATTTTATATTTAAAAAATAAGTCAAGACAGTTTAATGAGCATACATAAACACATGTAAAACCTTGTGATGGCCAAATTACATTGTACCTGCACATATATCAAGAGTAGCAAAGAATATTATGTGTTGTGTGTGAAAAATATCGCAAGATTGCATAAGTGTATACATGTTATGACGATTTGAGATATGAGAAAATCACTTTCACCCACACATAATCATAACTGTTTAATGGGGACTATCACCTTTGAGGTACATCCTATAACTCCCACATCTCCTAGAATACACGCTTGCAATCATATTTAAAGCATTTTTTATCTTTTTGCTTTTTATTTTCTTTGCATATTTTTATTTTCAATAAGCATATCATGCATGGGCATATAAGAGAGAGATAAAAGAAATACTCAATGATATTTGACATTCCAATTTTGCTATGTCGTAGCACATAAATGTAATTGACATCACACTTTTGTTACGCCGAAGCATACAGATGTTTTATCATGATTGGTGGGCAACAGTGATGAGATAGTTATTTATGCATTTTTTTTAGGATTTTCTAGTCCTACCTGTCAAAAAGAGTGATATGAGTATTAAGTATAAGAGATCACTTAACCTTACTCATCACAAATAAGTGCCACAAAGCTCACTTGCTTAGTTGTGCATAGAGATACTCATCTAAGCTACAAAAGATACAAAATTTAGAAACTTTGTTTCAATGGCCATCCAAGGTACACAAGTACCAATGTACAAAAATACACACTGTTTTTGTATTTTTTCTGATTTTTCCTTTTTATTTTTATTTTGAAGACAAAACAAAATAAAAACTAAACAACCAAACAAAAACAAACAAACAACATGAAAGCATAAAGAAAGATGCATATGCATGAAGGCATGATAGAAAGGTGCAGATGCATGAAAGCATGATTTCAAAAACAGATAAGAAATCAAGCAAAAAAAAGTTCTACTATAGATAGAAAGAATTAAAGTAGAGGACAAACAGAAAAGACAATTAAGTCTTAGACTCCTTTCTCAACCACACAACACGAGTCTTTGGCCATGAAGATGAAAATGCACGTGTCCTAGTATGTCTACTAAAGGACACAGAAGAATTAAAATTCTCCTGAAGTTGAGTTAAAAAGCTCAAAACTTTTAATAACTCTCCAAACAAAGGTGTAGGTCCTTGAGAGGAAACCTGTGACCGTTTGGACAATTGCTTATAAAGATACAACTTAAAGCAATTAGTACGAATGTGTTCAAAAACACCACAATGATGACAAACATGAGGTTTACAAAGGATTTATAATTAGCCAAAACAGTTTTGGATTTTATACCTCTATCACTTTTCTCAGATTGGAGCACAAAGACAGTCCTTGATCTAGAAGCTGTGGAAAAGGAGGGGCTAGAGGAAACAATATATCCTAAACCAGTCTTATTAGAACTAGACTTTTGAGCACTCAATACCTTATCAAGCTTTGCAATAGATATCCTCTCTATTTGAGTTCTAGCTTGACTAAGCTCAACCATAAGATTCCTGGCCTTCTCTTCTAATGAGGTGTTCTCCACAATAAGAGTCTCAACTAACCTTGTAGTCTCATCTAGTTTGACTAATAGATCAGTTTTTTCAGTTTTTACCTCATTAAGCTCTTTTCTACAAAGATGAGAAGTCTTTTCAGATTTTATGAATTCAGTGCATAGCTTATCATAGGCTTCCTGAAGGTTCATCTTCTTGGGTACTTCATTAGAAGAAGAATTCTCACTGTCACTAGCACTCTCCACAATCACCTTATCGGTTGAGGCAGCAAAGGCTATAATGTGACGACATTCATCCACATATTCATCAGAAGAGTCATTCTCAGTATCACTCCAAGTAGGAATCAACCCTTTATCTTTTGACTCCTTGGTCTTTTCCTTCATGATGTAGTTTGGGCACTCTATCCTCATATGACCAAAACCTTTGCACTCATGGATTTGAATAAGGGGTTTCTCATTCTTGCCGTTCCTAGAAGATTTAGATTTCCTAGGAGGTTTGCCCTTATCCTTTTTCCTAAATTGAAGAAGCTTGATAATCTCATCAGTTATAAAGGTTAGATCCTTATTCTCATCATCATCTTCATCTTTATCTTCACTTTCATCTTCATCTTCAGAGTCCTCAATCTCTTCCTCTATACCCTTAAGAGCCAAGCTTTTACTCTTTCCACATTTTCCTATTGAGCCTAATCCCATCTCAAAAGTTTGAAGGTTCCCTACAAGCTTAGTCAAAGAAATTTGATCAATATCCTTCACTTCTTTAATGGCAGTGATCTTGGCATGGAATCTTTCAGGTAGGGACCTAAGGATTTTTTAACAATTTTGGATTTTGCAATACATTCTCCAAGGTTGAAGGCAAAATTCATAATATCCTTGAATTTGGCATAGAACTCATCAAATGTCTCATCCTCCTCCATCCTTATTTCTTCAAAACTACTAGTGAGTTTTTGAAACTTCACAATCTTTACTGCCTTGGTACCTTTATAGGTGGTCTCAAGAATAGTCCATGCTTCCTTGACAACTTTTGTGGATGATATTTTCTTGAATTCCTCATTGGTCACCCCATAAAACAGAGCATTCAAGGCCCTACTGTTGAAATTTGCTACTAAAATTGTTGCATTATCCCAATTTACCGGCAATTCCTTTGGCTTAATCCAGCCAACTTCAACAGCTTGCCATACCTGTTCACTTAGAGCCTGAAAAAAAAAAACTTTCATACGAACTTTCTAGTACGCATAATTAGTGCCATCAAATAAATGATGTATAATTAATGACTTTCCTCTATCCATGACAAACAGGGGTCAATGGATTAATACAGCAAAGATTAAACCTAATCAAAGTGTGCCTGCTCTGATACCACTTGTTGAGAAATTTAGACCCCAGTTGATAGAATTAACAAGTTTTAAATCCAAGTTGTTAATTAGATTTATTATGAATAAAACTTGTTAAAACAAACAAACATCAATATCATGTCAAAATCATGTGTAGCAGAAAAATAAATAAAACACAATATGATGACCCAGGAAAACCAATGAAAAAAACTAGTTTTACAGTAAAAAAATTAAGGGGAAACCTTCCCGAAAAGCAATCCACTATAGTAAAGAGAAGTTTCAGATCTAGTACAAAACCTTTTTCCCTATACTCTATAATCCCCATAGATGAACTTACAGTAGAAACCTTCTACCGTTTCAGAACCTTTAAAGTCTTCAATATATGAACGCCGCCCTTTTTGATGCATGAATCCCCGGTACGTGACTAACCAATTACGCGGATCCCAGTACGTGACTTAATCACCAACTAGAAGAAGATTGTTGGCTGTAAAATTCTTCACTTTATCAACAATGAAGATTAAGAAGCACTTGGTTACAAAATCCTAAAGCGTATATATGTCTAGGGTTGTGAGAAAAGAAATCCTACACATACATGTCAGCATGGGCCAAAAATCAAATCTGGAAAACTAAATTTCGTATAGCTCATTAATTCTCGATCGATTGGTGAGGTGTCGAGGAGGTGTTGAGGAGGTGTTGAGCCTATCTGTTGCAAGCTATCGAGAGCTATCGAGGAGCTATCAAGGGAACAAAACTTTGCTCAATCGATCAACCAATTGTCGATAAGCTATTGAGATTGCGATAAGAAACATCTTAAGATCTCGACAGATAGCATAGCTATCGAGAGGTGTCGAGCAGCTATCGAGTTTTAAAATTCAACACTTTCTCACTTAATTCTTGGACAGACTTGCATGGTTTTAACACTTGAACTTGAAACAATGTTTCTTGAAGTATTAAAAACACCTAGGTCTATCCAATTACAAGTAAAGTGTGTTTTGTCAAAGGATTAGCCAATTACATAAAAGAATGACATATGTTTTTAACAAGTGAAACACATATGTCCTAACAATCCTTAATCTTTCAATTATGTCAATTTGGTCCCTAACTTTTCAGTGTTGTCTCAATTTGGTCCCTGCCGTTATCCATTGGATAGAAAAGTTTGACATGTCAAACGGTGCAAATAAAAAATTATTTTTTTGACATGTCAACTGACACCTGTATAGCCAGTCATATTAAAAAACAAAAAACCAAATTTCAATTCACGTTAAGCTAGGAAAAAAACTAAAATCCCTAACTCTTTCTCTTCAATACCTCACTGACTCACCCTCACCTTCCCTCTCACTTTCACTCTCATGGCGTCAACCCCTAATCCCTAACTCTCTCTTCCGATGGCAGAAGGTATCCACGGGGAAATTATGGGTATTAGAGATGAATTGGGGAGTATCAAGATTGCCATTGCATCTATAATAACTCTCAAATACTCCTCTCTCTCTCTCTCTCTCTCTCTCTCTCTCTCTCTCTCTCTCTCGTATAGGGTTTCGCTGCTCTATTATTTGTTGTGGTGTTCCTGTGGAATGGAAATTTTGCGTATTATAGATGAACAGGAGAGGCAAACTAATAAACTATCATATTGAAGATGTTATAGACAAATAAATTATTCATGTTGCACAGCATTGTCACGAGAAAGGATTTGCTGCTTTCCTCCACAAAATAGGTAGCCTATTGAAAAAAGTGAAATATTAAAATAATCACATCATGAAATAGCCACCAAGATTCAAGATATTAAAATATTAGTCTGTGAATCAAAGCGAAAGATATGACTTTAATTCCCCAAAACAAGGATCACGAAGAGGTGAGGACGGTCAAAACTGATGAGAGAGAGAATTGAAATTTGGTTTTATTTTTTAATATAATGTGGTTGTATAGTTGGCAGTTGATGTAGTAAGTAAATCAATTTTATATTATTTCATTTGATACCTTAAACTTTTCCATTCAAGGGATAACGACAGAGACCAAATTGAGATGATACAGAAAAGTTAGGGACCAAATTGACACAATTAAAATGTTAAGGATCAAATTGAAATATAATGTAAAGTACAGGAACTAACTTTGTAATTTACCTTATTTTTTTGAAAAAAGTATTATTGGTTTTTAAAGATTTATTAATAGAAGAAAAAAATTTGTGTTGTTTTTGTGTACTTAATGGCAACCCACTTAATAAAAGACAGAAGTAAGGTTGTTCATATATTTGCTGGAACACTCAATGGATCCAGCCAAACTTGAATGAGAAATCAACTAATTTGGTGACTATAGTGGTCAGCGGTAGGTTTCCTCCTTCAAAATCCAATGATGACAAGTCGAGTAGAGGGTTTCCTTCTTCAAAATCTGACAAATTTGATCCCATAAAAAAAAAAAAAAAAAAAAAAAAAAAAAAAAAAAAAAAACCCCATCTAGATTGGTGGATATCTCACAATAACCAGTGAGAATTAGTGGAGATCTCATAAATCTTTGACAAAATATGGCAAAGATCTCATGATCTTGGACGAGATCTACTAGAAAGCTCATCATCACCATTTATCAACTTTTTACAAAAACCGACCACCATCTTTGGACAACTGACCTGGACCAAACTATACCCACTAGGTCGAAGTTGAATCCAAAATCAACTCGACCTAATCTATGGACACCCATAGATAGAAGGATTGAATTAGGAATTTTTTTTTTTTTTTAGAATAATTAGGAAAAAATTAAAGTTGTTAATAGCTAGCCTTTCTAAAGGTTCTACAAGCCACACCAAATAAGGCTTGATTCCCTTTGGGCCCACTATCTCTATTTGTAACATTTTATTTTTCATGCATGATCCAAGCCCATGAAAAATTAATGGGGAATTTGAAGCAGTGTGGTATGAGAAGTAAAGAGTGGGTCTATTTGGGCTTCCCCTTGGACTTTTCTAAGTGAGCTTGGGACACTAGAAAAATCTATGAGCGTATGAGAACGTGCAGATTTGCTTGTCTACCCCAAATTTTGGCCTAATTGTCTCCACCATGAAAATAAAATCTAACCTTATCTAATTTTGATTGACTCAATTCCTTTAGTTTAGCTAGAACTTTAGGGGTTGTTTTCTCCTAAGAAGGCACAATAAAGCTAGCTTTATCAACGTATTACCCAAAATTGTTAGAAAACCAAATTGTTATAATGTCCAAACAAGAAGGATGGACACTAGACATGCCTTGAACCTATTATAAAGCTAGGTCCCAGTCCATACAATAATCAACCTTCATTACCTTACAACATTACGCTTATTTTTAAGCTAAACTTCTTATTATAAGAATAAAATAGATCTCAAAGGTGTTTTATGTATGAGTTGTTGCCAAATAGTTTCTCTCTCTTCTCCATCAATTCCTTATTTTTCCTCATTTTACTATATTGTGATCATTATAACAATAGTGATTATTTTCTATTGATATTCTCTTTTTGTGAGTTCATGTCTTTGAGTATTTATTCACTATGCACCTAAGGTATTGTGTTTAAGTTTTAAATTTATATATATATATATATATATAGAAATCAAACAATTCTTTCTCTATTCCTCTAAGTAATTAAAATTTAGATTTATAGGAAAAATTCATGGTTGAAACTATTAAAAAGCAAAGAGAAGCAAGAAAAAAAAAAAAGATAGTGTCATACATGCATATTAAGTAGTTTTTATTGTTTTGCAATGTTCTGAATTTCGTTCCATTCCGACTGGAACGGCAAGAAAATCTCGCATCGATAAGCAAACCGGAATGACAACCCCTTCTATTCTACCTAGGACAAACTTTGGGGCTATTTTGGTGTGTTTTGGAAAATACCAGCCGAAATGGAAGATTCGGCTGGAATGGATTCTAAAAGCATTCACATCAGCTCTTCTAAATTTTCTGTCTATTTTACACGGAAAAACCTCATCTTTCTATTTTACACTGTCACTTTTACAAAACACCCACATTAGTTTATCTATTTTACAATATATTTCAATAAAATATTCATTCTACTCAATTTTTTTATTATTTCTCTCAACTACTTCTACCTATATACGCGCGCCCTCTCTCTCTCTCTCTCTCTCTTTTCTTCCTTCTCTCATTCCTTCTCTCTTTTCTTCCTCTCACCGGCCAAGCCAGAACCTTTCTTCACCGGCCGATCCACGCTCTACAAGCACCGATCCATTCTCCACGCTTCACTGGCTTACCCACGAGCTTTGATCAAGCGAGACCCACGAGCTCCGGTGACCCAGATCCTTTCTTCACCGGCCGATCCATGCTCCACAAGCAGCGATCCACACTCCATGCTTCACCGGCCAACCCACGAGCCCCGGCGACCTAGATCGTTCCGATAAGCACCGATCTCTCTTTGTTGTTTGTCCGTTTGGGTTTGTTTGTGTGTGGGTGTGTTTGTGTGTGGGTTTGTTTGGATTAATTTTCAGTTGATTCTGGCGCGCTGGTTGTTGTAATGGTTGGGGAAGAGAGGTAGGAAGTGAGAGTCAGTTAGAGAGGAGAAAGAAAAAATTATTAAAAAATTAAATACACAAGCTACAGTGCCGTGTATATTTACACGGGCACTGTAGCTCATGGAAAAATATGACCGGTTTTACACATTTTTATACCCACTAATGTGGGTGTTTTTTTGCTCAAAATGTGTAAAATTTGCACTATAGATGTATTTTAGAAGATTTTAGATGGTCTGATGTGAATGCTCTAAGGTTTTCATCTCCTTAAATCGAAAGCAACATATGATTTTAGAGTAGAAGGAAAAGACAAGTAACTTACTTGTTTACTTTGTTGATGTTTGTAGAAGGAAAAACAGTGGATCAGATTTGCTAGTAGGGAAAAGGGGGAAAAAAGAAAAAGAAAAAAGAAAGACGGTATGAAGGAGCCATAGAGGCCACTAGTCTATGAGAGAAAAAAAAAATACAAAGAAGAAAATAAAATTGACATTTTTTTTTTAATATATAGGATAGAAATTCTAGTCTAATATAATCTAAGTGTATGTGTGTGTAAAACTCCCTCTTTGAAATTTGAACTCTGATCCTTGCTCCCCACACCCTATAAGCACTTATATTTGTAGAGTGACCATTATGCCAAAGTGCGTGGCGGTAGATGAAGTTAATACTTGATAGGACTTGGGCATGGTATTTTTCAGAAGATGACCCACACTAATTGAGAGGGAATGGTAAAAAGTGAAAACTAATAAATTCTCCTAGAGAAAGATAACATTTATGTGGGCTGGAGGGAAACTTTTGCAAGTACTAGGAAGTTTCTATTTTCTTGGATGGTGCATTATTTATGCAATGGTTTTTTTTTTTTTTTTTTTTTCCAAATGTCAAACATTGTATTTGCTTAACAATTTGAATATTTATAATATAAATAACAATTTTATACATGTTAGAAATTATTCCAGAATATACACCAAAATAGGCCAGTATCAAGTCAGTATCGGTATATTCCGTTCCAATGAAGAAACCAGAATAGGCACTGAAACAATATTCATAATATTGCTAGTATTTTGTGTAAAATATATGATCCACTAATTGAAAATTTGAAATGCCGTGAAAAAAGGATAAATTTTGGGATAAATAAGGTATGGTCAACCAAAAAATAAAATTAAATTAAATTAAGTGCAGTTAGGTGGGTCAAGATAAAGCTGAAAGCTTTTAGTGTCAAGCAGCCAACTTTTTTTTTGTTTTTTTTTGGTTGAAAACTTTATTTTTGTTGAAGTTAGGAACTTTAGGACTTAAAGAGTGCGTTTTTGTGTTTTTTCAATATTGGGGGGCAAATTCTTCTGATAATATATGTGTAGTGAAGAAACTTTTGGAGCAGTTTTTGTTGAAGCTTTAAGTGTCAAGGAGCTTATTGCCCCCCGCCCCCCTGGCTCCGCGGTTGAATTGGCCGAACATCATTCATGCGTATAGTTACTCCATGCATTGCAAGGGGCTTGTGTATGTATTATTACACAATATTTTCTCTGAACAAAGAAGCCGACTATTAGACAATCGATGTTAGACACCAGACCTCTTTTTGTGTTCTGTTTACTATCCTTCTTTAGGCTCTCTGCTACGATAGACACTATCATTCCAAGCCATTCCATCAGAGACGGTGAGACTTTAGTTTCAGCTGGTGGAACCTTTGAACTGGGATTCTTCAGTCCAGGCAATTCAAAAGGCCGATACTTGGGAATATGGTATAGGATATCTACTGACGCAGTTGTATGGGTAGCCAATAGAGAGACTCCAATTGCTAATCGCTCAGGAGTCTTGAAGGTTACAAATGAAGGAGATATTGTTCTTTTTAACAACACAAATAGTACTGTTTGGTCATCCAATACGTCGATAGCTGCAGCAAGTCCAGTAGTAAAGCTGTTGGATTCAGGAAATCTTGTTGTGAAAGATGGAAATGACAATGGCTTGGAGAATTTATTGTGGCAGAGCTTTGATTATCCTTGCGACACATTGATGCCAGGAATGAAGTTGGGAAAGAACTTTGTAACAGGTCGAGACTGGTTTTTAACATCTTGGAAAAGCACAGACGATCCTGCTAAAGGTGAGTTTTCTTTACGGATAGATACTCATGGGCTTCCACAGCAAGTTTCTATGAAGGGAGATAAAATAAAGGCTAGAGGAGGGCCATGGAATGGCCTTAGTTTTTCAGGATATCCTCGGTTAAGACCAAATCCAATATTCGAGTATGAATTTGTGATGAACAAAACTGAGGTATATTACGTGTATACACTTGTGAATAGTTCAGTCTTTTCAAGACTTGTATTTTACCCATCAGGTGTTTGGGGACGGCTCATATGGAGAGGTCAGACACACAGCTGGGAGATCTACTCTACATCCCAGGTAGATCAGTGTGAAAATTATGCCTACTGTGGTGCATATGCTACCTGCAATGCCAATCGCTCTCCAGTATGTGCATGCTTACAAGGATTTGTATCAGAATCTCCAAAAAATTGGAATTCAGTAGATTGGTCTGATGGTTGTGTTCGAAGGACTCCATTAAAATGCAATAGAGATGGCTTCCTGAAATACACAAATATGAAATTGCCCGACACATCTTCTTCATGGTTTAATATAACCATGAACCTCGAGGAATGTGAGGGATTGTGTTTGAAAAACTGTTCTTGCACAGCATATTCAAATTTAGATATCAGGGGAAAAGGAAGTGGCTGCTTGCTTTGGTTCGGTAACCTGAATGATATGAGAGTAGACCAGGACGGCCAAGACATATACATAAGGCTGGCCAATTCAGAACTAGGTACTTTTTACTCCTGTTATTTCATATTTGCTCTCTTTGGATTTGCTCTTTTATTATAAATTGTGGACATATTGAACGCCTAAATTGCTTGGTTTTCAATTGTTTCTTTTTTTTTTTTTTTTTTTTTTGATGAATCAGTGAATTGATTCAAAGAAAGAAGAGCAATACAAGCTAGAACAAGCCACTACTGGGCTGAAGGCACAGCACCTTTATAGAACAAACTCAGTATCTAGCAGCTATAAAAAATCTAAACAGCCATTTTGTCCTAATTCATAACCAACCATCAGGCCTAATCCCTTACAATTCACTAACTAATATTCTTGCAAACTACAGAGAAGGGATTCCCCAGCTTGCATAAGACTCTTCTAAAATTGAGCTATGAAAGCTCCCTTTTGTTGGGTCAAAAAAGTAAATAATCGGAGACTTAAAAGAAAATTTCTTATTTTTGCTATGAAAGGAGCACTGTTTATTACATATGCATTTTCCTTACACTCTGGTAATACATGGAAGGCTTATATCATTCCTCTTCTCTCCATTCCCCCCATCTCCCTCCAGTCCTGCACCCAAAAATAGGGTAAGAGACCGGCCAGATTTTTCTTAGTCAGAGCTAGGCCTTAATTGAAAGGACTTTAAATGCAACTTGACTTCTTGAAGTGCTGGAATTCAACAGCTGCCAGAAGGGGTTTAATTTGGGATTTCTTCTTCAATGGTAAAAACTCTAAGCAAGCTATCAATGCCCCCACACATTTTAGTTAGCTTTCCTAACGTCTGAAGTAAGCACCATAGTAGAATTCCAAATTATTTAATAGTTTAAACACCTTTAAGCACCAACCAACCATAACTTTCCATTTCATAGCTTGGATTACTATCCTCTGATTTGAGTTGAAAGGCAATTAGTTCTTTTTAAACATGCTAACATATGTTCATTTGGGGGATAACAACAAAATTTTTTAAACTTAAAGAAGACCTTTTAGGTGTTTTCTTGGGGAAGTCTGACATGACTGCAAGCTATATAGAATTGAAATAACAGTGTGAAAACTGTGACAAGCTTGGTGGTTGCACGGAAACTAGGATGTTGTGGTTTTGCACCCTAATGCTCTATCCACCTTATTTTTCCTATCCAATTCATAGCTTAGGTTATATTGTCCTCTGTTTGAGTTGACCAGCAATTAGTTCTTTTCAAACTGCTAGCACGTGTTCATTCAAACCTAGTCCTCCATGCATTCAGGGTGAACGTGGGGGTTGGGGGAGAAAATTGGATAAGAGCCAACACTAATGAATAATTCTTGGATGTTTGCTTGGGGAACTCTGACATGACTGCAAGCTATATAGAATTCAAAAAACAGTATTAAATTGGGAGAGACCTGGCGGCTCCACAGAAACTAGGATGTTGTGGTGTTGCGCCCTACTGCTCCATGCACCTTATTTATTCCTATTTAAGCTCATGATAAATTCTCTATAAATTCTATTTTCAAGGATTATAACTGGCAAGATGCAGGTACTTATGAAGCTGGTAACAACAGAATTTAGTTTCAGACTCAATTGTGTTTTAAGGAATTTTGAACAAAAGTCACATATATGTTCATTCATTGACTACTACTCATTTTCAGATAATAGTGAGAAAAACAGGCATTCCAGCAAAATAAAACAAGTACGAATCATAGTCGGCTCTACACTACTAGTCATGGGAATTCTTATACTTGGAGTAATATCATATGTGTGGAAGAAGAAAATTGGTTTCAAAGGTAAACCTATAAACATGAACTTATAATTTCTGATGCATGACAATGGATTTTACCACAGAAATTTCAAATTGAAAGTCTTAAACTTAGAAGTGCATCAGATTAGGTGGTTAGCTGATTCAGTAATACGATTCAAATTATTCATGCCAATCCATCTCCTATAATTTCAGGAATCACAAGGGAAAATTACAACTATGTAGGTGGGAATGAAAACATGGAGTTACCTGTATTTGATTTTATGACCATAGCTAATGCCACCTGTAACTTTTCGGCGAACAACAAGTTAGGAGAGGGTGGCTTTGGACCTGTATATAAGGTAAACAAAAATATCCTAACTAGCTAAGCTATCTTCTTTGGAAAAATTTCCTAATCTTTTGATTTTTAGGGTACCCTGCAAGAGGGGCAAGTGGTAGCTGTAAAGAGGCTTTCCACCAATTCGGGACAAGGAATGAACGAGTTCAAAAATGAAGTTTTATTAATTGCCAAACTTCAACACCGCAATCTTGTGAAGCTTCTTGGTTATAGCGTTCAAGAAAATGAGAAAATGTTAATCTATGAATACATGCCTAACAAAAGCTTGGACTCTTTTATTTTTGGTTTGAGATTTGACCTTTCAAACTCCATCACATTCATTTTTAGTATTGTTATCTTCTGTTAATAAAATTGCTTGTTGAGAATTCAGCTAGGACAATGCTAACATGAAAAGAAATTTGGTCAGATCATACAAGAAGCAAATTACTGAATTGGCATAACCGCATTCACATTATTGGTGGCATTGCGAGGGGGCTTCTTTATCTTCATCAAGACTCTAGACTCAGAATTATCCATAGAGATCTCAAAACTAGCAATATTCTGCTAGATGATACCATGAACCCAAAAATCTCGGACTTTGGCTTGGCTAGAACATTTGGGGTAGATCAAACCGAGGCCAAGACCAAAAGAATTGTTGGAACGCAGTAAGTATACTTAACTTCTTATAGATTTTATACTAGATATTTTTAAATTTCTTTCACTGAGCAGTGACATTTTGCAGTGGATATATGTCCCCTGAGTATGCGGGGTACAGACAGTTCTCTATCAAATCTGACGTCTTTAGCTTTGGAGTTCTAGTGTTAGAGATCGTGAGTGGGAAAAGGAACAGGGAATTTTGCCACTTCGATGACCACCTTAATCTTCTTGGACTTGTAAGCATGAAGAATTTTATTGTACTAATATACTGTGTCCAATGAAGTTGCAGTTTTAAATAGTATAGTTTCCTATGCAAATCTTTGAATAACCTTCTTTATCAATCATACAAGGCCCCTGTTATTCTTATAATCCAGCAATAGTCAGGGCCAAATACAAGTCCATTTTAACAACTGATACATTTGGTTTCAACCTATTTCAGGCCTGGAGATTATGGATTGAAGATCAGGCAATGGAACTGATTGATAAATCTATAGGCGACATGTTCACACTATCTGTTCAAGTGCTACGCTGCATTCATGTGGGCTTGTTATGTGTGCAACAAAGGCCAGAAGATAGGCCAGACATGTCATCTGTGGTTCTGATGTTAAGCAGTGAGAGTTTATTGCCTAAGCCCAGGCAACCTGGTTTTTATTCGGAAAAGGCTCAACCTATAGCAGATTCTTCATCAACAAAGCATGAGCCAGTTTCAACCAATGAAATTTCCATGACATTATTAAAGGGACGGTAAAATGACATGACATTGCTCAGGATTTAACAACTCTTTTAGTTTAGACTTTAGAGCAAGGGTCCAAGGGAACTCTTACTCTAGTGTTCAGACTTTATATCTTGTCTCTCATACTGAACATTCTATTCTGTGTTGCCACTTTATTCACTGATTTGTACTTTAGTGCATGCCACAAAATTACATCTGAATTAGTAGAAATGCCATTAAATAATGGAATTCGAGAGTTTGATGAACCATGTGTCCCTCAAAGCCATACAATTATGATCACTATTTATTTTGGTTTGAGAGTTGATAGTATAGTAGGTTGAGTAACCTATTGGTATGTTACTGTGTTTGGTTGGGTAAAAGGGAAAAGAAAATGGGATATGAATATATGATGTTGGTTTATTAAATTTTATTTTATTTTATTATATTACATATATAAATATAGCATGATGAAGAAAAAAATAATAATAATAATTAACACTAGCCTCACCACACGCACTCCGCACGTGCGATGAGGCTCTTTTTTATTTATTTTGAATTTAATATAATTTTTCAATTTGAATTTATCTATTGTTAATAAGATTACAAAGAAATGGAATTTTAAGAAACTAAAATTTAGGATTTGAAAAAATTTAAAAAAAAAAAATGTATCAAACGTATGTGAGATATGTTTAGATAGAAAGTGTGCTAATTTTTAAGAAAAAGGTTTCTCTGGTAGTTTTTTTTTTTTTTTTAATTTTGTTAAATTACAATTTTAACCATATTTTTTATTTTTTTTAAGAATAAGGATTATCTAATTAGATTGAGGATATTTTTGACATTTTTTTAAGTCATAATTAACTTTCCGAATCCTCTTAATATATAGAGAAGAGATAAGAGTACAATCACTTTTGTTTCTATATATATATTTTACAAAATTGAAGAATTTGAAAAAAAATTGTGGGCTTCCAATAGATCAGATAAAATCGAAAATGGCCTTCATTTCATACTATTCTTTTAATATATAATCTAATGATTGATTTTAAAATTAAAAAAAAAAAAAAAAGATTTATCATATTGAATTCAAAATGCCAAGCTTTTTTTTTTTTTTTGAGAAAGAACCCCACTGGGGAAAAATTTTTATTAATGCATCCTTAAAATGTCAAGCTGATAAGTATCAAGAATATCTGGAGGCACCGACTCCATCCAAACTAGAAAAGGATGTCTGACTGCCCTTCTAGCAAGCTCATGGGCAAGACAGTTTCCTTCTCTAAGAATATGCTTAACAGAAACACAAGAAAAACTAGAAAACAAGCTTTTAACATCCTGTAGTACATGACCCATATAAGAGTTGTCCATGTAGTCACCAAGTATAGCGTTAACAACTGTCTCAGAGTCTCCTTCAACCTCCACCTTGTCAAACCCGAGTTCCTTAGCAAACATCAAAGCCCGACGTGCCGCAATCACTTCCACCATCTCCACCGAAGCAGGTGATGGAATCTGTTGTGATAAAGCAGCCATAGCAAGTCCCTGGTCATTCCGGATGATCACACCGATGCCAGCAAGTTCAGTTTGAGAAAAAAGCGCGCCATCGAAATTCACCTTCACACATGGTACGTTAGGCGGCTTCCATTTCACAGCACAGGCTGTCCTTGGGATATCCGAATGAGTAGGGCGTAAATTCTGGAATTCTTGAAGAGCTTCAAACGCCTTATAAGGTAGCGCATGCACTGGTAACACAGCCTCTCCCATACGGACTCTGTTTCGTCTCTGCCATACCTCCGATATCGTCATCGCAAACTGCTCAAAGGAAGACTTGTCCTTCGACACTTGTTCCAGTATCTCAGGGAAGCTAGAACCAGACTCCGTGTCAGCCATGAGCCTCCGAAACTGCATCTTCCACATATCCTTTAACTTCGGGCAAGTCCAGAGAGCATGTAACACGTCCTCTGGCTGTGTCTGGCATTCCGAACAAATATCTTCCGTCAATATTTTCCTGCGAACTAAGTTAACCTTTGTAGGCAGCGAATTTGTCCCAGCTCGCCAGACAAGGGTCCGCACTCTGTTTGGGATTCTCATACTCCAAATAGCCTTCCAAACATTTGAATTTGTTCCACCATTTGTTGTACCAGAGAGCACCGTATCCTCTTGTTCCATCAGAAGCCGATAACCCAATTTGACCGAATAACTTCCATCATGAGTGTACGGCCAAAAAAGAAGGTCAGCCCGATCAAAAATGCTAAGCGGAATGGCCTTGATAATAGCTGCCTCTTCAGGTAGGAATAAATTATCAATCTCTGCCTCTTTCCAGCACCTATCAGGTTGGTTAATAAGACTAGAAACCAAGGCATTTTCATGGCTTTCTGAGGCCGGAGAGACGACTTTACCTTGCCCAGACCCAGGCAGCCAGGCATCATGAAAAATTCGCACATGCGATCCATTCCCAATCCTCCATTTCATTCCACTCTTAATGATATCTCTCCCCTTTAAAATGCTTCTCCAAGCAAAAGACCCTTTATTTTCTTTAGCATCAAAAATTGATCCATTGGGGAAAAATTTTGATTTAAAGAATCTGAAAAATAGTGAGTCTTGATTATGTAAGAGGCGCCATACCTGTTTGGCCAACATAGCATCATTAAATTTTTGGAGCTCCCTAAAGCCCATGCCTCCACAAGCTTTTGGTTTACATAAAGTACGCCATTTCACCCAATGAATACGCCTCCTAGTACCACGTTGACCCCACCAAAATTTTCTAATCATAATCTCTATCTCATTGCAAAGAGTAATGGGTAGTTTAAAGCAGCTCATAGAGTAAGCCGGGATTGCTTGAACTACTGCTTTTAAAAGAACTTCCCTGCCAGCTTGGGAGAGGAGTTTCTCTTTCCACCCTTGGGGCTTCGACCATATCCGATCCTTAATGTATGCCAAACTAGCTTTCTTATGCTTACCTACAAAGGATGGTAAGCCTAAATACTTATCATATTGCTTAATCTCAGGTACACCCAATAAGTCTTTAATGGAGTCTTGGACCTCATTATCCGTGTTTTTACTGAAAAACAATGTGGTTTTCTCCCGGTTCAGGTTTTGTCCAGAAGCTTCTTCATAGATAACAAGAAGATTTTGGATATGTGTACACTCTATTAAAATGCCAAGCTATTATTGCTTAATAGTCATATTTCATATAGTGAAGATGTGACTTCACTTCAAGAACTTTATAATTTATATATGATTTTATTTCTCGTACACTACCCCTCTAAAAATTATTTATTGGTACATAACCTGACTAAGGTAAATCCACAAATTCAATTCAATTATTTTTTTTCTAGTTTGACTAACCAACCACCTGAACCTTAAATTTCCTTATCTTATGACTCATCAATTAAATATATTAATTTTTTTAATGAACTTGGGAGGGGTGGAGAATAAGGATTTTTCCCTGTTTAATCATTCACTTTTCCCGTTGTCATTGTTGTTAGGTACATGTCATTAGGTTCCCAAATTAAAATTAAATACATGTTTTGTGTTGACCAATAAAACACAAACATGGTTATACTTACAAAAACAATAATTAAATTCAATACAGTCATGTATTTGAATTTAATTACTATACTTTAAAAATATACCTAAGTTTTACTAATTTCTGCTAAGATCCTTATAGCTTAACTACTTTGCAATTTCTCGTGTTTCCAATAGATACATTTAGGGTTAAAATCCCTCCTTCTGTTGTAATTATTAAATTATATTTAATTATAAAAAATAATTAAATTCAATGCAGCCATATATTTGAATTTAATTGAGGAATCTAATATACTATACTAAAAAAAACATGTACCGAAGTTTTACTCTTTCCCTTTTTGTTTATAGCTCCGTGTGTGTGTATGAGAAAACACCTAATTTAACCTCTTGATTATGATTTATATAAATTTTGATCTAATTACTAAATTAAGTCCAGTTGTTAATTTGATAACCCAATTGATATATGCATGGATTCACACACAACAGTGAGTTCCAAGACAATCATAGGCACCCAAACACCATGAGGAGTTTACAAAGAAAAAAAACCCCCAAATTGGGCAAAAAACTATTTGGCGCCTGTAGCATCAAGCCATCAACCAATTTCACTAATAAGGATAGTTGCAAACTTGTAATACGTCTCACTTACAAACCCTCCAAGCTATGTAAATGATAATGTATTTGAGCTTCTTAATCTTACTCACCATTGATTGCACCAATCTTATCTCCTTGCTAGCCATTGGTTCTGCGAGTAAAGCCGCTAACCACAAGACCAAGGCCACTCCAAGACTTCTTGAAGATTTAGGAATTGCTCTAATGATTCACAAACATCAACAAAGAACACTCAAGGTTTCCATGTGTGTAAGGCTTGGGTCTCCAATCTAAGGATTTGGCAATATGAAAGGGTGAAGGTAGAGACTACAATGAGTATTTGTCCTAAGGAAAATTGGTGGTTCTCTAGTTCTTCAATTTAAGAATTTGAAGGGTATTTTTGTGGGTATTGTAAGATATATATGAGGGGTAATTGGATAGGAAGGAATAAAGCAACAACCTTCTCTCAAGTTAGGAAATTCACTTGACTGAATTAATCGCAAGTTGCTCACGAAACTCTTTATCTAACCAATTTTTAAAAAGCTATAACTTCACCTGAAATTTCTCCTGACATGTCTTCATTTGATCAACTGAAATTCCCAGAACAACAACGTTAGTCTTTAGCATTTGACCCTTTAATCTTGTAAGGTTGAATTTATTCAATCATGTGTTAGCTTTATTCTGTGCCAAATTTACTTGAATTTAGCAATTAGATTCCCTGTATTTAGGTGGAAATTATGTAAAGGTAGTGTGTGAGAGAGTGTGAAAAAAACTTAAATGTGTGCACTCAAAAAGGGCCTCGCGACTGACAAGTCGCCAAAGGTGGCACACGTGTGAAGCATGCATAGGAGCTGAACGGTCATGTCAGTTGTAGCACTACAGGACAAAACTTCCAGTCTGGCTAAGCAGTTAGCTCGCAACTCAAACTCACGACTCGTTCCAGTCGCGAGGTCGAGTCAACAGAATGCCCTGTTTGGTGGAAACATGACTTTTCGCATTCCTCATACACCCTACTATAAATATCCTTATACCCACAAAATGTAGAGAGCTTCAAGAGAGAATTTTGAGAGAGAAACCCTAAAGAAAAACAAGACTGACTCATCCACAATCTTCATCATTTGATTCTCCAAATTCCTCTACTCTCAACTTTTCCATTGACATATCCTTGAGAGATACATTTAGCCAAATCCTTATCTCACCATACCCATATCAATGAAGAGGTATTTTGGTACTTGGGAAGCAGTTCAAAAGGGACCAATTCATTTTGGTTGATGCGATGGGCGATTGCAGGATTCGATAAGCTAGAGAAGACAAGGTTTAGCGCAATCCTGTTGGAGCAAGAAGCTTAGAAGGCTTAGGTGCACTGGGTAGATTAGGCTTGGATGTTCTTCAGCTATTCATGTATCCTAACTTTATTCTCTAGTGGATTATTGACCACTTAGAGGGCGGCAGAGAGGTTTTTCGCCGAGTACTTCGGTTTCCTCTTCAATAATACATTTCTATGTTATCTTTGTGTTTGCATCTTTCTTCCCTTTCTTTTTACCATTTAATTGCTGCTATGTTTGTGATTAATTATGGTTTAGAGTGTGTTTCCTATTTAGGTTTAGTTTATATTCATATTCCGCACATATATTGTTTGTTTATAAGCTTGTGTTGGTATTTTTAATTTAGGGGGCTAAACGTTCATTGGTGTTTTACACGCTATTTAAACTTTCAAATCTCATATACAATACAACTCAATAAAAAATTACACAAGCAAATGAGTGCAAATACAATAAAATTTGGTATGATAAATACAAGCACATAACTGCAAATATATATATATATATATATATATTTGTTATTAAGATTAATCTAATATTTGTGTAAACAATATATTTTTATAAATTAGTTATTGTTTATTTTTCTTTTATTCAATGTTTATTAATTTATTTATTATTCTATACTAATCAAATTTGTTAAACAACTAGTATTTATTTATAATTTATCATAATCCAATAGCCATTAATCATAGCTATGGATTCTAAAGGGCTCGGATTTGTGTGAAAACACAAGAGCTTGTTTAGACTCCCAATTAAAAATTATGGCTAGATTACTTTTACTCTAACTTAAACTAAGTGTGGAACAAGAGTAAATAAGCGCAATGAACCGATAACACTACCCTAAGCCATATTCATCAATTATCAACAATAAAACGAAGGCTTAAAGAGTAGAGAAGAGAGATGCAAACACCAGATAATATCAAGACGTGTTATTGAAGAGGAAACTGAAGAATTTAACGAAAAACCTCTCCGCCACCCTCCAAGTCGAAATCGATCCACTAAAGAATAAAATTGGAGTACATGAATAACAAAATACCCTCCAAGCCTAATCTACCTCATGTACTTGAACCCTCTAAACTCCTACTACCAACGAATTCTCGAAGTCATGTCTTCTCTAGCTTTCTAGATCCCGCAATACACCCAACTGCATCTGCCAAGCTTCACCAGCTTCTTTTGGCAAATCCTCAAAGCTTCCCAAGCTCCAAAACACTCTATACATTCTGAAAATGTGTGGTTTATGTTTGGGTACAAATCTACTTTCAAGGTATGACAATGGGAGAGAGAAAGAAAAGAGGCTACAATGATTTATCACTAAGGATGAGTAGCTCTCTCTCTAAAAGATGGGTGTGTTGTGTTATAGAAAACCTATCTAGGTTTTTCTCTCTGAATAGCCTCTCATATTTTTGTGGGTAATGAAGGTATATATAGTATGGGTGAAGGGTAAGAAAGTTACACTTAAAATCGTCCAGGCAGAAAGTTTTGCGAGTACCTCGCAAGATGGCTTGTCTCGTGAAGCACTCGCAAAATGAAACCTGGCACTTGACTCTTCAACTTCCAACATATGATTTTCACATGGTCTTTTCGCGGGCTGCTTTACTCATGAGCTTCTTGCGAGTTGGTCGTGAAATAGCACTGATCTTCATTGCATGCTTGATTCTTCATCAACTTAATGCTAAACCCAATACAATAAAATCCCACAAAATACAAGGAAATAAATTAATGCAATTACAACACTTTCTGTCATGGAATAAAGCCAACATAAAACATAGTTGTAAATTACAACTTTACAGATTCTATTTCATTTTGGCATGAATGGCCAAAAAATACCATATTGGTAACCAATCCAGAATGAAAAACCAACCCCTCATTCCACTTGGACTAAATTTTGGTCCATTTCAAGTCATTTTGGCCAAATTATTTGGATACATTGGTACAAGTCTGGAATAGTTTGGCATTTGAAGCAAGAAGAAAATATGGTTATTCTTGTCCCGCATATGGGTGTGTTTGTATAAGATGTTGTGAAACAATGTTTTGGGTTTCAAATGAGTGTTTGATAATAAAAATAAATAAATAAATAACTATGAAGAATTGTTGTTGCGAAATAGTGTTTTGGGTTTTAAAAATGCACTTTTAGACTCCCAAATTCCCTAACCAAACGGATTCATAGTATCGATATGATAAATATCTTCTATACTAACCGGTACAAAACTGTATTGATAACCTTGATTGAAATGCATATATAACCATTTTATAATTCAAAATTCTTATATTACACAACATAGCATTCAATGGAAAAGGTTTCTCTCAAAATTAGTTTGAAAAGAAACCCTTCAAACTCCTCTTATATATTTTTTGTTAGATGTGAAATTTAAAAATCTAGTTGCTAAATTGCATATTCTTATTATATTTTTCATGTTTGTAAAATTTTAAGAAGATTAATGATAAATAACTATTAAATTTCAAGTTTTTGTGATCTAAAATTACACATTGAAAATAAGTTTATTGACCCAATGGTAAAAAATTTATTGAATGCAATTTGACATGTATGTTAAAAATATAAAGAACATGCAATATAACAATTAGATTTTCAATCATTTTTCTCTATTTTTTTATTTTTTATTTTTTAAGATATCATTCAACTGATTGTGTAAGAGACGAACGAGGATGAGTTGATGTTGTTAGAGTTTAGCAATCCGAGCATAAAGGAAAGAAACAGATAATCCTATGCTTATAATATTCAGAAAAAATAAATAAATAATTTGTGTTCATAAATAAATATACAAATTTAATATCCTTCACGCTGTCTGGCATGTTTTAGGCCTGAGGCTTTCTTTTTTAGGCTTCAAAGGGAATCAATGACATGACATTTTCTATAAGATAATGCAGTGTTGTTTCTGAAGTACAGATTTTCATTTAGGAATTCTTCCTTGTGAAGATTTTTCTTAGTTGACCTTGGTTGATCTAGCTTGCTATCTCTCTCACCTCCTTTATGGTCTTACCTACTCTCAACAACATTTATCTCCCTCTTCACTCTACTCTTAGTAAACATTTTTGTACCGCTCTGTTATGGCAGAGACTCCTGTGGATGCCATTACTTCTCAAGCGGCCAAACTCAGTTGGCTTAAAAGTAAAGTTAATCTGGAAGTAGTTTCAACGTCCAGAAATACATCCAAGTGTTTACTCATTGGTAAGATTTTATCTAATAAATCCTTTCCCAGAGCATTAGTGAAGGACATTCTAACAAAAGCTTGGAATGTATTAAACGAAATAGAAGTAGCCTCAGTGGATAAGAATGTGTTTGTGTTCACCTTCAAGCATGAAGCTAATGTTAGACGAGCTTGGGACAGAAGGCCTTGGATGGTTAAGGGTGAACACCTTATTCTCAAGAGATTTAGTCCAGATATTAGTGCATCTGAAGTTGATTTTTCCACTACTGAGTTTTGGATTCAAGTCCATAGACTCCCTCTTAACCAGTGGAGCGAGGAAAACCTGCTCAAGATTGGGAGCACAGCTGGTAGAGCCTTGGAGACCGATTTTGTGGGTACAGGGGCTGGCATTTGGAGGAATAATGTCAGGGTTTGGGTAGAAATGGACACTAGTTGCCCCTTGGTTCCAGGATTCCCTCTTGAAAGAAACCAACTTCTAGATTTGTGGGTCCCTTTCAAGTATGAAAAATTGGGCAATTTTTGCTTTGGGTGTGGTCTCTTGGGTCGTGACCAAAGGGATTGTCAGGATAGTGGCACCCAATGGATTATGAGGGAAGGAGTTTCTTTTGGATTTTTTGGAAAGTGGCTGCGGGCAGATAATGATGAATTCCAATCAGATATGAATCTGGAAAGTCTTCTTAATTCTGATAATGCTGGGAGTGGTGGTTACCACCATGATGCAGCAGGAGATGCTGCTTCAGTTTCATCAGGTGCTCCAAACTGGATTTAGTCAGCCATGGAAGCCTGGAATGCCATGCTTGCTAGGGAAGAACAAGGTGTCAAAGATGAAGCAAGGGTTTGCCTTGAGCAGTGAAAAACTTCTGTTCCCTTGTTGATTGATGGGGTTGGTATAGAGCAAGAGACTGCTAACATATCCAATTCCTTGGTTAAAGTTCAACCAAGCTGTAGTTCAGTAACTTTAAAGGTCCCACAATCTAGTTCGGCTCTAACTATCAACCACGTACCTCATATGGGCCTGGCCCCCTCTTTAACCCAAAGCCCAACTAATCCCATTTTCCAATAGCCAAATTCCCAAAGCCCATCTAGTATATTTAGACCCAAAAGAAAATCATGCCCTTACAGCCCACCAATTTTCACTTGTAACGTACCCAAAAAACCTAGACTCTACAACTCTGGAAATCCCCTTAGCCCATCTCTTAATAAAAATACTTCCAAACTCCCCTCGAATCACCCGTCCAACTTTTTATCCCCTAGCAAAAAAAATTCTCTCAAGGCCAAAGCCAGTGCCAAGTCTGTTTCTCGCGCTCTTAATCAGAAAAATGGCAAAGGTAGGGTCTCCAAGTCTCATGTTTCTTTTTCTTCCTGTGTTCTTCCGATGGCTGAGGAGGTGGGCCTTATCATGCCCCCCACCTCGCCATGAGGGCTCTAGCTTGGAACTGTCGGGGTGCAGGTAGATCCTCGACAGTTAGGGCCCTAAAGGAGCTAATTCGTGAGTCAAATCCGGATTTAGTTTTCCTTTTAGAGACTAAAATAAAATCTCCAAGAATAGCTAATATTAGTAATAGATTAAATTTTTCTCAGTTTCAATGTGTGGAGGCTAGTGGTAAGTCTGGGGGTCTTGCTCTTTTCTAGAGAAAAGGTGTGGATTTAGAAGTTGTTTATTCTGATAAAAATATGTTTGCTGCTCTGGTTTATTCGGATCCCCCTGAGTCTCCGTGGATTTTGTTTGCCATTTATGGGCCTTATAGGAGGGGAAAAAGGAAAGTTTTTTGGGAAATGCTTGGAAATATGGTGAAATCTTTCTCAAGGTCCTGGGTTGTGATTGGGGACCTAAATTGTATTAAACGCTCTGAAGAGAAACGTGGGGGTCGTGCAGTCTCTGAATGCTCTGTGAATTGTCTTAAGGATTTTATGTCTAATACAGGGGCAATAGATTTGGGCTTCAATGGCCCTTCCTTTACTTGGTCCAATAGAAAAGAAGGTTTAGCAAATATTAAAGAGAGGCTGGATCAGTGCTTATGTGATCAGGAATGGCAATCTCTCTTCCCTAAGGCTGGAGTCAGGCATCTATGTAATGCCAACTCTGACCACAACCCAATTTTTTTGGACACTCACTTGGAGCCTGATAATCCTCTCCGGCCCTTTCGTTTTGAAGCAATGTGGACTAAGGCAGAAGAAAGTAGATAGGTTGTTAAGCATGCTTGGCAAGTTCAGGTGGAAGGTTCTCATGGTTTCAAACTTGTTAAAAAATTAGCAGTAACCTGCCGTGACTTGAAATACTGGAATAAGAATTCTTTTGGGAATACGAGGGAAAAAATCAAATGTCTCCAAGCCAAAATTTCTGAGGTCCAACAATCTGCCCCCACCAGGGAAAATTTGGAGCTTGAAGCTTCTCTTAGCCTAGAGCTAGATGGCTAGTTGGCCAAGGAAGATACGAAATGGAACCAAAAGTCCAGAGAGTTATGGGTCAAGGAAGGAGATAGGAATACCAGGTTTTTTCATCTCTCCACAATTATCAGAAGGTGTAGAAATTGTATTTCTGAGATTAAGCTGGATGATGGTTCTTGGATTAACTCTAGGGAGGAGATCCAGAATTATTTCATTGATAACTTTAAGGCTTTGTATCAAACTAGCTTTCCTCCCATTCTGGATGACCTTAGTAATCTAATTGAGCCTTGTGTCTCTGATCAGGAAAATGAGAGCTTATGTAGAATCCCATCTAGGGAGGAAATCAAGGGAGTGGTGTTTAGTATGAAGTCTCTTAAAGCTCCTGGCCCTGATGGTTTTCCAGCCCTGTTTTATAAGCATTATTGGGATACGGTTGGTGATCAGGTTGTGTTAGCAACCCAAAGTTTTTTTCGAAATGGTTGGCTTTTAAAAGATTTCAACAAGACCTTCATCTCTCTCATTCCAAAGAAGAATGGGGTCTGCAATTTCAACCAATTTCGTCCTATTGGGCTTTGCAATGTTTGTTACAAGGTGATCTTAAAAATAATTGTTGGCAAGTTAAGGCCATTACTAAATAGGATGGTGGATTCGGCTTAAGTTGCTTTTGTTCCTAATATGTGGATTAATGAGAATGTGGTTCTTGCCCATGAGATTATTCATAGTTTTAAGCACACTGGGAAGAAAAAAGGCTTCTTGGGAATTAAGTTGGATTTCCAAAAAGCTTATGACAGAATGGAATGGAGGTATTTGATCACAGTCCTTAAAGCTTTTGGATTCAGCAAAAATTTCATTAATCTTATTTATCAATGCCTATCATCAGTGCAATTCACTCTGTTGTTGAATGGGGGTCAATGCCCAAGTTTTAACCCTTCGCGTGGCCTTCGTCAGGGAGATCCTTTATCACCCTACTTGTTTATACTGGGCAGTGAAGTTTTGATGAGAATTATCAACAAAGCAGTGGCTGATGGCAATATCTCAGGAGTGAAAGTCTCAAGTACGGCCCCTCCTATTTCCAAACTTTGCTATGCGGATGATGTTATCTTATTCTGTAAAGCTAAAACATCTGAGCTAGTTTCCCTTAAGCGTTGCCTGGAAAAGTATTGCTCCTGGTCTGGACAGAATATTAGTGTAGAGAAATCTGGTTTTTTCCCTTCCAAGGGTGTCAGTCAACAATTCCTTAATCAAGTAAGGTGTACCTGGGGGCTTTGTCCTCTCCCTCAACACACTACCTATCTTGGGGTCCCTTTATTTTTGTCTAGAAGCAGAGGTCAAGATTTCAGATTGGTGAAAGAGAGGTTAGAGAACAAGCTTAGTAGTTGGAAGGGAAAAAATTTTATCTTGGTCTAGGAGGGCGACCCTTATTAAATCGGTGGCTCAAGCCATTCCAATTTACACCATGACAACCTTTCAATTCCCAAAAAGTCTTTGTGAGCAGCTTGATGCTACCATTCGTAGGTTCTGGTGGAACCCCAAATCAAAGTCCGGTTCTTATTGGACTCCAATTTCTTGGTCGGCATTATGCAAACCCCAAAAGGAGGGAGGCTTGGGTTTCAGGAAATTCTGGAATTTCAACCAAGCCCTCCTCTCTAAACTTGCTTAGTGGGTGTGAAAGATTGTCTCTGCATTAAGGTACTAAGAGCTAAGTACAAAGTGCGCCACAATTGGCTTAATCAAGCTCCGCATAGTAATGCTTTCCCTATTTGGAAAAGTCTTGTTGGCACTAAACACCTACTATCTGAAGCGGCTTGTTTGTTGGTGGGGAATGGTGAGTTTCATCCCATCTCCCAAGGCTGGTGTAAATCCTGATTTTGCTTTGATTGTTTCTCAACTCTTGAATCAAGACCGCAATGGTTGGGATATTGCTAAGCTTCGAAATTTCTTTGAGGATTCGGTGGTGGACATTATCATGCAGGTACCTTTGCCCTCTTTCCCTAGTGTTGATTGGTGATCTTGGACCCTCACAAATTCAGGGAAATTCACAATCAAATCTGCTTACTGGTTGGGCAGAATTTCGTCCCCTCCTTTGATGTTGGACCTCTCTCGGGCCCAAGTGTGGAAGTCTAGGCTGCATGAAAGGCTGAAAATGCATTTATGGAGAATTGCTGCAAATGTTCTACCTACCAAAGATGTTATTTGTCACTTTGCCAATGTTGAGCTGGGGTGTCCTCTTTGTAACTTGTCTGATGAATCGTCTCTCCACTTATTTGCACTTTGCCCTATAGCTAAGTCTCTTTGGTTTCGTAGTTAGTGGGGTGTGAGAACTGAGTCACTTGGCCTTGTCTCCATTCATGACCTTATTAATTTTCTCTTCTCTCCACCTTTTACCGAGGAGCTTACTATGTGCCAAAGGGATGATTTCTTACTTTTTGGAGCTATTCTATGTGATGTTATCTGGAAGCAGACAAATCTTTCTCTATTTGAAGGTGTTGCTATAAAGGTTGAAGAGATATCCTCTAGAATCTCTAAATTATTTCATGAATTCAAGTCTGCTAGGCCTTTTGTCTCAAGCCAGACCACCTTGGCTCCTTCACATCAATGGACCCCTCCCTCCATTTCTTCAATCAAGATTAATGTGGATGTTGCTGTTGGCCCTCATTATTCTTCCATTGCATCTGTCGCCAGAGACTGGAGAGGGAAGCTGGTTTTTGCTTGTTCTAAGAGAGTGAATACCATCTTCCCTCTTCAGGCTGAAGCTGAAGCTATTAAATGGGCTCTAACCTTGGCAGCTAGCTTGGAGTTTGAGGCGATTATCATTGAATCAGACTCTCAAGTTTGTTCTAATCTTCTCTCTGATTTGGAAGCTGCCCCCCCCCCCCCCCCCTGGAGAATCAAGTCCATTTGTGATGACTCTCGTATTCTCTTGGCTTCTTCTTCTAAGGTTTCAGTTTGTTGGGTTCCCAGGTTGTGTAATTTGGCTCCCCACTCATTAGCAAAATGGTCTTTAACTTGTAAGTTTTTTGGTTCTTTTGATGTTGGTAATAGCCCCCCTGCTTTTGTTTCTGTTATTCAGGGTGAGGCTATTTTGCCTGTATAGTTTATTTTCTCTCTTAATAAAATTTCTAGTTCATCAAAAAAAAAACAATGTTTTCTTTTCCTGTCTGAAATGTAAAAATTTATTAATTGGGAATCAGGTAGAATAGTTCCGATTGAATATATTTTCACCAACTAAACACATACATAAATTAGTATGAACAATATTGCACAAGTCACTACAATTACAATTTTGGTTTGATACTCAAATTGTGAAAATTGGAATTATTGACCATTGTATATAATGAACTCCAAATTTAGGAAGCATGGTGTGGATTCGGGTGTGGGTGTAGGTGGGGTGCGGCGACATGGCAATTTTTGAAAAATTTAAATACGGGTGCGGCAAGATACATTTATTAATTAATTATTAAAAATATTTTAATTTATATTTTCTATATATTGCTAAGCATTTTTTCATATAATGGTAAATATATATCAATTTAAGAGTAATGGTAGATAATAAAGTGAATGCATATTACTATATTAGTATTATTATTTAGTAATAAATAGAACAATATTTTTACTAATTGCTATTATAAAGTCAAGTAAATTAATGAGTTTAGTATAGTTTAAAAAGAAAATCATAATAAAGGAGATTATAGGGTTTTTTCTTTTTATAAAAAAATCATTAATAGCATTTTTTTAAATAAATTCAACAATATTTTTTTGTTGCAATAAAGTATTTTAATAATAATAAAAATATTTTATTGCAACAAAACTCTGTTGCAAAGAATGTTTTGTTGCAATAGTCTATTGCCACAAACTTTATCGTAACAGTGGGCAATGAAATTTTTTCATTACAATAGAGTTTTATTGCAACAAAAAATTTTGTTGCAATAAGGCTTTTTTCTTGTAGTGATTTGTAATTTGGTACTTTATTAGTAATTTAACTAATTTGTGTCAAAAATTATTTTTTTTAATGTTTATTTAATATATGTTATAAATTATAAATTATAACAATGAAAATAATGCTGTTTAAAATGATCAACCATACCATTGCGGTAAACTATCGCAACAAAAATTTTGTTGCAAAAAATTATAGCAACAATATTTTTTGTAGCAATAAAGTATTTTTAATAATAGTAAAAATATTTTATTGCAACAAACTCTGTTGCAATGAAATTTTTGTTGCAAAAGTCTATTGCCATAAACTTTATCGTAATAGTGGGCAACAAAATTTTTTCGTTGCAATAGAGGTTTATTGCAACAATTTGAAGTTATTTTCAACAAAAAATTTCGTTGCAATAAGACTTTTTTCTTGTAGTGATTTTTAATTTGGTACATTACTAATTTCACTAATTTGTGTCAAAAATTACTTTTTTCAATGTTTCTTTGATATATATTATAAATTATAATTATGGGTATTTTTTAGTATTTTTTTAATCGGAAAGTAGGACCTTCCAATTCTCGTGCCAATCCTAAGATACGATCCCTAAATCCTCTTACTGATCCCATGTAGGATCTCGATCCTGATAACCTTACTTGCAGGCTTAAACAAACTTCTTGTATGATGAACCTTCTCTGCTTCCTCTTCTGCTTTCACCTCCCCCTCCTCTATTTCCTCCTATTCCTCTTCCTCCTCCTCCTCCTCCTCTATCTTCTCTATCTCCCCCTCTTCCTCCTCTATCTCCTCCTTCTCCTCCTCCACTATTGGGGCTATCGCAGCTGTACTATTGTAGTAACATCTATAAAGGGTGTTCTCTACAAACTTAGTCTTACCCAAGAAATTACCACGATAGTGAAAGATGCTTGCGTATTTTTTCCATTGATACGTGTCAAGATCGAAACAATAGAGGCACTATTTTCGCTACTGCCATGCTACAAGAATAGCCTTCCTTGCCACAATAGCATGCCTAACCCATCTTGTGTTCACATTCCTTATGGGGGATTTGGCAGTTTGGTCTATTTATCAACTACAGGATCATAGACCTCAAAGTAAGCAAATTTTTTTAGATCAAAATCCTTCGTATTACATCTGTCGCTAATGTTCATTTTGATTGTGCTTCGAACCATGTAAATCTTCTCATCGGCCATAAAGGCCTCAAGGCTAGCCTTTGCACTTTTCATCGATGTACCGCATTCTAGCAACTTATCCAATAAAGAATTACCTGAGGCACCAATATTGGACAGGTCCAGAATGTAAACCTCTTGCAGCAAAGCATCCCATTCCACATTCTTAAGCTTCTTCTTTATATCTTCATCAATGTGTGGGGTCATCAATATTGAATTCACTGCCAAAAAAGTACAATTTGGAGCCCAAAGAAACACAACACATGCTATCAAGGTATTCTCCAGTTTTTAGTTAGAGGATTGGGGAAAGTTTACTCAGATTGTCTATTTCGATGACTTGGGCGGCTTTCGTTAGGGGAGAAGGAGGAAGTTTTGGAACTTCAATCTCATACAAGGTATACATGACTAGGCTATATGTGCGCTAGAAATATAAGTACAGCTTGTTCATTCTTGATGTAGCACAATGCAACTGTGATGGTGGCAGTGTCTTCGCTTCCATTTTTTCTGAATCCATTTTCGTCTTTAAGTACTGCTTCTTCAATTGTTGCTGTTGATGGCACTTGCAGTGGATGCAATTCTGATGGCGGTGACATGGATTCCCATAATTTCAATAATTTTTTATGGCGTTGCCCATTATTAGGATAAAGTCTATGGCAATAGATTTTTTTTTTTTTTGGGGTAAAAGACGATTCATTAACAACAACTACAAAGAAACGAGGTTTAAGACATATCTTGTTAAAATACATCCCATTGAGGTCATCCTTATAAACATCAATCATGTCCACAGGAAGACAATCAAAGAAAGAAAAGTCAACAATCTAACTGAAACTCATCCTAGTAAGTCTATCAGTACATCGGTTCGCTTGGCAGAAGCAATGTCTAATATGAATCCAATGCATGCAGGAAGCCAGTAACCTACAATAATCTAAGATAGGAGAAATAATATTGTTAGCATAGGAAGGTTTATTTAGGACATCCACAATAGTGTTGGCATCTAACTCAATAACAAGGGATGATATATTTTACACTTCTGCAAAGCATGAGCCCCTCTCTCAATCCCCACAGTTCAGCTGCAAAACTGCTAGTGGATCCAATCCTTTTACTAAAACCTTTAATCCAACGACCACAATCATCTTTAATGACCCCTCCACAGCCAGCCAATTCGTTATCACCACTTGCCATGCCATATGTATTGAGTTTCATCCAGCCTTTTGGCAGTCTCTCCCAACAAATTCTTTTAATCACCTTTTGCGTTGGGGCTCTAAGGGAAGACACACAGTGAATGAACTCCAAAGCTTGATTCAATATTTTCCCCGCCAGATTCAGGTTCCTGCTCTTGTTGTTAAAGACAAATTTATTTCTGCTTTTCCAAATGCTCCACACAGCAATCGGGAAAACAATTCCCCATGGAGGATTGGCAGCAAGTAAGTTGCATTTTTCTCTACCATTAGAAGATAGCCAATCCTGCAAATTGTTTCTCCAAAAAGCATGGTTTGAGGACTCTTAGCCGAAAAAAGGGGGCATCCATAATACCCATAGCAATCATGTAAGCACTCTTTAGATTAAAAGTGTCTTTAGAAAACTCTGCCCAAGCCAGTCTATCAACTCCTCTACTAGTATAGGTAGTGGGAGTAGCTTGAATCATCATCTTGATTTCTTAAGGAAGCTCAAAAGGTATTTTATCCCAATCCTAATTGTATCCAACATAAAGTCCATGAATTCCAAAAGACTTGCTTCCTAAGTAATAGGTCCCAAAATAAGCGCCTAAGAGGGCCCTCTTGTGTTCAACTACTATACCAAACACTCGATCTGCTATCTCTTCCCACCATCCACCTGCTACCCCTATTGAAGGTATCCATACCTCTCTTCATCACTGCCTAAACAGGTGAGCAAGGGAGCTTATTGACATTAGAGGCAGCACTTCCTTTGGCTGCAATACTTCATCTTCAAGACTTGAACCCAAAGAGCTTTCTCTCTGTGTGAAATCTCCAATTCAGCTTAGAGAGAAGGGCAATATTCCTTACCTTAGTTGATTGCAAACCGAAGCCCCCTTCCTCTTTAGTTTTGGTGACCTTGTCCCATCTAACCCAATGGATTTTCTTAACTACATCTGAAGACCCCCATAGGAAATTCTGATTGACCCTATCTAAGCCATCCAAAATTTTGCTAGGAAGGTGAGAGTATTGCATAATGTAAAAAGGCATAGTAGATAAAGAGGCTTGAATGAGGATAGTCCGGCCAGCCAAGGATAGCATATTGGCCTTCCACCCCGAAAGCTTCTACTTCACTCTATCAAGGATGAAATTGTAGTCTTAGGAAGATGAGCCTGGTTGCTTAAGGGGAAAACCAAGGTACTTCCCAAGAAAATGAGTGGAAGCAAAACCAAGCATATCACACAACGACTCTCTAGTGTCCTTATCCACATTCGAGGAGAAATAAACTCTTGATTTAGCCTTACTTAATGTCTGCCCTGATAAAGAACAAATTTCATCAAGCACATCTCTTATGGCTGAACAATTTGCACCATCAGCTCTTGCAAAAAAAAGATAAAATCTGCGAACAGAGGATGAGAGAAGGCGGGACCACTTTAGGAAGCCTTGACTGGATGCCACAACTTGGCACATAAATAGGTAAGGAGACAGCGGGTCTCCTTGCCTTATCCCCCTTAAAGGAAAAATCGGGTCAATAACTTCACCATTGAACAAAATAGATGTGGATACCATTGAAACACTACTCATGATGATGTCTATTAAGTCAACTGGAAAGTTTTCCCTGAAAAGAGTTTCTCTGATGAAATTCCACTCTAGTTTGTCATAAACCTTCTTTAAATCAATTTTAAAAGCCATACATCCCACTCTTCTTTTCTTTTTACCTAGGGAGTGGATAATCTTTTGAGCAATAATAACATTGTCTATTCCCTTTCTACCTAGCACAAAAGCCGTTTAAAGAGGAGATATGAGTTTATCCAAATAAGGTCTCAACCTTGTCACAATAATCTTTGTCACCACTTTGTACATAGTATTGCATAAACTTATGGGTCTATAATTACTCAAAGTTTCCAGCCCTTAAATCTTTGGAATCAAAGCTGTGTAGGTTTAATTTAAATATTCAGGGACTTTCTTGTCAGCAAAGATCTTCTTCACCTCTCTTATAACCGATCTCCCCACAATTGGCCAAAATTTTTGGAAAAAACCTACATGTAGCTCCAATCTCTTCATCAGTTATGCCACCACTGATATTCTCCTTCTCATCCTCGAAGAGCCTAGGTTGCCATTAGGAAATAATGGGATTTGATCTAGAAGCACAAAACAACGATGTCGAATAAATCCCATCAAATCTGCTTCTAATGAACTATTTAATATCATTTTCTTCGTAAATCCAATCCCCCACAGCATTCTTAATTGTCATAATTTGGTTTCTTTTTCGTTTGACCAATGTCAAAACATAATAGAAGGCCGTATTATGATCACCTTATATCATCCAATTAACTCAAGATTTCAAAGCCCAAAGCTCGTCCTCTTGATTCAGCACTACATCAAGCTCCTTTACAAGCTCATTTTCCAGATTTAGAAGAAAATGGGAAGGATTATTTGCAAATGCCCTTTGAATACCATTAATCCTTGCCATCAAGTTCTTTTTTCTAGAAAATGTGTTCCCAAATTGATTCTTGTTCCAGATAGCAGCTTTCCTTGAAAAATTCTCTATTGCATCAAATAACCCATTATTGCTTCCCCACGCCTAAGAAATAATATTTGGAAAAGAAGAATCCAACAGCCAGCAAGTCTGAAACCTAAAAGGTCGCTTTTTTCCAAAATTTGCCCTTGGCTACATCTCCATCAAGACAGGACAATGATTCGAATGACATCTAGTGAGGTGAGTAACTCTTGCCTCCGGATACATCAAGCACCAACTAGGATTTACAAAAAATCTATCTATTCTTTCCTAAATTAAAGCTTGAACTTCCCTTTTATTTGTCCAGGTGAACCGAGGCCTCAAGAACCCAATATCTATCATGTTGCACTTATCCATGCACTCCTTGAACAATAAGGATCTATTGACACTCACTGCTCTCCCACCAAACTTGTCATTATCTAATAGGGGTTTATTGAAATCCCTACTATGATCCAAGGCATGCTGTGAAGCTCAACAACTTTCATGAGATTATTCCATAACACCTACCTCTCAATATGCCTAGGATTAGCATACACAGCAGAAAATAACCAAGTAGCATTAGAAAAGTGTACCTTGACCATGATATGGATTTCTTGCTCGATGTTGGAAAGTGAAGACACTTCAACTCTGTCCGAATTCCGTAGCACCTAGAGACCACGAGCATATCCAATAGTGTTGGTGTTAATCACTCCATCGAAAGGAAGCCTATCAGTTATCTCCCTAGCACTTTCTCTCCCAACCTGGGTTTCCATCACAACAAGAATATTTGGATTATGGTTTTAAACCAGCTCTCTGACACAACTTTGAAAAGAGGGCTTTAGGGCACCCCTACAATTCCAAATGATGACAATCATGAGGAAAATATGGCTTGGAGTTAGGCAATCATCAAAAGGCGGCATCAACTTTGCCTCCTCCCTTAAATTCCATCCGGCCCACTTGAGCACCTCCCTCGTTTGCCCTTCTCTTGGGAACAATGTCTCATCGTTGGCTGGAAGACTTGTACCAGCTTTGTGGATGGTCTGTTTCCCATAATGGAAGTGAATATTGGCTGCCTTTCTAGCATTCTCCTCTTCGAGAGGCACTCCATCGGATTCACACTGCATAGCACAAACATCTGGGAAATTTAAGGCAAACTTTCCCACACTAGTTCGTGCTCCTCCTTCGGCGAAGGCACATTCGCTAGAAATTGACACCAAGGGTTTGTTACTTCTCCCCAGGCTGAGTTTGTTAAGGAATCCACCTATTCCTCACACTCTTCTTTATCAGCGGGAATATGAATTTCCATGCTTTTCTCAAATTTGTGATGAACCACCCCATGATTAAGGTTGGGTTTGCTCGTATCTCTGCTAGAACTACCTCGAGAATCTCCACTATCACCCCCTTTGAATTTATAGCCCATCTCTGGCTAGGTGGTGGCTACGAACTAAAACTTGCCAGAAGTTCTCGGTCTTGATTCTCTATCATAGGTCCCTCCATCCTTCAAAAACACCTCCGCGTTCCCCTTCAGTTGCTCAGTAGATGATGATTTTCCTATTCTTCTTTCCATAGTGTTGACTAAACTAGGTTGAGATGCCTTTAAATGCGCTATTCCCTTTTTGTCCTTCGCTGAATTGTACTTTAATGGAATCTGAGTTGGTTCAGGCCAGGTAGGCATAATACTTAAAAGATTGGGCTCTTGGTTTTGGGGAGGGTTGGGCTGGGCCCGTTTCATTACTTCTTTCCCTATTTTATGAATTGAACTCTCTAATTGGGCTTTATCCAATAACCTTGAGGGGGACAGCTTCCTTTCACTTTCCTTCGCAAGACCATTAGTGTTTTCGACCCTTCCACCCTCTTGTCTAACCACTGCCTACAAATCAAGATTACCGTTCGAAAACCTCGTCCTATCATTCCTCTGCCTAGGTGGGGACCCCCACTTCTCTGCATTTTTGTCCCATTTCTCCTAGATCCACCATAACCCACAGACCGTATGTACCTTCATGCACGATCTCCTGAATAGCTTCATGCACCTCACCATTGGGTCTTACGTCAGTCCTTGGACTATTGGGCTCAAAATCTTCGTGTGACCTCACTTCTACGCCAACTCGACCTCCATCTGTGCCTCCCTAGCTGGCGACCTTTGCCGGATGGTGTAAGGACAACTCTCTTTCCTATGTCCCATTCGACCACATCCAAAGCATAATTTGTGAATTCTTTCATAGCTTACCAGTTGCTCGAGCTTCCCTATCATGACAGTGGTAACCAAAGACTTCTCCACATTGATTTGAACGTGTTACCTTGCAAACCTCCCTCTGGTCTCAGATATAGTGAAAGTATCAACCCTTAGCACATTTCCAATTGCTTTTCCAATATGATAAAGTGCTTCTGCATTGTAGTATTCAATAGGTAATTCATTAAGCCTTATCCAAACTGCTATAGAGGAAACGTTTGCTGAGGCTAGCTTGAAGTTTGGCTCTAATGGCCTAAGTGATAGGAAGTGGTCTCCAATAAACCAAGGTCCCTTTTTCAAAATGTTTTCAAAGTCCTCTTTTAGAGACAGCCTCGTGAGGAAGAAACCATGTCCTAGGTCCACACAATCCAATCTTCATGTTGTTTTCCACAGGGCAAGAAGTTTAGCTTGAAAGAAGTTGAATCCCACAGCTCTGCCATACACCTATACAATGAGAGCTCTTGCTCATGGCCTTCGTGTTAGTTGCTTAAATTCCTTAGAAAATTTAACAGTAACCAGTCCTTGTCGGAGAGTCTCCACTTCTTCATCAGAATTAGCATCGTCATCCATGAAATCCCTAAAGCTAAAAGCTTGGGTGAAAGCACCTAGGGTTTCACCCATTAGCTTATCCTTGAAGGATATGCCTTATTTCCATGAGCTAGTGGCATGGCTTGAAGATGAAGGGCCTGAGTTTTAACCCTCGCAGAATCCTGCATGACTAACATCCTTCACCTTCTTCTTACTACATGCAAGTTCTTCTTGTTCTTCACGAGAGAAAGAGAGAGAGAGAGTGTGTGTGTGTGTGTGTGTGTGTGTGTGTGTGTGTGTGTGCTCGAGAGACATGTTCTGAAAGGGCTTATAAATTTCTTTTTCCTCTCAGACTTAAGTCGTGGCAATAGATTATTACTACAAAAAATTTGTTGCAATAGAGTTTTATTGCAATAATATATTTTTATTATTATTTAATTACTTTATTGCAACAAAAAAAAATTTTTGCTATAATTTGTTGCAACAAAATTTTTGTTGCGATAGGTTACTGCAACAGTACGATTGATCATTATAAACAAAATCATTTTCTTTGTTATAATTTATATAGGGTCCAAATTTTGTAGCCCAGGCTCAAAAGGTTAGGATTATGAGCTCAACGAACCCAGAACAATGAATTTGTAGAGAGTGAGTGAAAAAGTTAGGCTAATTGTGAATCTAACAACGGTCAAATGACATAAGAACACACTTGGGAACTAAACAAACTCAAGTCCGAAGAGGCTAGATATTGATTGAAAGACAAATACAATTGCTAGAGTCCTTTTCACAGATTTTTTCTCTACCTCCCCTTTTTCCTCTTTAGAGGCCTATTACATTTATATATTCTCCTTCTACTTCATCATCACCATCCACCTGTTCTTCATTTAAGCCTTCACTTGAGTATATGTCATATCAGATATTTGCTTTAGTTCTCCGTGAGTGGTGGTAGCTGAGATTGCACTGTTCAGGGGTTTTCTCCACATAAATGCAGTTAGGAAAGCTGCTGCAGTGTATTAAATGCGGTGGTAGCAGCTTTTCCTTTTAGATATTTCTCTGCTCTTGTCATCTTTAGGCATGCCCAAAGCTTGTCCTTGTCGTGGAAGTAGTTGAGAAGATCATTCAGACCCTTAAAATATTTGTTTTATCGAGTCCCTTTGGAATCTGAGGAGAATGACTTCTTTGAACCAATAGGGTTCTCTTCGAACTGCTCCTCTCGTTCATTTCCAGTTACATTTCTTCCACCAGGACTCGTTTTTAACCCCTTTCTTCTCTTCGGACACATAGTGATATTCGAATTGGGCCCTAGGCCCACCACATGACGTTGGGCTTTTACACCCACAATTTATAATTTATAATATATATTAAAGAAACATTAAACAAAATTTGACACAACATTAAACAAAAAATATTGTTGCTATAATTTGTTACAACAAAATTTTTGTTGTGATAAGTTACTGCAACTATACGGTTGCTCATTATAAACAACATTATCGTCATTGTTAGCAACCACATGACCCGCATCATTCATTAGATAATCATCAAAATCTCTTAATATTGCATATGGGGGTTCATTCACTTCATTTTTATTGTTTGATCGCATTCTCTTTATGTTAGTATACAAATAATTTTGTTTCATTTAGATAATGAACAAGGTGTTTGAGATTGGGGTCTTAGGTTTTGGTGGCAAGAATGGAGTGGTTATGGAAGTATTTGGTTTTAGAAATGAAGTCTAATTTTTATCTAGATGTTATTTTATTATTTTAGATATTAAATTTACTGTGTACATGACAGATTTTGATTTTGATTTTGATTTTTTTTTTTTTTGGGAGTGTACATGACAGATGGAATCATAATCCAGGTATGGTTGTGCTTTGATGTATTATTCCATGTTCCTCACAAATTGAAGAAAAGTTTTTAATGATTAGACTAAATTATAAAGGTATTTAGAAGAAACTTAAATTTAAAAGAAAATCCAATTAATAGAGCCTACTGTTAGTAATTTACCAAGTCATCCTGAGCATTATTGAGTGTTATTTGTCTCATTCGTTCCTAAAGTTAGTTTGGATGGTGGATTTTTGTTTTTTGTTTTTTTTTTTTTAATTAAGGCATCATAGCGCCTTTGGTAAATATTCCAAGTGACATCAAAATATTTATTTTAATATCAAGGGTTGCCACAATAAATTTTTCTATCGAGTGCTAACTACTAAGTGAAAAATTAATTTTTGATACAATATTAAGGTTGAAAATAATCTTATGTATCTCAAAAAAAAAAAAAAAAATCATCTTATAAAATTTATGGTAAATTACAAATTGTACTCCTAAAGTTTGAGGGTGTTTAGAATTTACACTCTAAAATTTTATAATTTGAATTTTACCTTCTGAAATTTAAGGTGTTTGGATTTACACCCTAACATTTCAAAATTTAGATTTTGCCCTCTAAAGTTTAGGAGTGCTTGGATTTTACACCCTAAATTATAAAACTTTAGGATTTAAACACTCCTAAACTTTAGAGAGTAAAATCCAAGCACTCCTAAAATATATGAGGTAAAATCTAAATTTTAAAATATTAGGGTGTAAAAATCCAAATACCCCCAAACGTTATGGGGTAAAATCCAAATTTTTAAAACTTCAAAATGTAAAATCTAATTACCTCCAAACTTTTGGAGTGTAATTTGCAATTTATCCTAAAATTTAAATTTATGGACTATTTTAAAATATTGGACAAATGTTAGGGATCAAAATGGTAAATATATTACTTAAAAAAATATAAAAAATTCATGTTTTTGCTGAATAATTAAAAATTCATTTCATATGTGAAATGCGAAATGAAACCAATCTATTCTCTCTTCACCCAAAGTAAATATATAAATAAAATTAGCATTATTACACGCGCTTCACACACATGTGATGAGACTTTTTTTTTTAGTGGTCCTATTTTGTAGCAAAAAAAAAAATTATTTATTTTATATATAATTTTTATTTTGAGAATCTAATTTTTATTTTATAAGATTGAAAATCTAATTTAGACATGGATAAAAAAATTTTGAAAATTAACAAAAAAGTTGCCCTATTTCTTAGGTAATGATTTAGTAAAAATTAGAGTTATTTTTTTATCAAATTATTATTTAATTTTGTCTTTACTTAAACTTAAACATAGATGCCTAAAAATATTTTTAAACTAGAAAAATGAGGATCTAAACGAAAAACAATAGTAGTATAGATTACATTAATCTGATTAAGATAAAAGGCGCACGATATTTCTTGATTTGATTGGATAGAAAGGAGGAGTGAGTGTTTTCCTGTCAAAAGTTGGAATTAAAAAAAAAAAAAATCATTTTTTTAAGAACTATAATCGAGTAGTTCTACTTCTATTCTTTTTTTTTTTTCTTTTTTAAGTTGCAGAAGGAACCGGTATATGGACCAATTAGAAAGCCGAGGCGTACTGGTTTTTGGTTTATAAATTTGAATCATGAAGTTTTTGTGAGTTTTTCATCTCACTGGTAAAGAGTGCAAATTGGAGTTACTCATTTGTTCTTAGCAGAAAAGGAAAAAGAAGAAGTTGATTACTGATAAAAGAAATGGATTTCTTTCACTTTAGCTGCTGCATTGTGTTCTGATCGGTAACAACCAAAAAATTTTTATAGAAAAACTGCATATTGATTCAAAATTTAAACAAAGAAATTTTCTCTTGAATTGTTGATTCCGTAGACTTTCGTATAATTTATTCTTTCTTTTGTGTGTTGTTATTGTGCCTTATATTTTGGATTTTGTTGTCTGTTTTCTTATTAAACGTCTATGCATTGTACGTGTTTGTGAAAATGCGTGTTAGAATTATGTGATTTGTTTTTGCATGCTTAGAGTTCATTGGAGTTTCTTTGCGTTCCATTTGCTAGAAAATGCCCAATGCACGCCCCGGAGGGACATTAACTATTGAGACAATTGCTGTTGTTGTGAGCTTGGGTAAGGATTCAATTCCATCCTTTTTAATTATCTCCCTTTCAGTTTTGTTTTCTTAATACTCATTCATTATTACTACAAATAATGACAAACTGGATTCCAGATTTCTGAGACTAACCAAATGGATAAATAATTTATCAATGATATGAAATGTGAGAATCCAATTTGATTTACCTCTCGGTTAACTTTTCATGGCTACTAATGTTGTTTCTTAATTTTGGGATTGTTGTAGGCAAATACTTGCCTTTTGTTTCCCTTTATTAGAATTTTGTTTTGATTATATGTAACTATTGGGAAATTAATGCGCGGGCTGTGTGCTCCGTCTATTTGATGTTTTTAGATACGAGTTTTTGCGTACATATAGAGGGTATCAAGCTAAAGATGGAAGGGAGATATGGCTACATTTAATGGTAATTTTCTATAATATTAGCAATCACATTGCTATCTTCATATTGACATGCTTGTTTACCTTCACAGCTTTCTGTGTTTATCAATTTCTTTTGTATTTTGTTCTCTTTTATTTTCTTTGAGGCACCTTTCAATTTCTTCACCCGTTTTTCTTTTAGTTGGCTTTGTCTTGGGCATCCTGTTCTCTGGCTTTGGCCATTAGGTAGAGACCTAAAGGAATCAACTTTATTTATTTTAACAAGAGAAACAAAATTAAAACACAAGATAGAATGTTCAATTTGAGTGATTAAGACTTAATTTATAGCATATATTAAAGAAGGAATTAAAGAATTTAGTACCAACACAGGATAGAACGTTCACTTTGAGACATGGTATATAGTTCCATATAAAGTCTAATTAGATAGCTGAGAAACATTAGATAAAGAGCTCCCATGCTATAAACTAAAGTGGTTTTACTCTTGAATAATGTGATGACATTTTACCGTCCCATTAGCAATGTGATGCTAATTTCATTGGTTGAACATGGTTCAAGCTTTGTTGACGAAGAATCTGCTTCAGGTAGAGCCTTTTCCATATAGAAACCTGGCTGTCTGGGTTTCAGCAATAAACTCTCACTGCTTAACATCAGCACCACAGATGACATATCTGGCCTATCTTCCGGTCTTTGTTGCACACACAACAAGCCCACATGAATGCATCGAAGAACTTGATCAGATAAGGTGCACTTGTTGCCTAAAGATTTATCAATCAATTCCGTTGCCTTATCTTCAATCCATAATCTCCAGGCCTTAAACAGGTCAAAAACATATATATCAGTGGTTGATTTGGACTTTATTTCATTCCTAATTTGCACTTCTTTTTATCCCATGACTATTTTGCTGGGTTATAAGAATAACCAGGGCATTGTGTATGATTGATGACACAGGTCATTGGAAGATTTGATTAGAGGTCTACAAGATTTAAAACTGAAACTCTGATCAACACAGTAAATTAGTCGAATAAAACTCTTCAAGCTTACATGTCCAAGAAGATTGAGGTGGTCGTCTGAGTGGCAAAATCCCTGGTTCCTTTTCCCACTTACTATCTCTAACACTAAAACTCCAAAGCTAAAGATGTCAGACTTGATTGAGAACTTTCCATGCCCCGCATACTCAGGAGACATATAACCACTACAAAAACCATCACAAATTAAAAGCTTAAAAAATAAAGTAGTGTTGGTAATATAAGAAGTTAAAGTGTACTTACTACGTTCCAACAATTCTTTTGGTTTTGTCCTCAGTTTGATCTCCCCCAAATGTTCTAGCCAAGCCAAAGTCTGAAATTTTTGGATTCATGCTATCATCTAGCAGGATGTTGCTTGCTTTGAGATCTCTATGGATAATTCTGAGTCTAGAGTCTTGATGAAGATAGAGAAGTCCCCTGGCAATGCCACAAATAATGCGGATGCGGTTATGCCAATCTAGTAATGTGCTTCTTGTATGATCTGACCAAATTTAGGTTCATGTTAGTGCAACTTCAATGACGGAAGATGATAATACTTAACATGAATGTAGTGGAGTACAAAAGATCAAATCATCTAACCAAAAATAAAGGTATCCAAGCTTTTGTTAGGCATGTATTCATAGATTAACATTTTCTCATTTCCTTGAATGCAACAACCAAGAAGCTTCACAAGATTGCGGTGTTGTAGTTTAGCAATTGAAAAAACTTCATTTTTGAACTCGTCCAATCCTTGTCCCGAATTCTTAGATAGCCTCTTTATAGCTACTTCTTGTCCACCCTTCAGTGTACCCTAAGGATCAAAAGATTAGGAAATTTTGTGAAAGAAGATAGCTTAACTAGTTAGGATGTATTTGTTTACCCTATATACAGGTCCAAAACCACCTTCTCCCAACTTGTTGTTGCTTGAAAAGTTACAGGTGGCAGTAGCTATGTCTGTCATATCAAATATGGGTAACTCCATATCTTCATTCCCACCTTCATTGTTGTAATCATTCCTTGTGATTCCTGAAATATTAGGAGATGGATTGGCATGAATAACTTGATTGGTATTATTGAATTGACTAACCACCTAATCTGTTGTATTTCTGAGACCTTCAATTTAATATTTCTTTGTTGTAAATCTATTATCATGCGTCAGAAATTACCAGTCCATGTCGTATAGCTTTACCTTTGAAACTCAGTTTCTTCTTCCACACATACGAGATCACTCCAAGTATAAGAATTCCCATTACTAGTGTTGAAGAGGTGAATATGATTGCTTCTTGTCGTATCCTGCTGGAGTGCCTGTGTTTCGTAATATTATCTGAAAATGAGAAGTAAAGTATAAATGAACATATATGTGGCTATTGTAGCTTCATAGATACCTACACCTTGCCCAGTCTAATTCATAAAGAAGAATTTATCTTGATCTTAATTAGGAATGATAAATGGTACAAATAAGGGGGATAAAGCAGTAGGGTGCAACACCATGAAATTCTAGTTCCCATGGCACAGAAATCACCATAGTTTCACCTTTTCACACTTTATTTCAGTTCTCTACCTCGTAGTTGTGTCAGACTTCTCCAACTAAACATTTTACAGAGTTTGTTTATGTTTTACAATGTTCTTTCTTATCTCCCACTTGCTCCCTCTTCACCCCGGAAACATACAAAGAAAAATGTCTTGAGTAAACATATGCTAACTTTTTTGAAAATCACTAATAGTCTGTCGACATAGAGGACATTACAATCCAAGCTATTAATTGGGAAGTTAGAGCTGGTTGGTGTTTGAAGGTAACCATAGTAACTCAAGTTTAAAAAGATTCTTATGCTTTAAATGGAAATCCCTTTCTCTCTACTTAGCAAGAATGTAAATTTGTGATTGCATGGGTTAGGCCTGATAGTTGGTTTTGAATTATGACAAAATGGAGGTTTAGTTTGTGCTTGGTTTGTGCTTCTATCTTTGAGTCAATTCACTGATTCATCCAAAAAAGAAAAGAACCAATTGAAAACCAAGCAATATAGGTGTTTTATTTGTCCTCAATTTATTATAAAAGAGCAAAATCCAAGGAGAACAGATAACAGAAGTAAAAAGTACCTAGTTCGGAGTTGGCCAGCCTTATATATAGGTCTTGCCCATCCTGGGAGAATACTTTCATATCATTCAAGATACCAAACCAAAGCAAGCAGCCACTTCCTTCCCCGCTGATATCTAAATTTGAATATGCTGTGCAAGAACAGTTTTTCAAACATAATCCCTCACATTCCTTGAGGCTCATGGTCGTATTAAACCAGGAAGAAGATGTGTCAGGCAATTTCAAATTTGTGTATTTTAGGAAGCCATCTCCATTACATTCCAATTGAGTCCTTCGAACACAACCATCAGACCAATCTACTGAATTCCAATCTTTTGGAGATCTGGACACAAATCCTTCCAAGCATGCACATACTGGAGAGCCATTGGCATTGCAGATAGCATATGCACCACAGTAGGCATAATTTTCACACTGATCTACCTGGGATGTAGAGTAGGTCTCCCAGCTGTGAGTCTGATCCCTCCACACGAGGCGTCCCATGACACCTGATGGGTAAATTACAAATCTTGAAAAGACTGAACTGTCCATGAGTGTGTACTCATAATATACCTCATTCTCATTCAACACAAATTCATACTTAAATATTGGATTCGGTTTTAACCGAGGATTCCCAGTAAAAGTAAGGCCATTCCATGGCCCTCCTCTATCCTTTATTTTGTCTTCCTTCATAACAACTAGCTGTGGAAGCCCATGAGTATCTATCCGTAAGGAAATCTCACCTTTAGCAGGATCATCTGTGCTCTTCCAAGATGTTAAAAACCTGTCCTGACCTGTTACAAAGTTCTTTCCCATCTTCATTCCTGGCATCAGTGTGTCGCAAGGATAATCAAAGCTCTGCCACAAAAAGTTCTCCAAGTTATTGCCACTTCCATCTTTCACAACAAGATTTCCTGAATCCAAAAGCTGTACGACTGGACTGTCTGCAGCTCTTGATGTATTTGATGACCAAACAATACTAGTGTTGTTGAGAAGAACAATATCTCCTTTGTCCGTAATCTTCAAAACTCCTGAGTTATTGTAAAGTGGAGTATCTCTGTTAGCTACCCAAACAACTGCATCAGTAGATATCCGATACCATATTCCCAAGTATCGGTCTTTCAAATCACCTAGACTGAAGAATCCCAGTTCAAAGCTTCCACCAGAGGAAACTAAAGTCTCACCATCTCTGATGGAATGGCTTGGAGTGAGAGTGTCTAATGTAGCAGAGAATCTTAAGAAGCAGGATAAGAAACAGTACACAAAAAGAGGTTTAAAGACAATCATTGTCTCATAGTATGCCTTTTTCTCCAGAGAAAATAACATATAATACACAAATTTTCTTGCAAGTTGCAAGGCATGGAATATGCACCACCGATTGTTGGCGTATTTCATGCATTATATCACCAAGACAGAAACAGATGATTCAAGTTGGTGTGCTTATTTAAGAGCAAGCTGTTATTTGTTGTAATTCAGGGCCTTCGTACCTTCTCATATGTTTACACAATGAGCAGAAGGATAGAAAGAATTTGGCATTTCGGAAACTTTTTTTTTTTTTTTTCGCTGAAATGAGATCTAATCATTCATTAAAATAAACGACAAATGCGAACAGTTACAAAAGGGGCTCTTCAAAAATGGACTTTCAAACAGCGGCAAACTTTAGTAGCCTTGAACATTTTGTGATGAAATGGTGACGACTTTAGAGAATAATATGTAAATGTGGAATATGAACGTAAACTAGAGGTTCCTGCATTATCAAGGGAGAAAGGTAAACGAAATTTTAAAATACAATGGAAAAGGATGTGTCACGAATCTGGTCATTTGAGTATACTTTGTCCAACTACAATCTACAACAGTCCAACTTGCTATAATGAGGTTTCCTGCAAGGCCCACCCATCACGCTGAATTGAATTTTTTTTTTTATCCCAATCCAATTTGTCAGGCCGTTCAAGTAACCTGATTGGCTGATTATTATGACATGTTTTTGAAGATATTGAGAAAAGTCTTCTAGGTGACTGGTAAGACTGTGATTGGTATTTCTTCTGACCATATCTTTCACACTTTCTAGAAGCTTATTGAATTTTGCCAAGAAAATAAAAATAAGTGTTCTGTTGGCATTTTTTGATACATTTTAAAATATGGGAACAAATGTTAGGAATCAAAAAGGTAATTATACCATTAAAATATTTAATAATTCATCTCACCAATAAAATGAAACAAATCTATTCCCCACACCTTAATCTGATTAAGAAAAAAGGGGCATTTTTTTTTCATGATTTGATTGAATAGTATTAAAATTAAAAATTAAATTATAGAACTACTCGATCGGAGTTCCTCCTATTATTTTTAATTTTTATTTCTTAAATCAAGTTGGAGAAAAGAAGCTTTATTTAGGCCAATGGGAAAGTTGAGGCCCGAGGCTTATTGGTTTTCGGTTTTGGAATTTGAGTCATGAAGTTTTTGCGAGTTTTTATTCTCACTTGTAAAGAGTGCAAATTGGAGTTACTGGTTTGGTTAGTCATTTGTTCTCAGCAGAAAAGGAAATCAAAAAAGAAAAAAAAGAAGTTAATTACTGAAAAATGAACTGGAATTCTTTCACTTTAGCTGCTTCCTTGTCTTCTGATTGGTAGCAACCAGAAAATTTTATAGAAAAACTTCATATTGATTCAAAGTTTAAACAAAGCAGTTTTGTTTTGAATTTCTGATTCCGAAGGGTATAAATGTGTTTATATATAGAGTGAAAAAAAATTGTGTTTTAACAGACTTTGGTATAAAGGCATGAGTGGGAGGCGTTTTTCCCTGATGTGGGATTGAGCAAATTCTTGAGAATTAAGGTTCAACGCCATTTCTAAAGAGGACAATACCTGATTGGGGGCTGAGACGAAAGTCCTCTCACAACAATTAAAAAAAAAAAAAAAAAAAAAAAAAAAAGTGAGAGACTTTGGTGTAATTTACTCTTTCTTCCTCAAGTGCATGTTGTTATTGTCTTATATTTTGGATTTTCATGTTTGCTTCTTATAAAAAACTGTATGATATATCTCCCATTAGATTTACCTCTCAAATAGCTTATCATGGTTATCATGGAAAGGCTTTCAAGTGAGTAATGTGCATTGTATATGACAAGAACGAATATCATTTTCCTATTGGTGATTGGAGTTCAAAGCTCCAAACATGCCAGACTTTATACTTAATTTTTGATATAATGTAAGAAAACATATCCTTTTTGTTTTCCTTTATTAGAAGTTGTTTTGATTATTTATAAATATCAGGAAATTAATTCTTGGGCTATGTGCTCCTATTTGATGTTTCTAGATATGGGTTTTTGCATACGTATAGAGGGCAAATTGATTGAGCAAAAATTTGAAGGGGGATATGGCTACATTTTATGATAATCAATATCAATATAAAAATAGAGACCTCATGCATGAATGCATGAGGTTCTATTATGTGGCTTCTAATTTTGCATTTAATATTTTTTTACCTCTTTTTGTTAAATTTTTTTTACTGTTACCAAAAATATCACATTATATAACTTATTTTTACTATTATTTCATTAATCTCTAATTAATTACATGAGCATACACCATACCTTTCTCTCTTCTTCATGATTTTTAGCATACCCACCGTTTTAGTATTAAAAACAAAAGCAAAAAATAATAATTCTAATACAAAATATGCTTATGGAGGAATATTGGAGAAATTATTAGCATTTTTTATTACACTGTTGCCTTTTCTTTCATCCGTGGGTTGTTTCTCTATTTTTAATCTTTAACTCATTGTTGTGATAAAGAACGCTTTGCCATTGACTCATTATATAGTTCTGAGTAGGTTGATCTTTATGATACGTTGCTACTAATTTAATTTTTAATATCTCAAAATGTATATGTTTATTTGCTCTAATTATTAAATTAGTTTACTTTTTCTTTATAATATATGTACGACATTCTCCAAAACCCTCTTATATAAAACATCATAACATTATTCATGCATTGCATGAGCGACTTACTAATTTTCTATAATAATGGCAAGCACTTTGCTATCATGATAATCACGTGCTTATAACCTTAACAGTTTTCTTTGTTTCTCAATTTCTTTTCATATTTTGCTATCTTTTATTTTCTTCGAGGTGCTTTCCATCTCTTCACCAGTTTTGGTTTTAGTTGGCTTTGTCTTGAGCATCCTTGTAGTTGTGGCTTTTGCCATTAGGTTAGGTAGAGACCTAGAAAAACGAACTTAAATTGTTTCAACTTGAGACAAATAAAATTAAGTTATACATTTATGTAAAGCTTTCCCATGCATCGTACTAGTTTGCGACAATTTACTTTCTTTTTTTTTTTCTTCATAAAGAAGCTTTTTAAGGGTATTGCTTTCAACTCTCAAAATCCATGATCCCAAAAAATAATAAAAATCATAATAGCATGGCTTTTACGGTCATATACGGTTCATCAAACTATCAAATTCCATTATTTGATAATTCTCCAATCTATCGCCATCAATAATTCAGGCTTTGGATCAAGATGGCCCCAGGCACAAACTGGATTGTAGCTCTTTGGTTTGCAGTAAATAAAGTATTTATTCAGCAAAAAAAAATAAAGAATTCCATTATTTAATGTCATTTCTACTAGTTTAGATGTAATATTATAGCATGCGTATAGAAGGAATTAATAGAAAAAGTACCCACACATAATAGAAGGTTCAGTTTGAAAGACATGATCCAGTTGCGCATGTAAAGTCTAATTAGATTGATGAGAAACATTAGAGTAAGAGTTCCCTTGCTAAAAACTAAAGCTGTTTAGTCTTGAACAATGTGATGACATTTTACCGTCCCTTTTCTAATGTGATAGTAATTTCATTGACTGAACATGGTTCATGCTTTGTTGGTAGAGCCCTTTCCATATAGAAACCTGGCTGACTAGGCTTAGGCAATGAAATCTCACTGTTTAACATTAGAATCACAGATGACACATCTGGTCTATCTTCTGGTCTTTGTTGCACACATAACAATCCCACATGAATGCATCGTAGAACTTGATCAGATAAACTGCACATGTCGCATAATGATTTATCGATCAATTCCATTGCCTTATCTTCCGTCCATAATCTCCAGGCCTTAAACAGGTCAAACCATATGTATCAGTGGTTGATTTGGACTTCTATTTCATTTCTAATTAGGAATACTTTTTATCCATGACTATTTTTCTGGATTATAAGAATAAACAGGGCATTGTATATGATTGATAAAGCATGTCATTGGACAATTTGCTTTGAGGGACTACATGACTTAAAGCTGAAACTTCAGTCAACAAAGTAAATTAGTAGAATAAAACTCTTCACGCTTACATAACCAAGAAGATTGAGGTTGTCGTCTGACTGACAAAATCCTTGGTTCCTTTTCCTGCTCACTATCTCTAACACTAAGATTCCAAAGCTAAAGACATCGGACTTGATTGAGAACTTTCCATGCCCCGCATACTCAGGAGACATATAACCACTACAAAAAGCCATTGCAAAGTAATAGAAGCTTAAAAATAAAGTAGTATTGACCGTATAAGAAGTTTAAATGTACTTACTACGTTCCAACAATTCTTTTGGTTTTGGCCTTAGTTTGATCTCCCCCAAATGTTCTAGCCAAGCCAAAGTCTAAAATTTTTGGATTCATATTATCATCTAGCAGGATATTGCCTGCTTCGAGATCTCTATGGATAATTCTGAGTCTAGAGTCTTGATGAAGATAGAGAAGTCCCTTGGCAATGCCACAAATAATGTGGATGCGGTTATGCCAACCTAGTAATGTACTTCTTGTATGATCTGACCAAATTTATGTTACATGTTAGTGCAATTTTATTGAAGAAAGATGACAATACTTGACATGTATGTCATGGAGTGCAAAAGGTAAAATAATCTAACCAAAAATAAAGGTGTCCAAGCTTTTGTTAGGCATATATTCATAGATCAACATTTTCTCATTTCCTTGAATCCAACAACCGAGAAGCTTTACAAGATTGCGGTGTTGTAGTTTAGCAATTGATAGAACTTCATTTTGGAACTCATTCAATCCTTGTCCCGAATTATTAGATAGCCTCTTTACAGCTACCATTTGCCCCATTCAGTGTCCCCTAAAAATCCAAAGATTAGGAAATTTTTCCAAAAAAGATAGCTTAACTAGTTAGGATGTTTTTTTTAACCTTATATACAGGTCCAAAGCCACCTTCTCCTAACTTGTTGTTGCTTGAAAAGTTACAGGTGGCATTTGCTATGACCATCATATCAAATATGGGTAACTCCATATCTGCATTCCCACCTTCATTGTTGTAATCTTTCCTTGTGATGCCTGAAATATTAGGAGATGGATTGGCATGAATAACTTGAACGCTATTATTGAATCAACTATCCACCTAATCTGATGCATTTCTAAGACCTTCAATGTAATGTTTCTTTGTTTTAAATGTATTATCATGCATCGGAAATTACCAGACCATTTTTTATAGATTTACCTTTGAAACTAAGTTTCTTCTTCCACACATATGACATCAATCCAATGACTAGTATTGAAGAGGCAACTATGATTCCTGCTTGTCTTATCTTGCTGGAGTCACTGTTTTTTGTAGTATTATCTGAAAATGGGCAGATGAGTAAATGAACATACATGTGGCTGTTATTACCAGCTTCATAGATAAATGTAGCTTGCCAAGTCTAATTGATAAAAAAAAAAATTTATCTTGACCTTAAATAGGAAAGATAAATGGTACCAATAAGGCGGATAAAGCAGTAGGGTGCAACAACATGAAATCCTAGTTCCTATGGCACAGCAACCACTGCTGCACTTTTCAGACTTTATTTCAGTTCTCTAGCTTGCAGTTGTGTCACAATGTTGGTTCGTATCTCCCACTCGCTCCCCCTTCATCCCGAAGACACACAAATAATAGTCTGTCAAACCTAATCAGTGACCATTTTAATCCAAGCTATTAATTAGGAAGTTAGAGCCGGTTGGTGTTTAAGGGGAACTATAGCAAACTCAATTTTAAAAAGATTCTTAGGCTGTATAGGGGAATCCCTTTCACTGTATTTAGCAAGAAAATTAATTAGTGATTGCAAGGGTTAGGCCTGATGGTTAGTTCTGAATCAGGACAAGATGGAAGTTTAGTTTGTCCATAGAAGCTAGATACTGAGATTGTTATGGTTCTTCTGTGCAAGTACTGTGCCTGCCGCCCAGTAACCACTAGTTTGTGCTTGTATTGAGCTCTTATCTTTGAGTCAATTCACTGATTCTTCTAAAAATGAAAACCACCAGTTGAAACCAAAGCGATATAGGTATCCAATTTGTCCTCAATTTATAATAAAAGAGCACAATCCAACGAGGAGAAATAACAGAAGTAAAAAGTACCTTGTTTGTAGTTGGTCAGTCTTATATATAGGTCTTGCCCACCCTGGGAGGATACTTTCATATCATTCAAGATACCAAACCAAAGCACACAGCCACCTCCTTCTCTGCTGATATCTAAATTTGAATATGCCGTGCAAGAACAGTTTTTCAAACACAATCCCTCACATTCCTTGAGGCTCATGGTCCTATTAAACCAGGAAGAAGATGTGTCAGGCAATTTCACATTCGTGTATTTTTGAAAGCCATCTCGATTGCCTTTTAATTTAGTCCTTCAAACACAACCATCAGACCAATCTACTGAATACCATTTTTTGGGAGATTTGGACACAAATCCTTCCAAGCATGCGCATACTGGAGAGCCATTGGCATTGCAGATAGCATCTGCACCACAGTAGGCATAACTTTCACACTGATCTACCTGGGATGTAGCAAAGAGCTCCCAACTGTGTGTCCGATCCATCCACGTGAAGCGTCCTGCAGTCCCTGATGGGTTAAATACAAGTCTTGAAAAGACTGAACTGTTCACGAGTCTGAACTGGTAATATACTTCGTTCTCATTCAACACAAATTTAGACTCATATACTGGATTCGGTATTAACGCAGGACGTCCTGTATAACCAACGCCATTCCATGACCCTGCTCTATTCTTTATTGTATCTCCCCTCATAGAAACTAGCTGTGGAAGCCCATGAGTATCTATCCTTAAAGAAAACTCACCTTTTGCAGGATCTTCAGTGCTCTTCCAAGATGTTAAAAACCAGTCCTGGCCTGTTACAAAGTTCTTTCCCATCTTCATTCCTGGAATCAATGTGTTGCAAGGATAATCAAAACTCTGCCACAAAAAGTTCTCCAAGTTATCATCATTTCCATCTTTCACAACAAGATTTCCCGAATCCAAGAGCTGTACAACTGGACTGGATGCAGTTCTTGACGTATTCGATGACCAAACAATACTACTTGTGTTGCTGAGAAGAACAATATCTCCTTCATGGGTAATCTTCAAAACTCCTGAGTTATTGTCAAGTGGAGTCTCCTTATTAGCTACCCAAACAATTGCATCAGTAGATATCCCATACCATATTCCCAAGTGTCGGCCTTTTGAATTACCTAGACTGAAGAATCCCAGTTCAAAGGTTCTACCAGGGGAAACTAAAGTCTCACCATCTCTAATGGAATGGCTTGGAGTGAGATTGTCTAATGTAGCAGAGAATCTTAAGAAGCAGGAAAAAAAAAACAATACACAAAAAGAGGTTTAAAGACAATCATTGTCTAAATGTGTGCCTTTATGTTCAGAGAAAGTAACATATAATACAACCCCTTTGCAGCGAACGGAATACGCATCATTGGCGTATTTCATGCATTCTATCACAATGTAAACTTTCTCTAGGAGAATATGAGACTTTTCTCTTTACATCCAAGTACAAGCTAAATGGACTCTAGATAGGCAAAGGCAGAAACAGATGATTCAAGAGCAAGCTGTTATTTGTTGTAACTCAGGGCCTTCATCGTATATGTTTACACTATGCAAACGGATAGGAAGTATTTGGCACTTCGGAACCCTTTTTTTTTTTTTTTTCGCTGAAATTAGATCTAATCTTTCAGTAAAAATGCAACAAAAGGCGCACTGTTACAAATGGGACCCTTCGAAAATGGACTTTCACTTTCAGACACCTTGGTCCACTCCAGCGAACTTTAAAGTGGGCCTTGAAAATTTTGCTATGAAGTGCAGAAATGTCAAGGTGGAATTTGAACGTAGACCAGAGGTTCCTGCATTATTTAGTGAGAGAAGTATACAAAATTACTAGTACAATGGATGCGGATGTAGGACCCATCCATGACGTGGAATTGAAAATTGGGTAGCGTTTGTTACTTGTTACACATTTTTTAAACTAAATTGTGTCTTTCATTGAAAATTATTCTGTAAGTTGTCAAGCCATTCAGGAAACCTTAATTAGCTAACTATGACATGTTTTTGAAGGTAATGAGAAAAGTCTTCCATGTGACGAGTAAGATTGTAATTGGTATCTGCTCTGACCATATCTTTCACATTTTCTAGAAGCTTATTACATTTTGCAAGGGGGAAAAAAGTGGAGTGCCCTGCAATATCGATATGTGCCTTTATGGGTGCACTTTAATGAATATATCAACTATAATGCACATTTGAAAAGAAAATAAGAGATATTTGTTCTAGATTAGTTGTACAAAAAAAATAGCTGCTTTGTAATATTGTATTTTATGTAGTTAACAAGATTAACTAATAAGCAAAACTTGATAAGGCAAAATAAGAGGCCCATATTATGATCACAGTATATAAAAATTCAAATCTTGAGTTCATATGTTTTGCATTCAAATATGTTCGCAAGCAATTGATGTAGCTTTTGTATTATAACTTTAATGATTTGAATGGAAAAGATAGTTGGATTAAACTTACAAACATTTTATTAATCTCTATTGGAATTTTAAAGAGAACCAATGAAAAAACAGGAAATTGAATTGGAGTAGATTTAAAGGTGTGAATCAATCATTTTTTTTCCTCAATACAACTTTGCCCCAACTCAATCGAGTATGCTAATAGGTCCAAAGCAATCGCCTCTAGGATACAACTAAACCTAGATTCAACAAGTTGCAATTTTGGAGAATCTTGTGACTTTATCTCTATCAGTGTGCAAAATTTGTAAAAGCTTCAAATATCACAATTGTTTTTGCAAATAACTTTACATGGATGACTAATTATAATTCACTAGTCGCAGTCCCACGCGATGCACGGGGAATAGATAATTATTTTGTAATTGTGATATAATGTATAATTTGTTCTCCTAAATTTGTTGAAGATAATTTGCTCTTCCTAAAAATTAAACAATTTCTAAAATTATTTTCCATCTCTCTATCTCTACAAACATATAATTCTATTATTTTTGGGTTTATTTGATTGATATTTATCCATTTTGTAGGTGGTTCATATTCTTCTAAATTATGTTATAGTGTGTTATGTTTTCCCAATTTTTTTTCTTTGGAAACTAAATTTTTTAAGTTTCAAATATATTTTTCAAATTTCTCATCTCTAAGGATATTATGATGATAATCAAAACTCATCACAAAAATACACTTGATATTACTCAAATAACCAATAGACATATTCAAATACATAGCCAAGATTATGTTTTGATATAAATTCAAATTCTTACTTTCAAAATGACTAAGTATTAACTAAAACAAAAATTAAATCAAAACTATAGGAGGGAGACAGAGGACTTGTGATAGGGAACTCAATTCAATTCAATTGGTCTTCTTCATATTTTAACCAAATTCAATTTCTTCAGATAGCCAAGCATACATCGTCTTGGCATTTCTCACATCCAATTGGTCTTCGTGGATTTTGAGGCTTTGTCCAAATTTGGATAATCTTTCACCCTGGCCTTTTTTTGGTTGTCTATTGCTACCTTATCTAGTTTTATACATGTCCTTTGATTTGATTTTCTTTCCATTGACATCAAAATTCTGCAATTTTGCAAAGTCTTCCAACAAAGGCATCCCATAATAATATCTAAATTTGTTACAATACAAAACCAAAAAAAGAGTAGGATATCTTGTATTAAGTTATGCATCTACATTCATGTCATGACTAATATGCACATACAACAAAACTGGTTTATGCTACGCATATACCAAGAGAGTACTTTATCCATAATGGTAAATACACCACACAAATGCACATAAGAGGTATCCATTAGTGGAAAAAAAAGATCACCCATCTACAATTTACTGGAAAACTGAATATACATTTCTATCTGATACACCACTTTCTAAACATTGGTTAACAATCACATAAACAATAGTAGTCAAACCTCACTACAGTTCTTTTACAGTATTCTTCACCATGGCTTTGAGATTTTTTTTAGTTGGTTTATGGGAACCAATTTTGTTGACACTTGAGAGGGACAAAAAGAAAAAACTCATTTTAGAGGGACTTCCTAAATTCCTAGAAGTAGGGTAGAGCAATTGCATATATATATATATATATATATATATATTGGAATTCTAATAGGGTGGCAATTGAACAGTTTTCACAGCTGCTTGATTAGGGAGAAGGAGAGCCATAGAGTTGAAGGGAGTTTGATTTTTTTTTTTTTTTGATACAAGATAGAAATTCTACTCTAGCCTAATCTAAATAGATATGTGTGTGAAGCTCCCTTCTAGAGACTTGAATCCCGCCCCTTACCCCCCACACCCCACAAACACTTATGCTTGTGGAGTGACCATCGCACTAAGGGTGTGCAGTAGTAAGGGAGTTTGAATTATTATAAGATTGAGTTTGATGGAATAATAAATGGAAAGTTAAAAAGTTAGGAAATGTTAATTGAGAGAGAGAGAGAGAGAGATGGTGGTTGAATATAAAATGACAATAGATTTGGCTTGATGGAGTAATAAATTGGAAGTTAAAAAATGGTAACGTTAATTGAGAGAGAGAGAGAGAGAGAGAGAGAGAGAGAGAGAGAGAGAGAGAGATGAAGTACTGATGTTCACAAATTAGGTTTGATAGAGTATTTTTTTTATTTGATGAAATAATAATTGGGAAATTTTAATTTATAAAAGGAAGGAAAAGAAAAGGAAAAGAAAAAGCATTGTTGGTCAGTAAGTTTGCCTAATATCTATATTATACAACTCAGTTTACCTAATATCTATATTATACAACTCAGTTTACATAGATCGTACATTCCAACACAAAGAGCTACATTTCAAATGTCATGTTTTACTTCCCATATATCAATATATTTCTGTCATGATCATGGTTGAATGATCATGATAGAAATATATTGTAACAAAGCCACCCATAGTTCCAATAATAAAAAACCTCCCATCAAAATTTAAGCTCTCAAGGTTTTGTTTTAAGTAGGATGCTCCAATATGGTCCAGAATAACATCAACTCCTGCCATTGAACATTCAGTTAGTTGTTCTTTTTTTTTTTATCACCTAATAAATCATTGCAAAAAGAAGAATGAAAAACATCAATCTCTATAAACATTTTAAGTAGGATGCTCCAATATGATCCAAAATAATATCAACTGCTGCCATTAAACATTTAGTTAGTTGTTCTTTTGTTTATCACCTAATAATCATTGCAAAAAGAATAATGAAAAACATCAATCTCTATAAACATTGAGGAAAACTAAGGTTTCAATATTAAAGAAAATACCTTTTCCACTTGTTTATTCACTCACCCTTTCGACAAAGTCCTCTGTCTTGTAATTGATTCACAATCAGCCCCAAGATCCTTGAAAACATCTAATTTTTAATCAGTCCATGCCAATCCAATCTAAAACTATATGAATACTTGGAAACCAAATTTATGCTTTAGAAGAAAAGTGATATTGGACCTGCATTAACAAACACTTGCTCCATAGTATATAGCTATCCAAATTGCTCCATAGTATATAGCTCCCATGAACCTGAAATTTTAATATTCATCAATTTTGCATTGGGAGACACCATATTGCAACAAACAAAAATTATAGAAATTATCATTTTAACCTTGTATCATGCATAAATTATCAAACCATTTGTAAATTGGACCAAAAATTACTCTAAATAATCATAAAGGCTCAGAAATTACCAACAAAAAAAAAAATCTACCAAAAAATTATGTGAGAGAGAGAGAGAGAGAGAGAGAGAGAGAGAGAGAGAGAATCTTTTTTGTGAGGAGAAACTATGCATGGAATGGAAGAGAAAATGACAAATTTATAGTAATATAGTAAGAATAAGAAGATACAAAAATAAAGGAAGATAAAGTAGGAAGAGTGCAATTAAGGTAAAGGGTAATAGGGAGACGAAAAAGTAAGAGAGGGAGAAAGGTGTGAGAAAGAGTAAATATTAAAAAAAAAAAAAGAGTGACTCAGTAATTGTAAAAAAATTATAGGAAAATTGAAAATAAAAAAGATAATGAGGTGGACGCTGATGTGGCTCAACAGAAGCGTAACAATAATAAATACTACGTTTAAGCTTTTAGATATATATATATATATATATATATATATAGATATAGATTTCTATAAGACATTATACATAATAATAATCAGGCATTGATGGAGAAACGTACTCACTCTTGTTTTGAACTAACCAAACCCATTTTTAATTCTGGAAACACAATAAAGCTAATTTTTGTTCTCATTCTCAAAAACATAGCCCTAAACTTTTATCCCAATTAGTTTTTGTTGTATGTGCAAGACATATATTAGTTTTTCTGGTTAGATTAAATTTTGAAATTAAAAAACTAAAATTATTATTTAAAGAAGAAACATATTTCCCAATAATTACCATTAATATAAAACTCATTATGAATGCCATTTAATAATATCTGCCTAAGATAATCACAAAGTAAAGGATAATTGAAAGATATTTTATCAAATGCAATGTACTTGACCTTCTTCTTTCATTTTAGAGTCTAGTTAATGTATGCCCTTAAGGCATATGTTAACTATCCACTTTGACAAAGTTTTTATGGAGAATTGAAAAAACTGTCAAAACAGTTAATCACTTTTTTATTTTTTCATAAAGAGTTTCTTAAAATGATTTACTAATATATGCCCTAAGAACACACGTTAATAAAATCCTTCATTTTAACATCAAATCATCTTCTTCTAGTACTTACTTTCTTCTTCCTCACTTAGAGCATTAGCATTAGGGGTGTAAAATCCCTCAAATTGCTGTTTTAGATCTACACATGCCCAAAACCACAAACATCCAATTGGTACATCTACAATTTTTTTTACACACAGCTACAATAACTTGCTATCTGTAGCAATTATTGTAGCCAATTGTTAAAAATTAAATCTATTTATTTTACTCACCCAACGTCTCTCCCTTTCTTCCGTAATTTTCTCCTCTTCCTTTAATAAAAAAAAATTCTCCCCTCTTTCTCTCTTGTTTTTCTTTCTCTCACCCTACGTTTCTCTCCCATCTCGGCTTAGTCTCTCTCAATGGCGATGATGACAGCTTGAAGACTGAAGGTGACGGTAGCGATGATGGTGGATGGATGTTAGTTGTAGGGTTGCTCGCCATTTTTGGATGGGTCGTTCTGGTGGTTCTATGGTGGTCGTGGGTCGTGTGTTATGGGTTTGAATTTGTGTTTGAGGCTTAGGTTTGAATGGGTTGTCAGTTGTGGTTGGTTTCAATGCTTTGATGATTCTGTTTTGGTGGTTGGTGGTGCTAGTCTTTGGTTTCGATGGTTGCATTGGGTTTGAATTGTTGTAATTTGTGATTCGGGTGGCTAGTTCGATGGTTCAGTGGCGGTGTTGGTTTGGTGATTGGTTTAGTTTTTGGTGTGGTTGGTTTAGTAGTGACTGGCTGGTTGATCTATTTCAGGAGAGAGAGAGATAGAAAAGAAGATAGGGAAGAAAGAGAAGAGTAGTTTATATTATTTGATTGTGTAGTTTATTTTATTTTATTAGGTTGCATGTAAAAATAAGAAATGAAATATTGGTTGTATTGTTAAATGAGTTGTTAAAATAAATAAAGTGATTTGTGTGTGTGTGTGTGTGGGGTTAATTTCTTCTCTTTTTGACATCCTTTTTCCTTCAATTACCTTTACATTAATTTGTTTCATCTTCACTTTATTTCTTTTGAATTGAGATCTTATCAGAGACAGACTCAAGATTTCGAGTTAGGAGGGGCCGAAGTATAAGTAAGAAAAAAAAAAGTCATGAACTTTAAATAAGCATCTCTATTTAGTATTAACAAACTATCAATAGATTTCATTTGGCACCAGATCTTTTGGTAACCCAAAATGGTAATCGATATTAACTAGATACCAAAAGATTTCATTTCCCTAATCAAACCAAAACAACCTCACGTATGGTATTTGACTACTTTGACTAGAACCAATTGGCCATTATTCTATAAATAAAGAGAATCTTATGTTGATGTGATTTTGTTAACGTTTTATTTTATTCAATAATATTAATTCTTCATATAGTTCAGACAATATAGCACCAGATTCTTAGATTAGAGATATATTTTGTAGATTACATTTTAGGGTTAAATAGAGATTAAAATGAACTTATAAGTGTAGAAAAGGTAAGAAGGATAGCAATTTTCAACCAAGAACTACACAAAAAATTTCTCAAATTTTGTTCATATTGAATAGGCCTAGTCAAGTTACAGTTAAGCCTCTTCGTAATACTTATACAACCCAGTTCGATCTAGTAAATTCCTCACATGGGATTCTATATATAGCAACACAAAACACAATTATCCAATTCAAGTAACATAATCTGGTATATTGCAAAAATGGCTTGAGAGAGCATTTTTGTTGAGCAAGAGGTTTTTAATTCATTCTTACATAAATTTCATAAGAAACCTCTCCCATTCCCTTAAGAAATTATATTCTACCTTGCCTCAAACAATGTAAAGGTAATTCCATTTGCTGAACAAGTTGTGCTACATGAAGAATTTGCTTCAGGTGAATCTATATAGAAGCCCGGCTGCCTTGGCTTAGGCAATAGACTCTCACTGCTTAACATTAAAACCACAGATGACATGTTTGGCCTATCTTCCGATCTTTGTTGCACACATAACAGACCCACATGAATGCATCGTAACATTTCGGATAGAGTGAAGTCACCAACTGATTCATCGATCAATTCAATTGGCCTACCTTCAATCCATAGTCTCCATGCCTGAAACAAATTAAAATAATAGTTACATGGGTCGATCTACAATCCAACTTGCACAACACTATTAAAAGAGCATTAGTATTAATAAAAAGTTTAGTTTAGCAACATAATCTAGTAGAATGCTATTTTACTTGCTTACATGTCCAAGAAGATTATGGTGGTGCTCTGAGTGACTAAATCCCCTGTTCTTCTTCCCACTCAGTATCTCTAATATTAAAACTCCAAAGCTAAACACATCAGATTTGATTGAGTATTGCCCATGTACTGCATACTCAGGAGACATATAACCACTAGGAAATATTATTGCATGGAAAAAGAGGTTTAAAAACAGCTCAACATAAAATACAAAAAGAGATAAAATGTACATACTATGTTCCAATGATCCTATTGGTCTTGGCATCACCTTGATCTCCCCCGAATGATTTGGCCAGACCGAAGTCTGAAATTTTTGGATTCATGTCATTATCAAGTAAGATATTGCTAGCTTTGAGATCTCTATGGATAATTCTCAATCTAGAGTCTTGATGAAGATAGAGAAGCCCTCTAGCAACCCCAGCAATTATGTTGATGCGCTTATGCCAATCCAGTAATTTACTCTTCGTTTGATCTGTCCAATTTCACATTTATGTCACTAAAAATATGTTGAAATCTCAACAAACAATTTTATTATTGAAAGATGATAAGACTAATCATGAATGTCATGGATTTAGTTAGGGTTAAAGCTCAAACCAAAAATTAAGGAATCCAAGCTTTTGTTAGGCATGTATTCATAGATTAGCATTTTTTCATTTTCTTCAATGCAATAGCCAAGAAGCTTCACGAGATTACGGTGTTGAAGTTTTGCAATTAAAATAACTTCATTTTTGAACTCAAACATTCCTTGCCCAGAATTCTTTGATAGCCTTTTTACTGCTATCTCTTTCCCCTCTAGCAGTGTACCCTGAAAAATTTTAAAGATAGTCAACATATTTTGGAAAAAGAAAATATCTCAGTTAGTTAGGTTATTCTTACCTTGTAGACAGATCCAAAGCCACCTTCCCCCAACTTCTTGTTGTTTGAGAAGTTATCAGTCGCATTGGCAATGGCTGTCAGATCAAATATTGGTAACTCAATGTCTTCCTTCCTGCCCATATTGTCACATTCCTTCCCAATATTTCCTTTTGTCATCGCTGAAATAATAGCAGATGGTTGGACTTGAAAAAATTAAACAGATATTTTATGAAAAGCATTCGCTTACTTCCTATTATATTCTCAATTAATAACTTACAAAATAAAAAATAAAAAATCTTAGCTATAACTCTACTATCATGCATCAGTAATTCTCAGAGTCCATGTTTTAATTCGAACCTTGCTTTCTGAGTTTCTTCTTCCATATGTATGTTACCAATCCAATTATTATCATTCCCAGGACACACAATGCAGAGCCGATTATAATTCCTGCTTGTTTCTTCTTGCTGGAGCGCCTCTTTTTCTCAACATGATCTGAAAGATCAAAACTTCGGGTGACTTAAGAGTACACAACCTCAAATTACACATAACTAAAGAAATGAAAGGAAATCTAATTTGGCATTAGTCCACGACGGATATTCCTGAAGAACTATATCTTTACAAATCAGAATTGTTAAAATAGGGAAATGGGTACATATAAGTTGGATAAAGTAGTAGAGCTCAGGGCCTAGACTAGGGAAATTAGGCTATCGCTTAAGGCCCTAGTGAAACAATATCTCTAAATTTTAACCAATAAGAATATTTTAAAAAGAAAAAAGTTATGTGAAAAATTAATGAAGTCTCAAAAGGGTTCTCTAGATAATTTGTTACTCAATTAACACAATATAATAATAAAAAAAGTGAAAATTTCAAAAAATGAATAATTATTTAATTAAATTTAAATATATAAAGACCTTAATTTAAACATCATCTTAGGCTCCAAATTTTCCTAGGCCACCCCCCTGGATCTCAACACCACCAAGGCCACCACTTCCTCATTTCCTGGAGGTTACTTGGTTGACAATTTTATGCCCTATATGTTCACTTTCACATTTATAATTTTTAATAATTTGAAAGTTGGAAAGGAGGATTTGAACTTTGAACAACTTTCTTGAAAACTCTTACCTCAAATTGTTAAGCTTATAGATATGTTGCAGTTTAACAAGAAAACTTTAAAAGATATTCTGTAGTGTCTACCAATTTTGTTTATAAGTATAAATCCCCAACTTCCTTCCCTTCACCCCAGAAACATGGAGAAAGAAAAAAAAAAAAAAAAAAAACAAATACTCTGGGTCTGGCTAAATATTGGTAAAAATAGAGTTTATGTGTATATGTGTATTGTTCAAAGTTATTTGGCAGTTTGAGGAGATAAATGAATTTTGGCAATGGTATTGCTAAAATTGTAAGGAAAAAAAAAATAAGAGAAAAGAGAGAAATGATGTGACAAGGAAAGAGAAAATTAATTTCGGTATTGCCAAAACTGCTGGAGAGGAAAAATTTGTAGTGTAGCAATGCTATTACCGAAATAGAAGAGAAGTGAGTAACAAATTTTAATTGCGAGGCAATAGAATTACCGAAATAGGGGAGAGGAGAATGCAAAAAAACTATTTATAGCAGTGGAAAGATCAAAAAAGTCATCCCGTGTCTTTTTCATCGAGGTAAAGAGTTAATTGATTCCATGTTCCAACTGAATTTTTTCTCCCCCAAAAAAAAAAAGGTTCCAATTGAATATGAGTTCACACCATTATATATATATATATATATATATGTTTTACACCATTTTATATTGATACTTTACATCCACATTGAATGTTACCGAAGAAAGATTCCAATTTTTATAGTCTATATATATCATGGCAGTAGGTATAGACTCTATGTTTTTGTTTTGTTTTTTTTTTGATAATGTATAGACTCTATGTTAAGCTGAACTATATAAATAATTAAATATGTATATAATATGCGTATATATGAACTATCTTCTCTCTCTTATTTCCGCATTGCCAAAATACTTTTTTTTTTTTTTTAAATCCTCTCTCATCTCTCCTATTTTGGCCCTTGCATTGTCATAATTAAAAAAAAAAAAATTCTCTCATTTCCTATTTTGGCAATGATATTGCACTATTGCCACAGTACAAATTTATTAGAAAATAATTTCGGCAATATTCTTTCTTCTCTAGTTTCATTATTTCTCTCTCATTTCTTTTACTTTTTCTCACAATATTTGCAATATTATTGCCAAAATTGATCTCTTTCCTCAAATATATCTCTCATTTCTCTTACTTTTTCGCACAATATTTGCAATACTATTGCCAAAATTGATCTCTTTTCTCAAATAACTAAATAATTTTGGACAGTAGACTTATCACAAATAAAACACTATTTTTTATCAATATTTAGCAAAAAGGTTTAAATACTTTGTTAGTCAAAGGACATGGTTGTCGTCTCATTTAACATTAAAAAACAATAAAAATAAAAATACTAAATTGAAAAGAGATAAAATTGTTAAGTAAAATGGTACCTAGTTCTGAAGCAGCCAATCTTACATAGATCTGGTCTTCTCCATCCTTTGCGATCTCTCTAATATCAACTAGGTTACCAAACCAAAGCAAGCAGCCACTTCCTCCCATCCTGATATCTAAGCTTCCATATGCTGTGCAAGAGCAGTTTTTCAAACACAATTCTTCACATTCCTTGAGGCTCATAGTCTTATTAAACCAGGAAGAAGACGTATCAGGTAATCTCAACCCCGTGTACTTTAGGAAGCCATCTCCATCAGGACCATCACTGCAATTCAATGGAGTCTTTCGAACACACCCATCAGACCAATCCACTGAATCCCAAGCTTTTGGAGACTTGGGTAAGAATCCTTCCAAGCATGCACATACGGGAGTGTTACCAATATTGCAGCTACCATATGCCCCACAGAAGGCATAATTTGCACACTGATCTGCTTGGTTTGTTGAGAATAGCTCCCAACGGTTTGTCCGATCCAGCCATGTGAACCGTTGTCCAATTCCGGATGGGTTTAAGATGTATCTTGTGAACACCGAACTATTTTTCATTTTGTACTCATAATAGACCTCACTCTCATTGAAATGGAATTCAAGCTCAAATAGTGGATTCGGTTTTAAACCATATCCATTAAGACGAAGGCCATTCCATGATCCTCCTCGACTCTTTACTGTGTCTCCTTGCATAACAACCACTTGTGGAAACCCACGAAGATCTAACCGTATTGAAAACTCACCTTGAGCGGGATCATCAGTGCTCTTCCAAGATGTAAAGAACCTATCTAAGCCAGTCACTAAGTTCTTTCCAAGTTTCATTTCCGGCAGGAAAGTGTCGCAAGGATAATCAAAACTCTGCCACAAATAGTTCACAGGGCCATCAACTTTTTCATCTTTCACAACAAGATTTCCGTTGTCCAAGAGCTCTAAAACTGGATTTTCTGCAGTTCTTGATGTATTAGATGACCAAGCAACACTATTTGTGCTGTTGAGAAGGATAACAACTCCATTAGTGACCTTCAAAACTCCTGAGTGATCGTTCAGTGGAGTGTCTCTGTTGGCTACCCAAACAACTGTCCCAGAAGATTTCGTGTACCATATCCCCACGTATCTGCCTTTTGAATTACCTGGGCTGAAGAATCCCAATTGAAATCTTCGACTAGCAGAAACTAAGGTGTCACCGTCTCTGATTGATTGGATTGGAGTAATGGTATCTAGTGTATTGGAAGGATTTAAGAAGGACCATATGATTGAGAAGACAAAAAGATAGGTAAAGGCTTCCATCGATTTTCTAATGATTTTCTACATGTTATAATTGCTTAAACAAAAAGCAACTTGGAACACATTCTACTGCTCTTTATCTTCTCTCGTCGGCGGCCATAGGCCACTGATTTTTACAGATAAATGTACTGAAAAGTAATAGACTTTTCAGGTCTCCACTAAAATATGTGTGAGGTCGGTCCAGATCACAGGAAATTATTGGGTAATACTAGGACCACTGATTTTTACAGATAAATGTACTGAAAAGTACTGTTATGAATACTGTTTCGGTGTTCATTTCGGTTTGTCTATTGGAATGGAATATTTTGGTACCGGATTGGTACCGGGTTGTTTCGGCATACTGTTTCGGAGTTACCTTTTATATACTTTTTTTTATTTATAATTTTATATACTTATATTTCCTTATATATTATTGGTCAAAATCCATATAATTTATTGAGTCTTAAAATTATAAGTCTATATTTTAGATAATATATCAATTTCAAGTCTAAAAATCTACCCAATAATTATAATAATACTTATGATTCTCAAAAAACAAAAATACCATTAAAACAATTTTACTATTAAAATATTCTCAAAAAATTTACTATTAAAAAACCGAAATATAAAAGCTAAAGTTAACTCACTTACTCTCACTAACAGTACCAAAAAAAAGAAGCTAAAGTTAAATATTAAAGTAGTATTATTATTTATATATTTCGTGTGAACCAACAAAAACAAAGCCTAAAGCTTTTTGTCAAGTCTCTTTGTCATTTCCAACACTTAGTCACGTGCTAGGTTCACAAAACAAGAAAGAAGACACAAAACTAGGCAGTGAAAATTCAAAATAGAATTGAAGGACCAGCAGACGAAAAGAAAGAAGAAGAAGAAAAAGAAGAAAGAAGAAAAACTGAAAAAGAAGAAGCAACAGCTACCTCTGCCATGGCCTGGGTTCATTCTGGCAACCGTCAACGTGGTGGAAACCTGCTGTAAAGGGATGATTTCGTGAGCCATTCAGCTTGTAAGATGAACTGCGATGGGTGACTCTATTAAGGTAATAGCCATTAAAACTTGAAAAGGCAAAATTTTTTTGCATTTATCAGCAGATTCAGTACCGGCTGAAATATGTCTACCGGCCGAAATTCACCGAAACAGGCCGAAATGGCCGGAACGGGCCAGAACGAACGGAAATTTGGTCCGAGGTGGAACTAGAGGGTGATTCGTACCGGTTTAAGGACTGGTACGAAATTTTCCGGCCGAAACGGAACGGTGTTAATAACAATGCTGAAAAGTAATAGACTTTTCAAGTCTCCGCTAAAATATGTGTGAGGTCGGTCCAGATCACGGGAAATTATTGGGTAATGCTAGGACCGCTGATTTTTACAAATAAATGTACTGAAAAGTAATAGACTTTTGAAGTCTCCGCTAAAATATGTGTGACGTCTGCACAGATCACGGGAAATTATTGGGTAATGCTAGGACCACCGAAATTGGCATAATTTTATGCTATAATTCGTCACATGGCGAATTGTGATTAGTGAAAGTATGTTGATGGTCCTAGCATTACTCGAAATTATTGTGTAATTATCTTACTTGCCACATCACCCACTATGTCTTACTAAGCATCCATTTGGGATAAGCTGAAAATTTGGATTTATCTACAATTTTAACTTATTTTTGTTACTATTCATAAGTTTTACCACATTTTTTGAAATTATTCATAAGTTTTACTATACTATTCAGCTTATTTTTTAATCTATTTTTTACGCAAAAAATTTTCAACTTCAACTAAAAAAAAACTATTTTAAACAGACACTAACTTTCCTTCAACCCATCAGTTGACTTAGTTTTGAGAGCATTTTCAAATTTTCTTTTTGAGATCAAATTCAAATTTGAGATTTAAATGAAATATTGACATCTGAAAATGTTTCTTCAAAATTTGTTTTATGGAATATCATAGATTCACAATACATCTTTCATGGGATAATGTGTCATTTTTTCCAACACCAAACAAAGTTTATTTCAGACGAAATCATCTCCAACTTCCCACTTGCCAACCACAGCAACCTCGGCACTGCCCCTTTCATCACCGCACGCCTCCATGTTTTCTCCATCGTAATCCCTTGCTTCCTCATCCTGGATATAAAAATGCTTTGATGGGTAATCCAAACTTTTGGATTTGAGAGGTATATTGTCCCTCTATCAAAGGATGATAATGCTTGCTTCAAGATTCAATCAAAGAAAAATCTTTTCAAGCAATGAATGGGCTGAGTCTACTCTTTCTTTTTGTAAGATGAAATTCTTGTATTTCTTAGCCCATGAAATTTGTGGGTAATGAGGGTATATATAGTATGAGTGAAGGGTAAGAAAGTCACTCATAAAAATCCTCTAGGTAGAATGTTTCGCGACTGTCTCGCTGGAAGGCCTTACCAGCGAGACACTCACGAAAACGACAGCCTGGCATGGCTCTTCAGCTTCCAGCACGTGCTTCTCACATGGCTCTCTTGTGGGTTAGTTTCCAGTGAGACACTCACGAGATCCATTTAAGCTTGAGACTTCACCAACTTGATACTAAACCCAATACAATAAAATCTCACAAAATACAAGGAAATAAATTAAAGTAATTACAACACTTTTTGTCATGGAATAAAGCCAACAAAAAAACATAGTTGTAAATCACAACTTTACAATCTCCCCCTTTGGCTATTCCGTGACAAAATACCCTATAACAGACTCTAGACTTAAACGTGAGTTTGGGAACAAAGGCAAAACTCACTCACACCCAAATCTAGAAGCAATGATGAACTTGGAACATGTATATCTGTAACCTGAAACACTTGCACAAAACACATTAAACCATCAAGGTAAATCAGGTGATAAAAAGACAAGAATAATGTAACAAGTAAAAAGCAATCAAGTAAACATGATGTGAAACATGTAAACATATCTTGATCATACAAGAACAGTCATTAAAGAATGACTACAATGAACATTTAGCAAGTAAATGCTCATCCGAACACGCAAACAATCCAAAGGATCAATTGCATGTCCCACACTCAACCAATGCAAAATACATGAAGTATATGCATCTAGGAACAAGATCCTACTAGGGCACAAGAGTGTCCAACACTCAACCAATGCATAAAACATATATGCATCTAGGAACAATCCTACAAGGGTACAAGAGTGTCCAACACTCAACCAATGCATTAAACATATATGCACCTAGGAACAATCCTACAAGGGCACAAGAGTGTTGTACTAAAGTAAAATGCATGACATTTAACATCAAGTACATAAGCATAAAGGCTGCATAAGCAAGGTACTGCATACACATGGCACAAACCATAAAAGCCTACAAATATGCATGGAAACAAACCCTAAGAGCTTACAAAAGCATCATGGGTACAAGTGTGTTCCAACACATAAACATGATGCAAAGCATAGATACTAAAAGTAACTCAAAGCACCATAAAGCAACGAGAAAACAAGCATAAAGTAAATTAAGGTTTTCTGAAAAAAAATGTCTTCTCCCCCTTAGTATATGCATTTCCCCTATGGCTTTCTCCCCCTACGAATGTGCACGAGATAAAATTTCTCCCCCTAAGAGTGTGCACATGAGCCATATAGAAATGACGAAACACACCGGTATACTCTCCGGTATACTCTCCCCATTTTTGTCACAAATAGACAAATATATCAAGAGGAATGAGGGAAAGAAAAAAAATATAAAGATGATGCATGAGGGGTGTAAGATGAATGAGAAAATGAAGCTTAAACATAAGATAAAAACATTTTTTTTTTTAAATGCTACAAAGCATAAGAACATGACATGCTAAGGATGATCGAACATGATATGGACCTAGGCATGACATAGACACAAGACCATGTTATATGTGCTAAAAGGTCTAAAAAGACTTAACTAGTGTGAGTGAATGCAAAAACATGTCAAGTGTTAGAGTATGTGCAGCAAATTGCAACTAGTGTGCATGTGTGATGCATGACTAATGCATGAGCAAGGCACTCATGGGGCAAAGTGTACAAAACATACCACTAATGATCAAAACATGATAAACATGAATAATTATGATGATCCCTAAAATTTGGTACTCATCGGAGTCCAAAACAATGAGAAAATGTCATTTGGGCATTTTATCAAACAGTTAGAGTGCACACACTACACATGTATGTGAAACAATGCAAGAACATATGAAAATCTTGCCTAAATACATGTTATTTTTGCCACAAGGGGCCAACATCCAAACCAAATCAACATTTAAAACAAAGCCCAATAAAAAAAAAATGACAAAAATTAAGTTTTCCAACTTCCATTTGAGAAAATCCCAACTATGAACATAAAACCCAAAAAAACATAATCTAAGGATCAAAATCAATGAAAAGAGTTAAAGATTACCTTAGAAAAGTTAATGAAACGAAAACATTTGAATTTAGTTGGGTTTTGATGTAGAAACATTAAAACAGGGGTTTGGGAGAAGATAGGAGGCATTTAAAACAAATGACCCACGAAATGCCCTTTAAAAAGCTGATCTGGAAATTTTCGCTGGTATCTCGCTACTTAGAATCCCGCAAAAATTTCGCTGGTATCTCGCTGGTAAGCTTTACTCATGAAACAGCCGCGAAAATCTCTGTCTAAAACTGGAAAACTTAAGAATTGGACCCTTCTATCCTCGGTGGATAGATGCCGAGGACAGATGTGCCGAGGATAGATGCAAACCATTCTATCTCTTGATAAACAAGTGGAAAGTATTTGAGTGGTCCGATGACTGTATCGTGGCCTTCCAACAACTCAAGGAGTACTTATCCCGGCCACCTATCATGTCCAGTCTTGAGGTCGACGAAGTCCTATACGTATATATTGCTGTGGCCCTTTATGCTGTGAGCTTGGTGCTAATACAGGATGACAATGGCCTTCAAAAGCTAGTCTATTACGTGAGCAAGTCACTACATGAAGCTGAGATCAGATACTTACCCTTGGAGAAAGCCATACTAGTTGTAGTTCATGCTACACGAAAGCTCCCCCATTATTTCCAATCCCACACAGTGGTTGTTCTAACCCAACTACCCTTGAAGTCTGTACTTCGGACTGCTGATTACGCTGGAAGGATCACCATATGGAACACAATTCTGGGGGCTTTTGACATCAAGTACATGCCTCGGACCTCTATAAAGGGCTAGGCCCTGGCTGACTTGGTGGCCGAATTTGCTTAACCACCAGTAGAAATAGTAGCAGAGAAGCGAAACTTGGATGGAAAATCAGTTGGGTAATCTCTACGCCAGAACCCTCATGTTGGAAGGTGTACGTTGATGGCGCAACAAATCAAAAGGGGTTTGGAGTAGAGCTAGTCCTAGTGTCCCTTGAAAAGACTATCATAAAGAAATCCTTGAGACTTGGGTTCTCAGCCACAAATAACGAAGCCAAATATAAGGCCTTGTTACAAGGGACGGCCATGGTGCGAAAAATGGGAGGAAAAGCAGTAAAGATGTTCTCAGACTCGAGATTGGTAGTGGGCCAGGTAAAAGGAGAGTTGGAAGCCAAAGATGCGAGGATGCAAGAGTACTTAAACCAGGTCAAACGTTTGCAGTCAGATTTCGATCTTTTTAGCTTGTCACATGTCTCCAGAAGTGGAAACACCCATGCAGATTCATTGGCCACGCTCGTTACCTCCTCGGCAGGGGGTCTACCTCGAATTATTATTGTCGAACATCTAGATAGAGCAAATGAGGTTGCAAAAGGCATGGTTCATATCTATCAAGTTAAAGTGAGTCCTAGCTGGATGGACCCTATAATGAGATTTCTCAAATATGATATTCTGCCCGAGAAGAAGTTAGAGGCTGAGAAAATACGAAGAAACGCTCCTCAATTCTGGTTGTTTGAAGACCACAAATTATATAAGCGCTCCTATTCTGGGCCATATTTACTGTGTATTCACCTTAAAGCATCAGAATTACTGCTTAAAGAGCTGCACGAGGGGATCTGTGGGAGTCACACATGAGAAAGATCTCTGTCGCACTGAGCCATTACCCAAGGATATTGGTAGCCAGGTATGTAGAAGGAAGCCTTAGAATATGTTAAGAAGTGTGACCAGTGCCAAAGGTTTGCTCCAAATATCCATCAGCCAAGAGGGGTTCTCAACCTTTTGTCTAGTCCATGGTTGTTTGCCCAGTATGGCCTGAATATCGCAGGCCCTTTCCTTAAGGCACCAGGAAATAAGAGGTATATGTTGGTCGGCACAGATTATTTCACCAAATGGGTCGAAGTTGAGCTATTGGCCAACATCAGAGATGTGGATGCTAAGAAATTCATCTGAAGAAACATTGTTACACGATTCGAGATCCCTCATACCCTCATTTCGAATAATGAACTCCAATTTGACAGTAAAGCCTTCAGAAGATACTGTTGTGAATTGGGGATCACAAACAGGTACTTAACTCCAGTTTATCCTCAGGGAAATGGACAGGCCGAGACTGTTAACAAAGTCATAGTCAATGGGCTTAAGAAGAGACTAGATGACACCAAAGGAAGATGTGTAAAAGAGCTGCCACACGTCTTATGGACTTATTGGACTGCACCACAGCGGTCAACAGGGGAGACACCTTTTGCCATGACCTATAGGGTCGAGGTTGTTATCCCTCTAAAGGCAAACTTCCCAATGTTGAGAACGAGCTCCTTCACTCCAAGCAGTAATGATGAACTATTAGGGAAGAGCCTAGATCTAATTGATGAACAAAGAGAAAAGGCAGTGATCCAGTTGGCCTATTACCACCAGAAGCTCAAGTAGGGATATGATGCCAATGTGAAGCTGAGACCACTAGCACTAGGGGTCTTAGTATTGAGAAAAGTCGTGGGCGCTGCCAAGAACCCATTTTGTGGAAAGCTGGGACCCAATTGGGAGGAACTATACTAAATTACTTCAGTAGCAAGAGTAGGTGCATACTACTTAAAGGACTTAGATGAAAAAGCTGTACCTCGCCCATGGAATGTAAATAACCTGAGAATTTATTATTACTAATAAAAGCATTTCTCTGATTCAAATCTTAAGTCTATTATGATTATATGTCTTGTATTTTGGCAAAAAATCTAAGTGTTAGACAAAACCAAGGTCTTGCATGATCCTCGAACTCAAAGCTATGGGGAAACTAACTACTTCAATGAAAATCTAAGTATTAGACAGAACCAAGGTCTTGCATGGTCCTCGGACTCAAACTTGTGAGGAAACTAACTACTTCAAGAAATATTTAAGTGTTAGACAGAACCAAGGTCATGCATGGTTCTCAGACTCAAACCTATAGATAAACTAACTACTTCAAGAAATATCTAAATGCTAGACTAAACCAAGATCTTGCATGGTTCTCGAACTCAAACCTATGGGGAAACTAACTACTTTAATGAAAATCTAAGTGTTAGACAAAATCAAGGTCTTGCATGGTCCTCGGTCCTCGGTCCTCGGTCCTCGAACTCAAACCTGTGAGGAAACTAACTACTTCAAGAAATATCTAAGTGTTAGACAAAACCAAGGTCTTGCATGGTTTTCGGACTCAAACCTGTAGGGAAACTAACTACTTCAAGAAATATCTAAGTGTTAGACAGAACCAAGGTCTTGCATGGTTCTTGGACTCAAACCTATAGGGAAACTAACTACTTCAAGAAATATCTAAGTGTTAGACAGAACCAAGGTCTTGCATGGTCCTTGGACTCAAAGCTATGGGAAAACTAACTACTTCAAGATATATCTAAATGTTAGACAAAACCAAGGTCTTGCATGGTCCTCGGACTCAAGCCTGTGAGGAAACTAACTACTTCAAGAAAAATCTAAGTGTTAGATAGAACCAGGTCTTGCATGGTCCTCGAACTCAAACCTATGTGGAAACTAACTACTTCAAGAAATATCTAAGTGTTAGACAGAACTAAGGTCTTGCATGGTCTTCAGACTTAAGCCTGTGGAGAAATTAACTACTTTAAGAAAAATCTAAGTGTTGGACAGAACCAAGATCTTGCATGGTCCTCGGACTCAAACCTATGGAGAAACTAACTACTTTCAACAAAGGCCTGAGAGTTAAACAGATTCTAAGTGTTGTGTGACTCCTTGGACCATGACCTATGAGGAAATTAACGAGCTTGAGCATTCATCTGAGTTACGAATACAACCAAAGGGGAGTCTGACACCTCGAACCAGTTGCCCTGTCCCCATTCAATGAAGATGTAAACAAACACAAGCCTATGAGCATCACTTAAGGCACTTTGAGGTACATTGAACTTAACTTCCCTGCATAGTCAATAACTAACTGTTTCCTTGAGGTTAGTAAATTTTTAAAACATATCTATGGGTACCTTTGCACATTGTGCTGTGACATTTGATCTTAGGATTTAAAGGCCTATCTTTATAAATGTTTTGCGCTTAGCATTTTTTACCAGTTTTGATAGCCAATTCATGAGGTATAAGATTCATATTTTAAGGTTATTCCCTTTGTAGTCTATTCAACAAAAGCAAGTCGAAGTAATAAGGTTGCTCAATTATTAATCAAAGTCTAAGTGGAAATTATCATTATGAACTTTATATTTTTTGGCTGCTGTTTCAAAAACGAAAAGCAAGTCACACTGTTGAGACTGTTTAGCTAATAGTCAAAGCACAGGTTATATTATAGCATAGAACTATAAAAGTATGCCCAAGAACAGTTAGTCATCTTATGACAAAAAGGAATACAGCATTCAATCCAAGTGTTCCATTACAACAGGGAATTGCATACATTCAGTCCAAGTGTTCCATTACAACAATTCAAACACTTAAAAAAAAAAAAGGAGGGAAGAGAAGAGAAAGAAAGATGAGGCAAAAGCACAACAGGGGTAGCCTATTTTTTCAATTTGATCTTCCTTCCCCCCTTGGAAGGTTGGTTTGAAGCGGCTGTAGGGTCCTCAGGGCTTTCACCTGGGGGAAGAACCTGCAAAGGCACCGCAAGGAGAGTTGTCTCCTTGGCATAAGGGGCCTGGGCATCAGCTAAGGACTCTGCAGCATCTTGGGGTGCTTCTTGGTTTGGACCTTTGTCTGCTTCAGTTCCTCCAGAAGGCTCAGCTTTCTTGGCAGGCTCGTCTAGAGTAGTTGACGTGAGAACAGCGTCAAGATGGCCTACCTCAACCACCTTGATGGAGGTACCAGCCTTAGAGCAAGGAGGGCCTAGCTCTCAGATAGCAGGAGGGTAGTATTCATTCTCCACCCTCCACAGGTCAGATGAACCCTCAACTCCAACTTGTTTTAGGGTTTCGTTCCAAACCTGGGAATAGTAAAGCCTGCACACCCCAGGTACTTGAGCCTTGAGAGTGGCTTGAGTCTCAGCCACTCCCATGGCAAAAGCCTCCTCCTCAGCCTTCTCCTCAGCCTTCTCCTTAGAGCTCTCAGCCTCCGCCCTAGCAAACTCTGCCTCTTCCTTAACCCTCAAGGCTTTATCCCTAGCCCACTCCGTGACGTTCTTAGCCCTCTCTGCCTCGGCTAACTTTTTCTTTAGATTAGTGATATGCACTTTGGCAATCCTCAACTGATCCTAAGTCTCGAGCAGGTGCCTTGTCTGGTCTTGGGCCTGCTTTTAGGTGCCAGCTAGGTCTGCTTCAACACTATCTCTGGCCTTGGTCATCTCCTTCAAATCCTCCCTTGCCTTCGAGAGATCAGCCTTAGAGACTTTAGGGTTCGCGCAGCATCTAAGCGCTTGTCACGCTCGAGCTCCAAGGCCCTGCTCTGGCTGTTGGCTTCCTCTTCCAACCTATTAGTGGCCTGGATAGCCTGCCAATTGAAACAAGCGCATGATAAGTTGGAAACCAAAGAACAAAAACCAAAGGAGTCACAAGTGTTAGAAGTCTTACCATGACTAAGTATCTTTTGAGGTTGAGGAATACCTCTTGCCTCCTTAAATTCCCCAACTCAGCCATATCGGCGGGAAGTAGTAGTGACCACTCCAGCACATCGGCCACACAAATGCCTTCACTCCCTCGGAAGTTCCTAAGGGAGGTGTCGTCCATCAGAGGTTCCCCATGGAGCATTGGCACAGGGAGCCAAGCCTGGGGCCCAAGCTGAGTGTCAGCTCCTTTATCAAGGCCCTGGTGCCCCGTCTTCTGTTGTTTTGAAGCTCGCCGAGCTTCATCCTTTTCCTGAGAGGAACGAGACCTATCAGCTTCCATGGGCCTTTTACCTTTAAGGTCCTTATATTTGGGATCAGTGGGCTCAGGCCTTGGTGGCAGATTTGGCTAAGGTGGAGGAGGTGGAAGCTTGGATTGGGTGGAAGATGACCTAGTTTGAACAGGCTAATGCTTGAGTGAAGGAGGAGGAAGCTTGGATTGTGGCTTCCTCGGCGCGTCCTTCCCCGGTTGGTGCTCAATTAGGTCGAGTAAGCTGGTTTGAGGTTGTCTCTTAAAACCCATCTCGGCCTGAGTAGAAGTTCCTACTGATAGGAGGTCCGCTTTAGTCAAATTAGGGTCACCCAAGTCACTAGAAGGATCCTCAGATAAATTAACTTAGTCAAGTACACCAAATTCGTCCTCGGATGGACCCAAATCAGCAACTTCTTCTTCTCTTTCTAGACTTCCTCCCTCGGCCTCTGCAGCTTAATGGGATGAAGAAGGGCCTGCCAACAGAATGCCTTCTAGGATAGAAGATCCTTTAGGAAGCAAGAACCCGTGTTCTGCTACGGTGATCCTATGAAGCCGAGGATCTTTGGCTCTGATCACGTACTTCGGAGCCGAGAATGATTTCTGGATGGGATCGTACCCGAGGATCTTATGAGCAGCTCTAACTTGGTTGTTAGCTTCGTTCACAAAGACCTCCACCCTAAGGATGGTTTCCAAATCTTCCCGGTTGACCAAGTGAAGGTGTCGTTCAAAGGCGTGCGGATCTGCAAAAAAGAAAGCAAATTCGTATTAGCAACTGAACACTGCAAACTGTGATATCACAAAAGATCAACCCTCTCTTATTCTGAATACCCCACCTGGTACCCTCTCCTTTGTCGGACAATGAAGGCCGTCGTGCCACTCCCCAAACACGATGAGAAAGTCCTTATTTAACCCATTGTTGGACTCAAAGAGGCACTGAATAAGCTTGACCTTATCATCCCTCATTTTCATATAATAGGATTTACCCTTTAAATGTTGGAGGTTATAGCACCAGTTTACATCGTGATAGGTTAACCTCAACCCCATTTTCTCGTTTAAAGCATTCACACAACCCAGGATCCTAAATACATTGGTGGTGCACTGGGTGGGAGCTAATAGAAAATGCCTAAGGTAGTCCCTCATCACCAACCCCATAGGAATTCTCATACTACCTTCTATGAAGGCAATTATGGGAATCGCCACCTCACCCTCTTGCCTCCTAAAATGCCACTCCCCTTCTTCACAATATCTCAAACCTACATTACAAGGTATCCTATAATCGGCGATGAATTTCTCCATTGCCTTTTCAGACTCAACCAACTTCTTAAACCTACCAATCTCTAGAAACGGCCAAAAGACTCAGGGAAGGATGAAAGAAAGAGAGGAATAAGAGGAAAAGAAGCTCAGAAGAGAGAAAACTTGAGTTGGAGAGAGAGAAGAAAACTTACAAAAATGAGGAAAAACTCCTCAGACAGGCTTTTTATGCTGAAGAGAAATGTGAGTTTGGTTGGAGATTTGATCGAACTCAGGATATGTGTGCAAGAACTCTTGAGTGTGAAAGTAAAGAGACAAATCGGTTCAAATGGGTATTTATACCTCCCATTAAAAATAACCATGCAAGTTTTCCTGCCCATAAAGTTAGAGAAATCCTACACCGTTGAACGTGGGGAGCACAGAGCCGCCAGAATTTAATGAGGGCGCGCTTCATATACCGAAGCACCAGGAACAGGTGAAAAGACTCCGGCACTGACGGAGGACAAGACTTGACAAGCCATGACAAATGCCCGAGAACATCAAAATCCTCCTCTCCGTCCGAGGATCCGGATAGAAGGATTTGGAGGGGCTATTGGGGGGTTAAAGAATTTGACAATTCTGGCCCATTTTATACCAAGCCTAAGGCCCACGCTGAGGAAGAAGAAATGTTTAAGGATGAACGAAGAAAGTCCAAATTGCCAAGAAACATCGCCGAGGACAATCTAGTCCTCGGCCAACTGAGATCATAGAAGGGAAGAGCAGCACGCCATCAAAGGCAACCTCCCAGAGCATCCCAAGAAAAAAGAGAAGTATAATGGGTCAGCCATGGGAGCATGGTGGAGGAGTAATTCAAGGAGAAGCTGTCACCTCCATATTAAATGCCCACAACTAATGTTCTGGCCGCATTAATGAGGAAATGACCCCTAAACAGTGCTGCCTTTGTTATTGCAATTCACAGAAAGTTTTGGAAGACAGCTGATGGGATAAGCACTCAAGTAGTGACCTACATGATCAACAGATGAAGGGTCAAGATCAACTAAGATAGGGTATATAATGTAAGAAATCATCCAGAAAGGAGGAGGAAGCAGGAAGAAAAAGCAGAGAAGACTGTAACAATTTGTATCATCCTTGAAACCTTTGTAACAAAGCACTGGAGAAATAATAAGAACTAAAAGCTCCTGAAATGAGGACCGAGGAACAAAATTTCACACTTTAGTCCACGTCCTCGTTATTCAATCCACTTGTAACCATGTCTAGTTGTTGTAGCCCTCACTAAGGCCTAGTTCTTAAACTCATTCTCTATAAATTCAATGCATTGGGCTTGTTGGGTTTGAGTTCATTCGTCCAATAGAAGAAGTACTCAAACCCAGCCCCTACAATATTAATTTTAGATTTATCAATTGTTTAGTATGTTTTTTTTAAAAAAATAATTATCAATTTAAAATTCAATTTGGAATTATTAATTTAATTTAGTTTTAGGAAGAAATCTTGCCCCTTATTTTAGTGAGATAATTATTTACAATTGATAATTTTTTCTTTTATCTTTATTGAATCTATTAAAATATATAATTATTTATACATTTATTTTATAAGCTTTTTTATAAAACCGTGTAACGCACGAGCTTATAACTAGTATATATATATATATATTTTTAGAGGAGTCTAGTGTGAAGTTAGCCTCTCATTTTTCCCTCACATTAAACATAAACTTTAGATTAGCGCTGTTACCAAATGATTCGTGAATTGCGAGAGAGAGAGAGAGAGAGAGAGAGAGAGAGGAAAAAAGAAAATGAATAAAAAGCTGTGCAGTCACTGACTATGGAAAATGCAAGAAAGGTAGAGAATCTTTTTCTAGGGAAAAAAGGTTGTTAGGTTTAGTTCATTTCATGTTTATTATACTTTTATTTGGCGGGTGAGATGAAAAATTGTACGGGAAGTTGGATCTTTTGCTTGTTTGATTGTTTCTATCTCAAAATTAAGTTGATTAGTTAAGTGAGATCCAATTAATTAAAGGTTTTAGTAAAATCTTAGTTATTTATTTATTTAGGTCATATTGAGTTAAATGGACGGGTTACTAATTAAATGGGTTGAATGGGTAATAGATAATTAATTTATATATAAACGGGTCATAAATAAATATACAAATAATTACACATCCATTCTATTTATGACCCAATCCATCTATTTGCCACCGTAGCCGTCAGCATTGGTGTTTGACAAGCTGGGTGGTCCTTTGGAACTGTCTGGCATCTTTTCACATTGAAAACGTTTGCATTTTCCTTTTGCTTAGAAGTTGTCTACTTTACGCTATTGACCACTGATGGCCCAAGTTGAAACTTGATATGTTTCAGACTTTCGCCTACTTTTTTTTTTTTTTTTTTTTTTTCTTTTGATAGTAAGACTTTCGCCGACTTGATTGACTTGATCTTAATAAATAATTGATCTCTGGTAAGACTAAAATCAGTGGATGCCACAAAAGTACTTTTTGGAAACCAGGTTCCATACAAACCAGATTCTCATTAAACCTTTGCTTTCTTTTTCTGTTATATTTGATTCATGATACACATTGTAAAAGTCTGAATCAAATTGTCAATGGCGATGTTAGAAAGTGAGGAAAGTACTCCTCTAGAAAATTTAAGATAAATACTACCTTGAATATACCCAAATTTCTGTACCCTTTTTAATCTTCACTTCTAAGAGACAAATTGGATCATTTCTTGTGCTCATTTATTTCACAAAGAAAAAGATGGATCACTTGTATCGGCTACAGCCACTGGCCAGGCGTTTTTTTTTTTAATAAATAAAAAATAAAAACCCTGTCATTCTATCCCTTTATAATAATAATAATAAGAAGAAGAAAGAAAAAAGAAAGAAAGAAAGGAAGAAAGATGAAATGGTTTTCTAAATGAACTTTTGTATGATACTTATGAATTAGTATTTATTTATTTACATTTAAGGCCAAGAGTACTATATCTTATAGAAAAAATAAAAAGCAAAACAGGGGATGGAATCCTTGGCCCAATGACCGAACAAGTATTAAATTGAACGATTCCACAAGTCCAGATGATGATATTTTTTTGAGAAAATCCAGATGATGATATTTAATAGAAGGATTTTGGATAAGAATTTACCAGGAGCTTGCCTAAACTTTCATATACGTGCTATACAAATGCGCGTGTCAATTTTCAAGAAATGCCCTAACCACTCCTCAACATTATGTAAAACCTGAATTAACAACAATAACAACCAAATTTTAGTCTCAAAATTCTGAGGTTGTACAAAGATCCTCAACAAACTAACCAAGGTTGATTAGTTGTATTATTTTTTCTCATTCTAATATTCCATATGAAGTCATATATTCAGTTACTTTCTTAATTGATATGTTATTTTTTATTTCTATAAATTTTATTTTTTGTCTTCCCTTCCTTTTTTCTTTCCCTAACTTAAATCAACTCATTCTTTTCACAGTGGTGCATAAATTGTTTTCCTCTGAACATGACCAAATCATCTCAAGAATCTTTCTTTCTTATATATATATATATATATATATATATATATATATCTAAAAGTTGAAGCGTAGCATTTATTGTTGTTACGCTCCAGTTAAACCATATCAGCATCCAAGTCATTATTCTTTTTTCTTTTCAATTTTCTTATAATTTTTTTTAACATTCACTTTTAAAAAAAAAATAATATTTACACTTTTTTTAACCTTTCTCCCTCCCTTACCTTTTTATCTCTCCACTACCCTCTACCTTAATATCACTATTCATCTTTCCCTTCATCTTCCTTTATTTTGTCTATTCTTATTCACAATCTCTTACTATAAATTTGTCATTCTCTCTTTCATCTTTTGAAAGTTTTCCCTCACAAAAAGGTTATTTCTCTCTCTCTCTCTCTCTCTCTCTCTCTCTCTCTCAATTTTTAATTTGGTGGATTTTTTATTTTTCTTACATCTCTACTTTAGGTTGATAAATTTTTGTATTTTTTAGAACTCTAATTTGGGTTGATGAGATTTACTTTTGTGTTTTAAAAATTTTTTTTTTTTTTTTGGTTCTCTTTGATTGTTACATGTTATCCTATTATTGCATTATAAAGAAATAAAGATAGTATATAAAAAAATATTATTATTCTATTACATAGCATGATTTGGATAATTTAGTGTTTATTGTTATATTTTTTCTTTTTACTTTTTTTTTTTCTTCTCATCTTATTTTATTTAACATTGAAATAAGATGAGATCCTCCATATCATTAAATTATATATATTTTTACATCTTTTTTATTTAAAAAAAATTAAAAATATAATATTTTACACTTTCTCCAACCTTTCTCATTCTCTTTACCTTTTCATCTCCCTAAACCCTCTACCGTAATATCACTCTTCCTCTTTCCTTTTATCTTCTTTTATTTTGTTTCTTCTTATTATCATTATTTTAGCATAAATTTGTCATTCACTCTTCCATTTTATGCACAATTTTCCATCACACAAAAAAAAAAAAAAAAAAAAAAAAGAAGAAGAAGTTATTTTTGTCTTAATTTTTCGGAGGATTTTTAAAATTTTCCTACATATCTATTTTAGGTTGATATTTTTTTTTCTTTAGATATTTATTTTAGGTTGGTGCGATTCAATTTTGTGTGTGTGTGTGTGTGTTTTTTTTTATTATATGTGTTCACTTTGATTATTGAATGTTACCATATTGCATTATAAAGAATTAAAAATAGTATATAAAAATTGTGGGGACAAGGGCCCAAAATGGGGGGCCTTAGACTTATCCAAGGACATTGACGTGTCCGAGGAGGGGTAACTAGTTAAGGGATTCAAGTTCAGAAGTCCCAAAAACAAAGGAGGAGCAAAAGGAGGTCCGAAGAGGAATCTCTCTTCGGCTGCGATTAGAATAATTTAGATACAAATTATAGCATTGAGACTGACCTCCTTAAGAACTTCAGTGTCAGGAGCGTGCCTTACAAACGCCTGAAAAGGAAGAGAACCTCGGAGTGTCTAAGGGAAGGCTGCTACCTCTACATTAAATGCACTACAGCTGCTTTTCTGGCCTCATTTATGTGGAGAAGACCTCTGAACAGTATCTCCTTGGCCACCGCAACTCACAGAAGACCAGAAGGGGTGTCTGATGGGACAGATACTCAGGTAGTGGTCTGGACAATCCACAAGTGGAAAGCCAAGATCACTAAAAAAGACCTATATAATGCGAGAGACCCTCCATGAAAGTGAGGTCAAAGAACTGAAAAAGAACACTGTATTAGGGAGAATAACACTTGTAATCCGTCCCCTCAGTCTATAAGAACATTGGCCTTCTCGAACAACATGTAAATTGAACCTTATATGCACTTTTTTTGCTTGACTGTCTTACAAATCCATCTTAGCTGTTATAACACTGACTAGGGCCCAACTCTTTAACCCACTCTCTACAAATTCATTGCATTGGGCTCACTAACCCACAACCCCATACTCATTGGGCTTGAGCTGCCAAAACGTGACCCTACAAAAATATAATTATTATATTACATAGCATGCTTTTGATAATTTGGTGTTTATTGTTATATCTTTTATTTACTTTTTTTCTTCTCATATTATTTTATTTAACATTTAAATTTAGCTACATCCTCCATATCATTGAATTATTTATATTTCCTCTCATTTCATATAACATTTTACTTAAATTCAATAAATAAAATAGTCCTTATAAAGTGAAGTAATGCTAGGGAAACACTCATTCTCACACCCAATACATTAAAGGAAAAATGGAATACAAAACAAATGTCAACTTAGAAACACTTAATTAAAAAAATTAATGAGGATATCAAACCAAATATAATGTAAAGAAACTAATAATGCAGATTTAATGTCATAGAATCATCATCAAATTTTAGAAAACGATAGGTTACCAATGGAGAGAGAGAGAGAGAGAGATGGTAAAGAAAAAAAATACAAAGTAATAAAGAGTAGATAAAGAAAAAAAATCAAATGTTATTAGTAGCAGTTAATTGGAAAACAAAGAGGCTATAAGAAGAAGTAAAAAATAAAATAGAGATGTACATACAAAGAATATTAAAAACTTTACAATGCAGTAAAATAATTTGTTACGTTCACTTTAAAAAATTAAATCAATAATCAACAATTAAATACAATCATAGTACTAAATTTAAACTTAAAACTAACCAAGCATTAAATATAGAAACCATATTTCCAATCATAACTAAAAAAGTGATGTTCTCGAAGTTAGAAAATTTTAAAATCCTTTTAAAATTGCATAAGAAATAATATATATATATATATATATATATATATATTGTAGGGACTCAAAATGTCTTGGACCCTGGACAATAAAATTTGTAGAGTGTGGGTGAGAGAACTAACTCCGGTAAGCAGAAAAAGACGTCATTCTGGCGTAGCAGAAAGAACTTCAAGATAAATGAAGGAAAATACTCTCCTTTCTCTCTCCTCGGCTAGGTTTCAAGCGTCTATCTCCCTGAATTCTTTTCTCTCCTATTTTCTCTTTTTCTCCAAAAGTCCTTTTAGAGTACTCCGATTTCACCTTATATACTACTTTATCCGTTCTGTTTTCACCGTACACGTGTAAGTTTCCTTCTGGGAACTTCTTTCTGTCCCATCCATAACTTCCCGGATCCTCCGCTTAGTGGTTGTAAGGCTGCTTGGTTACTGTTCAGGTATCACCTCCACATTAATGCGGCCAGAGATTTAGTTGGGAAGCATTTAATGCGGAGGTAGCAGCTTTTAGGAGATATTTGTTGTCTTTCTCGGTTCCTCTTTCGTTCAATATTCATTAATTAGTTTGCATGTAATTCTGTGCAGTTCCCTGATAATTAGAAAAGTTATATCCACCTCGGCCGTTGGTTTGAGGAATAACACTCATCCTCGGACAGATGAGTGTCCTCGGAATGGGCCGTTGGGCCTCAAACCCATTTTCTATGGATTCTTTGTTAAGAAACTGGCCCCACAATAGCCCCTCAAAATCTCGCTTTTTGTCACCTCAGAAAAAGTGGGATTTTGATATCACGTCCTTAACTCCTTCGTTGGACTTTTCCAAATTTCAGAAGGCCTTTTTACTTGCCCAAGACACGTCCCTGACGTTTTGGCGTCAGGAGCACGCCATTATTAAATGATGGCGGTTTCTCAGTCCTCCACGTTTCAGTAGGATGCAAATCAACGGTGGAGGGCCTCAAAAATTTATGAGCGGGATTTTTCCCGCTTACGATTTCTGTGCCCTTATAAAGAGCTTTTCAAATCAAAATTTCTTTTCAGTTACAAAAAATCTTATGATCTTAGAGAGTATTCAGTGAACCTGTCCCTCTTTCTTTCTTCTCAATGTTCTCATAAATACCTGAAGTTTGTCCGAGGAGCTCATTTTTCACACCTGTAAGTTTCTTTAACCCTCCTCAGTTTTCCATTATCTTCTCTAATTTTTCTTCATGATTCCTAGGGAATGGGTAGGTTTAAGTATTTAGTCGATTCCGAGGAGCAAATAGAGAAATTTAGGGCCAAGTATAAGATTCCCTCAACGGTGGGTATGAGGTACGCTTCCGCGGAAGAGTGGTACGATAAAAGGAAAACAGGGGAAGTAGTCATCCCCATGATTGCTTTCATAGAAGGAGGGATGACTATTCCGATGGGCAGACTCACTAGTAGTTACCTTAGGTTCTTTAGACTGTCCCCCACACAATGCGCCTCAAATATGTTCAGGGTGTTAGGGAGCCTGGAAGCCCTTAACGCGAGGCTGAACCTGGGCCTTACCCGTCACGATGTGAACTGGGTGTACAACCTACAGCACTTGAAGGATCAGGGGTACTACCTTAGGTCCAGGTTCCCCGAAGTAAGGCTAATCCAGTGTCTCCCTATATCGAACAAGGGGCTGAAAGACGACTTTCTCATTTTTTCTGGCGAATGGCATGACTGTTTACCCTGTCCGACCCAAGAGGGCAAGCCAGGTGGGGTTCTTAGGCTGAAAGCCTTTGCACCTTAGTTTGTGTCCCTTGATTTAAATTAAGTTTATTCCTAACGAAAATTTCTTTGACGTCTTACTGATTTTGCAGATAGACGCGTCACCAAGCCTCGATTCAGTCTAGTTAACAGGGAGAGCTTAGACAAAATTCTAAGATCCGAGATATACATGAATCCGTCCGACGGTCAGTTAAGGCAGCGCACATTATCCTTCGGTATAAGCCGATTTCCACATCCTTTCAAGCACCCAAGTGCGTGATAAAGGCTAAGGATGGTCGGCTGCACCGAATCAGCGTAGCCTTCGAAGATTCTGGGGTCATAGTTCCTGAGGGTGTTCCAATCCCTGAAGTCACCCCCTTCTCTCAACCATTACCTGTAGCTACTATTTCCGCAGGGGCTTCCTCGTTTCGCCCTATTATTCAGGAAGTGGAGGAAGAAAAAGAAGAAGAAGAGCAAGAAGAAAGGGTTATAGAAGTCCAAGATTCGGCGTACGGATTTGAGGTGTTCGATCAACCCCAATCTCCTGAGGCGGTTTTTGGTGAAATGGGAATCCAAAGAAAGAGCCGAAGAAGTTTGTTGGATGTCATGGAAGGCAAATCGGGAAAAGAAGCGCCAGTGAAGTCTACTCAAACCATTCTTCCCCCTCCCCCTTCTCCTAAACCTCCCCAATCTCATGGGACAGAACCTGCTGATCCTAAGAAGAGGAGAGAGCAAAAGGGTAAAGACGTGGTGGAGGTTGTGAGACAACGTCCAACCCAGGAAAGTGAAGATCAACGGCCTTCTAAACAGCAAAAGACAACTCGAGGGGCTTCTAGAATTGCTGCCAAGCAAACTGTTCAGTCCTCGAAGCCTGAAGCCTGGCTCCCCGCTCCCATGCTTGGTGGTGAGCCCTTGAGGGAAGACGCATCCATCAGAGATTACAATGGTGGGATTAGATGCCATGTCGCCTCGGCTCTAGAAGAAACCCTACTTCTTCCTCGGGATATGACTGAGCTCAAAAACATGAAGAGAAATGAAATCTTCATGAACATAAAAAGGCACTTAGGCATGGTATAGTATCCTTACAGCTTTACCCGCTCCTTTTAGTTTGCTTTATTTCTGACTTTCCCCCTTTTTTTATTTTTTTTTATTTTTTTATTTTTTATAGGCTGTTCAAACCACTTTCAGGCTAGAGGAGATGACCAATAACTATTACCTTCAGTGGGACAAGGAGAGGCAGAGAAAAAGTGAAGCTTCCAAGACGCTTACTTTCAGTGAGCAAAACGTAGTGGAACTGAAGAAAAAGTTGGCAGACGAAGAATCCGCTCGAAAGAGTGCTGATTCAGCCTTGTCCAGCTTTTAAAAGCAAGCTGAAGATCAGGGGAAACGCCTCCGCGAAGCTAATGACCAACTGACAGCTTCTAAGGAACAAGTATCAATGCTGATGAAACAGCTGGAAGAAGCTCAAAGGCAAAGGGGTCAGGTTGAAAAGGAGAGGGATGAGGCTGAAAAAGCGAGAGCCGAGGCTGAGAAAGCAAAAGATGAGGCCGAACAGCGGGGATATAACGAAGGCGTAGCCGAGACCGAGGATAGATTCAGAACTGAGGTCCCAGTTATGTGTCGAACGTACTGCGCGTAAACTTGGGAAGAAGCTCTCAATCATGCTGGGGTCGAGCCTTCATCCGAGCTGAGAAGTCCTGAGAACATTTTCTTCCCCTCAGCTATACGAGCCCCAAGTCCTTCTCCTCAACAACAAGAGGTTTCCTCTACCACTGTTGGCTCAGCTGAAGAAACTCAAAAGCAGAATCCTCTCCCAACCAATCAGCCGAAACAGCCTGAGGTATCCGAAGTGGTAAAAAGGGCCTCCTCAGCTAAGGCCTTAGAGGATCCTAAGGATGGACCAGCCTCTCAAAACTTTGAAAAGGACTTAGCTTCTACCATTTCGCCTGCTGGGGAGGCTTCAAAGGAGAAGGAGAAGGACGTTCCTCCTTAGGAAACGGCCAAAGTTCCACCACCCAAGATACAAATAAAGTTAAACAAATAGTTGATGTAATAATAATTTTTTTTATTTTATTTTATATATATGTATATTTTTGACTGTGACTTATGGTTCCTTTCTCAGACTTAACTAAGACATTATGGGTTTACCTATTTCTTGTATAATTTCCTGCACGAATATTCTTTTACTTTTATATTATCTTAGGATCTAGAAGGGCAAAATTAGACACTACAGAAGAAAATTTAGTCTTATGTATGCCAATTGAAAATCAGACCAAACTGGAGATAGCATTTCGAATAATTAGTCCCTGAAGGTATTGATCACCCTAAAACGCTTTAAGTGATGCTCATGGAATTTGTCTTGATATATCAAGATGATCACATAGATCTCATTTAAGAAGTGCTAACTTTCATTGTGTGCATTAATTTTCATGATTTAAGTTCTGCTTAATGCTTCAATAGAAACTAGTGTGTTAATTTCCACTAAGTTGTGGTCAGAGGACCTGACATGACTTAGTTTCTGTTTAACACCTCAATAAAAATAAGTGTATTAATTTCCACCAAGCTGTAGTCCGAGGACCTTACATGACTTAGCTTCTGTTTAATACTTCAGTAGATGTCACCGTTGTAATAATTTCCACTAAGATGTGGTCCGAGGACCTGACATGACTTAGTTTCTGTTTAACACTCATTTTTCTCATATGAAGTATCTGGTTTCCCCAGAGGCTTGAGTCCGAGGACTATGCAATGTCTTGGTTCTGTCCAGTACCTAGTTTTATCATCTGAAGTATCTGGTTTCCCCAGAGGCTTGAGTCCGAGGACCATGCAATGCCTTGGTTCTGTCCAGTACCTAGTTTTCTCATTTTAAGTGGTTAGTTTCCCCAGAGGCTGGTGTCCGAGGACCATACAATGCCTAGATTCTGTCTAACACTTAGTTTTCTCATTTGAAGTATCTGGTTTCCCCAGAGGCTTGAGTCCGAGGATCATGCAATGCCTTGGTTCTGTCCAGTACCTAGTTTTCTCATCTGAAGTATCTAGTTTTCCTAGAGGCTTGAGTCCGAGGACCATGCAATGCCTTGGTTCTGTCCAGTTCCTAGTTTTCTCATTTTAAGTGGTTAGTTTCCCCAGAGGCTGGTGTCCGAGGACCATGCAATGCCTAGGTTCTATCTAACACTTAGTTTTCTCATCTTAAGTGGTTAGTTTCCCCAGAGGCTGGTGTCCGAGGACCATACAATGCCTAGGTTTTGTCTAACACTTAGTTTTCTCATCTTAAGTGTTTAGTTTCCCCAGAGGCTGGTGTCCGAGGACCATACAATGCCTAGGTTCTGTCTAATACTTAGTTTTCTCATCTGAAGTATCTGGTTTCCCCAGAGGCTTGAGTCCGAGGACCATGCAATGCCTTGGTTCTGTCCAGTACCTAGTTTTCTCATTTTAAGTGGTTAGTTTCCCTAGAGGCTGGTGTCCGAGGACCATACAATGCCTAGGTTCTGTCTAAGACTTAGTTTTCTCATCTTAAGTGGTTAGTTTCCCCAGAGGCTGGTGTCCGAGGACCATACAATGCCTAGGTTCTGTCTAACACTTAGTTTTCTCATCTGAAGTATCTGGTTTCCCCAGAGGCTTGAGTCCGAGGACCATGCAATGCCTTGGTTCTGTCCAGTACCTAGTTTTCTCATTTTAAGTGGTTAGTTTCCCCAGAGGCTGGTGTCCGAGGACCATACAATGCTTAGGTTCTGTCTAACACTTAGTTTTCTCATCTGAAGTATTTGGTTTCCCCAGAGGCTTGAGTCCGAGGACCATGCAATGCCTTGGTTCTGTCCAGTACCTAGTTTTCTCATTTTAAGTGTTGTATTAATTTCCACTAAGATGTGGTCCGAAGACCTGACATGCCTTAGTTTTTGTTTAATACTTCAATAGACTTAAGGAATACAAGTAATAGAACTCCAATTAAGTTAAAAAAGAAACATATGACAGAACTGTTTGTGTTAATAATAATACCTCTTTAAGTTGCTTACATTCCAAGGGTGTAGTACAGTTTTCTCGTCTAGATCTTCTAAGTAGTAAGCCCCTATTCCTGCTATAGATGTGATACGATATGGTCCTTCCCAATTGGGCCATAACTTTCCCCAAGCTAGATTTTTGGTATTTCCCAAGACTTTTCTCAACACTAGGTCCCCTGGAGCTAGTGGCCTTAGCCTCACATTAGCGTCATAGCCTTGCTTCAGCTTATGTTGGTAATAGGCCAATTGAACCATCGCCCTTTCTCGTCGTTCGTCTATCAAATCTAAACTCGTTCCCAAAAGCTCATCATTATCATCGGAGGTGAAAGTACTGGTCCTTAACGTGGGGAAACCCATTTCTAGTGGAATCACGGCCTCCGCCCCATACGTCATTGAAAATGGGGTTTCTCCTGTTGACCGTCGGGGGGTTGTTCGATAAGTCCACAGCACGTGTGGCAGCTCTTCCACCCATCTTCCGTTCGCATCGTCTAGCCTCTTCTTGAGCCCACTCACAATGACCTTATTGACAGCCTCGACTTGCCCATTTCCCTGTGGATAAGCTGGAGTAGAATATCTGTTCTTTATTCCCAGGTCAGAACAGTACTCCCTGAAAGCCTTGCTATCAAATTGAATACCATTATCCGAGATAAGAGCCTGAGGAACCCCAAATCGGGCGATGATGTTCTTCCAAACAAACCTCTTGACATCCACATCCCTGATATTAGCTAGGGGCTCTGCTTCGACCCACTTCGTGAAATAGTCCGTGCCAACTAGTAGGTATTTCTTATTCCCAATTGCCTTAAGGAAAGGACCAACAATATCTAAGCCCCATTGCGCGAAAGGCCAAGGGCTAGAAAGAGGGTTAAGGACTCCCCCAGGTTGATGGATATTTGGAGCGAACCTCTAACATTGATCACATTTTTTAACATATTCCCGCGCTTCCTTTTGCATTCCTGGCCACCAATACCCTTGGGTGATTGCCCGATGAGACAAAGACCTTCCTCCTGTGTGACTCCCACAAATCCCCTCGTGCAGCTTTTCTAAAAGTGCCTTTGATGCTTCAGGGTGCACACAAAGCAGATAAGGCCCAGAGAAAGAGCGCTTGTATAACTTCTTGTCTTCGGACAGCCAGAACCGATGAGCTTTTCTTCTTATCTTGTCAGCTTCCAACTTGTCTTCGGGTAGTATATCCTTCTCAAGGTATACCGTTATAGCATCCATCCAACTAGGTGCTGAGCTGATCTGGTTGACCTGAATAGAGTCTTCCGCTACTGGAATGGGTGAGCTTAAATCTTCAACCACGATTATCCGAGATAAGTTCTGTACCGAGGAGGTAGCAAGGGTAGCCAGAGAGTCTACATGCGCATTTCCACCTCTAGGGACGTGGGATAATTCAAAAGATTCAAAGTCCGTTTACATACGCCTAACTCGGCTCAAGTAACTTTGCATTCTGGCGTCTCGAGCTTCCAGCTCTCTTCTGACCTGGCCCACGATCAGGCTTGAATCCGAGAATATCTCCACTGTTTTTCCGCCAAGCTTCTTGACCGTCGCCATTCCTGCTAACAAAACTTCATATTCCACCTCATTATTGGTGGCTGGGAATCCCAACCTTAAAGACTTCTCGACAATGGCCATTTTAGGAGATATTAGGACCAAATCCACTCCTGACCCCCTTTAGTTTGCTGCTTCGTCCACATACACCTTCCAGGGAGTAAGACGCTGCGTGGATATAAGGCCAACCGATTTTCCATCCATGCTGTGCGGGCTTTCGACTATTTCTTCAGGGCCTTCAGCAAATTCGGCCACCAAGTCAGCGAGAACTTGACCTTTCACAAAAATGCGAGGCATATACTTTATATCGAAAGCCCCAAGTATTGTGCCCCATTTAGCAACCCTGCCAATGTAATCTGCACTTCGAAGTACAGCTCTAAGTGGATACTGAGTCAGAACAACCACAGTGTGTGCCTGAAAGTAATGGGGAAGTTTTCTTGTAGCATGCACCACTGCCAAAATGGCCTTCTCCAATGGTAGATACCGTACCTCAGCCTCATGAAGTGATTTGCTCACATAGTATACTGGCCGTTGCACGCCATTATCCACTCGTATCATCACAAAACTAATAGCATAAGTGGCTATCGCCAGGTAGGCAAAGAGAACCTTGTCCACCTCAAGACTGGACATGATGGGTGGCCGAGATAGATATTCCTTGAGCTGTTGAAATGCTAAAGCGCATTCCTCAATCCACTCAAACCCTTTCCATTTGTGGAGTAAAAGGAAAAAGGGTCTGCACCTGTCTGCTGACCTGGATATAAACCTGTTCAGCGCAGCGGTCATTCCAGTCAGCCTCTGGACCTCCTTGGGATTCCTAGGTGGTTACAAGCTATTTATGGCTTTAATCTGATCAAGGTTCACTTCAATTCCTCGGTGGGTCACCATGTATCCCAAAAACTTCCCAGAGCAAACCCCAAAGGAGCACTTGGAGGCGTTCAATCTTAACTTATGCTTCCTCAAAACTTCAAACGTGCTGATGAGGTCCGTCACATGTTCGGACACTGCCTTGCTCTTTACTACCATGTCATCAATATAAACCTCTATGTTGTTGCCCAACTGTGGTTCAAACATCTTCGTCATCATCCGCTGGTATATTGACCCCGCATTCTTCAAGCTGAAGGGCATTATCTTATAGTGATAATTTCCATTGGGAGTAAGGAAGGCTGTCTTCTCTTGATCACCCAGTGCCAGTGGGATCTGGTGATAGCCCTGAAAGGCATCTAGAAAGCTCATCCGAGGATGACCTACTGTTGCGTCAACCAGCTGATCTATACGGGGCATAGAGAAAGGATCCTTAGGACAGGCTCTATTAAGATCCGTGAAATCGACGCATACTCGCCATTTTCCATTATTCTTCTTCACTACAACTGTGTTCGCTAACCATTGAGGGTAAAACACCTCTTTGATAGCCCCTGCCTGCTTTAGCTTGTCTACCTCGTCTTTAATAGCCTCGGTGTGTAATTTGGACGGACGTCGAGGTGGCTGTTTCTTCGGAATAGCTGAAGGATTGACATTCAAATGATGGCAGATGAAATCTGGATCAACCCCCGGGGCTTCATAGGCGTTCCATGCAAACACATCTACGTTCCTTCTTAGGACCTCAACCAATTGCTCCTTCTTCAGCAAAGGTAATAGCGCTCCAACCTGAAAGTACCTATCCGGGTCATCACCAACAGTCACCTTCTCCAATTCCTCACACTCAGCTTCCTCGGCGGTAGTGCTGGAGAGGGTTCCTAGGTCCTTTAATTGCTATAATTCATCCTCGGCCTAGGCCGATGAACCTATCTCTAGCTTATGCTGTATAGCCGCTACCATGCACTGCCTTGCCATGGCCTGATTTCACAATATTTCTAACACTTGGCCACCTGACAGGTACTTCACCTCTGATGAAGGGTGGAAGAAACAGCCCCCAGGGTATGCAACCAAGGCCTTCCCAAAATCGCCGTATAGAGAGAAAAAACGTCCACCACAATGAAATCCACCTCCACCATGTCAAAACCTGTCTGCACAGGTAATCTAATCATACCCAACGGAATGACTGATCTGCCCTCGAAGCTTACTAGTGGGGAGCTATAGGCCGTCAGGTCTTGGGGTGTCAAATTCAACCCCCTGTATAGGTCGGGATACATCACCTCGGCTGCGCTCCCTTCATCAATCATCACCCTCCTTACGTCATACCCTCCAATTCTCAGCGTAACCACCAAAGCATCATCATGCGGCTGTATGGTTCCTCTCTTGTCCTCCTCTGAAAAGCCTAGTACCAGTGAGGTGTTCAGCTTCGCTTTCTTCGGCACTGAATTCGAGCTCCGCTCCGAACAATGAGATACGGACAGTGCCCTAGAGGGACAAGATCCTGTTCTCCCAGGGGCTGCAAATATAACATTTATGGTGCCCAGGGGGGCTCCTGAAGAGGCATTTCCTCTCAACGTGGGCCCTTTCTGGCTTCCTCGGGCATTGGAGTGGTGCAGAAGGTTGGTCAACCTCCCTTCTCAGACCAGCTCTTCCAAGTGGTCCCACAGGTTTCTGCAATCCTCAGTAGTATGCCCATGGTCTCGATGGTACTGACAGTAGAGGTTTCGGTTGCGTTTCGCAGGGTCCCCTGCCATTCTATTGGGCAATCTGAAGAAAGGCTCATCTTGTATCTTCTCTAGAACCCGCTGTACTGGTTCTCGGAACACAACGTTAACTGCTTGGGAATTAGCAGATCCTGACTGCCCTACAAAGTCTCTCTGAGGTCGATTGTTGTTGTACCGATCCGACCTGAATTCCCTCCTCTCCTGAGAGATCGCCTTGGACTTTCCTCCACCCCGTATCTGATCTTCCTCTATCCTTCTATACTTGTCAATCCTGTCCATAAGCTGTCGCATGCTGGTAACAGGCTTATCGGTTAGGAAACTCCTCAGATCATGATCGATTGGAAGACTCTCATTGAAGGTATTGATAGCCACACTGTCGTTGGCTCCATCTACCTCGTTATACATTTCTCAATATCTGTCAGAGTATGCTTTCAGAGTTTCCCCCTCTCGCTTAGACATGGATAATAACGACCCTAAGGGCTGGACAACCCTCCTTCAAGTAATAAAGCGAGCCCCAAAAGCTTGAATGAGTCCCTCAAAGGAGTCAATGGTGTTCTCTCCCAAACCGTTGAACCACCTCATCGCCACCGGACCTAGGCTTGAGGGAAAAACCTTACACATCAAGGCCTCATCCCTAGAGTGAATGGCCATTCTCTGATTATAATGGCTAACATGCTCCACCAGGTCCGTCTGACCATTGTAAATGGTGAACGTAGGTTGATGGAACCTCCGAGGAAGGCTTGCGTCCTCTATGCGTCGCGTGAACGGCGACTTGGAAACTTGACTCAGCGCTTTGTTCAAAGCCTCGTTCCCTAAGCCCTGCTGAGGTGGACTTTTATACGTCCGCCGATTGTAATGCTCTTATCATGGGAAAAAAGTTCACTGGGCGGAGTTCTAGATCGTTGCATGTAGCTTGTGTCGTTTGACTCATCAGAGGGTTGCTTCGAGTCCTGAGTCGTTTGCTTCCGTCATTCGTAACGTAATTCTCTTCTTAACATATTAATCTCATGCTGCATGTCCCTATCGTCCTTCACATAGGAGACATGGCTCTTTCCCCGAGACTGACTCTTCTCCGTGTGGGTTGTTCGCACACTTCCCTCGCGATCTCCCCTTCGTTTATGGATCACCAACGGGGTACCATGTTGAGGTCCCCTAGACTCTGCTTGGTGTGGACTAGTATCCACCTGTTGTGGTGCTCCTTCTGCCATCAGCTGTTGCACCTGTCTTTTCCTACGACTGGATCAAGCTCTTCCCACAGACGGCGCCAATTGTAGGGACTCAAAATGTCTTGGACCCTGGACAATAAAATTTGTAGAGTGTGGGTGAGAGAACTAGCTCTGGTAAGCAAAAAAAGACGTCGTTCTGGCGTAGCAGAAAGAACTTCAAGATAAATGAAAGAAAATACTCTCCTTTCTCTCTCCTGGGCTAGGTTTCAAGTGTCTATCTCCCTAGATTCTTCTTTCTCCTATTTTCTCTTTTTCTCCAAAAGTCCTTTTAGAGTACTCCGATTTCACCTTATATACTACTTTCTTCGTTCTGTTTTCACCGTACACGTGTAAGTTTCCTTCTGGGAACTTCTTTCTGTCCCATCCAGAACTTCCCGGATCCTCCGCTTAGTGGTTGTAAGGCTGCTTGGTTACTGTTCAGGTATCACCTCCACATTAATGCAGCCAGAGAGTTAGTTGGGAAGCATTTAATGCGGAGGTAGCAGCTTTTAGGAGATATTTGTTGTCTTTCCCGGTTTTTCTTTCGTTCAATATTCATTAATTAGTTTGCATGTAATTCTGTGTAGTTCCCTGATAATTAGAAAAGTTATATCCACCTCAGCCGTTGGTTTGAGGAATAACACTCATCCTCGGACAAATGAGTGTTCTCGGACATGCGAGTGTCCTCGGAATGGGCCGTTGGGCCTCAAACCCATTTTCTATGGATTCTTTGTTAAGCAACTGGCCCCACATATATATAATATATATATATATATATATATATATATATATATATTTACTTTTTGAAAATCTAATGAACGATGCTACCTCTCATTTAACGTCTCTGTTATGCAAGTCATCGATTAGTAAATATATAATGGTAAGAAGCATTAAAAATGAGATCATTAAAAAAAATTAATTAGCAACTATTATTATGGGGTAGTAGTCTATGGTTTTACGCATCTAAATAAGTGGAATATATAGAGTTTACTTAAAGGTATATGTAAAGATTCACATTATATATATATATATATATATATATAGTAGGTTCCAATTAGCTCAGCTAGTAAAGTCTCTAATAGTTGTATAAGAGATTTAGTGTTTAATCCTTGCCTACACCAAAAACTGATTGGTGCCTTAGTCTGATAATAAAAAGCTATTATCAGGAGTAAGCGCCATAAGTTGAAATTCTCTAAAAAAAAAAAAAACATTATATATATATATATATATATATATATATATATTAAGGTTTAAAAAAAATTTATATGTAAGGTTTTAAAAAAAAAAAAAAATATATATATATATATATATATATATTTAATAAGATCACCAAAAAAAAAAAAAAAAAAATTTATCACATGAAACACGCAGGTTTGTGACTAGTTCTCATTAATAGAGGCCACCTATATCTTCATCATTTCAAATCATCTATTTCCTTGTATTTTAGCTATCAATATTAAAATTCTAATTACAACTACACTCATTTCATAAATATGATTCTTCTTAACAACCTAAAATTTAGTGTCATAAAGTATAATTACTCTTATGATAGTTTTATAAATTTTTTCCTTTAACTTAATAGGTATTCCAAGATCACACTATACTCTTAATGCACTTCCCCTCTTAAGCCACCACAATCTTATTGGATGATTTACATTCTCTTCAATATCTCAATCTTTATGAATTAACAATCCAAGAAATCAAAAGCTCTCGCTCTTTAGATCTTTTATGCATCGAGTCTTACAGCCATTCATCTTTATTTCTATTTTTACTTAGATTACATTCCATGTATTTTGTTTAAGTCATACTTAACCAAAAGCTTTTAGATTCCAAATTGACATTAACTCCACGTCTAGTTCCATCTTCTAAAACTATATTATCAGCAAACAGTATACACAAAAAGTTTCCTCTCAAATCAATGTAGTGAGCTCATATACTTTGTGTCCATTTGGAAATAATTTATTTAGTCTTTTGCCAAAAACATTTTGCTAAAAGTGGAGTGAAGTATACTTATACTTTAAAAAAGTGTGAAAAAAAATGAAGTTTTAAAGAGTGTACATAAAAACTAAAAACTAAAAATTGTGCTTATACACATAAGCCAGACACACACTGAATTAATGCAATCTTCATGAAAATCTATAGTTGTAGGAAACTCACTTGTGAAGGCTCTGCTTGTTCTTACACTAATTACAACTTCATTATATGTATCCTTAATCAACTTAATATACTTTAAAAAATCTGCTTTCTTTGCCAAAACCTACCATGAACCCTTTCACATGCTTTCTGAGTCAATAAAAATCATATAAAGATCTTTATGGGCTTCTTTATATTTTGCGCTTATGTAAATATATTAAGATTTCGAAGTCAATAAAAACCATTTGAAAAAACCACTTATTACACACCAAATTCACAATTTCAAGATTGCATTGCAAAAACCTGCACATCATACTCTAACCACAACCAACACTACCACAACCGGGGAAAAAAAAGGGAAAGTAAAATAAGAACCAACGCATCGTACACAGCATATAAGCAAATTGACATATCAAATAATTTGAATAAACCATTACAGCCTTAAAATCTCGAAAAACACAACCAAAAAAAAAATTAAAAAAAAAATTAAAAAAGACAAAACAAAACATGCCAGTCAAAATCAACAATTTCACAAATTTGAGTATCAAATTTCAAAACCCACATTGACAATTCCACAAAAAACCACAGCCGGATTTAGTCAAACCCCAAAAACCTACCTTTACAATAATCATGTTTTACAAGAAAGTAGACAATTTTTTGGTGGATACAAATAGCAAGTAGGGATGGCAATGAGGTGAGGCGGGGCTGAAAGATGGGGTCTTTGTCCCTGCCCCGCATGACAGGGAAAACTTTCTCACCTCATCCTCGCCACTTGGGCCTCGCAAAGCCCTGCCCCACTCCATAAAACTCTACTTTTTATTAATTTTCCCTACAACTAATACAATTTTTTTAATGAAATATATTTCATTAATAAAAATATACTTGAAATTACAATTAAATTTATCCCATCAAATCAAATCAATTTTTAGAAAAAATTGAATAATATATCCAAGCATTTAACAAGACAATTACAAAAAATTAAAAATTAAAAATCTCATAGTACAATACATAACAAAATAAAGATAGAGAACTACACTGGGTAAAATAAAATAAACTAATATTGAAATGTTTGTTTAAATAGTGGGGTTTTAGGCTATAAAAAATGTACAATTATAGCCCTTAGCAATGCAGGGCAGGGACGGGGAGGGGCGAGGCAGGGAAAACTTGTGCGGGCAAAGCAGAGAAGGGCAGGTTAAGCGAGGCGGGGCAAAATTGTCATCCCTAAGTGAGAGCAATAATACACAAAGAAAAAGATTTTTGTTTTTTTAAAGAAAACTAAGATAATAAAAAAGAAAATGCCAGGTACATTGGGATGAACCTGTGATAGTTTTGATCACCTCCTTCACCTTGAATGGCAAATAATGATGTTCCCAAGGGTTCAGGTAATGATCAATCTCCCATGATAGATTGGGTGTGAGATTGGTGGTGGGTTTTCATGATTTTAGTCTTAGGCAGCACTAGTATTGGTCGGTTTTTCGCGCTTACTCAGGGAATTTTAAATTGGCCTTGCAAACAGGTCGGGCATGAAAACAATATGATCCATGGTTTATTGGTCTATCTAGCTTCCGGCATAGTTACAGTCAATTAAATTTTCTTAATGTGTACTTAGTTTCTTAAAGCTGTATCTGCATTGTAGAAGCTTCTTTCCATGAAGAAACCAGGCTGTTTAGGTTGAAGCAGAACTGCTCTCTCAAACACCAACATAGAAACCACTGTTGACGTTATTGGTCTGTCTTCAGGAACTCTTTGGACGCATATAGCATACCAAGTTGTATGCATCTAGTACTTAATTAGAGTAGAATCACGCCATAGGTGTGTCAGTATATATAATTATTTTGAAATGTGGAATAATCTATAATTTATTCTCTAAATTTTATTGTAGATAATTTATTCTTTTGAAAATTAAACAATTTCTCAAAATAATTGTTTATTGAAGAGCAAGCTGTTATTTGAAGTAACTCAGGATCTTCGTCGTACCTTCTCATATGTTTACACAGTGAGCACTGAGCAGACGGATAGAAATTATTTGGCATTTCAGAACCTTTCAGATTCTGGACTGTTTTGGTATGATGGTATCTCTTCTGACCATATCTTTCACACTTTCTGGATGCTCAATGCATTGTGAAAAAATAAAATAAAAAGCCATTTCGTTGGCATTTTTAGTTTTTTATTTTATTTTATTTGTTTGATTATTTTTGGTGTAATGGAACAAAAACACAAGTAAGGTCTAATGCTGTGGAAGTAGCTTTGGTTAGCTTGTCTAGCCAATTCCGGCATTGTCCTTAGGGATGACCTGGGTGCCACTATGAAGTAAATCCGGTGGTACATCCCTTTTGCTGTGACGATCGTAGAGTTTGGCTGGAACCAATTGGCCATGATCAGACTATAAATAAATAAACAGAGTTTTACCTTGATGTTATTTTGTTTACAATTATTCATTGTTAATCCTTGGTATAGCTGGGATTATAGCATCAGTTTCCAAGATTGGAAATATATTTTTGAGATCAAAATTTAGGATTAATTAGAGATTAAAGTGAACTTCTACGAATAGAAAAGGTAAGAAGGCTAGCATTTGCATTTCTCAATTAGGAAGAAGACAATAATTCTCCAAAATACACACTTATCCCAAGAATGGCTAGAAACCTGTTTGTTTAGCTAAAGATTTTTTAACACATTCTTACATAAATTTCATAAGAAACCTCTTCCCTTTTTTCTAGTGATGATATTTTACCTTGCCTCAAACGATGTAAAGGACATTTCATTTGCTGAAAAGGGTGTGCTACATGAAGAATCCGCTTCAGGTGAATCTGTATAGAAGCCTGGTTGCCTCGGTTTAGGCAATAAACTCTCACTGCTTAACATTAGAACCACAGATGACATGTTTGGCCTGTCTTCTGGTCGTTGTTGCACACATAACAGACCCACATGAATGCATCGTAACATTTCAGACAGAGTGAAGTCACCTACTGAATCATCGATCAATTCAATCGGCCTATCTTCAATCCACAGTCTCCATGCCTGAAACAAATCATAAAATATAATTTCGTGTGTCCATCTACAATCCAACTAGCCCAGCACATTTAAAAGAGCGTTACTATTAATCAAAAGTTTAGTTTGAAAACATAAATTAGTAGAATGTAGTTTCTCATGCTTACATGTCCAAGAAGATTATGAAAGTGCTTTGGATGGCAAAATCCCCTGTTCTTTTTCCCACTCAATACCTCTAATATTAAAACTCCAAAGCTAAAGACATCAGATTTTATTGAGTATTGCCCATGCACTGCATACTCAGGAGACATATAACCACTAAGAAATATTATTGCAAAGAAAAAGAAATCCAAAAACAGCTTTACATAACAAACAAAAGGAGTTAAAGTGTACATACTATGTTCCAATAATCCTATTGGTCTTGGCATCACCTTGATCTCCCCCAAATGATTTTGCTAGTCCAAAGTCCGATATTTTTGGATTCATGTCGTTATCAAGTAGGATATTGCTAGCTTTGAGATCTCTATGGATAATTCTCAATCTAGAGTCTTGATGAAGATAAAGAAGCCCTCTAGCAACCCCAGCAATTATGTTGATGCGCTTATGCCAATCCAACAATTTACTCTTTGTTTGATCTGCCAATTTCACATTTATGTCAGTAAAAATCCGGTTGATTCTCAACAAACAATTTTAATATTGAAAGATGATAAGACTAATATTATGAATGTCAATGATTTAGTCAGGTTTAAAAGCTCAAACCAAAAATAAAGGAATCCAAGCTTTTGTTAGACATGTATTCATAGATTAACATTTCTTCATTTTCTTCAATGCAAAAACCAAGAAGCTTCACAAGATTGCGGTGCTGAAGTTTTGCAATTAAAATAACTTCATTTTTGAACTCATTCAATCCTTGTCCAGAATTCTTTGATAGCCTCTTTACTGCTATCTCTTTCCCCTCCCGCAATGTACCCTGAAAAAGATGAAAAGTCAGCATATTTTGGAAAACAATTATAGCTAAATTTTTTAAGTTCTTACCTTGAACACAGATCCAAAGCCACCTTCTCCCAACTTGTTTTCTATTGAAAAGTTATTGGTCGCATTGGCAATAGCTGTTAGATCAAATATTGGTAACTCAATGTCTTCCTTCCCGCCCACATTTTCACATTCGTTCCCACAATTTCTTTTTGTCATCGCTGAAATAATAGCAGATGGTTGGACTTGAACAAAAATTCATCAGTTATTTTATCAAAAGCATTCGCCTACAGCCTACTACCTATTCCGTTCTCAACTAACAACTTCTAAAAAAAAAAAAAGAAATTCTTAGCTACAAGCCTACTAGTCTTCTATCATGCATCAGTAATTATTAGAGTCCATGTCTTATAAAATGAACCTTGTTTTCTGAGTTTCCTCTTCCATATGTATGATACCATTCCAAGTATTATCATTCCCAGGACAAATAATGCAGAGCCAATCATGATTCCTACTTGTTTCTTCTTGCTGGAGCGCCTCTTTTTCACAACATGATCTGAAAGATCAAAACAGCGGGTGACTCAAGAGTATTCCACCTCAAATTATGCAACTGAAGAAATGAAAGGGAATCTATCTCGGCACTAGTCTACAACATCTTTGCTGCCACATCTTTACTATTCAGAATTTTAAAGATGGGGAAATGGGTACATATGATGAGGTGGATAAAGTAGTAGAGCTTAACAGCACCAAAGCCACCACTTCCTTGTTTCATTGACGTTACTATGTTGACAACAATATGTCCCGCATGCTTCACTTTCACATTTTTTTTTTTAAATAATTCTTTAGTTGGGAAAGGAAGGATTTGCACCTTGAACATCTCCCTTGAAAACATTTATTTCAAATTGTCTTGCTTATAGATATGTTGCAGTTTAACAGGCAAACTTTGAAAACATTTATTTCAAATCGTCTAGCTTATAGATATATTGCAGTTTAACAAGAAAACTTTAAAAGATATTCTGTAGTGCCTACCAAATACTCCAGCTAGCCTATATTTGGCCAATTGAAAAGTGAAACCAAAATGAGATAAAAAAGTGTAAAGCTAAAATGGTACCTAGTTCTGAAGCAGCCAATCTTACGTAGAGGTCTTCTCCACCATCTGCAAATACTCTAATATCAAGTAGGTTACCAAACCAAAGCAAGCAACCACTACCCCCCTTCCTGATATCTAAATTTCCATATGCTGTGCAAGAGCAGTTTTTCAAACACAATTCTTCACATTCCTTGAGGCTCATGGTCTTCTCAAACCAGGAAGAAGACGTATCAGGCAATTTCAACCCCGTGTACTTTAGGAAGCCATCTCCATCAGGACCATCACTGCAATTCAATGGAGTCTTTCGAACACACCCATCAGACCAATCCACTGAATCCCAAGCTTTTGGAGACTTGGGTAAGAATCCTTCCAAGCATGCACATACGGGAGTGTTACCAATATTGCAGCTAGCATATGCCCCACAGAAGGCATAATTTGCACACTGATCTGGTGGCATTGTTGAGAATAGCTCCCAACGGTTTGTCCTATCCAGCCATGTGAATCGTTGTGCAATTCCAGACGGATTTACCACGAATCTTGTGAAAAATGAACTATTTTTGAGTTTGTACTTGTAATAGACCTCATTCTCATCAAGCATGAATTCATACACATATAGTGGATTACGTGGTAAACCAGTAAATCCCGTAAGACCGACGCCATTCCATGACCCTAGTCTAGCCTTTATTGTGTCTCCTTTCTCGATAACCACTTGTGGAAGCCCACGAAGATCTAACCTTACAGCAAATTCACCTTGAGTAGGGTCATCCGTGCTCTTCCAAGATGTTAAGAACCTGTCTAAGCCAGTTACGAAGTTCCTTCCGAGTTTCATTTCCGGTAGTAATGTGTCACAAGGATAATCAAAACTCTGCCACAAAAAGTTCTGTGTGTCATCAACATTGCTGTCTTTCACTACAAGATTTCCATTATCTAAGAGCTGTAAAACTGGATTTTCTGCAATTCTTGATGTATTAGATGACCAAACAGTACTATTTGTGCTATTGAGAAGGATAACAACTCCATCAGTGACCTTCAAAACTCCTGAGTGATCGTTCAGTGGAGTGTCTCTGTTGGCTACCCAAACAACTGTCCCAGAAGATACGGTGTACCATATCCCAACGTATCGGCTTTTTGAATTATCTGGGCTGAAGAATCCCATTTGAAATCTTCGACCAGCTGAAGCTAAAGTGTCACCGTCTCTGATTGATTGGGTTGGAGTAATAGTGTCTAGTGTAATGGAGGTTCTTAGGAAGGTGGACAAGATTGAGTATACAAAAAGATAGGTAAAGGCTTCCATTGATTTTCAAATGGTTCATCTCTTTTACATAGAGTAATATATGCATATACTATACGCAGAGGCACAGATTTTTATCCCCATGGCACAGCCCATTTTGTCAATCTTTTTTTCTTTTTTAGTTTTTTCCTAGAGAAAGTTAAGCTGGCCCCAACAAACTCAAAGGGGAGCAGCCGAGCAGGTAAGTCAAGACTCAAGACCAAACTTGCCCTTTAGGAGGTGAAGGAGACAGAGATGTGAGGTGGCGGCTCTGATTCCTCTCCCGCAACTTTTTTTCAGTTTTCACGTGTAACATCACTTTCACATATAATACATAAATCACAATCTACCTCCTCAATGGTCTGAAATTTGTTACATAGAGATCTATTTTGTCTTTTTTGAGTTGTTGAGACTTGAGTTGAGAGTAGCCAACTTGACAATGAGGAATTTCTCTTTGGCCCATATTTTCGTCTAGAAAAAGCCTATAAATGCAAAAAATTTTAAACTGATGTGTTAGATTGTTGGTGGAAAATAAAAAAGTAATTTCAGTAGTAAGTCTAATAAAAACCAACAAAAGTTTGTAAACTCAAATGTTGTAAAAAATTTTGTCTATAGCATTGCTCTTAGATTTAATATGGTCAAACATGTAGTTGTGTGCTCCTCTTTTTCAAGGATACAGAGCTGCGAGTCCAGGTGGTGTGATAGATAAGAGAGCTATAAAGTTTTTTATTCTTATTATTTGATAGTTACAACAATGAAGAATGGGGGATTAAAACCCTTGTTCTCCTAATGTTTAATAACTAAAATACCACATCAAAAAAAAAAAAAAAACTAAAATAAAGGTTTGGAATTTTTGTGGGTTTATGAATAGGCCATTTGAGTTCTCTGAAATGCAAAATTAACCCCATACATTAAGAAACCCTGTTGAGAAAAAACCACAGCTGCTTATACATTATCCATCTGATCTCAATCCCATTTCAGCTTCTATCAATATTAAATATTTGTTAATCCCATTTTTTATTCAGTGATAGCTTTGAAGCTTTACTCAAATTTCTCTCCTCCTTAAAATGTGCTTTTGTACCAATTTTACTCACACGTCCTTGTTTGTCCCTGGTTGAGTACATAATACCACTTTCCTTATGGAATCCACTCCATTCTGTTATGAACATCACTTGCTAAAACACACCCACACCATCACAAGATTCTCTTGGTTTCATTTGAAATTGAAAGAGTCTATTTCACAGTTTTTTTTTTTTTTTTTTTTTTTTTTTCTAAATCTGAAAATGTACATCAAGGCCTGATATGCTTGGTTGAAGTTGGTGGTAAAGTTCTTCAGCTTCTGTGGTTGCCATCCTAATCAAGAAAATTTGAGTCTACTGAAGACTGGAATGCAGTTAGATTGAAGAAGCAAGAAACTCCATATTGGGAAATAGTCTAGTTTCCTTTAGTTGTGTGCAAGCATGCGGTTATTGGTTGGCTTGTGTTCAAGAATAGTTTGTCTACCTGGGACAGATTGTTGCAATGGGACTACAATAGGGGCTCCTAGTGTGCTTTTGTTGCATAATCTAATTGAAAAGCAGAGATCATCTAAGTAATGATCTGCTGCCCCGTTAATAATCCTAAGTCTTGTTGGGATGTAGTCAACTAGGGATTGCATAACTTAAAGGGGAGCAACTTCATAGCAGTGCTTTGTAAATTAAGTTTGTAAGTAGTTATGTACTATATTTGTATTCAGAAGAATGTTTGGGTTCATGTTGGGAATATTAAGACTGAGGTTTCCATTACTCAGACTGTAAAAAATGAGTAGTTAAAGCTCAAGTCCAATCTAAAGGGGCTTTCAAGAATTCTTTTCTTAAAATGTCCTTTGTTGTGATGTGAATTCGGTTTCTCAGTTCTTGAAGTGAATTTCTTTGGATTTGTCAGTTGGTTTGTACCCAATTGGTTGTGTTGTGATAGCTGATAATTGGCTGTGGTGTCTGTTCGTCCGAGCTTATGTTACTCTGTTGTAGCTGTGTATGCAGTTGGGGCTGGGGTTTGTAAAATTCCTGATATTGAATGAAGCTTTCTGGAGAATTCCTCCCCCCCCCCCCCCCCCCCCAAAAAAAAAAGGGTTTCCCTCCTAGATTCAAGCAACGCTCTTGTGAATAGAAGTGCTAATTTAAGTTCACTACCTTATACTACAAAAAGCTATATATAGGTGTGTTACGACATAATTAAGGGCGGGAAAAATTTATGTACAATTCTTTAGGAGTTGTAACTTAGTTCTCCCAATTAAATTAACCACATGATTGTATTGACAAATGCAACACAAAATGTATCTTCTCCAAAGGACAATTAAAGTCAACTATGTGCATCATTAGCCAAAGAAATTATATAATTGAATTTAATTAGAAAATTTATGATACATTTAAGGAGTTGTACTTTCATTTTGTCCCCAAAATATGCTTCTTCAAATGTAAGTTTCAGCAACAGAATTTACACTTAGCCTTGAGTAAGGGAACCTTACCTTTTTTTTTCCTTTTTTCTTTTAGAGAGATTGATTCCCTTACTTGAACCCTTGACTTTTCGCTTTTGGTGGAAGCCACTTGCCATTGCATTGAGGCTCAACTTCTAAAACATGCATAAAAGAAGAAATTATCTACCAATAAAATAAGAATATTGTTATATTTTGAAATTAAACCACTAGAAAGATAAGAATACATGAAAACCGGAGCACCATTGCTTCAGCCATAACCATTGAAACCTTTGCTCAAGTATAGTAATTTACATGCCTTTTCTCTTAGCCAAATTTGTGTCCAAATATCGCCTAAGAAGTTAGTCAATGAGATGAATTCCTACTTCTCAAGAAAAATCACTCTGACAATGGTCATCCTCACGCTAGATAAATTCCTACGTCTCAAGAAAAATAGACTAATACTTCTCAAGATGAAACAAACTTTAAACTCCTGGATTTTCTATCTCATATCTTGATGCATCAAGTTTTCCCAATTGCAAAAGCAGATGCTTCCGTTATCTTGCTTCCATTATTGTTATAGTGACTGCACTTTCAGTATGGCATCCAACTACAATTTTTGGACACACCTGCATCATTGGAACTTCTTTCTATGAAGAAACCAGGCTGCTTAGGTTGAGGAAGTGGTACCCCCTCATTGCCCAGCATGAAAACCACAGATGACATTGCTGGCCTATCTTGTGGAAGTTTCTGAACGCATAATAGACCCACTTGAATGCATCTTAGAAACTGAGGTTTAACATATGATTCCTTCAAACATGGATCCAGCAACTCCAAAGCTTTGTTTTCATTCCACAGCAGCCAAGCCTAAATGAATTACAATTTGTATGGGCTTAATATGACACATGTAAGAATGCATAATCTAAGCAAGAGAAAGAACAGTATGTTATTCAATAATTTGTACCTACATGCCCCAAAAGATTATGGTGATGATCCGGATGGGAAAATCCCCTGTTCTTTTGGCCACTAAGTATCTCTAACATTAGTACACCAAGACCAAAGACATCTGATTTGACTGAAAATTTCTCATCAATTGCATACTCTAGAGACATGTATCCACTGTAAAATATCAAATATTAGTACTTGGAAATGATGAAACACGTCCTAGGAAATTATTTATATAACTTACTATGTTCCAATTACTCGCTTTGTTTTTGCTTCCACTTGATCTCCTCCAAAAATTCTTGCTATACCGAAGTCTGAAATTTTGGGGTTTAATTCACCATCAAGTAAAATGTTGCTGATTTTAAGATCCCTATGAACAATTCTTAATCTGGAGTCTTGGTGGAGATAAAGAAGTCCCCTTGCAATTCCCATAACAATTTAAAAGCGCTTCTGCCAATCCAGTGATGCTCTTCCATTTTGATCTGCCTTGCATTTTACATAAAAAAATAAATTAGGCTGCTTGTTGTAGAAATAAAACAGAGGCCTCTGTTTTATATTTAGTGTGTTACAAAAGAAAATTCAGATTTAGAGTCAGACCAAAAATAAAATAGTCCAAACTTTTGTTGGGCATATACTCATAGATTAGCATCCTTTCTTCTCTTTCAATGCAACAGCCCAGAATCCTGACCAGATTCCGATGTTGAAGTTTGGATATCATAATAACTTCATTCTTAAACTCTTCAAGACCTTGGCTGGAACTATTTGAGAGCCTCTTCACTGCTATTTCTTGTCCCAATAATAGCTCACCCTTCAAGTTTTGGTATGAAAATAATAAGGTCAAAGAGAAAGAGTATAATTTAGATTTCACACAATGAATAACTGAAGGGCCAAGATTATATTACCTTGTAAACAGGGCCAAAGCCGCCCTCACCTATCTTATTTGTGCTGGAGAAGTTATTGGTTGACCTCAAAATGGTAGCAAAATCAAACAACGGCATCTCCATGACTTCATTGGTTAATTTTCCTATAAAATGAGAAAATTTCAGGATGGTGTATTAATGTAAAAGGATGAGTTTAATTTCCAAAGTATGTGTAGTAAACGCCAAATGAAAAAACAGAATGCATGGGATTAAGATTTGATCAAGCATAACCAGAAGAGAAATTGAACAAGACAGCAAAGCAACTGTGATAAAAGGTGTTAATTATGCAAAGGAATTACAAGCCACTTTGTCATCAATATGATTTTGATTTTGCTGGACAATTTTAAAAAGGTGCATGAGTATGTATGCTCACCTCTTTTCTTTGTTATATTCTTCCAAACTGTGAAGCAGCATGCCAGTCCAAGAACAAGCATCCCACAAGTTATTGATATGATTAATAGTCTCATCTTCTTTGGACTGGAATCTCCCAATTTCTCTAGAACAGATGCAATGCCAATATTGAATAATGAAACTCAACCCTTCTTTCTTTTTCACTGGACAATTTTTTATTTTTGTTCTTTCAGGTGCATGTCTAATGAACTTTACATTTGAATAGAACTAAGGAAGTAATAGGATGAAGAGTTTTCACATACCTAGTTCTGAAGCTGCCCTCTAAGATAAACATCTTGTTCCCCTTTTTCATCGATGAATTCCCTTATGTCAATTAGATCATCAAACCACATCAAACATCCAGTGCCTCCATTTCTAATATCTGAGTTAGCATAAGCCATACAAGAGCAGTTCTTTAAGCACTCTGCCTCATACTCTTTAGGGCTCATGCTTTCGTTCAACCTAAACCGGACCAAGTCTGGCAATTTCACTCCAACTTTCAGAAACCCTTCTCCCTTCTCGCAAGTCAGTGGTATTCTTCTCACGCAACCACCAGTCCAATTAAGCACTTCCCACTCTTTCTGATGTTTTGGAACAAATCCCTTCAAACACTCACAAATTGGTATTTTGCTTATTTTACAAATTCCATTAGCACCACACTGTGCATAAACATCACAGAGATCATTCGGTATAGAATACATTACACCCCATTCGCCACTCCCTTCATTCAACAAAAGACGTTGGACTGAACCCGACTCTGTCAAAGTAACTCTAGTAACAACAGAATTATCAGTAGCCTCATACATGTAATACAATTCATCCTTGTTATACACAATATTGGGCTTAAAAACTGGGTTTATGTTCGTAACAGCACCACTAAATCGTTGTCCATTCCACAGACCAGTGCGAAACTTCTTCTCTGATCCCTTGCGAAAAACAAGTTGAGGCAAGCCAAGATTGTCAAATGTGTAAGTAAATTCCCCCCTAGAAGGATCAGTAGCATTTTTCCAAGATGTCAAGACTCGGTTAAGACCAGTCTTAAAATTCCAACCCATCTTCATGCCAGGTAACAGTGTGTCTGATGGGAAATCGAAACTTTGCCATATATAGCTTTCAGTATTACTATTAGCCTTCTCTCTAACCACAAAGTTTCCAGACTCTAAAAGCTGTGCAATGGGCATTTCCGCTCCTGAAGAATTGGAGGACCAAACAGTGTGATTATTTTGGTCTGTAATGGTGAGATTTCCATTTTCAGCCAAAGTCAAAGCTCCATATGAATCTGTAAGTGGGCTTTCTCTGTTGGCAACCCATACAATAGTACCAGGAAGTTTTTTATACCATACCCCCAGATATAGGTTCCAGGAATTACCAGGAGAGAAGAAACCCAACTCAAACCTTTGACCGGGGGAAACTAAGGTCTCCCCCTTGATGATGAATTGCATTGAGGCTATGATATCAGCCCCAGAGGAGAGTCCTATGACTAGAGAGAGAAAAAAGATGAATGAAAAGCTCTGCATTGGTATTTGACTAGAACTGGATGGTACTTTGGAACAGTAAGGCAGCTTTTCAAATTGAAAACGTTAGCGTTTTCCTTTTCCTTGTAACATTGTACCCATTTGGATCGCAATTATTCTCACGTCTGCATTTTTGGCCTGCGTTTTGTCTCTTTTTTCTTGTTTTCTTTTTCCGGCGTGTGAGAAAGTAATGCGGTACTGTGCCACTACTGTGCGGATACTGTTCACATGAACAGTAGCCGTAGTTGTTTTCTTTTTGTCCATGAACAATGCATAAATGCACTGTTCACGGATTCACAAATTTTACTTTTTATCAATTTTTTTATTAAAAATAGGTCCCACAAATAACTATCTCATTATTGTAAGATATTGATTTGAACTGTTTCGAACTCTTTTTTCCCCTCCATTGGCCTAAGAGATTTTTTTTTTTAGAATACTAAGGGTATATTTGGTAAGCAGTTTTGCCCTTATTTTCTGTTTTCAAAAATAATTTTCTATTTTTTAAACTAAAAAATTTGTTTGGCAACTTAAGATTGACAAAAACAAAAGAAAAAAAAAAAAACTATTCTCAAAACTCAATTTGTGGAGGAAACTGAAAACATGCAAAAAAAAAACTGTTTTTAATTTTTAATTTTCAAAAGTCAATGAAACGCGCATTTATTTTAATAAATCTGTCTCATTTAATAAGTTAGTATTAAAGTTCAAATCCTAGTAACAACATATTTTAATATTTTCTATTTTTTCTTCAAAAATTTATTTTTTTAATTTCAACTAATCAAACATGTTTTTGATTTAAAAAATACAAAAAAAAAAATTGTTTTTTTTTTCTTTATATTCCCAAAAACAATTTTTTGAAAATAGAAAACAAAAACTGTTACCAAACATAACTTAAGTATTTATAACACATACGAGAAGAAGAGAGAAGATCTTAAAGAAATTGACAATGATATATATATCTAAAAGAGCCTAACTCTTGGATACACAACAAAAGCTTTAAATCTTGACCTAACTCTTGGCCCAAGAGAATTTTAAGTGCTGTGTATAATTGTGTATTCATATTTATTTCACAAAGGAAATGATGGATCAATTGTCTCTGACCAATGTTAAACCAAAAATAAAAAAGGACCTTGTCATTTCTATCTCATTATTTTTCTAGATAATTATATTATTATTTTCGCTAAATTGCAAATTACACACTTGAAACTTAAGGTTGTTTGAATTTTACATCCCAAAATTTCAAAAACTTGATTTTACACCTTAAAGTTTGAGGTGAATTGTTAACAAAACCAAATTTCAGAGTGTAAAATCAAGTTTTCAAAACTTTGGCATATAAAATTCAAACAACTCCAAACTTCAGGTGTAAAATTTATAGTTTGCCCCTCTAAAATGAAATATCCATAGTCTCTTTCTATTTTTGGATTGCACTGAAATCAATGCATGTAAGAAGGCATGATGTACTTAAAAAAATAAAAAATAAATAAAAAGAAAAGAAAAGAAAGATGAAATTATTTTCCAAATGTTGTTTTGTATGATATTTATGATTTAGTATTTATTTTACTTACATTTGAGGCCAAGACTGCATCTTATAGAAAGAAATAAAAGCAAAACATGGGATTGAATCCTTGGCCCAATAACCGCACAAGGATTAAATTGAACCATTCCACAAGTCCATGTGATGATATTCGATATAAGGATTTTGAGTAAGAACTCATCAGATCAGAGCATATGTATATTTAACAAATTTGTCAGTTATTATACTCTTAGTTACTTCCTTAATTGATATGCCATTTTTTTAATTATTTCTATTAATGTTATCTACTTATTTGTTGTCTTCCTTTACATTTTTTTCCCCTCAACTTAAATTAACTCACTCTCTTACACTAGTACATTAACTCCTCCAAAAAAAAAAAACTAGTGCACTAACTACTTTTATCTAAATATGACCAAACTATCTCAAACAACTCTCCCACTTATTCTCATCAATAAGGGTACCCCTATCTTTCAAATCTTATATTTCCTTGTATTTTAGCTATCCATCTTAACATTCAAATTAGGGAATTATAGCTAGACTCATTTCATAAATAGGGTTCTTCTTAATAAGTTAACATTTAGATAAACTATACTTAGTCTTATAAAAATTTTCCTTTCTCTTAACAAATATTCCAAATCACACAATACTCCTAATGCGCTTCCCCTCTTTATCCACCATGATCTTATTAGATGATTACTTACTCGTCAAAATCTCAATTTTTATGAATTATTGATCTAGAAAATCAAAAGCTCTCACCCTTTGGTATCTTTTAATCGTCAAGTCTTTCAACCTTTCGTCTTTGTTTCTACTTTTTTTAGTCATACTTAACCAAAAGCTTTTAGATTCATAAGCATTTGGCCAAAATTCCAACTTGACATTAACTCTATGTATTGCTCCATCCACTAAAACTATATCATCCACAAAAAGAATACATGAAGATTTTCCTCTCGAATCAATTTAGTGTACTCATTTATGATTAGTGGAAAGAGATATGGACTTATTACCGATCCTTCATGCAAATCTTTAGTGATAGGAAACTAAGAAACTCACTTGATGCCTCAACTTGTTTTTACTTTAGTTACAGTTTTGTCACACACACACACACACACACATAATCAACTTAATGTATTGTAGAAGAGCTTCTTTCTTTCCCAAAACCCACCATATAAGCTCCCCAAGACTCATTTCATATGCTTTCAATAAGTTAATAAAAACCATATAAAGATCTTCATGGGCTTCTCTATATTTTTTATTTATGTAAATATATAAAGATTTCGAAGAAATAGAAACCATTTGGTGTGTGTGTGTGTGTGTGTGTGTGTGTAAGAGCAAAACCCTCATGTAGGAGAGCACGAGTCTTACTATATGGCGCTCTAATTTTGCATTCAAGCTCTTCTTATTAAGTTTTTTTTACTATTACCCAAAAGATCACATTAACTTTTTATTACTTTTATCTAAAAGATGGGTTGCTGTTGAAAATTGGAACAAAACAGACCAAATCTTATGAAAGTCCTAAGCCTACTTATTCTCTTACATATAATGACCCAAGCATTATCCTTTCCCATGTGTAGATGAAAGCCAAAACCCTAACCCACTTATAAACTCTCTTTCTCCTCCCCTCGTGTAGATGAAACTTGAAAGTTAAGACCCTAACTCACTTAGAAGTTCTCTTCCTCCATACAAACTTCCCTTCAAACTACACACTCTTCAACTTCTTTGCAAACAATGTTTTGCAGTTTGGATTCAATGATCCCATTTGACCAAACCAACGTTCCTACTCATTTTTCAAGTATTAATTCAGCCCTTTTGTGTAAACTAATGGAGATGTACGATCAAGAAAGATATACAATTACTCAAAAAAAAATTATAAATAAAAAGGAAATGTACAGTCTAACCTCAACAGTCTCGCCACTCTATTCTCTCTCTCTCTCTCTCTCTCTCTCTCTCTCTCTCTCTCTCTCTCTCTCTCTCTCTCTCTTTAAGTGGTATATTAAGATATTCCAAATTGAATAGAATATTCAATCTTACTAATAGGCTACACATTGGAAGGATTGTCTACTAAGATAACGAGTTCTTCTCTTGCTGTGTTACAAAAAATGTCAAATGGTATGTGATATGACATAATCACCAATAGTCATATTGCATTCAACTATATTCTCAAGAAATTTTGAGTTGTCTGTAATGCTATGGTATTAGGTATGAAGACCAATTTGTTAATGAGTTTTGATATTCTCCTACAACCAATTAAAAAATTCACAATAAGTTGGACCAAATTGTTTGTGATGCCTTCGAATTATTGGTGTGTGTGTGTTATTTTTTTTTTTTTTACACAAATGCATGAAAGTAGTTGGTCCATCATAAGCATAAAGATCATCATAAGTTCGGAGATTGACAAAAAATTGAGATACTACGATCATAGATTATGATAGTATTTGTCCTTTTGTAGATTCTAATAGAATTTGTCCATTTTGAAAATATATACAATTTATAGGATTCTAGCCACAAATATTTGGCATATATGATGCAAAAATAATTTTAGTATCCCTATAGTAGTAACTAATAACTAGAGAGGACTACACAAACTTTTAGTTACATGCACACCAAATTTTTTTTTGTTAAAGCCTTCCTATAGTATTGTAGTATTTATTGTTTCAGTTTGATACCAATATAATTTAATTTTACTTTTTATGTAAATCTTGAGACCAACATACTTTTAGGTAAAGTTTTCTTGTGCATTACACGGGTTTCTGACTAGTTTCATTGAAAGAAGAAAACTTGAATTAATTATATATAAATATTGGAAGAAGAAATAATATCAGGAAAATTATGGGGTCAAATTAAACTATGATTCAATAGCTCTGGAAATCATACAATTTTTTTATAACATTTAAAAATAAATAAATAAATAAACCCACTAATGACATACACCGAATTCGGATTGCAATGCAAAAACCTTTACATCATAATCTAACCACCAACACCGCCACAAATATAAATAAATAAAAACCAACACATTGTACACGTTATATGCAAATTGACATATAAGAGCATCCGCATTTGGGCTTGTAAATGCCAAATGTTAAGCACATTTGGCATTTAAGCCCCAAAACCCATCAGCAATGGGAAGGCTATATCTTATATGCAAAAAAAAATTTGAGATTTTGCTACAGTACCATCTTACATTTGAGATGGTACTGTAGCAAAATGTTATAAAAAAAAATATTTTTTAATTGGTTTTACCCGGCAAATTTCTCTCTCCACCCTCACTTTATCTCTTTCTTTTCTCTCTCTTCCTCATCTCTTTCTCATCCCCTCTCTCTCTCGCCGAATCACTAGTGATGTGAGTCTGGAATTCAAAACCTCCAGCCATCACGCCGATCTCAGCGTGGTGGCGAGCTGGTGGCGCGGCTGAGATCGGCGTGATGGTCGGAGGTTAGCGCGGTGGATCCGAGTCGTGCGTAGAGATCGGTTTGGCGAGGTGGGTTCCGTTCCGATGGAGATCCATTCCATTCCGATGGGGTTCCGTTCCGTTCCGATGGCGAGGTGGGTTCCGTTCCGTTCAAATTTTTGTTTTGGAGATCGAGTCGTGCATGGAGATCGGTTTGGCGAGGTGGGTTTCGTTCCGATGGGGTTCCGTTCCATTCCGATGGAGATCGGTTTGGCGAGGTGGGTTCCGTTCCGATGGAGATCCGTTCCATTCTGATGGGGTTCCGTTCCGTTCCGATGGCGAGGTGGGTTCCGTTCTGATGGGGTTTTGATCGCGTGGGTGCTGTGGAGATTTGCTGGGATTGTTGGGTTTGTTGGGATTGTTTTTGTTTTGGGATTGTTGGGATTGTTGTTGTGATTTGCTGGGATTGTTGGGTTTGTTGGGATTGTTGTTGTGATTTGCTGGGGTGGCTGGGTTTGTTCACGGTGATTTTCTCTGGGTTTGTTCATTGTGATTTTCTCTGGGTTTTTTTTTTTTTTTTGGTGTTGACAGTAGTTTCTGGGTTGCCGGCGGTGGTGGTGGCAGCGGTGGTGGTGTGCAGTGGTTCTGACTAGAAGGAAAGAGAGGGAGAGAATAAATAATGCATAAATAATGTGTTGTAATGTATAATGGTAATTGTGAGAAATATTATTTTATTGTGTAAAAATATTATTTTAATGAGTAGGATTGGGATATAGAAGTTGGGATGTTGGAGAATTGTAAAATTGTATTGTATAATTGAAAAAGTGGCTTTTTGAGATGGTAAAATAAGATAAGATTTAGAATCCGACTGTGGATGCTCTAAGCAATTTGAATGAACTAATACGGCATTGAATTGAAGAGCAACAAAACATGCCAGTCCTGTCAAAATCAACAATTTCATAAGTTTAATCTTCAAAATTCAAAATCCAAATTGGCATTCCCACAAAAAGTCAGAGCCAGATTTGGTCGAACCCCAATAAAGTACCTTATTACAATAATCAACACTTAAAATTATGTTCCATATGAAAGTAGACAGAATTTTTTTGGTGGATACAATGAACGAGAGCAATAATAATACATAAAGAAAAAGAATCAAAAAAAAAAAAAAAACTAAGATTAATAAAAAGAAAATACTAAGTATGTTAGGATGAACCTGTGAAAGTTTTGATCACCTCATTAACTTTAATTTGATGGCAAACTGAGATTGGTCGTGTGTTTTCATGGTTTTAGGCAGCAGTAGTATTACTCGGGAAATTTGAAATTGGCCATACAAACAGGTCGGGTCAATCATAGGGGCAAATATGAATGATAGACAAACGGTCGGGTCAACATAGTTTTACTTTTTCGTCACCCTTACTTTTACTGTTTTACATATGATGACGACATGACATACCCAAGCAACTAGCAACGTTGATCTCCAGATGCTAGAAATTATTTCTAGAAAAATTTTTAGTTTACGTTATACTAGCAATGCGTTCATAAAAAAAAAAGAAGGTTATACTAACAATGTAAGATTTATATTTTAAACTAAATTAATGTATATTATAAACTTTTTGCAAATATGTACAACAGTTGTTTAATTGTAAGATTTATATTGCTAATACAATGTAAGCTTATAATTATCGTTAGTTCTATAAAAGATATAAAAGGTGGTCAAGGAATCAAATCCCGAATATACCCTTTAAAGATGTATCTGCGTTGTAGAAGCTTCTTTCCATGAAGAAACCAGGCTGTCTATGTTGAGGCAGGACTACTCTCTCATTCACCAACATAGGAACCACTGATGACATTATTGGTCAGGGAACTTATGGACACATATAGTAAACCAACTTGAATACATCTAGTTTGAGTTCATTACCTTATGCTGCAACAAACGAGATATGGGTGTATTAGGACATAATTAATGAAGGGCAAAATTCATATATATTTCCTTAAGTGTTGCTTCCCCAAGTAAATTCAATCACAAGACTGCATAATATAAATTGTAACACACAAAAAAAAAAAAAAAAAAAGTTTTATGCCATTAAGGGAAATCATAGTCAACTATCTGACTCATTAGCTAATAAATCATATGGTTGAATTATTGAAGAATCTATAATACATCTTGTGGGTACCCGAGGAACGAGAAAGGAGGCAAAGGGCCAAGCTAATGGGCCGAGGCCCTAGGAAGAATAGGAAAGGCCCTGCATCGGGCTGAGCGCAGAACTGGTAGGGGCCCAAGGAATAATAATTCCCGAGGAAAGAGCCAGATCCAAAGGGGCACTGCGCCAAGCGCCAAAGGAGAAACCCCTCGGCCGAAGTAAGTGTAGGTCAGTGGCAGACAGGCAGCCGTTAGGGCAGCCGCCCCCAGTCACATCAATAATAAATGGCGCACACCAGTTCTGTCAATCGCATTAAATGAGGAAGTGACCTGAAACGATGCCAGTCACAGCTGCGACAACTAGCGCTACTACCTGCTTCAGGGAGAGAGAAAAGGTGACAGGTGTCGAAAGAGGAGCGAAGGCCAACTAGAAATGGACGGAGCAGATGAAATGGCAACGGACTATATAAAGAAGAGGTATGGGACTCTGGGAGGGGATTCGACGCTTGTTGTTCTATCCCATCTCTTACAAATTATATTGGCTTGGGTCAAAGTAAAAGGGAGGCTGTCTCATTACTCACGGCGAGCTTTGTATCACTCTCTTTTTGGTCCTTACACATCTAAATATTTGTACTTAAGTTTTGTGCATTAAAAAATGCATCTTCAATTTTAGGTTGCATCAATAGAATTTAAAGATGATACATAGAAAGCTCCCACTTTTATTGAGTCTGGGCTTATAAGCATGTGTTTGTTTTCAAGAACAAGTTTAGGGATAAGACAATATGCAAATTTCCAAAAATCTAGGATACAATATGACAATTCCTCAAAAACTATGATACAATATGACAGGGATACGCATATTAATTAATTATTAGCTATATTTTTACATGTTGTCAAATATTGATTTTTTATGTATTGCTAAGCATATATCAATTTAAGAGTAATAATGGATAAAGTGAATATGTGGCCATTAAAAGGGTGTTTAAAATTCAAAGCAAGATTCAAAAGAGTAAATCAAAAAATAAAAAGATAAGTGTAGATACTTAATTTTGCACCCGTAATTTTATCTTGGAAGATGACTGAAATGACCATTTCAAGTACCCAAAAAATCATAGTTGCATTTTATGCATTAAATCATTCATCACGTATCATAAAAATGATTTTGAGATTCTAACGATCGCGATGATATACCTGATTCATCACGTATCATAAAAATGATTTTGAGATTCTAACGATCGCGATGATATACCTGATTTCCAAATCGAACCGTCGGATTGAAAGATATCACAAGATCAAGTTTTCACGGTTTGCATGCATTGTATGTGGGTGAAGCTAATCACGTGTGATTAATTGAAATTAATTTTGATTGGTCAACAATTAAAATTAATTGAATAATTTATGTGATTGATTGTTGGATTTTATCAAAAATAAGTTTGGTTGCATAAGAATAAAATGGATAATTAGATAATAAGGGAATTGTTGATAATTAAGTCTTTTGAGAATATTGATCTATCAGATAATTATTATTTTAAGGACTTGATTATCAAAATTAAAAGGGTTAATTTTGGAATACAAGTTAAAAATACATCCAAGTGCAATTCCTGACTCAAAAAACCCCTAAAAAAGAGTCCAGATTGAACCAAAAAAGGAGATTGGGCTCGACACTTAAGAGTGCCAATCGATACTCCTGGAGTGCCGATCGGCACATGGCAAGTGCCAATCGGCACTTCCATAGTGCCGATGGGCACAACTCTGAGGCCCAGCCTAGAAATGATCAGATCAAGCCAAAGCACATCTGATTCGATTTTTTAGGGATAAAAATTCGACCTAATTCATATATGATCAAACTTAACTTATTTTCTAGGCACCAAACCTCTATAAATAGGGAATTAAAATAAGAAATCAGGACCCCCCCTTCTCCCTCTCTCCCTGTTAAAGAAATTCTGGAAGCTTTGCTTTAGGAATTTCTTTTCTGCTAAGTGGCTCTTATTTTAGACCTTTAAAAAAATTCACTCTCCTCGATTTCTGAAAGAATTCTCTCCTTGTGGAACAAGTTCATGCAGGTAAGTTTCTCTCTCTTTATTTACATGTTCGTGTAACTAATTCAATTCTCCATGCTCTTAACATGTTCTTCCTTTTGTTTGCCTTGATTCTCTTTTGGTTATATGTTGTATGTTTGTTTATGCATGTGTTGTGTTCATGTAGTTATGTGATGCATATGATTAAATTCTAAATCTATTGCTTTATGTAAAACAAAATCAAATTTGAATTATTTTTCAAAACTCCATAGTTTTCTTAAACCAAAAACCAGATCTAAATTATTTTTTAAAACCTCATTGTTTTCTTAAACCAAAAATCAAATCTGAAATTATATTTTCAAATCTCCTTTGTTTTCCAAAACCACAAATCAAATCTGAATTTTATTCTAAAAATTCATTCTTTTTACTTTGAAAAATCAAATCTACAATTTCTTTTAAAACCTATTCCGTTTCTTAATTAAACAATCAGATTTGGATTTTCCTTTTGGAGATTCATTCTGTTCTTTAATTAAGAAATCAGATTTGGGAACTTTTTTTTTAACAAAAAAATCCATTCCTTGTTATTTTAAAAAATCATATTTGAATTTTTTATCAAAAAATTCATTTTGCTTAATTTGAAACTTCTCTTAAAAATCCTTTTCCCTTAAGTAAAGTTCAAATGTGATTTCTCCTTGCATAAATGCAACAAATCTAGTATTTTGCTCATTAACCAACTTTAGATCTAGGAATATTGACACAATAATTTTCTTGTTATTTTTTTTAATGGGTATTTAAAAGGTCATTTAAATTTTAGAAGAGCAGACTCTGTCTGGGCACGATGGGTGCCTAACACCTTCCCATCTTGTAACCTAACCCCTGAGCTTCAGAATCTTAAGTTGGTAGAACTAGTGTCTTATTTTTTTGTAGATTGTAACTAGGAAACAAGGTCTTGTAATTTTTTACTAGATTGTAACTAGTAAACAAAGCCATGTAAAGTTCTTTCTATCAAATTGTAATTATTTCTACTTAATGAGAATGTGTATTATTCAAGATATGTTGTAATTTGTATAGTTTTCTTATTTTACTTACAAAACAAGTGATGACTCCATATGATCCTGAAAAGGGAAGGTGTCGATGCCTAAACCCCATTTTCTGAGAGCACCCAAGTTTCCTGGTCTCTTACAATAAGTGTTTAACATTTAAACCAATATATAAATAAAAATCTTCAAAATTGGGGCTATCTCTCACTATTGGGAATTGAGTAATGGACATATGGGCACTTCTTAAAAAAAAATAAAATAAAAAAAATAAAAATAAAAAAATAAAAAAAACAGCTAGGATACACATGCAGAGGTAACCAAAAGTGTCAGGACTAATACCAATAGAGTATTTATGCTTCATAAGTCTAGCCGTCTAGGAGAGGTAATTGGTAGGCTTTTTTTTCTTTTTTTCTTTTTTTTTTTTTGGAAGTGGTTGAATGTCTAATCTTAAACCCACAACCTATTGCTTTTGATAAAACCCTTGTCATCGCCCCAAGGCTCAACCTCTAAATTTAATATGTATAAAAGAAAAATTATCTACCAATAAGATAACTAATAACATAAAGTTTGAATTGAAGGAGGATACTGTTATATATATATATATATATATATATAGAAATTAATCCACCAAAAAAAAAAAAGGAGCTCAGAAGGAACCCTGCTTCACCATAGCCAGTGAAACTTTTTCTCAAGAATAATACCTTTACCTGCCTTTTCCCTTGGCCAAAATTTTGTCCAACCATTGGCAAAAATAAATGACATAAATTCCTACTTATCGGAACCGGCAATCGAGGCTCTCGTTTCTCCCTCTCTCTCATCTACTAGAATTCTAATGCACACCCCAACTTCACCCCCCGTGATCAACTCAAGATGCCACAAACTTTGAGCTTCTTAATCTTACATCTCATTTCTTGATGAACATCAACTTATCTCAATTGCAACGGCAAATGTTTCCTTTATCTCGCTTCCATCACTGTTATAGTGAGTGCACTTTCAGTATGATATCCTTCTACACTTGTTGACACATCTGCATCATTGGAACTCCTTTCTATGAAGAAACCAGGCTGTTTAGGCTGAGGAAGTGGTGGCCCCTCATTTCCCATCATGGAAACCACTGATGACATTGCTGGTCTATCTTCTGGAAGTTTCTGAACACATAGTAGACCCACTTGAATGCATCCTAGCACTTGAGATTTAACATATGATTCCTTCAAACATGGATCCATTAGCTCCAAAGCTTTGTTTTCATTCCACAGAAGCCAAGCCTAAAGAATTCCAATTTGCATGGGTAAGTGTGAATCATAAAAGCTAAAGATGCATAATCTAAGCAAGAGAAAGAACAGTGTGATTTCTAATTAGATGTACCTACATGCCCCAAAAGATTATGGTGATGATCTGGATGGGAAAACCCCCTGTTCTTTTTGCCACTGAGTATCTCTAACATTAGTACACCAAGACTAAAAATGTCTGATTTGACTGAAAATTTTCCATCAATTGCATACTCTGGAGACATGTATCCACTGTGCAAAATATTCAAAACTCATTACTTGAAAATGAAGAAACACTTTATAGGCGATTGTTTATAGAACTTACTATGTCCCAATTACTCGCTTTGTTTTTGCTTCCATTTGATCCCCTCCAAAAATTCTTGCTATACCAAAGTCTGAAATTTTGGGATTCAATTCATGATCAAGTAAAATGTTGCTAGTTTTGAGATCCCTATGAATAATTCTTAATCTGGAGTCTTGATGGAGATAAAGTAGTCCCCTTGCAATTCCCATGATGATTTGAAAGCGCTTCTGCCAATCCAATGATGCTCTCCCATTCTGATCTGCCATTCATTTTACCACCAAAACAATTAGGGTTACTTGTTAAAGAAATAAAACAGGGCCCTCTGTTTTGTATTTAGTGTGTTACAAAGGAAAAATCCAAGTTAGAGTCAGACCAAAAATAAAATAGTCCAAACTTTTGTTGGGCATATACTCATAGATTAGCATCCTTTCTTCTCCTTCAATGCAACAGCCCAGAAGCTTAACTAGATTCCGATGTTGAAGTTTGGAGATCATAATAACTTCATTCATAAACTCTTCAAGACCTTGGCTGGAACTATTTGAGAGCCTCTTCACTGCTATTTCTTGTCCTAATAATAGCTCACCCTTCAAGTTTTGATGATATGGATATATTTTCAAGAGAGAGAGTTAGATCTATGTATCTCACAAAAAAAAAAAAGAACAATAGCGCCAAGATTATATTACCTTGTAAACAGGACCAAAACCGCCCTCTCCTATCTTATTTGTGCAGGAGAAGTTATTTGTTGACCTCCCAATGGTAACAAAATCAAACAATGGCACGTCCAAATCTTCCTTGGTTCTTTTTCCTATAAAATTGGAAGATTTTATGATTTAAAACTATTGCAAGTGGGTGTTTAATTTCCAAAGTATATGTAGCAAACGCCAAATGAAAATACAGAATGTATGGGATTAAGATTTTATCAAGCATAACCAGAAAGGAAATTGAACAAGACAGCAGAGTAATTTTGATAAAGGTTTTAGTTAGGACAAGGAATTTACTAGCCTCTTTGTCAACAATATGTATATATACACAAGGGCGTACCTCTTTTCCTCGTTCTATTCTTCCAAATTATGAAGCAGCACGCCAGACCAAAAACAAGCACCCCGCAAGTTATTGATATGATCAGTAGTTTCTTCTCCTTCAGACTGGAATAACCTAATTTGTCTAGAATAGATGGCAATCAAATATTAAATAATGAAACTCAAAATTCAAAATAACCCAATTTCTCTAGTTCATTTCAGGTGCATGCGTGGCAGTCCACAAGTAAATTTACTATTGGTTTGGATGATTTTTCATATGCAGGGGATACCTAAAGTGAAATAAGCAAATTCTCTAGCCATTTCGTTTTGAACATTCAAATTTATGATTCAAGGGTAAGGGATCTACCTTTCTGATCTAAATTACTGCACATTAAGGTTTTTGGGGGCTGGTGTAATGAACTTCAGATTAGAAAAGAACTATAAAAGTAATATGATAATGAGTTTTCACATACCTAGTTCTGAAGCTGCCTCTCTAATATAAATAGCCTGTTCCCCTTTTTCATCGAACTCTCTTATGTCAATTAAATCACCAAACCACATCAAACAACCAGTGCCTCCATTTCTAATATCTGAGTTAGCATAAGCCGTACAAGAGCAGTTTTTCAAGCACTCTGACTCACATTCTTTAAGGCTCGTGCTTGTGTTCAACCAAAACTGGACCAAGTCTGGCGATTTCACTCCTTCAAGTTTCAGAAACCCTTCTCCCTTCTGGCACGTCAGTGGTAGCCTTCTCATGCAACCACCAGTCCAATTATTCACTTCCCACTCCTCCTGATGTTTTGGAACAAATCCCTTCAAACACTCACAAATTGGCCTTTTGCTTATTTTACAAATTCCATTAGCACCACACTGTGCATAATCATCACAGTGATCATTCGGTATAGAATACATTACACCCCATTCGCCACTCCCTTCATTCAACAAAAGACGTTGGACTGAACCCGACTCAGTCAAAGTAATTCTTGTAACAACAGAATTATCAATAGCCTCATACATGTAATACAATTCATCCTTGTTATACACAATACTGGGCTTAAAAACTGGGTTTATGTTCGTAACAGCACCACTAAATCGTTGTCCATTCCACAGACCAGTACGAAACTTCTTCTCTGATCCCTTGCGAAAAACAAGTTGAGGCAACCCCAGATTGTCAAATGTGTAAGTAAATTCCCCCCTAGAAGGGTCAGTAGCATTTTTCCAAGACGTCAAGAATCGGTTAAGACCAGTCCTAAAATTCCAACCCATCTTCATGCCAGGTAACTGTGTGTCTGATGGGAAATCGAAACTTTGCCATATATAGCTTTCAGTATTACTATTAGCCTTCTCTCTAACCACAAAGTTTCCAGACTCTAAAAGCTGTGCAATGGGCATTTCCGCTCCTGAAGAATTGGAGGACCAAACAGTGTGATTATTTTGGTCTGTAATGATGAGATTTCCATTTTCAGCCAGAGTCAAAGCCCCATATAAATTTGGAAGTGGGATTTCTCTGTTGGCAACCCATACAATGGTACGTGGAAATTTTTTATACCATACTCCCAGATACAGGTTCCTGGAATTACCAAGAGAGAAGAAACCCAACTCGAACCTTTGACTGGGGGAAACTAAGGTCTCCCCCTTGGTGATGAATTGCATTGAAGCTATGATATCAGCTCCAGAGGAGAACTCTAATAAGACTAGAGAGAGAAAGAAGATGAATGAAAAGCTATGCATTGGCTTTTGACAAGAAGTGGACTCTTGGAACTTGCAGGCAGCTTTTGACATTGTTAGTGTAATATTATAACATTACGCTAATGCTATTAACAACAAGGTCCACAAGTTTGTACCTTCTGGTGCTGTTTTTAGCCCACCTTTGTTGACTTTAGCTTTTTTCACCCCCAACCTTATTGACTTGACTTTTGAAAAAACTAGCAAAATAACTTTTGGAACGTCTTGCTTTCATGGTAAGTTATTGTTGGCGAAATTGTGGATTCATTATTTTTCCTTCGTCGTTACTTTTTATATGAATAAGTCGTGGTAAAAATTATAATCATAACATTACTTTTTTTTGTTTTAAACAAATATATTGAATTAAACTGAAAACGTTTAGAGAAATACTCACGGCGCCCAAACAAGGTGATCTCTCTTGAAAAGTGAAAACAATTTGTCTTTTTTCTTTTTCTTTTTCTTTTTTCCTGTTTTTCATATGTAAAATATTAGCTTTGGTTGAGCCTATACTATATTCGTTTACCAATATTCTGCTCTGCCAGCATGCTGATTGCTAAGACCCTTGCTACCTCAGCATACATCATTAAATTCTATCAAGTAAAAATGAAATTATAATTATAAATGATAAAATGTATGTTAACAATATAAAGTGAGAGAGAATAACTGAATAGTCTATATATTGATGTGTGTAAAACAATGTACAAAAGAGAGCCTTATATAGGCTAGATATGTGTGCAGTACAAGTAACATGAATGCAGTACAAGTAATATAATGGGCTAAGCCCAATGGGCTAATCTAGCCTAATCAATACACTAACATCTCCCCTCAAACTCGAGGTGGCAAGGAGGAAGCCAACTGGAGTTTGGATATAAGATCTCGAAGACGAACAGGCGGGTGAGACTTGGTGAAGATATCAGCAGGTTGGTCAGCAGATGAGATGGAAAACAACTTGAGATTGCCTTTCTTAAGATGATGGCGAGTGATGTGGCAGTCGATCTTAATGTGCTTGGTGCGTTCGTGGAAGACATCATTATGAGCAATGTAGATAGCACTACGATTGTCACAATAAAGAGGAGTAGCAGTGGGCTGTGGAGCATCCATGTTAGCCAAGAGCTAGCGAAGCCAGACAAGCTCACAGGTGGTGTCGGCAAGGGCACGATACTCAGCCTCAGTACTAGAATGAGAAACAACATCCTGCTTCTTGCTACACCACGAGACAAGAGAAGTACCCAACAGGAAACAGAAACATGTGATAGAGCATCGATCAATCAGATCACCTGCCTAGTCCACATCTGAATAAGCATGAAGCTCGAAAGAAGACCGAGAGGAGTAGTGCAGACCATGATAAAGTGTGCCCTTGACATATCGGAGAATCCGAAGAACAGCAGCATAGTGGACAAAACGAAGGGCATCCATGAACTTACTAACCATATCCACGGCATGTGAAATATCTGGACGAGTAATAGTGAGGTAGATCAGACTACCAACCAACTGATGATAGCGAGTAGCATCAGATATAGGTTCACCATCCAAGGGTGTGAGCTTTGCATTATATTCCAAGGGAGTGGAAACAGTCTTGTTGTCGGTGATACCGGCTTTGGAGAGAAGATCAGAAGCATATTTAGTTTGGGAAAGATAGTATCCATTAGAGGATGAGATAACCTCAAGCCCAAGAAAATAGCTGAGAGTGCCCAAATCTTTCATCTCAAAATGCTGACTAAGGAAGTGTTGAAGAGAGCGGATACTTGTAAAATCATCTCCAGTAATAATCATATCATCAACATAGAGAAGAATAAGAGTGATACCAACATAGGATCTTCGGACGAAAAGAGTAGTGTCATGAGGACTCGAAGTGAAACCCTGCTGAGCAACAACTGAGCTAAACTTTTCAAACTAAGCTCGAGGAGCCTGCTTGAGGCCATAAAGAGCACGGCGAAGGCGACAAACTTGACTGCCTGAGTGTGGATAGCCAGGAGGTGGTTGCATGTACACTTCTTCTTGAAGGTCTCCATTGAGGAAAGCATTCTTCACATCCATTTGATAAAAAGGCCAACGACGAACAGCAGCCACAGCAATGAGACATCTGACAGATGTAAGGCAAGCAACAGGAGCAAATGTTTCCTCATAGTCAATGTCATACTCTTGGGTAAAGCCTTTGGTAACTAGGCGAGCCTTGTATCGTTCAACAGATCCATCAGCCTTGGCCTTGATCTTGTAAACCCACCTATAACCTACTACAGACTAACCAGAAGGCAAATCAACCATATCCCAAGTGTGATTCTTATGAAGAGCATCTAATTCATCATTCATAGCTTACTGCCAAATAGGGTCAGTATGGGCCTCACGATAGGTGTGAGGTTCATAAAGAGCGGCAAAGGCAAAAGAGGAGTGATAATCACAGAGATAAGGGGGAGGAATTCTTACCCGAGCGGAACGACGAAGTTTAGGACCATCAGGAGACTCAGGAGAGGGTGGTGCCACAGGATCCAAGACAGGCGGGTCATATGCCAGGGACAGAACCGGAGATGAGTCATCTGGAGAGGCAGCCGATGTCGAAGAATCCTCCACAAGTTCAGGATAGAGAGGGAGGAAAAGATCAGTAAAAATAGGAGACTCAAAGGAAGAGGACGCAGGAAACTGCTGAAGACTCGTGAAAGGACGATGTTCCCAAAACTCAACATGACGAGAGACACGAAAACGATGAGAAATGGGATCATAGCAGCGAAATCCCTTTTGAGATACACCATAACCTAGGAAACAACAGAGACGAGCACGAGGCTGGAGCTTTGTTCGTTCATGAGGAGGAAGAGAGACAAAGCAAGCACAACCAAAAACCCGAAGAGAGGAGTAGTCAGGGGTTTGACCATAGAGAAGCTCAAAAGGTGATTTGTTGTGTGTAGTTGGTGAAAGAATACGATTAATAGTGTATACAGCAGTGAGTGCAGCCTCACCCCAAAAGCGCTCAGGAAGAGAGGCAGAAATGAGAAGAGTGCGGACAACATTAAGAATGTGACGATATTTTCATTTTGCACGACCATTTTGTTGAGAGGTGTAAGGACAAGACCGCTGAGTAAGGGTACCATGATTGTCTAAAAAGGATAGGAAGGATTTATCATTATATTCTTGAGCATTATCTTATCGAAAAACTTTGACGGTGCGATTGAACTGTGTTTCAATCATTTTATGAAATGTTTGGTAAATAGATATAAGTTCAAACCTATGGTGAAGCAGATAAATCCAAGCATATTAAGAAAAATCATCCACAAATATGACAAAATATCTAGATCCCCCCTTAGTGGGAACAGGTGCAGGACCCAAAATATCAGAATGTATAAGATCAAAAGGTGCAGAAGAAAATAAGTCACTATTATTAAAGGGCAATTTTGTTTGTTTGCCAAAATGACAGGAAGTACAATCAAATTTCTGAAACTGAACTGAACCTAAATGACCTTGAGAAGCTAACAACTGAAGACGAGATAAGGATGGATGACCAAGACGAGCATGTCATAGATCAGGTGAGGAGATGGCAGTGGTAGCAGCTGCAGAAACAACTTGTGAAGGAATCTTCAAGTCATGAATCTCAAACATGCGACCAACCTTACGGCCTGTCCCAAGCACTTGACCCGTCCAGGGATCCTACACATCCACACCATGATTAGTAAATAGAAGATCTATGCCTAATTCACAAAGTTGACCAACAGAAAGCAAATTGAGGGATAACTTTGGGATATGAAAAGTGTCACTAAGGGATAAACAAGGAGAAGAGATTGTTCCTTTATGACTAATAGGTATAGGAGTTCCATCAACAGTGTAAATGGTGATTGGATGTTCTAAGGGTGCCTTATTAGAAAATTAGGATTCATCAGGAGTCATATGGTTACAACATGCAGTATAAAAAAACCAAGGTTGTTTACCTGAGGTGACAAAAAGAGCAGTGGAAGTGCGGGATAAAACCTGTTGAACAACTGCCTCAATATCAGTCGTAGTAAGTGAGGAAGCCAAAGATGGACCTGTAGGAACTGATGCCCGAGGAAAAGAAGAGAAGCTTTATTCTGTTCTTGCACAAATTTCTGCAGTTTACGACAAACTGAGATGTCATGGCCTTTGGCACGGCAAAACTCGCAGCGAGTACCTTTGGAAGACTGAGAGGTGGGAAGCCTAGAGTTTATTCGTGGAGGAGCAGTGAATGCAGCAATGGGAGGCTGTGGAGATGGTGTAGCCAATACATGATCAGATGATGACATGTGATGAGCAGGTCCACGGTTCTCCTCAAAAATGAGCTCCTTGACTGCAGCATCAAGAGAAGGACTAGGAGACCGACTAAGCAGAGAAGCCCTAGTAGGCTCAAAATCCTCACATAAACCCATCATGAAGTGCATAAATTTACGACGGTCCCGATATTTGACAAAGAGCTCAATGTCCTTAGAACACACCAGTGGAGGATCTGCAGCAGAGAGTTGTTCCCACATAGTAGAAGTCTGAGAATAAAAATCAGAAATAGACTGACCTGTCTCTTGGCGCATTTGATAAAGTTTTGATTCAATGTGGAACTCCAAACTTGAATCATTAGTACAATTATAGCGATCGGCCAAAAATTTCCAAGCAGCCTCAGCAGTCTCAAGACGAGGAAGAAGATTATGAATGGAGGGAATAGAGGTATTGATAAACCAAGACAAGATCTTACTCTGAATACTCTCCCATTCCTCTAGGCGTTCTTCATAATCATCTGTTGTAACAGTAGTCTTGGAAGACTCCTCAGTAGCTGTGGCTTTGGACTTAGGGTTTGGTATTGGCTTAGGAATTGAACCAGTCACATATCTCCACAGTTCACGACCCTTGAGAAAGACAGTCATATTCTGAGACCAGGCATGATAGCTAGTAGGACCATCCAACATAATGGTGATAGGACGTATGATGTCTCGTTCATTAATCGTATTCTTTCACCAACTACACACAACAAATCACCATTTGAGCTTCTCTATGGTCAAACCCCTAACTACTCATCTCTTCGGGTTTTTGGTTATGCTTGCTTTGTCTTTCTTCCTCCTCATGAACGAACAAAGCTCCAGCCTCGTGCTCGTCTCTGTTGTTTCCTTGGTTATGGTGTATCTCAAAAGGGATTTCGCTGCTATGATCCCATTTCTCATCGTCTTCGTGTCTCCCGTCATGTTGAGTTTTGGGAACATCGTCCTTTCACGAGTCTTCAACAGTTTCCTGTGTCCTCTTCCTCTGAGTCTCCTATTTTTACTGATCTTTTTCTCCTTCTCTATCTTGAACTTGTGGAGGATTCTTCGACATCGACTACCTCTCCAAACGACTCATCTCCGGTTCTGTCCCTGGCATATGACCTGCCTGTCTTGGATCCTGTGGCACCACTCTCTCCTTAGTCTCCTGATGGTCCTGAACTTCGTCGTTCCACTCGGGTAAGCATTCCTCCCCCTTATCTTTGTGATTATCACTGCTCTTTTGCCCTTGCCGCCCTTTATGAACCTCACACCTATCGTGAGGCCCATACTGACCCTCTTTGGCAGCAAGTTATGAATGATGAATTAGATGCTCTTCATAAGAATCACACTTGGAATATGGTTGATTTGCCTTCTGGTCAATCTGTAGTAGGTTGTAGGTGGGTTTACAAGATCAAGGCCAAGGCTGATGGATCTGTTGAACGATACAAGGCTCGCCTAGTTGCCAAAAGCTTTACCCAGGAGTATGGCATTGACTATGAGGAAACATTTGCTCCTGTTACTCGCTTTACGTCTGTTAGATGTCTCATTGCTGTGGCTGCTGTTCACCGTTGGCCTCTTTATCAAATGGATGTGAAGAATGCTTTCCTCAATGGAGACCTTCAAGAAGAAGTGTACATGCAACCACCCCCTGGCTATCCACACTCAGGCAGTCAAGTTTGTTCTTGCACAAATTTCTGCAGTTTACAACAAACTGAGATGTCGTGGCCTTTAGCACGGCAAAACTCACAGCGAGTACCTTTGGAAGACTGAGAGGTGGGAAGCCCAGAGTTTATTCGTGGAGGAGCAGTGAATGCAGCAATGGGAGGCTGTGGAGATGGTGTAGCCAATACATGATCAGATGATGACATGTGATGAGCAGGCCGACGGTTCTCCTTAGAAATGAGCTCCATGACTGCAGCATCAAGAGAAGGAGTAGGAGACCGACTAAGCAGAGAAGCCCTAGTAGGCTCAAAATCCTCACATAAACCCATCATGAAGTGCATAAATTTACGGCGATCCCGATATTTGACAAAGAGCTCAATGTCCTTAGAACACACCAGTGGAGGATCTGCAGCAGAGAGTTGTTCCCACATAGTAGAAGTCTGAGAATAAAAATTAGAAATAGACTGACCTGTCTCTTGGCGTATTTGATAAAGTTTTGATTCAATGTGGAACTCCAAACTTGAATCATTAGTACAATTATAGAGATCGGCCAAAAATTTCCAAGTAGCCTCAGCAATCTCAAGACAAGGAAGAAGATTATGAATGGAGGGAATAGAGGTATTGATAAACCAAGACAAGATCTTACTCTGAATACTCTCCCATTCCTCTAGGCGTTCTTCATAATCATCTGTTGTAACAGTAGTCTTGGAAGACTCCTCAGTAGCTGTGGCTTTGGACTTAGGGTTTGGTACTAGCTTAGGAATTGAACCAGTCACATATCTCCACAGTTCACGACCCTTGAGAAAGACAGTCATATTCTGAGACCAGGCATGATAGCTAGTAGGACCATCCAACATAATGGTGATAGGACGTATGATGTCTCGTTCATTTTGTTGAGCCATAATGAAGAAAATGTCCAAAAAATGAGATTTAGAGACCTCAAATGCAGAAACGGAGCCTAAAATCGAAATCTACGTGAAAAACTGAGCAAGACAAGTCCTGTTGAAAAGTTTTGACTTTGGTCAAAGTCAACGGTCTGAGCAAGTCAACCGCTTGGTCAACGACTCAGGATGCTGACGACGTGCTGACGTGGCAGTGCGCGAAACGGATTAGGCGCGTGGCAAGCGCGTGAAGCCTGTGTCCTAGCGCGTGAGGCGCGTGTGAGATACGGACGGCGCGTGGAGGCGCGTGTTCATGAGGCAGAAACTTAGGACGACGCGTGGCGGCGTGTGTGAGGTTGTTTCTGGCAGATCTTTGTTGGCTTTTGCTCGGGACCAGATGATCTGTTAATCTGTGCCTTGGTTTTGGCAGTTTGATCAACAAAACTGAAGAAATTCGAGTGTTTTAGGGGCTGTGGGCGTGACGGCGGTGACTCGCTTTTGACAGTGACTACTGGATGAAGGCGAGGGCAGCGGAAGAACGCCGGAGATGTCCACAGGAACCAGGAAGTTAGAGGAATGGCTCTGATACCATGTTAACAATATAAAGTGAGAGAGAATGACTGAATAGTTTGTATATTGATGTGTGTAAAACAATGTAAAAAAAAGAGCCTTATATAGGCTAGATATGTGTGTAGTACAAGTAACATGAGTGCAGTACAAGTAATATACTAGGCTAAGCCCAATGGGCTAATCTAGCATAATCTATACACTAACAATGTACATAGATACATGACCATAATTTAGATTTAGCTATCAGTAATCAAAATCTAGGATATCTGATAAAAGATCAAAATGAAGCTCTGTACATGGTTCGCAAGACAAATTTAAAAAAAAAAAAAAAATTTGTTTTTTACTCTATTTGAACGAACTATATAGATAATCACTACTGTAGGTGGGCAAAAAGGCCGGCCCATTCCCAACCAATTCAAGCCCATCTAAGCTTAGATCAGCTTGAGATTCTAGGTAAATATTGAGATATTTTAAGAGGACCCTACCTCAACAGAGCACTCCAATAAATGTCTATTGGAGCCGAGGACATAAAGTAATGCCTTGGGGGAATTCCTCTGTTGAACATAAGATTTGGCGTCAAGCACAAGTTACTAGAAAATTATTTCAACAATAGGGCTATGGGTCCTATTCCTAATACATTATTAGACACGCTAGCATAGTAACTAAGACACCTAAACTCCATGAGTGGAGAGACCCAAGTATATGTAGGATATTCTCTCATCATGACAGGTCCACTAAGGTAAGGGAATAAAAACAAAGGGAAAGGCAAGGAAAAAGGGGTTGGAACAAAACTCTGGAGAGAGAAACACTAGAGAAAAGTGAGAGATTAGAGCACAATACTTGGGTAAGGTGATCTAGCTTGGACACCAAAAGGGGGACCTCGACTGTCTGATATTCATCTCGAACAGTCACATTTCTAGCAAAAAAACACTGCACCACTTTCTTAAACCATCAACTACTAGCCAAACTTCTTCTAGGACCTCCCATTGTGGGCCAAACCCAGGACATATTACAAATTAATTGAGGGGTTCAAGCCTAACGAGCCTAAGGTTGCTGGGAAGACACCACCACAACTACATATGTCAAGGGATAACCAAAGAAGCTCAACTTCATCATCGCCAAACATGAATACAATAAAATCCATGTGTTTATACCTTACATGCTAAATTCACAACTAATATGTCGGAGAAGCCTATATTGTTTATACTAGCTATGTGATGGTGGATTTATATATACTAATAAAAATCATACAGAAAAGCTCATTAGTGTTTTCTTTTTTCTTTTTTTTTTTCTTTTTTTTTTCCTGAAAAAAAGCTAATTAGTTTTACGTACTCAATCAACTAGCAACTTTGACCTCCAAAGGCAAGAAAATTACTTCTAGAAACACAAAAAGAGGCCAAGGAAGCAAAACCTAAATGCACCTTGTTTGGGGTAAAAAACCGAGGACCCTAGTTTGGGTTGGGCCTTTATCCAAGACAATTTTGTAAGAGATGGGAATTTGAACTATTAGTTAAATAAGAATAGGGCCCTAATCAAGAGAATGAAAAAATAAAAACTTGTACCTAACTTATATGGAACAAATATTTCTTGGTTTATTATGCTTTCCTCGAAATGTCCGAGGAGTGTTTTTGTTAGGAAAGGAATACAAGATACGTCTCTTTTTGATATTACAAAGGTTTGGATTTTCTTTCTAATTTTCTCTATCTAAAAAAAAAAAAAATCATCTGATCCATGTATAAGGAAGATCTTTTCCTATTTATAGTCTTAGTGCCTCCATCTCAACCATCCACTTGTAGAGTGGATAATCCTTCAGGCAAGATACTTGACCCATCTTCCTTCTCCCATCCTTTTGAGGCTATACTGAATAGGTAATAGGCTATTAGGAAATTGTTTAGAGGGGTCATTTAGCCATTAATGTGACATGCTTAGTTGGTATAGTGCATTTAATGTTGAAGAGACGATGGCTTCATTAGGAAGCTTCTTCCAACCTTTTCTTAGACTAGTTACTGTTACTTTCATCAGTAGTCATCTTCGGCATGACTTGACAATTCCCAGCCCTCTTCACATGATTCCTAACTCATCTTGGATTCAAATTTTCCTTAAACTACTTGAGCCCAATTCTTCCATAGGAACGTACATGTTAGTTCAACCCTTCCTGATTCCAACCTAGGCCCATTCTCCATTAACTCATCTCGACCCACACAAGCCCAATAAACCAAAATTGAAGATTTCACTTACAACTTGGTCTATCTATCTTCTGGCATAGTTATAGTCACTAAATTTTCTATGATACTTTGTTCCTAAAAGTTGCATTTGCATTGTTGGAGATTCTCTTTATGAAGAAACCAGGCTATTTAGGTTGAGGTAGAACTGCACCCTCGTTCACCAACATAGATTTCACACATTATATCGTTGGCTTGTTGATCTGCCTTCAGGAAACTTTTGGACACATAGTAAACCAACTTGAATAGATCTTAGTACTTGAAATCTTGAACATGAATCCTCCAAACATGTATCCAACAGTTCCAAAGGCTTGGTCCTTCCACGGCAACCACACCTAGAATAATTACAATTTACAATCTAGATGTTGCTAAATCACCCATAAGGAGAGACTGTATTTTCCACTTACATGTCCCAAAAAGTTATGATGGTGATTTGGGTGAGAGAACCCTCTATTTCTTATGCCACTCACTACTATCTTTAATATAAGCACACCCAAGATATCAAATTTCACAGAAAATGTTCCCTCAGTTGCACATATAGCCACTGCATAAAAATCAAATGCCCCACAATTTTTTCTTCTTCTTATTATAATCAGAAAGTTACAAATGCAATCTGTAATGGGAGGAAAATATGGGATTAGGATCTAGTGCACCGGGTGCAATTCACCCTACTATGTCTCACAAAAAAATTTTACTTTTTACATTTTTAAGTTTTACTTTTTACTTTACTTCAAATTTTTTCTTAACTTTTTTAATCAATGGTTGAGATTGAAAATTACTTTTTGCAACTATCAATCTCAACCCTCCATAGGAATTGCATCAGGTGCAATACCCTGATCTCAATCCGAAAATGTGAAGTTGCAATTGAATTCGAAGAAATTTATTTCTATAATCAAACATATTGTGAGCTTTCTTATTTGGCCAATTTTGTAGTTAGGAATCAAAGTTACACACACACACACACACAAACAACAAAACAACAAAACAAAACAAAACAAAACGAAACAAAATGAAATGAATGATTAAGTTAACGTTCATGCTTGGAGTAATTAATAGTGTTCCCATCATGCTTGGATGAAAGGTTGGAAAGATTTTAGTTGAAATTTCTATTTAACAAAGGGAAATGATTGACTAGGTTTGATAATTTTTTCTTTTCCCCATTGACTTATGTATGTTGATAGCCTCTTTTTTTTTTTTTTTTTTTAAATTTTTTTTTAATACAAGATATAAATTCTACTCAACCTAATGTAAGTGTACATGTATGTGAAGCACCCTCCTGGAGACATGTATGTGAAGTACCTGTGGAGTAATCATCACACCAAGTGATTATGTTGATAGCTCTTGAATCTGCCATTGCCTGTGTGTAGGCATCCTAGACATTGAAATAACCTCTTTTAAAGATTTTGGAAAGCAATAGAAAACTCTGACTTCACCAAATTAGAAAAACAATTTCAAGTAAAATATTCAATTAAACTTTGAATTTAATCAAGACACACACAAAGAGCTGTACTTGGATTTTATCTTGTTAAATATTTTTTATAATTTAATTTTCCCACCAGATCAAAAAAACAATTATATATATATATATATATATATATATATATATATATATATATATATATATATATAAAACAAACAAACAAATGAAATCAATTTTTTCGATACTTCCATTATCTTTAAGAACAACATACTTCCATTAACATTAAGAACACATAGAATACAAAGCATAGAGTTATAGGATTAAGTATTATAAAAATCTAGTTGAACCCATGTGTGGTGAATAGGCATTTTTGTGGCTGCCATGACATGAGTACCATCACCATTGCTTGCGTGCAGGCATCATAGACATTAAAATAACCTCTTTTGAAGATTTTGGAAAACAATAGAAAACTCTGACTTCGCCAAAAAAGAAAAACAATTTCAAGTAAAATGTTCAATTAAACTTTGAATTTAATCAAGGCACACACGGAAATTGGTGTTATCCCTTGAAAATCTTGTTTTCTTCCTTGTTAATGGCTTCAAAAGCATATCCATTCCTTCTAGCCTTCCTGAATCCTGTCTCTTTTTACTGCCAATCTTGATAAGAAGTTGCCATTCTCTAAAGTCAAGTTCCTCAATAAATGAAATCAAGTTAAGTTAGAAAATCATAAACTTTACCATTCCATATTTTCTTTTTCTTTTTCTTTTTTTTTTTTAAATACCATTCTATATCAAACCAAGAACATTAATCAGTTTTTTGTGTAGACAAAAATTGAACCTTAAATCTCTTATTTAACCATCAAAGATTACCAGTTAAACTAACTGGAACCTATAATAAGGCAACGATTCAATAGCACATATTTAATTTCTATATTCTATTTTTTTTATAACCAATTTCTATATTCTCTATCTTCTCCAAAAAAAAAAAAAAAAAAAATCTATATTCTATATTCTCTGGATATTAGATAGACTTTGAACTCAAATTTAGTATATGTTTAGATACCGCTTATTTTCATGAAAACTGAAGACTGAAAACTGAAAACAATAAAAAAAAATAATTTCTAGTCATTGTTCACAAAAAAAAAAAAATACTGTTCATTTGTTTTTTTTTTTTTTAATCGACTAGTTATCCTTTGACTCTTTTATCGGTTTTCTTTCTTAGAGCATTCTTATCAAACATGTCAAGAAATATAGCATTTAGCATCTCAAAACCCAATTTTATAACATATAACACACCACTTTTCAATACAACCTATATCAAAACTTCTATTTTTTTTTTTTTTACCATTTCATTTAAATAATGTTTCTTTATTATTTTTCAATAATTTTTTTATTTTTCCTTTCTCTCTCCTCTATCTCTCTCTTTCTCACAGCACCGTCGACACCACACTACCAAAAACACACCACCCATACCACAACCACCACTAACAAAAAAAGAAAAAAAAAATCACAGCCAAAAGAAACCACCACATCCACATCCACCTAGAACCACCAAATCCACTCACCACCACCAACCACAACAGAAAAAAAGGAACAAAGAAAAGAAACCTCCACCATCGTCGCCACCAGCAAACCTACTAACAGACCCATCACGCTCTCTCCTCTCTTCCTCTCACAGTGATAGCTTCTCCTCTCTCTCAAGATTGGCTTGTTGACTTCAGATTGGCATGGGATTTAGATTGTCGTGGGTCGGTGGTGGTCGTGGCTCGCCGTGGGTGGGGTTCAGATCCCCGTGGGTGGTCGTGGGTGGGTTCAAATCACCGTGGATTGCCGTGGGTGGCTTCAGATCACATGTGTGGCTATGGATTGGTTTAGATCGCGTGAGTGGCCATGGGGCCGTTGCTCGCCGTGGGCCGCCACAATTTGCTTGCCTTAGGCCGCCGCGGTGATGGTTGGTGGCTGATTTGGGGTCAGTCGAAAATCAACCATGGGTTTGTGATTTGGACGGTCATGGGTTTGGAGGCAGAGCAGAGGCACAGAAAGAGAGAGCAAAAAAATGGTGAGACAGGAGAAACGGATAAAATAAAGAAAAGAAAGTGGGCCCCACTTGAATAAAAAAATAATATAAATTTTATAATTGGTGAACAGTGCGGTCTCAAATATAAGATTGCACTATTCATTAATGCCAAAAATTATAGCATTTAAAATTCTTGATGGAGCAAGCTTTTGGGTCAAAAATGCTATTTAAAAAAAAAAAAAAAAAAAAAGAAAAAAAAGAGCATCTTTTAGCATATAGAAGGCTTAATGAGAATGCTTGTAGTCTCGCTTTCGCAAGCTGCGCTACCCTCGGGTTTAACATCAAATCCAACCCACTTGGTCGACTTGCTCTCCTGTCCTGTTGCAGTCTCAAAGTGAGTCTCACTCTCTCTCTCTGTTTGAAGGAAGTAGCAATGTCAGACAACTTACCTGAAGTTTCGAAATCCTTAATCGAAGAAGCAATGTGGGCTTCTCTTCCTTCTGAACTCCTACCCCATATTCTCATACGCCTACCTGTCAAATCCATTATCAAGTTCACCTCCGTTTGCAAAACATGGAAATCCCTCATCCAAAACCCCACCTTCATTTCCAACCATCTCCACCACTTCTCCCACAACCTTCTTCTCTTCAGGCTCTGCCCTAAGCCTCTCGCCAAAGCAGTCAAAAAACGGAACCGAATCGGAGACGAAAAAGAAGTCTATGCTTTACATTGGGACGACAACACCAATTTCCATCAATACACCAGCTTTGACGACTTCCCTTTTCACGGCGAAAGCGCTACTGGAGTATTCCGCGTGGTTGGTACTTGTAATGGCTTGATTTGCCTATCTGATGATTTAAACACTTACGCTTATAATTTCATTCTCTGGAACCCTTGTGTTAAAAAATACGTGCGACTTCCTTACCCCAATTTCTCCTTCATGACTACCGGTCCCTACACCGCGGCTGTTGGGTTTGGGTTTGATTCCAAAACCAATGACTATAAGGTCGTGAGGTTTGTCACTCCTGAGGATGGCGACTTCGAAGAGGGTAAATCTACACCCAAGGTTGAGGTCTACTCACTTGCCACTGGGAAATGGAGAGTGGTTACTGCTCAATGTCCCAAATGTGCTGTTCGTGATACAATGTTGGTCTACCTACGCCTACAGGCTTTTGTCAATGGGGCTTTGCATTTGGTTTGTTACAAGACGACTCCAGAAATCAGATTTCTCCACTTTGTTTTGGTGTTCGATTTGGAGGATGAGGTCTTCCGTGAGATACCACTGCCTAAGCATTCCGATATGTTCTATTGGAAGTGGGTATCTATTTTGGCATATGGGAATTCCATTGCCGTGATCGAACCTGGGTATTCTGTTGACACTCTCGATATATGGGTGTTGAAAAACTATGCGGATGCATCATCATGGACCAAAATTATAAGTTTGGATGCTCAAGCGCCTCCACAGGACATATCAAGGCCACCTTCAGGTTTTTACAGAGTGAAAATACCTTGTGCAAAAGCTTTTAGGAAGAGTGGCGAGGTTATATTGGAAACATATAAAAAAAGGCTCGTCTCGCGAAACCTTGAGATCCAAGAGGTTAAAGACCTTGGGATTACTGGATCTAAGTATAGTTTTGTTGATCCTTATGTTGAGAGTCTAGTTTTGCTAGACAAACCCGACCTTGCAGTTACTTACTAAGGGAAAGTAATAGGAACAACAACAGGCAAGGTGCATTTTATTTTCAGTCTTATTTTTATGATTTTCTGTTTTGATCTTCATATATATTTGGCATTCATTATGAGTTAGATATGAATTAAATGCTATAAAATTATTGCTGATTGATTACCTTAATTGAGTGGATTTATATTTAGGATAGATAGCTTATGAAGGTCGTGCTTGCTGTCAATAGCATGTATACTCAACTATGAAAAAATAAAAGTTGTTTGTGTTGATTATCAACTTTTAGCACGTTTATTTATTAATTGGTTGAAAATGAATGGACACTGAATATCATGTTTCCTGCCACTTATAATTTACATTATATAGATAGATCTACTCTACTTTTTCTTTCTTGATAATGTTATGGTGACCTCTCTTAATTTCATGTTTTCACACTTGCGTTAAATGTTCTTCGTGCTCTCCTTGGATTATTATTATTTTTTTTTGTTACTCTGTCAATTGTGATCTTAGTATGCTAATGATGTTGCCTTTACATTTGAAATTATTAATTGCCTCATATGCCTTTCTTCTTACTGAAAGATTCCCATAGAGCCATATTCATGGACAAAGCAGTTCATCAATAATTATTGCTTGGTTTGGGTGGTTAAGAAATGAAAATGACTTGTTTATTAACCTCGTTTTGAACTATTTTTGTTATCTTTTGTTCCTTAGCACAAATTGAATATTTTTGACCAAATAAAATAGTTATGCTTAGATGTATTGTTTTGTTGACTCCATTTAATTCCATTTTTCCTCTTTTTCCCTCTTTTAATCTTTTGTGAATGAGTTTGTATTTTTATATTACACAATTGTACAAACTAGAAGTAAAAGCCAAACAGAATAGACCCTTATACAAGAATTTGGGGTTTGACATTGGAAACCTACAAGATTTGGTTACTGCTGTTACTATAAATGTGTATAAGCACTCATGGTAATTGGTTTTTCCCCTGTTGTATCTCACCGATGAATATATTCCCTTATTTGGAAAGAAAAATTGTAGAAGTTCATAGTGTTAGGATCTTTTTAGCCAGTTATTTTTCTGTAATTGAAAATGTGTTGGTGGACAAATCAATCCTTGGTTCATAAGAGTGATTTCTTAATGTAGCAGTGAGATTGGTGTCAATAATCAAAAGAAAGCAATGAGATCTATGATAATTTGTGATTTTGACTTGGCCAAAAATCATTGTAAAGATTTTGGTTTTTGCATATATTTTTCTTGTTATGAGATCTAGTTTCTTTCCCCCCCACCCCCCCAAAAAAAAAAAAATAGTTGGTTGTTTCCCTACTTCATAATGTTTCATATTTCGCCTGTTTGGGTGGTTGTTTCTCTGCAATATAACTTTTCCTAATTTGGAGGCAGCAACAGGCTATATGCATTAGAAGCCTTTCCTTTTAGTCATTCTTCTCATCCCACACCAACCTGGTGACAGTGAAACTCAATCCATAATCCTAATACAACTCCCAAAAAAAAAAAAAAAAAAAAAAAATCTACCAAGAATCTAAGTTGGAAATTTTTCAATGATTTATAATGGTGAAAGTAATTTCATCTTATACAGTTGATGACATATATTGTATTTGCGTAGTTTCTTGTACTTAGAATTTTGTATATATCTACTCTCTTAGTTTCTTTGCAACTTATGTCTTCTCTTTATGATTGTCCTTTGTTATTTTGCAAGATTTTTTATTATTAAATAATTGCTGGCATTGGAACCTGCTTAGATCATTTACCCTGGCCCCCAATCCCCCATGATACACATGTTCTTGTGGTATAGGCTTGGAGTGTCTCTTAATATGTATCCAGAAAACCTTCAAATATCGGAGTAGGCTTTTTTTCCATATGATACTGCACTGATTTGTGTTATTTTCTCTCCTTTTTATTTTAGCAAAAATCTTGAAATGGTTCAATTACTTACTAAAAAATAAATCTAATTCTGCTATATAACCACAAACAATCGCGGTTGGTAATGAGCTATAGATAACTAATTGGTTTTAACTCAGCCAAAGTAAAGATTCAACAAAGCTTTTTGATGGTATTTATTTCGTAATATTGGCATGAGTTTATTGGCAAATTGGATTGTAGTTGTTATAACATTAAATGTATACTCAATGAACTATGTTAAACTCTATTGTGGCTACACCATTCTTAGTATTTCTGGATGATTTGCAGTTTGGTTTCAGTGTGTTTACAGTAACAATTAAGTGCTTAACTGTGTCTGCCATGCTTCATGCTTGCATTGGATGAAGATGCTCACCAATGCTGTGTGTGTGTATTGTCTTTAACTTAACAACATTTGGTTACTAAAGTTTCTATAACTCTGGAAGTTCTTAGGTTGTTAGCATCTTTCTAGCCTTTTTATTTTTTGGTTGTTGAAAACATGTTGATCGACAAATAAATTCTTGGTTCATAAGAGTGATTTCTGACTAAAGCAATGATATCTGTGATGATATATGATTGTTGCTTTGCAAGAGATAGTGGTTCAATTTTTGGTTTTTGGATATATTTTTCTTTTTATGGACTATGGAGTATGCTAAATTTTACAACTAGTTTGTATCACTGTTCCTCCATTTATGTGGTTGTGCCTCTACTTTGAAACTTTTCCTGGTTTGGAGGCAGCAATAGGCTGTAGTCATGCGAAGCGTTTTTTCTTTAGACATCCCTCTCATCCGCACCAACCTGGTGATGGGGGTTGGTGGATTCAATCTCAATAAAATTTACCAAAAGCTAAGCTAGCACCTTTTTCTTTGTGATATGTATTTTCTGAAATTTATTTTCATCTCATACCAAGTTAATGTTCAGTTTTTTTTTTTTGGTTGAAAAAACCAGTTAATATTCTAAGTTTGTTCTTTAGGTCAAAGTTATGATTTTTAGAGGAGGGTTAAATATTATTCGTAAACAATTTAAGAATGAGGACTTTGGTGTTATAAAAGAAATGAGTATATGGGTGATCAATTATTGTTGAGCAAACAACCAGGGATGTATTTATGAGAGTGTGTCGAGGGATGATGCAAACCTTGACTCAAACATGTGTGATGCAGTGGTCTAGTTGGCTTTGGCTTTACTTTGAAATGTTTGTTTTGGTTGTGTGGTATTTCTATTATCTGATTTTTGTTGGGAGCACGCTGTCTTCTCTTTACAATTTTCTTGTGTTAAGTAGCAAAATATCTTCATATTATATAATTGCTGGCTTGGAATATTTCTTAATTTGTACATTTTGAAAACCCACAAATCTCGTTGTAGGTTTTTTTCTGCATTGTTACTAAACTGATTAGTATATTTTCATCTTCTTGTGGTATTAAATCACAAAAAAGTATGCACTTACAGTTTTTAAATTCTTGCAGGACCTTGTGCAATCATGGATGCTGATGAGCTGTACATAAGCGATAAACTTTAACTCAAAACAAAGTTTCTTGTTGTTGTGTAGTTTCTTAGTATTTGCATTAGTTTATTCTGTCAAAATGGATTGTTGTTATAACTTTAAAGGAGTTTATTTTGTTAAACTAATTTCGGCTACACCACTTATGTTAGTATTTCTGGAGGATTTGAAGTTTGGTTTCAATGTGTATACAAAAATGATTAAGCACTATATTGTCTGCCATGCTTGCATCATGTGTTAAATTTCTCCTTTTTCAGTGAATTAGATAGCAGTTACATCTATCAGTGTAAAGGTATGTATGGAAAAATTATATAAATCTGTCTTTTAGATTTAGGATGTGTGCATTTAAGATGATAGGAAGGATTGATTACTTATTACACCCAAAAGCTGAGCAACTTGTGTCTGTGCTGCCCTGGGTGAATCCAAATACCAAATAGTGAGGTTTCTTTGGTCGAGAAGTATAAGTGTTTGATTGTTGCTGATGGTGAAGACTCCAGATGGATCTGTGAGTAGGTTGTTCTGAGGAAACCAAAGATTGGACACCCCTAATCGATTGCCCAAGGATTATGGTGTTAACTGCAATTTAGAATTTCAAGAAGGTTGAGAAAGCAATGAGACAATAAAAGAGAGTGGGAAGAGCAGGTATATACATTAACAATACACTACTTTTTTCTTTTCTGTTTTTCCCTTTTTTGGTTGAATGAAAGAACCTTATTTGGTCTGAATTATAAAAGTAGTTTACCGCTTCTTCCCTCAGAGAACAAAAATGTTATCGCTTAGCAGCTGCAAAGCAGGAGAATTGCGTGAACAAGGACTTAGATTTACATAATAGGCCAAGTCTATTAGCCCTTTCAAGTTTCATCTCAATTTTAGAAACAAAAGACTTGGAGTTGGATGACTTAAATGGGTTGTAAATTATAGTCGTGTGTGGTTGTGAATGGTGATGATGTTCAGACTTAAGAGTAACCCGGACGATATTCATCAATGACTTTATATTTCAAACTGCACTTTCTATTTTTCTAACATTTGCAGTTCGAATTAAAAACTCACTCGATTTATAAGTTACGACGTCAACAGTTACTACCTCTTTTATTTCTCAAGAGAAAAAAATATAAAAAAATAAATAACTAAGCTACTACCTCTTTTGCTGTAATGTGCACCCTACTTTACAATAAACCCCATCAGCAATTGAATAATTAGTTTATTATCATGTCAGCTTGTTGATAATTAATCTATATTTTAAACTAAAAAATAAAAAACAAACAATGGCGCGTATTGCATTGCATCATATATCTCACTAATGTGGACTCCTAATTCAGTAGGAATAAAATTTAAAAAACAAAAGAAAAAATTACATTATCTAATATTAATCATCTTCAATTTTGTAGCTTAAATATGGCCACAGGCACAGAGTTACAATCCCGCACACATCAAAACGGCCATCAAATAAGATGTGGAATTTCTCATCAGGTTGTATGCGGTTAATCTTTCATTTTTGGGGAAAAAAATTTGGAGGCCCAAAATTATTTGGCACATCACACAAGCCCAAAGCCTAACTCTGCTTGATTGACCCAAGACAGCAATTTTCAGGTAACCTCTACAGACTTGATCAAGCCTAAAGTTGTCCAACCGAGCAACTGGCCCCGTGGACTTCTTGTTTAGCAAACGCATAAATGAGTTTCCTATATTTATCTCATCTCTAGATGTTTGAGAGGCATGTGAATCTTTTTAGAAGCTATAATATTTGTTTGTTGATGAACAAGTTTTATTCGCAATAATTCACCGATCAAGAAAAACTATGGTTGGAGATGGAAGTGGAACTTCACCGTTATTACTTATTAGCATGATGTAGTTCGACATTTTGACCTTAAGAAATTGTTAAATATTTTGGAATTGTGTACAAATGACTAGTAAGGATTTGAAATTCAATAGTCTATTAATTTGTTTATAGACTAGTTGTTACTATTTTCAATTATGAGAAGTAGGTTTCATAACAAATGGACGATGATATGAACAGACTTTTTGATTTTGTACAAGAAATGTAAATTTTTGCGAAATTCAATTCATAATTCATCATAGATTATTTTTATGATTTAATATATCATAAATGGTTGAATTGACTGTTTGAGGAGAAAATTATTTGTCTTTTATTTTGTTTATATTGTTAGATATTAATTTTGAATAGATTTTAGTTTTGTTTTTAATGTATTAATTTATTTTTGAATTTTAGAGAGTTTCTTATTTATGAATTATCTTCTTCTTGTTCCTTTTTTTTTTTTTCCTTCATGTTTGGTTGCCAAGGCAAATTCTTGCTTCCATCCCAAAACAAACTTATCTCTAAAAAAAAGGGTATAAGTCGTGGAGTATATGACATATTATTGTTTATTTAAAACAAACTTAGATAAAAGAGAAGATGATTGAGGTGTGATCACCGATTTCTAAATTGTCACTGAACTTCCAAATTAAAATGGAGATTATCACGTCATTTATTACATAACAAATTTGCGGCATTCTCTTAGATGAACCCAAATTCTCCATATCTTTGACAATTGAAAACGCTGGTCGTTTTCGTAATTAAAGGTAAACATGCAAGATTCATGTTGAACATCAAGATTCAAGACCACATCATATATGGTAGGCCTATCAGTTGCATTTTCTTGGACACAAAGGAGTTCTATATATGTTTATGTATCTCAACAAGACATTGGCAAGTGTAGCATCTCTAAGAATGGGATCCATCAACTCTAACGACCTATTGCTTTTCCACAAATCCCATGCTTAAATAAAATGAAAAGCAAGCATCATTTAAGTTTCTATATCAAACGATAACAGTCACCTTATAACAACCATGGTCAAATGTAGTACATTTAATGTAGCCATCACAACAGACAACTACCATAAACATGATAATGCTTCTCAACGTGCATATGGCTTTAACATTTTTTGAAGTGCATTTCTTGTGAGAACAAAGTCACTATTAAGATAATTGTCATTGATGATGCTGAAAATCGTCAGTTAGTCATACTGTCCTCACGTGTTCGAGACAACACCTGCGAAACAAAAACAAAGAAGACCTTAGGAGAGTATTGGTGTGGTACCAGTCAAAGACCTTCCAAAAGTTAAGTTAGGGAACTTTTCACAACTCTAGAGTGTCAGAGCTAGGGGAATTATGTGTACCTTGGTTTGTGAGGGCCTTTGGGTTTTTATAGTAGCATGGGGTTGATATTCGTTCCTTGGCCTAGAAGATCTTTCCTTGTGGGAGAGATCTTCTTTAATTCGCGTATCTTACGGGATCCTTTCCTTATAGGACTCTCTTGATTAGAGTTAAACATGGGGCACAAAATATTTCCTTATATGCTTATGCGTGGAGGCCAAGTAAGGCCACGTCAGCCTTATCAAAGGTTCGCTTATCCTCTTCAGCTTCACTTCGTCAACTTCTTATCCCTGCTATATATTCTAGTCATCTCGTTCAGGTGTTTGTTGACCTCAAGGTGCAGCCGTCAGCTTTGAAGTGGAACAGCCGATTTTATCCTATCGTCGTTGGGCTATGAACGAGCAAGCGAGGTTGACGAGTTTATTAGGACTGTTGCCTTTGCCTAATATGGACGAGCTTATCAGTACCACAAAATTACCCTTATCAGTCATACTAAAAAAATCACAAGAAACTTGTAATTCACTAAGAATAATAAGAACCAGCTACTCTAATGAGTGTTTGGAAATGTAGGTGATTTAACATTTTATCCTTTGAGCACCTATCATGATAAATCTCATTAAGGGTGAGTTTGTTTCAACTTTTTAAAACTGGGCTTTTTGAATAAGTAGAGTTTTCAAAAAGTGCAGTATGAAAAGTGATTTTTTAAAAAAGCTGAGTGTTTGGCTTGCACTTATAAAAGTGGCAGTTTGAGTGGTAAATTACCAAAAAGGACAATGTATATATAAAGTATTGTGAAAGTATTGTAAAAATACTTTCTAAAAAATTATTCTAAAAAGAACTTTCAAAGTTTCTAAAAAAAATTATTTTTTTCTCACCAATATTAACTAATAATAACCTACCACTTAAGATTTATTGTAAAAATATTTTGAAAATATTGTGGTAACATTTCTCAATTTTAATTTTTCATTCTTTATTTTATTTTTCCCTTATTTCTTTACTTTTTTTTTCTTTTTTTTTTTTCCCTCTTTTTTTCTCCTCCACTCACGCACCCTTCTCTTTTTTCTTTTTTCTCTTTTTTTTTCCCCCTTTTTCCCTACCACACTCGCACCCTCCAGAACATTCCAATTTTCTTTTTTTGTTCCTTCTTTCCCCTTTTTCCCTACCACTTCCTCCAGAACATTCCAGTTGCCGCAGAGCTCTTTTTTTTTTTTTTTTTCTTCTTCTTCTTCTTTCTTTCTCTCTTTTCTCTTACCACTTAGTCTGCAAGTTTCTTTCCCTCTATCCCATCAAAACACATGAACTTAAAGGCCACACACACCACACCATTTGATTCTCATCAAACGAAGATAGATGGGGAAATTCAAAAGGGAGGAATGGTTCAGATCGGTGCTTGATCTCTGCCTTCATCGCCGCCTGTCTTCCTCCCTATTGTTGCTTGATCTATTCCCCACTACCAATGACATGCGGCAAAAATGGGTCAGATTGGTTTTTTTTTTTTTTTTTTTTGGGTTCTGATTTCATTATTGGGTTCTTTTGTAAAATTTTGTTATAAACAAAGGGATAAAATTGGGTTTTTGGGAAATTTGCGCAACGGTAACATGAAACGCACCAGCGCTTTTTTGCAATGGAGCTCTGGGTTGCTTTCCCGAAACGTGCTTTTCCTTCACAAATGAAAAAGTAGCTTTTTTAGAAAACGCAACTTTTAAAATTTACCAAATGCACATTTTGTTTATTTGGATTCAAAAAGCGTGTTTCAGCTTCTAAAAGCTGAAACAAACGGGCACTAAATAGAAGCATTGAACTTTGCCAAATAGACTATATCATATATATATATATATATATATATATATATATAATGTGGGGCCTCAAATATTTAATAACCCCGGCCCACTCCGCATCGGGCCCAAGGTCCGCGCCGAGGAGAAGCAGAGCCCGATGATAAGCGTACGAAGCCCAAGTCATCAAAGGGACCTCGCCGAGGATGCTTACGTCCTTGGCAAACTGACATTGATGGTGGGAAGCTGTCACTCGCCCATTAAATGTACGCCGCCAACACTCAGGCCACATTAATGGTGAATTGACTAGCAAACAGTGACGCCTTGGTCACCTCAACTAACAGAAAGCCTGTAAAGGCGGCTGAGGGGACAAGCCCTCAGACACAGATTTCAGATAAACAACAAATGGACGGTAATGATCAACTAAATGAAACTATATAGTAGATAGAACCCCCAGCATGCAGGGGGATCCCAAGAGAGGACATGGAAAAAGGGGGTTATCAGGGAGCCCGAGGACAACCTTTATATTTGTCAGTTCTAAAGAAAGAGATCCTTGGATTGAGCCGAGGACGAACCTGCTTCACAAACACTTAGCCAAAACCATTATAAAGATCCTCGAAAACACTTAGCCAAAGTGATTGTGATTATCCTCGAGAAAACTTAGTAAAATTCCTTTGTCATGATTCCTATGAATTTCATGTCATCCATTGTTTGCCTTGCTAGTGCTTAGCCCTTCTACCCACACTCTGCAAATTTTATTGTTTAGGGTCCAAAACTAATTGAGTCCTTACAATTGGCGCCGTCTGTGGGAAGGACTTGTGCACTAGCAAGTGCGACGGTTGGTGTGAAGGGATTAAGAGCAACACTTCTAAAAAAAAAAAAAAAACCAAAACCATACAGTTTGTAGCAACAACATTCACTCAGAAGGCAACAATTACAAGAATATGCGAAAAATAAAAGAGATGAAACAGATCTACTTCTTTATTAATATATGAAGAAAAAGTTACATCTTACAATTGATGTCCATGGGGCTTGTTCTAGAGCTAACTACATAGAGAAGCGCCTAACAAGGCTGGTTGAGAAGCAAGAGAAGAGGAAATGAAGGAAGGAAGGCTGGTTGAGGAGCAAAAGAAGAGGAGAGAGGCGGAAAAGAAGGAAGGAAGGCAACGTTGAGGGAGGAAGAGGCCGCGGCACCGGGCGTTTCCACCTCTTGGTTCCACCTGGTTTCCCTCCCAACCCCATCGCTGCCAGCTTGGAGGGTTCACAGACCCAAATCCAAGGGAAGGAGGTTACGTTCTTTCTAGATCCTCCTCCAAACAGCAAGGAGTGTTTCACATCTGGTTAGGTTGAAAAGAAGGAGAATCTTCGGCCTTCTCCTACCCCGACCCCAGCATGACGTCCAGGGTTGGGGTGCCATCCTTAGCTCCCGAAAGGGGCTAGGCCTCCTCGAAACCGTCCTTTCCAAGGGTCAATTCATTTGATGGGGCTCAAATTGCTATTTGTGCAGAACCCCTGAGCAGTGTCTTTGTGAGAGTTTAACACGAATGTTTGTCAAGTGTGAAGAAAAAGGTTGCCCCAGAAACGCCTTATATAGAAGGCGAAAAATTGGTGAGAGCCAGCCCGCATTAAATCCTAAGGAGAGATTACCGGAGGCAATAACTCCGCCCAGATTCCAAGGGGCTTATCCGCCGCTAGATCCTCGTAAATCCATAATTGACATTAATGAGTAGGCGCCTCATTAACGAGGAGGCACCGAAGCGTCAAAACGCGTTACTCGAACAACCCAAGAGACACCTCATAACTAGAAAGTCGCGCCAAACGAAGAGGCCAGAACAGAGCGGGGTCCCCTCCTCGGTAAAACTTAAAATCAGAGAACTAGGTGCTGGACAGAACCTAGGCATTGCATGGTCTTCGGACTTAAGCCTTTGGGGAAACCAGCCACTTCAGACTAAAAATTAAGTGTTAGATAGAACCTAGGCATTGTATGGTCCTCGGACACCAGCCTCTGGGGAAACTAACTACTTAAAATCAAAGAACTAGGTGCTGGACAGAACCTAGGCATTGCATGGTCTTCAGACTTAAGCCTTTGGGGAAACCAACCACTTCAGACTAAAAATTAAGTATTAGACAGAACCTAGGCATTGTATGGTCCTCGGACACCAGCCTTTAGGGAAACTAACTACTTAAAATCAGAGAACTAGGTGCTGGACAGAACCTAAGCGTTGCATGGTCTTCGGACTCAAGCCTTTGGGGAAACCAGCCACTTCAGACTAAAAACTAAGTGCTGGATAGAACCTAGGCATTGCATGGTCTTCGGACTCAAGTCTTTGGGGAAACCAGCTACTTCAGACTAAAAACTAAGTGTTAGACAGAACTTACGCATTGTATGGTCCTCGGACACCAGCCTCTAGGGAAACTAACTACTTAAAATCAGAAAACTAGGTACTGGACAGAACCTAGGCATTGCATGGTCTTCGGCCTCAAGCCTTTAGGGAAACCAGCTACTTCAGACTAAAAACTAAGTGTTAGATAGAACCTAGGCATTGCATGGCCCTCGGACACCAGCCTCTAGGGAAACTAATCACTCAAAATCAGAAAGCTAGGTATTGGGCAGAGCCAAGGTCTTGCATAGTCTTCGGACTCAAACCTATGTGAAAACTAATCACTATAGGGTGATATAAAGCATTGGGCAGAACCAAGGTTTTGTACTGACCATGGGCCCAAACTTATGGTGAAGCTAACCCCTTTGGTGCTAAGTACTGAGCCCTGCTAGGGACAAAAACCAAGAAAAGCTAAGCGCTAAAGCACAACAGTGTAAACCTACCGATCCTAGGAGAACTAAGAAGGAACTCAGGCGGAAAATTATAGAAAAGAAAACTTATAGAATTAAGGAAAAACTCCTCGGGTGAGCCCTTTGTGCTAAAGAAAGATTGCAGGCACAGTTGAAAGGATGGGTATACTAACAGAAAAGGAAAAGCATGACAGGCCAAGATGGTAGGCCCGAGAATGTCAAAATCCTCCTCCTTGCCCGAGATGTCGGACAGCAGAATTTTGAGGGGCTATTGTGGGGTCTCAAATATTTAATAACCCCGGCCCACTCCGCATCGGGCCCAAGGTCCGCGCCGAGGAGAAGCAAAGCCCGATGATAAGCGTACGAAGCCCAAGTCATCAAAGGGACCTCGCCAAGGATGTTTACGTCCTCGGCAAACCGACATTGATGGTGGGAAACTGTCACTCGCCCATTAAATGTACGCTGCCAATACTCTGGCCACATTAATGGCGAATTGACCAGCAAACAGTGACGCCTTGGTCACCTCAACTAACAGAAAGCCTACAAAGGCGGCTGAGGGGACAAGCTCTCAGACACAGATTTTAGATAACCGACAAATGGACGGTAATGATCAACTAAATGAAACTATATAGTAGATAGAACCCCCAGCATGCGGGGGGATCCCAGGAGAGGACATGGAAAAGGGGGGTTATCAGGGAGCCCGAGGACAACCTTTATGTTTGTCAGTTCTAAAGAAAGAGATCCTCGGATTGAGCCGAGGACGAACCTGCTTCACAAACACTTAGCCAAAATCACTATAAAGATCCTCGAAAACACTTAGCCAAAGTGATTGTGATTATCCTCGAGAAAACTTAGTCAAATTCCTTTGTCATGATTCCTATGAATTTCACGTCACCCATTGTTTGCCTTGCTAGTGCTTAGCCCTTCTACCCACACTCTACAAATTTTATTGTTTAGGGTCCAAAACTATTTGAGTCCTTACATATAACATTTGGTAAATGCTTAAAATGGTAATATAGACATACAATCAATAGCGAAGTGTGTAAAGTGTGAAGCTACAATTGAATTCGAAGAAATGCACTTATATAAGAAATTTCATCATACACATTGTGGGTTTTCTAATTTGACCAATTTTGTAGTTAGGTATCAAAGTTACATAATAAAAATTAAAGAAAAAAAAAAAAAAAACAAAATGAAGTGAGTGATTAAGCATAAAAAAAAAAAAAAAACCCACAAACAATTACTTGAATGCCATGAGTAAATAACAATTACTTTAATCTACCATTGCTTTTCGTACATTCATCTTTGGACAAGAAAATAGCCTCTCTAGACTCCAAGCACATTGTGCATTGGAAGTGCCAATTCAGTTACAAGGCCCTTGGCAATTTTTTTTTTTTTTTTTAATAATAATAAGAAGATCATCATTTTATTAAAGAGAAGATAAATGCATTACATCATGAATCAAAGCTATTTCAATAAAAGTAGAATTTTCCTCTATCTAGGTTACATAACCATCAATGCCCTTGGCATACTAAGCTAAGATATGTGATGAACGATTTCCCTCTCTTCTAACATGTGTTACTTGAATGCCGCAAGAATCTCTTATCTGATGTTGGATTCCTTCAACTGGGGTTCACTTGATCCATTCAAGGCTTCAGACGAAATTAGGGAGTCACGCTCAAAAATCATCTCCAGTACCCTTACATCCCATGCAAAGTTAACCCCAGTCTCCATTGCCTTAGCTTTGCATTCCAAAGGTCCTAGAGGACAAGGAATCTTCATGCTCATTATTGCCGTTACACAACTGTTGATGTCCCTGATGTTTGCTCCAACCCCAGACAAGTGAGTAGCAGTAAATGTGGCCCTTGGCAATTGTACTTAAATTTTATAGCGTTAAATTTAATTTTTTCACTAGATCAAGAAAACACAAATCAAGTCAAGTTAAAGTTAAGTTAGAAAATTATAATGCTTTACCGTATTAAACTTTCATAATGCCATAAAATATTTCTTATTTAAGGGAGAAATTAAAGAATGCAATAAATTATTCCCTAATTATTGGTGATCATTTGCTCAATATATATATATATATATATATTGGTGATCAGAAACGGTCTGGTAGTGACTTGACTAATGAGGATATGAAATCTGAATGAGAGAAATGATTTCATTAATTAAGAAACTAATTACAATGAGCTATATATATAGCTAAGAATCGAAGTCTCTAGAAGCGAAAAATGTGCTAACAAACAAACAGAAAACCAGAAAGTAAAAAGATCCTCCTAACTACACTAGGTACGTGAGAAAAACTAACTCCCACATGTGCTACTCAAAGACACTTAAATACATTACTAAGCTACATGTAGTTTTGGAACTAATACACCTAAGCCTACTTGTCATTTGCCTTTGATACTTTGTTCTTCTTCTTCTGCTCTGTATTTCTGCTGTTATCCTTCTTCTTCTTCTTCTTAACTTTGTCCACTGTGCTTGCTTTAGGAGAGTTCTAATTAGAGGAATCTGTGATAGCTTGATACTCCCCCTCAAGATGAAGCTTATTGTGTATGTTGATATGGTTCATCTTGGGAAATGAAAACTAAATTGCGAAGCACTGAGTGCTTTGGTAAGCAAATTTGCAAGTTGTGATTTAGTTCTGCTATGGAGTAGATTAATGACTCCCTTTAACACCTTATCTCTGATAATATGGCAATCAATCTCAATGTGCTTAGTCTTCTCATGAAACACAAGATTAGCACCAATATGCAAAGCTGTCTGACTATCACAAAACAACAAAGCTGCTCTAGGATGTGCCACTTGAAAATCTCTAAGAAGATAAAGTAGCCAAACTACTTCACACATTGCCACTGCCATGGACCTGTACTCTGCCTTTGTAGAGGACCTAGAGACAGTTTGTTGTTTCTTAGACTTCCATGAAACCAACGAATCCCCAAGGAAAACATAGAACCCTGTTACTGATCTCCTGGTATCAAGGCATGATGCCCAATCTGCATTTGCAAAAGCTTTGAGATGCAATTTTGAAGTAGCTGAGAACAAAATTCCTTGTCCTGGAGTAGCTTTCAAGTACTGCAGAACTCTGTTTGCTGCAAGAAGGTTAGGCTTTCTTGGTTGTGACATAAATTGACTTAACCTATGTACAACATAGGTGAAATTTGGTCTGGTGATGGTAAGATACTATAATTTGCCAATCAACCTCCTATATGAACTGGGATCTTCTAATTTCTGCCCTTCATACTTGTTAAGTCTCAAATTTTGCTCCATAGGAGTCTTCACAGGTTTGCTGCCAAGCATACCAGTGTCACTTAACAGCTCTAATGTGTACTTTCTTTGGCAAAGATTAATGCCTTGAGTAGATCTAGCCACCTTTAATCCCAAGAAGTACTTCAGCTCTCCAAGATCCTTCAACTTGAACTTCTAATCTAACATCACTTTCAATTCTTCCACATCTACCTTGTTATCACTTGCAATGAGAATATCATCTACATAAACTAATAAGGCAATGAAAGCATCTTTGGTCTTCTTAGTAAAGAGTGAGTAGGCAAATTTAGATTGCTGAAAACCTAAGTGAGACACCAAGGCTGCGCAAAATTTAGAAAACCACTACCTAGATGCTGGCTTCAACCCATAAAGTGATTTATTGATCTTGCAAACCAACTCCCCCTTGCTATGAAAGCCCAAGGGAAGAGCCATGTAAAACTCCTCCTTGAGATCACCATGCAAAAAGGAATTATTCACGACCAATTGGCACATAAACCAACCTTTCATAGCAGCCACATCAAGAATACACTTAATTGAAACCATTTTGGCCATTGGAGAATAAGTCTCAATGTAGTCCAACCTTTCCTTTTGTGTAAAGCCCTTGGCAACCAAACGAGCTTTATACCTTTCAATTGAACCATCAGATCTGTGTTTGATCCCATAGACCTATTTACAACTAATGGGTTTCTTGTGGGAAGGCAAAGGTGTCAAAGACCAAGTGTGGTTGGCCTCCAAGACTGTAATCTCAGCAGCCATAGCATCCCTCCACCTAGGGTCTAGAATAGCTTGGCCATAGGACTTAGGTTCAACAACAGTAGAAATCATATTGCAGAAATGCCTATGACTAGGGGACAATTTGTAATATGATAAGAAAGAAGAAAGGAAATAAGGAGTACCTGTGATGGAAAAAGTAGTAGGTGAAGGCACTTGGACTTGATTGCAATGATAAGAAGCTAGATAAGAAGGCTTACGAGTAGGCCTAAATGACCTCTTAAGTGGAACAACCAGTGCTGAAGGAAGAGCAGGCACAGGCCCAGGTATGGAAATAGCTAGGACAGGTTCTATGATAGGCTTAGGGACAGGTGTGGGATCAACTATAGGAGTAGGAGCAGCTGGAGTAGGCACAAGGTCAAGGATAGAACCATCTAGGACAGGCTCGAATGGTGAAGGTGATGAAGAAGTTGGACCTGAGGCATCAACAAAAACAGTAGGGTCTGTAGAATGAGGCACATCAACAGGACTGGTAGTAGTTCTAGTTGAAATGGGCATGGAATAGTCATGAAAATCAAAAGTTGTATTAGGTAAAGGAAGGGAAGGAGGCAAAGAATTAGATTTTGAAAACATGGGAGAGAAAGGAAAAATTTGTTTATAAAAAATGACATCCCTAGAAATAGAAATAGTTCTAGTTTTGAGATTAAGAACCTTATAACCTTTGGTATTGAAAGGATAACGTAAAAAGACACAAAGAGAAGCTCTAGGGGAAAACTTTGGCCTATTAGGAGCTATAGTGGATGTGTAATAAAGGTAACCAAAGACTTTGAGATAAGCATATGTTGGTGGTTTGTTGAAAAGCTTTTCAAAAGGAGTTAAATTGTTAAGTAAGGGAGAAAGGAGCCTATTGATGAGATGAACTGCAGTGAGAATGCATTAACCCCAATATGCAATAGGGATATGAGATTGAATCTTAAAGCTTTGGCAATAGCTAAAATATGTTGATGCTTTCTTTCCACAACAGAATTCTGTTGTGGAGTATAAGCACAACTCTTCTAATGAATAATACCATGGGCACTAAAGAAGTCAACCATACAAAAATCAAAAGCATTATCAAAACGAATAGCTTTAAATCCAACACCAAACTGAGTACAAATCATCTTATGAAAAGAAGCAATGAGAGGTCTAACTTCAGACTTAGACTTCATTACAAAAGCCCAAGTAGACCTGGTTGCATCATCCACTACAGTTAAAAAAATACTTATAACCATCATGAGTAGGAATAGAATAAGGCCCCCAAACGTCCACATGAGTCAAATCAAAGGCAGAAGAGCATATATTATTACTGAAAGGAAATGATAAACGTTTCTGTTTTGCCAAAAGACAAACAATAGAGGTTTCTATGCATTCACCAGAGAAAGAAGGTAAAACAGATTTAAGGGGTAACATTTTGTTCAATGAAGGGTGACCTAACCTAAAATGCCAAATAGTAGACATATCTAGAGTAGAAGCTTTAGCTGACAGAACATTGGATTTTCTGAATTGAGTGACACAATCATGAAGAGAGAAAGGCAGTCTTGTTGTTGCAGATGGAAAATGCTGCAATAAGTAAAGTCCATTGTTCATTTCACCCACTCCAATCATCCTCCAACAAGTAAGGTCCTGAATAAAACAATATTGAGCCAAGAAAACAAGGAAATATGGCAACTTTTGGGTTAGTTTGCTAACAAATAAGAGGTTGAAAGAGAAAGAAAGGACACAAAGGACATTATGAATGATTAAAGTGGTTGATAATTGGACAGATCCAATGTGTGTGACCTGAGCAGACTCTCCATTGGATAATTCAACAATGCAATTGGTAACTAAAGTGCTAGAATGTAATAAAGTCATTGAGCATACAATATGATCACTAGCTCCTATGTCAATAACCCAGGTCTTATAACCAAAAGCAATTATATTCACAACCTTAGCAGCAAAAACTAAATGTTTAAGACCAACATTAGGTTGAGAGAAGATACCTGCCAAAGGAGTAGTCTGTTGTGCAAGGAGAGAGACATTATTTACCATTCCTAGAGATGTTGAAGGTGATTCCTGTCCACCAATCATTGCAAGGAGCTTTTGGCACTACTTAGGTGTGAATGGGAATTGAACTGGAGTAGTGAATTGGCTCTGCATAGGAGCTTGAGATTGATTCCCAAACTGAAAATGAGGAAACTATGGCTGAGATCCAAAATGAGCTTGAGATTGTGCACAAGAATCAGGACCAAGATTAGTGCCTGAAACTTGATTAACTTGAGCATTCCTTGACTTGGGCTTATACCCTGGTGGATAGCCAGCACTTGTCCACAGTGTGCCCAACCACACCACAATGACTACATACAGGTCGTTCCTTGCCCTTTTTGTGATTCTTGTAACCACCAGTTGAGGAAGAACCAGATCTAGAATTGACCTTTGAAACAAGGGCAGTGGACTCAACAAAAAGTCCATTAGAGTTACCAACTCTAATTGATCTTTGCCTCTCCTCTTGAATCAACAAAAAGTAAACTTTGTTGAGAGGAGGTAGTGGATCCATTAGCAGAATCTGTCCTCGGACTTGGGCAAATGATTCATTTAGCCCCATTAGCAACTGCATGACTGAATCTTTGTGCTGAAGATCTTCAATTTTTCAGTTAACATTGCATGTGCACTTACCACATGAGCAACAAGGAAAAGGACAAGAATTCTGAATTTCATTCCAAAGAATTGTCAATTGAGTGAAATAGTCACTGACAGAGGTACACCTTGTGAAATGCCACCAAGATCTCTTTGCAACTAGAAAACCCTAGGTCCATTACCCTGAGAAAACATTTCTCAAAGATTATTCCAAACATCTAGAGAGTTGCGATACGTCACACTTGTAGCAATTCTAGGTGATACACAATTAGGAATCCAAGTAACAACTATGTTGTTGCAGCGAGTCCATGCTTGAGCAATCAGGGGCTCTTACGCGATGGAAGGTGTGAGAATTGAAGTTCCGTCAATAAAGCCAAGCTTGTTCTTAACACTAAGTGCCCTCTACATTGATCTAGCCCAAGCAAAGTAATTTTCTCCTCCAACTAAAGGCTGTGAAATCAAGATTGCTCCTAGACTTTCAGCATGATGCAGAAAGAAAGGATGAGATTCATCAATGGTGCTTAAAGAAGCTGAGGCATAGGATTCAGTGGAAGCCATTAGAGAAGCTTCAAAGCTTTGAGAACTTTATCAAAGTTTCTAGGGATTGAGAATAGAGAAAAATGGGAAAAGCTCTAAACGGAAGCAAATAGCTCTGATACCATATGAAATCTAAATGAGAGAAATGATTTCATTAATTAAGAAACTAAATACAATGAGCTATATATATAGCTAAGAATCGAAGTCTCTGGAAGTCAAAAAGGTGCTAACAAACTAATAGAAAACCAGAAAGTAAAAAGATCCTCCTAACTGTACTAGGCACGTGAGAAAAACTAACTCCCACACGTGCTACTCAAAGACACTTAAATACATTACTAAGCTACATGTAGTTTTGGCACTAATACACCTAAGCCTACTTGTCGTTTGCCTCTGATACTTTCTTCTTCTTCTTCTTCTTCTTCTTCTTCTTTTGCTTTGTATTTCTGTTGCTATCCTTCTTCTTCTTCTTAACTTTGTCCACTGTGCTTGCTTGAGGAGAGTTCTGATTAAGGAATTTGTGATAGCTTGATAGAGGAATGAGAAAAAAATAAAATTACAAAAAGACCATGACATAAATCACAATGCCACAATAACAAAATTGCATCCGTACATATTAATATAGACATGACATCATTTTTGGACTCAAGTTTAATATGCGTTGATTTAAAATTTTTTAAAAAAATTTCTTTCTATTTGCTTATATCTTGATTCTTTTCTAGTTTTCTCTCTCTCTCTCTCTCTCTCTCTCTCTCTCTCTCAGCTCCTTTGATGAGCCAGCTAGGGATTTACTTTCGAACCCTAAAAACAACTAGTATGATGCTAAAGACAACGAACACTCACTAAAAGATTAACATGATTACATATTTTAAAAATCTAATAGTTGAATTGAATTCTTTTGATGTTCTAATATATGTGTCAATTTTTATGTTAATCGGATATTATTTACTATTTGATCCAAGAACATAATTTTTATGCATATAAAAACTTAAAATTTAAATATTTGATTGATGACATAACTATTAATATTTGATTTTCTTGAATTTTGCAAGCAATGAAGATATAATAAGAAAATATAATCTAATGATGGATTTGATAAATTTCATATCTAATGAAAATATATTGAGACAGTGGATTTATCACAATTCATATCTAATATAAATATATTGAGTGCAAGCTTTAGCTAAATTTTGTTTTATATGTTGATAGTCTTTTTAATCTACCATTGTTTTTCGAACATGCATCTTGGACAAGAAAATAACACCTCCAAACTCCAAGCATTTTGTGTATTAGAGGCGTCAATTCAGTTACAAAGTTCTTGACAATTGTACTTAAATTTTATAGTGTTAAATCTAATTTTTTCACTAGATCAAGAAAACAAATGAAAGCAACTTTAGTTAGAAAATTATAATGCTTTACCATGTTAAACGAAAAAGAATGCAACGAATTACTCCTTGATTATTGGTGATCAGGAACGGTGTGGTAGTGAGTCTAGTGACTAGTGAGGAATGATCGAATGAGAAACAAAAATAAAATTACAAAAAGACCACGGCACAAATCGCAATGCCACAAGTGACAAGCCCACAAGTCCGCAACAACAAAATTGCATCCGTGTGGATTCTAAAAAAGAAAAAAAAAACCATCCATACATATTAATATGGATACGACATCGTTTTAGTAGACAAGTTTACTATGCATTGATTCTTTTCTAGGTTTCTCTCTCTCTCTCTCTGAGTCTCACTTTCACAGCTCCTCTGATGAGTTAGCTAGGGATTTAGCTCCGATCCAACCTGGCTGGTGGTCTACTCGCTCTCACTCTCTCTCTTTAATTTTACAGTTACTGCTTCTTTAAACCCCTAATCTCTCTCTTTTGAAGGTAGCAGCAATGTCAGACAACTTACCTTCAATTTCTAATAAAATGCTCATGTCTAATTGCCTACAGAAACACTACTGCATAAAAATAATTATAAATAAATAAAAATAAAAATAAAAACTCAAAATTAACCTATGGATCTACAAATCATTACAAGATTATCACTTGTCAATACCTGCTTACATACATATACTGTAAATTTAAATGCATATATATATGTGTAGGAATTTTTAGTTTTTAACACTAAAACTAACTATATTGATTCAATTTATAGTATGATAATTTTTATTACAACAACAGGGAAAAATGTTTCGAATATTTATAGTTCAAAAAATATGTGAGGTTTCCACGCATTTTGGATGCATTTCAATGAGTCTGATGAATATATGGACTTACAAATTATTACTGTATTTTTATTGGGTTCATTAACAAGGCGAGTATTTGACTTTGGCCAAGACCAAAGCTTGACAAGATTCATGTTGGCGTAATCACAAAACAATTCCACCAAAAAAATAAATGATAGAGATTCATGTGAGGCTAAACATAAAAACTGGCATTGGCATGTTCATTTTTTCCCCGATTACCCAATTCATACCAGATCATGAAACATATACTTTTATGGACCTGAAAAGTCACCTTTGTAAGTCCTGCATGCTGCTAGTGTAAACTATTCTATTAGAGAAGTTTGTATGGCTCTTCAATTCAATGGATATAATTTCATCAGTTGCTTTATGGAGAACTACGTCAACCTCTTGTAATTGAGGTGATAAAGGAAGCTCAAAGGTGAGGGGCATGAATATCAACCCATTCTGAGTAGGATACAAAGGAAATGCACCCCTATGCAAAAACCAGGACAACTTATAAGTTTCTAATTGCATGAATCAAACAGTACAACTAGAAAACTAAAATTTATCATGAGCATAACTGCATACAGGACCAACCAAAATGCCAGTAACATTGATTAAATCAAATCAAACAAGATCCCTTAGGCCAAAAGCCATGTGATCAGATGATAATAAATTCTGATGCATCATATTTCTTACAACTACTGAATCCAATACTTTTCTTTCAAGGAAAAAAAAGCAATGAACTAGAGTCAAAACCACTTTGAAGCATACAATTCCACATACCAAATTCTGTTTGTTTACAATATCACCTTAACATGACACCTTGATCAGGGACATTTGCAATTTTGTGTTAACTTCATGTATGTATATGGTATCATATGAGGGGGGACTCACAAAGTTTTAATTCTTGCTTTTTTCCCCCACTAAAAATCATATAGGGCTCACCTTAGCAAAATCTTCTTCACGAGAAGGTTTCATAACATATCCAACAGTCACGACAATGTACCAGTTGCCTGCTTGCAATGCAAAACATATAAATAAATAAAAAAGAGTCATGCATATGTGCAACAAAAGAAGGTACCCACAGGTGTACTTATTAAAAAAAAAGGTAGTCATACGTGAATGATAAGGTACATTCATAAGCTGCATAATAATGCAACTTGTAGCAATCAAATTATGAAGTTATTTTTTTGTAAGTAAAACAATTATATTCAAGAGAGGAGAATGTTTGAATACAATGTGTGCAATAAAACACTCCTAAAAAAATTAAGATCTAAGACTCAAAAGATCTATAAGGTCTAGAAAAGAGGATGAAGGGACTCTACCTAGGTTAGTCATCCAATCATACAGGGGTTTTAAAAAAAAAATTGTTCAATAACATGATTAGGGTGCCTGACACTTTCAAAAGTTCTTAATTCTTTTTTTCCAAAGTGGCCCACCAAACACATAGCAGAATTTCTTTTGTATCTTTTTTATTTGATAAGTAGAATTGATTTTGTATCTTTGGTCCGTTACAATGATGCATCTTCCTTGCTAGCATTCCGAAATCTGTTGCACAGTTTTGGCAAAACACAAATTACTCGAAATAATGCAAACACAAAAGAACAAATATCTCGTGGCCAGAATAATGGAGTATAAGATGTTCAATTGACTCCCCACTATTCTTGCACATGCTACACCAATTAACAAGCATAATACTTCATTTCTGAAGATTGTCAAAAATCTAAATTTTACCTAGGGTAAGCAACTTTACCCAAGGCACCAGGTTAGTACCCATATGCTTATCCACGGGAATTGCACTTAGCTAGACCCTCTCAGAGTATCATAATTCGAATGAATTTTAAACGTTCCATATTAAATCAACCTCCGTACTAACTGTTCCTATTCTTGACAAGACAAAAATTAGAACACAACAAATTAAAGAGATTGTCCATTGACTCTAGTTCCCAGTCCTGTAACAACTAAGAAAACTGAGGATTCCAACACCCACTTCTGCCCACTTCTGTCATCTTCAATGACCAATAAGAAGCCATTGAAGCTTCCTTATCCACTGCCAATCTCAACAAAAAAAATCTGGAAAAATGTCTTTTTGAAAGGAAAATCCCCACACCGTAGGTCATACCAAAATGAACACGAGAACCATCCCCCGCTAGAAAATTCAGATGATTGAAAAGGAGTTCTGCCTTGCTCTAATACTCTCCCACAAGCTCACCACTGATCACCTCCATGGTCCAATAAGGCTTTATTAAAAGTACTCAATTTACGGATCCTCAAACCTCCCTCCTTTATAGTCCGTCTGGATTGAGGGAGAGTAGAGTAGAATAGAGTAGATTTAGCACAAAATTAGCTTATTTCTAGTCAATACTACTCTACTCCCCCTCCTTCCCCCCTCAAGCCAAATAGACCATTAATGAAGAACATTTTTTTACCTATTCTACTAAATAAAACTTAGACTTATCACCCATCTCTCCTTACAAGAAGTATCTTTGGACAATAATATAAAGCTAAGGTAGCCCCAAGACATTTATAATAACAAAAACCTAAAACCCTTCAAGAACAATGATATAAAAACCTATTCTTAAAAAATCTAGACTTATCTGTTTCTCCAAGTTATTTTTAAACATTAAAACTAAAAATTAATAAATACAAAAATAAGATCTTCCACAGTTGGAACAGTGATATAGGGACAAAAGTTACTGTAAACTTCAGCAACTGTAAGAACATGACCAAATAGACTAAGCTACTAGTTTAACTTTAATTGGCTATGCAGTCAAGAGAGCCTATCAAATTCGAGCCAAGCAAAAATCACATATAAGTAGCAAGATGAATATGAAAGACAGAAAATGACTAGGCTCAAAACATGATTATGCCTAAAAATAGCACCATATGCAGTATGAACACAGAAGAGGGAAGTGCACACCTTCTGCTGATTCTTGACCAAGAGATCCTGCAATAGAAATCAAGCCAATTAGATGTTTGCAGTTTTCTTTCTGGTAGACACAAGAAAAACAGATTACAAGGTCCAAAGAAGTTAAAAAATTTATAGGTCACTGTCATCCCATCAAGATAACTGATTTCCAGAATAGGACACCCCCGTACCATTGTCATTTATAGCTATCAAGGCCACTGCAGTCTATAACCCAATCTATGCATCCATCATAAAACCAAAAACTTCTCCTAAATCTACTCCCAAGGTCGAGGTCTACTCACTTGCCACTGGGAAATGGAGAGTGGTTACTGCTCAATGTCCCAAATGCGCTGTTCGTGAGACAATGTTGGTCTGCCTACGCCTACAGGCTTTTGTCAATGGGGCTTTGCATTTGGTCTGTTACAAGAGAACTCAAGAAATCAGATTTCTCTACTTTGTTTTGGTGTTTGATTTGGAGGATGAGGTCTTCCGTGAGATACCGCTGCCTAAGCATTCCAATATGTTATATTGGAAGTGGGTATCTATTATGGCATTTGGGAATTCCATTGCGCTGTTCGAACCTGGGTATGTTCTTCACACTCTCGATATATGGGTGTTGAAAAACTATGCAGATGCGTCATCCTGGACCAAAATTATAAGTTTGGATGCTCAAGCGCCCCCACAAGACAGACCAAGGCCATTTAATGGTTTTTACAGAAAGAAAATACCTTGTGCAAAAGCTTTTAGGAAGAGTGGTGAGGTTTTATTGGAAACATATAAAAAAAAGGCTTGTCTCGCGAAACCTTGAGACCCAAGAGGTTAAAGACCTTTGGATTGCTGGATCTAAGTATAGTTTTGTTGATCCTTATGTTGAGAGTCTAGTTTTGCTAGACAAACCCGACCTTGCAGTTACTTACTAAGGGAAAGTAAGAGGAACAACGACAGGCAAGGTGCATTTTATTTTCATGCTTATTTTTATGATTTTCTGTTTTGTTCTTCATATATATTTTGCATTCATTATGAGTTAGATATGAATTAAATGCTATAAAATTATTGCTGATTGATTACCTTACTTGAGTGGATTTATATTAAGGATAGATAGCTTATGAAGGTCGTGCTTGCTGTCAATAGCATGTATAGTAACTATGAAAAAAAAAGTTGTTTGTGTTGATTATCAACTTTTAGCATGTTTATTTATTAAGTGGTTGAAAATGAATGGACACTGAATATCATGTTTCCTGCCACTTTTAATTTACATTGTATAGATAGATCTACTCTACTTTTTCTTTCTTGATAATGTTATGGTGACCTCTCTTAACTTCATGTTTTCACAATTGTATTAAATGTTTTTCATGATCTCCTTGGATTATTAAAAATGTATTATTAATACATTTTTCTTAATCTGTCAATTGTGATCTTAGTATGCTAATTATGTTGCCTGTACATTTGAAATTTTTAATTGCCTCATATGCCTTTCTTCTTACTGAAAGGATTCCCGTAGCACCATATTCATGGGCAAAGTAGCTCATCAATAATTATTTCTTGCTTTGGGTGGTTAAGAATTGAAAATAACTTGTTTACAAACCTCTTTTTGAACTTATTTTGTTATCACTTTTTCCTTAGCATAGTTTGATATTTTTATCCCAATAAAGTGGTTATGCTTAGATGTATTTTTTTGTTGACTCCATTTTATTCCATTGTTCATCTTTTTCCCTCTTTTAATATTTTGTTAATGAGTTAGTATATTTTTTTACGCAATTGTTTAAAGTAGAAGTAAAAACCAACTAGTATAGTCCCTTATGCGAGAATTGGGGTCTCACATTGGCTTTAATGGGATGTAGTTCAATGTCTTTGCAAGTATGGTAGTTTTAATGGGATGTTTTTTCTTTGTTCTGTCATCTCAAACTTACAAGATTTGGTCACTACTGTTTCTACAAATGTATAAACACTCTTGTTTGGTAATTGGTTTTGCCCCTATTGTAGCTCACTAATGAATATATTCACTTATTTGGAATGCAAAATCCTAGAAGTCCATAGATAGTTAGCATCTTTTTAGCTTTTTAGTTTTATGTAATTGAAAACGTGTTGGTGGACAAATCAATCCTTTATTCATATGAGTGATTTGTTAATGTAGCAGTGAGGAATTGGTGTCAAAAATCAAAAGTTACAACCCCCCAAAATTTTGGTGTTTTGCCTGTTTGGGAGGTTGTTTCTCTGCTATGTAACTTTTGCTGATTGGATGCAACAACAGGCTGTAGGCTTTAGAAGCCTTTCCCTATAGTCATTCCTCTCACCCCATACCAACCTGGTGAAGGTGAATCTCAATCCATAATTGTAACACCACTCCCCAAAAAAAAAAAAAAAAAAAAAAAAAAAAATCTCCCAAGAAGCTAAGCCAGAAACTTTTTCTCAATGATTTATAATGCTGAAAATTATTTCATCTTGTACAGTTGATGACATATATTGTATTTGTGTTGTTTCTTTTACTAGGAATTTTGTGTATATATATATATATATTTTTTTTTTTGATAAGTAATAAATTTTATCGATATCAAAAAAGGACAACCTAGTACAGAGGGAGTGTACAAGGGGTCAACAAAAATTACAAGAATCAAGAAAGGAAGAGAATGATTGGTTTCGCTAAGTAGCCAACCAATCTAATAAAGTCCTAAAGAAAAAAAGTTTAAGGTCTGGTATGGATCTCTCGTTATCTTCAAAACACCTACTATTTTTTTCCCTCCAAAGACACCACATTAAGCAATGGGGAACAATTAACCATATATGACAAACAAATCTGCCTTGCCAGCAAGCTAGAAGCCCCACAACAAACAGTGGCATATCCCAGCTTACTCCAAATAAACCCAAAACCATGGACCACAAATCCATTGCAACCGGATAGTGAAGAAATAGATGGTCAAGAGAGTAGGAGAGAGTAAGAATTTTGTATATTTGTACCCTCTTAGTTTCTTCTGGAACACGTCTTCTCTTTATGATTGCCCTTTGCTATTTTGCTAGATTTCTTATTATTAAATAATTGCTGGCTTTGGAACCTGCTTAGATCATTTACCCTGGTCCCTGATCCCCCTTGGCACACTTGTTTTTGTAATAAAGGTTTGGAGTGTTTCTTAATATGTATCCAGAAAACCTTCAAGTATCAGTGTAGATTTTTTCCATATGATACTACACTGATTTGTGTTATTTAATATCCTTTTGCTTTTAGCATAAATCGATAAATGGTCTGTCACTTATTAAAAAATAAATCTACTTCTGCTATAAAATCACAAACATTCATGGTTGGTAATGTAATGAGCTATAGATAAGTAATAGACTTTATCTTAGCTAAAGAAAAGATTCAACAAAGTTTTTGATGGTGTTTATTTTCTTATTATTGACTTGATTTTATTTTGTGAAATTGTGTTGTAGTTTTTATAATGTTAAACTCCATTTTGTTTACACCATTCTTAGCATTTCTCGATGATTTGCAGTTTGGTTTCAGTGTGTTTACAAAAATGATGGAGTGCTTAATTGTGTCTGCCATGCTTCATGCTTGCATTGGGATGAAGATGCTTGCCAATGCTCTTTGTGCGTGTGTATTGTCTTTGACTTAACAATATTTGGTTTCTAAGGTTTCTATAATTCTGGAAGTTGATACGTTGTTAGTATCTTTCTAGCCTTTTATTTTTTGGTAATTGAAAACATGTTGATCGACAAATCAATCCTTGGTTCATAAGAGTGAATTCTGATTGTAGCAATGAGATATGTGATAATATATGATTGTTGCTTTGCAAGAGACACTGGATCACTTTGTGGTTTTTGGATATATTTTTATTATTATGGAGTATGCTAAATTTTGCATCTAGCTTATTTCACCGTTCCCCCATATAGGTGGTTGTGCCTCTACTTTGAAACTTTTCCTGGTTTGGAGGCAGCAATAGGCTGTAGTCATGACTCATGCGAAGCCTTTTTTATTTGGACATCCCTCTCATCCACACTAACCTGGTGATGGTGGAATTCAATACCAAAAAGCTAAGCTAGCACTTTTTTCTTTGTGATATGTTTTGCTGAAATTTATTTTCATCTCATACCAAGTTAATGTTCAGTTTTTTATTTTAAACAAGTTAATGTTCTTACTTTGTTTTTTAGTTCAAAGTTGTCTTAGAGGAGAGATAAATATTTCTCTTAAGAATGAAGACATTGGTGTTATAAACATAAAGAGTATATGGGTGATCAATTATTGTTGAGTAAGGGAGACTAGCCTACACATAAGACACATTCAACACTTGGCCAATTTAGGTGGTCATTTCCCTACTGCATTATGTTTCAAGTTTAACCTGTTTTGGTGGTTGTTTCTGTGCGATGTAACCTTTCCTGATTTGGTGGCAGCAACAGGCTGTGTGATGTTTCACCTTTCCTTATAGTCATTCCTCTAACCCCACACCAACCTTGTGAAGGTGAAACTCAATCCATAATCCAAACTCAACTCCCCCCCCACACACCCCCCCCCCCCCCCCCCCCCCCCCCCAAAAAAAAAAAAAAAAAAAAACTGCCAAGAAGCTAAGTTGGAAACTTTTCTCAATGATTTATAATACTGAAAAATTATTTCATCTTATATAGTTGATGACATATTTTGTTTTTGTGTTGTTTCTTTTACAAAGAATTTTGTATATTTCTACTCTCTTAGTTTCTTTTGGAACACACGTCTTGTATTTATGATTACCCTTTGTTATTTTGCAAAATTTCTTATTACTTCTAAAAAGATGCAAAAAGAATTGAAAATGACTATTGCTTGCTTGCTTTGTGTGGTTAAGAATTGAAAATGACAGTTCCTCAAAAAAAAAAAAAAAAATTACGTGTTTATAAACCTCTTTTTGAAAACATGCGGATGGACAAATCAATCCTTCATTCATATCAAAAGAATGCAATGAGATCTGTGCTAATTGTGATTGTTTCTTGGCAAGAGATGGTGGTACTGTTTGTGGTTTTTGGATATATTTTTCTTATTAAGGAGTATGCTAACATTTGCATCTAGTTTTTTTCATTGTTCCCCCATTTAGGTGGTTGTGACTCTACTTTGTAACTTTTCCTGGTTTGGAGGCAGTAATAGGCTGTAGTCGTGCAAAGCCTTTTTTATTTAGACATCCCCCTCATCCATACCAATTAACTTGGTGATGGTGGAATTCAATCCCAAATTTCTTTTACCAAAAAGCTAAGCTAGCACCTTTTTCCCTGTGATATGTATTGCTGAAATTTATTTTCATCTTAAAACAAGTTAATGTTCTTTTTTTTTTTCCTCTCTCTATTATAAAAAATTTAATGTTTTTAGTTTTTTCTTTAGGTCAAATTTATGTTTTAGAGGATGGTTAAATATTTCTCTTAAACAATTTAAGAATGAGGGTGTTATGAATGAAAAGAATATATGGGTGATCAATTATTGTTGAGCAAGGGACAGCAGCCTACACATAAGACACATTCAACACTTAGAGATGTATTTTTTTTAATAAAAAAAAAAACCCTTAACTAACAACCAGGGATGTAATTATGAATGTGTGTCAAGGGATGATACAAACTTGGACTCAAACTCGTGTTTTGCGGTGGTCTAGTTGGCTTTGGGTTTACTTTGAAATGTTTTTTTTAGTTGTGTGATATTTCTATTCTCTGATTTTCTTTGGGAGCACGGTGTCTTCTGTTTACATGTGTCTTGTGTTAAGTAGAAAAATATCTTCTTATTATATAATTTCTGGCATGGTAACCTGCTTAGAACATTTACCTTGGTCCCCCATTCACCTTGGTGAACATGTTCATTTGGTAAAGGCTTGGAGTATTTCTTAATTTCATTCTGAAAACCCACAAATCTCAGTGTAGGTTTTTTCTACATTGTTACTAAACTGATTTTAAATTCTTGCAGGACATTGAGGAATCATGGATGCTGATGAGCTGTACATAAGTAACAAACTTTAACTCAGTGAAAGAAAAGAGTCAACAAAGTTTCTTGGTGTTGTGTAATTAGTATTGGCATTAGTTATTATGTCAAAATGGATTGTAGTTATAACTTTAGAGGAGTTTATTTTGTTAAACTAATTTGGGCTATACCACTCTTATGTTAGTTTTTCCGGATGATGTGAAGTTTTGTTTCAACGTGTTTACAAAAATGATTAAGCACTATATTGTCTGCCATGCTTTCATTATGTGTGTGTGTGTGTGTTAAATTTCTCATTTTCCCGTGAATTAGATAGCAGTTACATCTATTCAATGGGTGTAAAGGTATCTATGGAAAAATTCTATAAATCTGTCTTTTAATTTTAGGATATGTACATTTAAGATGATAGTAAGGATTGATTACATGTTACACCCAGAAGCTGAGCAACTGCTGTCTGAGCTGCCCTGGGTGAATCCAAATACCAAATAGTGAGGTTTCTTTTGTTGAGAAGAACTAAGTGTTTGATTATTGCTGATGGTGAATACTTCAGATGGATATGTGAGTAGGTTGTTCTGGTTGGCTATCCACACACTTGTCCCTGGGGTCTTCTTGTACCATATGCCCAAATAACTGCTCTTGTTTCCTGAAGAGAAGAAGCCTAGCTTAAAAACTTGGCCTGAGGAAAGCAAAGTTTGGACACCTCTAATCAATTGCCTGGGACTATCGTGTCTAGTGTCATCTGCAATGCAGAATTTCAAGAAAGTTGAGAAAGCAATGAGACAATAAAAGAGAGTGGGAAGAGCAGGTATCTCCATTAACAATCCCCTTCTTTTTTGGTTGAATGAAAGAACCTTATTCAGTTCGAATTATAAAAGTAGTTAACTGCTGCTTCCAGCAGAGAACAAAAATATTAGCACTTAGCAACTGCAAGGTAATAGAATTGCGTGAACAAGGACTTAAATTTACGTAGTCTATTAGCTCTTTCATAACAATTTTAGAAACAAAGACTTGTTATTGGAGGACTTAAATGGGTTGTAAATTCAAGTCTTAGGTAGTTGTGAATGATGATGATATTAGAGTAATGCCGACAATATTCATCAATAACTTTATATTTCTAACGGCACTTTCTTTCTTTCTTTTTTTTTTCTCTAACATTTGCAGTCCGAATTCAAATTTGTAAGTTCACTATTGCCTCTTTTGTTTCTCAAGAGAAAAAATAAAGCTACTACCTCCTTATTTCATTGCATTGCACACCCTTCTTAACAATAAACCTCATCAGCAATTGAATAATTAATTTATAGTGTCAGCTTGTTGATAATTAATCATTATTAAAAAAAAAAAAAAAAATGACCAATGGCGCATAGGATTGTATGTTGCATCGTATATCACACTAATGTAGACTCTTAATCCAGTAGAAATAGAATTTAAAAGCTAAAAAAATTAAAATTAAAATTATGATAGCATATACCAAACCAAAATCACATTATCTAGTATTAATCATCTTCATTTGTTAGCTCTAATATTTTCATAGGCACGGAGTTACAATCCAACACATATCCAAAGGACCATAAAATAAAATGCGGATTTTCTTATCAGGTTCTATACGCATGGTTAATCTTTGATCTTGGAGGGGAAAATTTGTAGGCCCAAAAGCATTGGACAAGTACAAATCCCACAAGCCCAAAGCCTATCTCAGCCTGATTGACCCAATACTGCAAATTTCAGGTATCCTCTACATACTTTATCGAGCCCAAAGTTGTCGAACCGAGAAAATTGGTTACTAAGTTTAGCTTTTTAGGCATAGTCACTAGACATTTTTTAAGATGGTTTGCCCCTGGACTGGAAATTAACATAAATGTTATCGGTTTTTTGTCTAATAGAGGGGATCCATTTACTGATTCAGATTTATTTTTTTCACGAATCTTAAATATTTAACATTCAAAAAATATATAAGTTACCAAGTTTTCTCTTGTCTTAAGTGCTTAGCAAGAGGTTGATATTTCTAGACAGGACTAAGCCTCTCGCTCTAATTATACTTACTGTGTAGAAAGGTTGTTAGTAATAGTGATTACAGCCAAACCAAATAAATGTTATTTTGTCTTCTTTCTTGCTTCCAAGCCCTACCACTGGATGATAACTTGTTTCAATTAAGTTAGGATGTATTTTCTATAGTGAAATCATTCAAGTAGTCAGGGTGGATGGATGTTATAGCTTCTTTTTGTTCTTCTCTTCCAAGGTGTGAACCAGACCTAATAGCTTCCCTAGTATTGTTGTTCCTAAACGTCAAGAAAATATATAATAATAATAATAATAATTATTATTATTATTATTATTATTATTATTATTTTGTAAAAAATTTGGGGTCCATTTGATTGAAGTGGAAAAGTGAGGGGATAGAAAATAGAGAAGGAATGGAAAAGTTGAGAGTCAAGATAGAAGAGATTTTATTTTTCTCTTATAGTGTTTGGTTGGGGGTAGTGGAAAAGTAAAGAGATAGAAAACTTTTTTGTTTAGTTGAGAAGAAAAATGAGAGGATAAAAAATGCAGATTGTATAAATTTACTCCTATGCCTATAGTACTAAGATAAAAATTTAATAGTATATAAGGGAAAAAGAATAAAAGTAAAAAAAATTGAAGGTAATATAAGGTGAAAAAAAAAAACAATGTTGAATAGCTGGAGGGCAGATTGATAATTTCCCATCAAACCTAGTTCCTCCTTCCCATTTTCTCCCCAAATTAAGAAGAAAATCATTTCACCCCAAATGGTAGGCTAGGAGAAAACTCTAAGGCCCCACCATTTTCACTCACCCACCCCCCCTCCCCCCATCAAAAACACTTTTCTCCCATATTTTCTCTTCTCTCCACTTTTCTTCCCAACCAAAAAGACCCTTAGTTACTGTTTCTTAGGTGCTATATCTTAGGTTTTTCAATTAACCACTTCATTAAATTTTTTCTACTTAAAAAAGATTGTTTATGCTTGAAATGAATTAAAGTACAATATCTAATATTTTCACCTTTTCATGCTAATTTGTTTTTTTCCACTCCATAAAAATGGCATTTGCCTGGGTCTTGGGCCTCTTTTGGGTGTAAACTGTCAATTGTGGCCCTAAGGCCTTCCATCATATCAGTACATGAGTATCTATGATGCTGGAAAATGAGGAATAGTGGGATGTTGAAAGTAGAACTAGAAAAAGGAGGAAGAAGCTTTTTATCTAGGACTTGACAACCATCAAAATGACAATAATTAATGGTACATTTTGGTTCCTAAGTTCAATAATGTTGTTGTTCATTTAAAATATACTTAGATAACAAGATGAACGATTGAGTAATGATCGCCGAAATCTAAATTGTTACCGAGCTTCCAAAATCGAGACTGTCATGTCATTTATAGAATAAATTTCTGGGCCTCCGAGGATTGGATCCATCAACTCTAAGACCTTGCTTTTTATCTAGGACTCGACAGCCATCAAAATGACAATAACTAATGGTACATTTTGGTTCCTAAGTTCAATAATATTGTTGTTCATTTAAAATATACTTAGATAATAAGATGAACAATTGAGTAATGATCGATGAAATCTAAATTGTTACCGAGCTTCCAAAATTGAGACTGTCATGTCATTTATAAAATAAATTTCTGGGCCTCCGAGGATTGGATCCATCAACTCTAAGGCCCTATTGCTTTTCCACAAATCCCATGCCTGAAGAAAATTTATGATACAAATCAATCGCAAATTCCGGTTAAGTTCCTAATATTTTATTGAGGTATTAAGTCACAAATGAAATTAGTAGAATTGCAAAGATACATAAAGGACCATTTTAAAATGATCTAGTGTAACACTTTCTACCTTCTTGGTGGCTTTGTTAGTATGAATAAAAAAACACTGAATATATAATTTGAAATCAACATAAATGACAAAGAAGATTAATCCTTTGAAAAGTCAATCACATGGTGTAATAAGAATACACACACAAGCACTTAAATCCACACACACACACACACAGAGTTTCTAAGTTCTTGTTAACATTAAAGTAAGATTGTCCATTACTCACGTATCCAATAAGATTGAGAGAGTCGCTATGATAGAAACCAGTATTCTTCTTGCTACTCAATATCTCTAACAACAATACTCCAAAACTAAAGACATCAAATTTAATCGAGAAGAGGCCTTCCAAAGCATACTCTTGGGACATGTAATCACTGTACTTCATTGTAAAACAAATTGTTCAGTAGCTTCATGGTTGATAATTTGTATAGTATTGATATTTGCTATAGAGCATAAGTACTTATGGATTATACTTACTAAGTCCCTACTATTCGGTTGGTTGCTTGTGACCCATTCCCGCCAAAAATTCTTGCCATTCCAAAATCTAATATTTTTGGATTCATGTCTTTATCCAACAAGATGTTGTTGGCCTTCAAATCTATGTGAATAATTTGTAACCTGGAATACTAATGTAGGTTAAGAAGCCCTTGAACAATCCCTTCAATGATGTGAATGCGAGTTGTCCAGGCTATCACCCTATGTGCACTTGGATCTGTCTCAATACAGCATACAGATAATAAGATAGAAGGTAGGAAAGAATTGGTGGGCATTTAGTGTGGGAAACCTTTAGTTACAACTAGATTTTGAGCTATGAACAAGCATAATATAGGCAGAGTACTTTGTAAGTGATCAAGATAGTGTGGAACTACATACAAAAAAGGAAATTATCTAAGCTTTTATTGGGCAAATACTCATAGATCAAAATCTTTTCATCTCCTTCAATGCAGCATCCAAGAAGTTTCACAAGATTCTTATGTTGGAGTTTGGCTATAAGCACAGCCTCATTTTTTAGCTCCTCCCATCCTTGTCCAGATTTTCTTGAGTGTCTTTTTACTGCTACTAACTGTCCATTAAGCAAGGATCCCTGAAAATAATTCTTTTAACTTAGTTTCTGATTAATCCTTGAGAAGAATCCACATCAAGTAATTTTTATAAGTTGTCTCCTAGCAGAACTTTCATGCAAATATTGAGACTTCAATAGTTCTGTTAAAAGTTAGATTGTGGAATATCATATATTACTTTAGAATTTCTCTTCCAAGATTAATGTGCTTAGTTATTGAAACTTACTTTGTAAACAGGTCCAAAACCACCCTCTCCAAGTTTATTAAAGGCTGCGAAGTTATTAGTAGTAGCAGATACACTAGAAAAACTAAAGAGAGGAAGCTCCATTTCCTTATTTCTACCTTTCTCAGCCCCCTTCTTGTTGACCAATCCTTGTTGTGTAGACCTGTTGTTGAAATCAAATGATATCAAGTCCTCTCCTGCTTGATCAAAAAGATAGTTCTGATTAGTCCATCTTGGGTAGTCCCATTTCTGAAATCAAATGACAAAAAGTACTCTCCTACTTGATCAAGAAGACGGTTCCTATAATCTAATCCTAAAAGATTCAGAAAAAATGCCATGGCTCAGCAGATAACTAAGTTCTGTCACATGGTACCAGAGGAATTTTATGCATATAATTTCAAAAGCATTTGATTGGTTTGTTGAAATCCTGGAAGAGTTTTATCTATGAGAAAATCTAGGATGCTGTTTCAGTAAAGAGGACTGGTTTTTTTTTTTTTTTTTGGAGCAGATCAAGTTTAAATGTTGGGTAAAAATTGAAATTTTGACTCAAATAAATAATCAAAAGATGAAATGTACGGAAAGTTAGACAGTTATATATTTTAATCAATATAGCTTAGGTTCAAAACTAGCAATTTAGACCCTATTGAAATTCAGCAAAATAATTTTAGAAAATGTGGAATTGGACTGTAAATTTGGCACCTGACAAGAGTTGGGCAATTTTTTTTTTTTTTTTTTAATTTTAATAATAATAATAAATAAAGAAAGGATAATTTTATGTGAATTTGCAAGAAGGATCTCTTTAACTAAAACAAATGCAATAGTGGCAATTATGCGTACAATGGACTTACACAACTATTTTTAGTAAACAAGTACTAGTTCAAAATATCTTAATCACCCCCCTCTGCCTCTTCATTTTGGTGTCACTAACATAGATGCCCTGCCACTAATCAGTTTTATGTTGCTAATGAAAATTCATACATTTTCTTTTGAGTTTTCTCACCTACATCCACCATATGAAGGCTGCTGAAGAAATGGTTGTCAGAGAAATGGCCAGTACTACAATAATCCACAGCTTTCGCTTATTTCCTGAAGCATGTGAGAATAAAAAGATACAGATATTGGCACCAGTATTTTTCGAAAGTAACTACTAAATGATAAAAATTCAGTTAGGAAAGATTGAAATAAAATAATATTGAAACAAGATCATAAATATGTAATAATGATTGCTAGAGACTCAAATTTGCTTACTTTTAGGGCTTTGCATAGGAGTACCAACTTTGACATAAAAATCTCTTGCACTATGGTCATCATCAGTAAGATGTTGCAGATTAATAAGATCTCCAATCCATATTGAACAATTATAATCATTGAGAGCATAAACAGTGCAGGAACAGTTATTCAAGCAAGCTGATTTGCACTCTTCAATGCTCCCACTTTCAAAACTTATTGGATTCACTGGTAGTTGAACATTAGACAACATAACAAACTCATCTGGCTCATCCGTAGTCTGGTTATTGTTCTCACATTGCAAAGGGGTTTTCCTTGCACATCCTGCAGTGTAATCACTCACTTCCCAATTTCCAGAAGATCGCGGTTCAAATCCCCGAATGCATGAACAAAATGGCAACGTTTGCTGGTTACAGCACCCAAAAGCCCCACAAAAAGCATAAACTTCACATTGGGTTCTCGGTTCTGACCATAATAAATTCCACTGCTGGGTGGATTCCAGCCAATACAGTTGCTGTATCTGCCCCGATAGATCCATTACAAGCCTACTAGTGGAATTATAATACCGATTATATGTAAAATATGTCTCTTCCTGATTGTAAGTATAGCTAAAATTTAATATATAATTAGATCCCATTTCAGGAACAAAGCTGAACGAGCGCCCATCCCAAGGCCCGCTTGTCCAATACAACGTGTCAGGCTCCCATATGATTAAAAGCTGACTTCCCTTAGGATCGAGCTCCACTGAAAAAACTCCAGGACTAGGCTCTTCAGCATATCTCCAAGCTAGCAACGACCAAGTTTTCCTATTCTTTTTCTCTCATACCCAAGCTTCACTCCAGGTAAAAGGGTATGTGAAGGAAAATCAAAGCTCTGCCACAAGATTTTTGAGTTTTCATCCCTCAAAACAAGGTTTCCCGAGTCCAATAGCGTAGCACTTGCATTGGCATATGATGGCAAATTGGATACCATGTATGACAACTTACCATTCGTAATCACGAGGTACCCATCATTACTAATAGTGAGAACTGCAGAAGAACTAGTGATTGGGTAATCTCGGTTTGCTACCCATGTGATAGTTCGCTGTGATACCTTTTTGAACCATATTCCCACGTATTGATTTGTGAAATTTCTTCCAGGACGAAAGAATCCTAGTTCAAATTCTGCATCAGCTGATACTATAGTTTCGGTAATTGTAATAGATTGTCTTTGCGATATGGTATCTCTGGCAGCATGAGACGAGTGAAAGAAGGGGCATAATACTAGCAGGAAAACATGATGAGAAAACTTACATGTTGGAATATCATCCATGCTAGCCATAAGTAATCCACACAAGGCCAGCCGAGCTTGTTTGTCAAATTGTTAGAAGAGTACTTCTAGTTGCCACTAATCACTCATGATTTTTCATATGTGAAATTAGAAGGGCAGTTCTAGTTGCCAGTATTGATTTTTCATACTGTTGCAACATCGACTATTTTTGCTTTTTTTCCGTAAGAATTTTCTCTCCAGGTTCCCATCCCCGCAAAAAGAAAGAAACAATATCCCGACTTGAGTGGCTCTCATACTTTGGGTTTAAAAATTAAGGGTTGTTCTAGGTAAGGGTTGAATAAGAGATATGTGGTTCAATTCCCACCTACACTAAAAATCTAAATGCTATTTTGATATAATGATAAAGAGTTATTATCAAGAGTGGACGTCATAGGTTGAAATTCTTTAAAAAAAAAAAAAACTCTAAATTATCTTGTCATCTAATAAAGAACTGAGTTTTTCTAGCAACACACATTTTGCCACAATTGGTGTCAACAGGTAATTGAATTTTTAGGCTTTGGCTTTTTGGGTTAAGTTTGTCTTTATATATTATATTAAGTATTTAAAAAATCTTCCCAAGATGTTTATCTCCCCAACACCTCTTTCATATCAATCCACAAGCTTTTTAGATAACAAGATGAATGATTGAGGTATGATCACCGAGTTATATTAAAAGTTAACAATAAGTCAATCTATTATAAAATAGTTCGGTTTTATCAAAAGTCAACAAGGAAACCACCACAGACTATGGGTTGTCAAATATTACAAAATGAAAAGTTTGACGAAATTCAATTTTAAGTTCTTTATCCGCCAAAAAATAAATGTAATTAAAATGTTGATAATTGATAGACCCATGTAATTTGTAAGCAATGACTTTTGAGGGTTACTTAAGAAAGTGGATGGAATTTTTCAAAGCTATGAAGGTATCAGCAAGTTGTGCTTTTCTGTATTAAGAAGCACATGTTTGTGATGTGACTAATGAACCATTGATTTTGATTTTTTGATACTAGCATTGGAGAAGGAAAGAGAGAAACAAGGCAGTTGCCTGTTGGTAGAGAACTCATTTAAAAGGGCAGGCACCAGCCAGGACTTATAGTTAGGGGACAGAAATATAAACAAAAAAATAGTTTTTGAAACTCTAAATAAACATTTATTTAATAAACCATCAACAAAGAAAAATACATAAAATTATTGTTTTTAAGATATTATCGCTCCGTTTGTTTCGATATAAAATATTTTTCCATTTTCAAGTGTTTGATTGCATGTAAAATATAATTAAAGTTGTAAAATATTTTACTTTGACTAAAACTTTGTGCGTAAAAACTTGTAAAATATTTTACCAAAAAACAAGTGTAAAACATTTTACAAAAATCTCACAGCCTCCCACCCGACTCTCTCCCCTTTTCTCATACTTTACTCGTCCTCTCTCACACTTGCCCAAACCAGCAACAACACCCACTGGCATGCTAGTCTTCACCTCCACTCCGCCAGCACCCATTCGTTGCTCTTTGCCTTTATTATGGTGGCACCACCATTAGATCTCAGCCTGTTTTATCATTAGTTGCTGTGAGAGGCCCGAGGTGAGCCTTATCACCGCCGCTTTATTGCTCGTTGCCCAGATCTGGTTTCAAATCTAGAAATGCAGCCGCTAAGATCTCTGATTTGGAATCCTTGAGAGTGGACATTTTGCTAACATTGCTAGCACCAAAGGCCTTGTGAACAATGGCAAAATTGTAGGGGTCATCAGATGGAAAGGAAGGAGCAAAGATGCAGTCTTTGGCATATTGACGCCTCAGTAACCATTAAAAATTTGATGGAAAATGCAAGAAAAATTAGGGATACTGTTTTTGGAATGGTCTACATTGTTTAATGTTTGAAAGTTTGGATTTAGCTTTGGTGTTTTTAATGCATAAATGTCTTAAAGTTTGATTAGTTTTTGTCAAATCAGCTCTATTAGTGCACAGATGTTTGTCTCTTTGGATGCACAGATACCGGGGATTAGAATTTATGGACGTTGTATTCGTTTGTGCATTCATAGAGATTGGTTTTAGAATTGTGATAGAAGTTGCCATAGAATCAGTTGAGACCTTATTAGCATCGGCAAGGTCCTAATTTTTGGCTATTTTACATTATTAGTAAGATTCATTTTAAAAATAATGGCGTCCACTTTACATGGTCAATTTTGGGAATATGAGAGCAAGAGCTATAAGAAGCCATCAAACCTCCATTCTGGTGGCACCACCATCAGATCTTGGCCCGTTTTTTCGTTCCTTCATGATTTGGGTTTTTGAGATGGCTTAGGGGTTGTAGTGGGTGGTTGGGTGGGTTTGTGGGTAGTGGTGGTTGGGTGGGCTGCGGTGGCTGGCTGGCTTTTGTTGAAATTTTCTCTTCAGTTTGTGATTTAGGTGGCTGGTGGTGATTGTGGTGATTTGGTTTGTGGTGGTTGGTGGTTTTTGGTTTGTATTTCCATTTTTTAGCATTGAGGTCAATCCAAACACTTGAAATTTTTTTCCTGAAAATGTTTACATTTAAAAAATTTTACATTTGAAAATATTTTATGTTGAAACAAACAAACCGTACAATGCAATGTTGCACCACTAGTATTAGAGCATTCACAGCAAAGTTGTTAAAAATGCTAAAAAGTTATATTTTAGCAACACAAACAACAAAAGCATGATACATCAAAGAGAACTTAAAAATTTTAACATCTAAACTACAGGAAGCTGTCAAAGATAAAAGTAATATAGCCGCAATCTTATAAAAAATATTTATTCTTTATTCCATTCTCTCTCTTCTTTTCTTAAAAAAAAAAAAAAAAAAAAAAAAACTTATTTCTCTTTTTGTCTCTTTTTTTCTCAATGCTCTCTCTTCTTCTCCTCGACCCATTTCTGCATCTACCACTTTTTTTCTCACTTTTTTCTTTATTTGCTCTCTCTTCTTCTCCTCTAGCTCAAACTCTCTCTCATATATATACATAGATCATTGGTCGCATGGGATGGTTGGTTTGGTAGTTGTGGTGGTGGTTTATGTTGATTTTGGGTTATGGGTTTGGTGGATGTGGTGGTGGTGCTGTGGTGGTTGTAAATGATTTTGGATTGTGGGTTTGGGTTTTGGGTGTGGTGGCTAATGATAGTTGGGTTTTGGGTGGAGTGGCTAATTTTTTATTTTTATTTATATTCCGGTGGTGGCTTTGTGGGTTTGTTGGGTTGAGAAGAGATAGGTGGGTTTGGTGGGTTTGATTATCACAAGAGAGGTTTAGAGTCACTGGACAACTTTTTTATTAAATTTTGTTATCTTTCTCTTTCACTCTCTCTCTCTCTCTCTCTAGTGTCTTCTAGTCTCTTGACTCTCTTCTGTCTCTCATCTTTGCCTCTCTTTAAATTTTCTTTAAATTTTCTTCATGGGTTTGGTAGGGCAAGTCTTCTTGTATCCATTGCATCTCTTCCACTGTTCGTTTTGTTTTCATCAAGAACAAAACCTTGGGAGCTTTTTCCCTCACCAATTGAGAGAAGAAATCGACTGCACGTTGGTTCCCAAGCCCCCAATAGTTCCAACTTATAAAATTCATTGCGCTCGGCAGGGCCTAGTCTGCAACCTCCGTCATTGAAAACAGGTCATTGTGGGTAACCTCCAAAATTTTGGTCCGCTTTGTACTTGATACACTGCCCTTTGAAAGGTTTGCTTCGTCCCTCAGTATTCTCTTCTTCGAGCCACTGATGGTGGGCTGAGTAAGGTTGTCTATTGTGGTCTCTTGATCTTTCTAATTTCTTCCAAGTGCTTCCTTTTGCTCCTTCACGTGCTGAATATTTTTTCCCCAGGTCATGTGGCTTCTCACGTGAGTTATTAGTTGTCATGGAGGGGTTGTTATCACGCATGTATTCAACTGGGACACTAACTAGATCATTGGATGAATTCAAAATCATTACACCAGGCATGTTTCTTGCTTCCTTAGTAATTGTAGTTTCCGTTTAGGAAGGAATAAATTCTGAGATATTGTCCCCAATTAGCACGTCTTAATGATTCATGATGATCCGTTTTATCTCCGTTATTCCCATTAACATGATTGGCATTTAATGCGCCATTATTCTGGGATATTGGAGATTCATTTGTCTGAAATGGCTTCTGACCACTATGGACATTCACCGACTAGCCAACAGTCCTTGGTGGTTGCCGTGGTTCAGACCCGCTCCTTGTGCTATATCTTCCTTCCGCCGATGACCTGCCTTCAACCATTCTCCGTATGGAAGTTCAACCTGTCCCAAATCCCTTGGTGTAGAGCAATCCTTCGCCTCATGTCCAAAGAGTCCACAGTTGAAACAAAGACCAACAAGGCGTTCGTATTTGAAACCAATTCGCAACTTGTCTCCCTCCGGGCTTAAAACAACCCCCCCTACGGATAGGCTTGTCCAAGGGAATCTCAATTCTTATTCTGATGAACCAGGCTTATTCTGTCGTAAACGCCATTGCATCTATCTCCACCACCTTTCCAATTCCATTCCCGATATCTCTTCCAGTCTCCTCTGTTAGAAGGTCAAAAGGTAATCCCCAAATCTGAAACCAAATTGGGAGTGTTTGGAAAGTCACTGATGCAGCTATCATGCCCCTCTCCCACCGTCGGAGTACCAATGGGTGATTATCAAAACTCCACGGACCATTGTTCAAAACCCATTTTAACTGACTTTCCAGGGTGAATTTGAACTGAAATAATCCATCACCGACGTCAACAATCCTTAAGTCCGAACCCATTTTCCAAACTGCTCTAAGCGTGGACTTGGCTGCTCTTTGGTTGTATGGTTGAATTATGAGGAAACGGCCTAGAAGACTTAGTGAGCATTCTTCTAGATTTCCTTTCTCTGTGTTACTCTAATTTGACACACTTCCCCCTCCTCCTCCGTCAAATTGATCCTTTGTAAACGTTCAATGAAGTTCCCATCCATGCTGAGACCCTCACCTTACTCAAGACAAACCTCTCAAAGGTAAAAAGAGGAAGTAAGACTCACCCTAAGTGAGAAGAAAAAGTCACTTCTGTTTTACCACGAAATTTGATACTCGAAAATTCCTAAAAAAAAAAAAGGCTCATAGGATTGCATCGTATATCCCACTAATTTGGACTCCTAATCCAGTAGGAATACAATTTAAAGAACAAAAACAAAAAACAAAAAAAACAAAAAAAAAAACAAAAAATTATGATAGCATATACCAAACGAAAATCACATTATCTAATTTTAATCATCTTCATTTGGTACCTCAAATATGGCCACTGGCACAGAGTTTCAATCCCACATAAAAAAAGACCATCAAATCTAATCCCAAAAAAAAAAAAAAAAAAAAAAACCCATCAAAATGAAATGTGGTTTTTCTTATCAGGTGCAATGCGGTTAATCTCAAATCTTTGATCTCGGAGAGGAAAAATCCTTGTGGGCCCAAAATGATTGTGCTGGTACGAATACCACAGGCCCAAAGTAGTCGAGCCGAGCAACCCACGTCAGAAGTTGATGGCCGAACCTCAAACATGGCCACAGGCACAGAGTTACTTGATCTTAGTGACTCTCTTAAGTCTTAACCTCTTTTTTCTACCTATCCTGCCTACCTTGAAATCAGCCACTTTCACACAATCCCATTCCCACACATTCAGACTCAGGTTCTGAACACTAACATGAAATTTTTTGTGGTCAGTTAAAAAAAAAAATGAATTTATTTATTTACTTATTTATTGCTAGCATCAATCTTATCCGTTTGTCTCTAATAGAGAGGATCCATTCAGATTTTTTTTTTTTTTTTTTTTTCATAAATCTAAAGAATTAACATTTAAATTTGTTGTTCCTCAAAAAAAAAAAAAAATTAAATTAAATTTGTTTATTTAATCTAGCCTTTTCTTTTAGTGCTCAATAAAGTACTTGATATTTCTTTACAGGAGCAAAGCCTTTTGCAGTCCCACTCTAATCATACTAATCCGATGATAAAAAGTTGTAAGTTAGCGATTGTAGCCAAACTAATTAAAGCTAATTCTGTCTTCTTTCTTGCTTTCAAGTCCTATTTATGGATGATGGCCTGTTTCAATTAAGTACTTGGATAGTAACAAAACCACTTAAGGTGGATGGTAACGGCTTCTGTTCGTTCTTCTCTTTCAAGGAGTGGAGATGGTCTAAATTCCTAGTATTGTACTTCCTAAATATATTTTGTGGGGCCCAAAGATTTGGCTACCCCGGCCCGCTTCATATCGGGCCCAAGGCCCATGCCGAGGACAGTATAGAATCCGAGAATGAGTGGGGGATGCCTAAACTATCAAGGACCTTCGCCAAGGACGACCATGTCCTCGGCTGGCTGACATTAAAGAAAGGAAGCTGTCATCCACACATTAAATGTATGCAACTGACACTCTGACCACATTAATGAAGAATTGACCATTGAACAACGATGCCTTAGTTACTTCAACTAACAGAAAACCTGTGAAGGCGGTTGATGGGACAAGTCCTCAGACACAGGTTCAGATGACCAACAAGTGGACGGCAAAGATCAACTGAACAAGACTATATAATAGAATGAATCCCCAAGGGTTGAGGGGTCCGGGTCTTTTCGAGGTGTTCAAGGACAACCCCTATATTCATTAGAAGCCAGGGAAGAGTTCCTTGGACTGGGCCGATGACGAACTTTCCCTTAGAACACTTAGCCAAATTTCCCTCGATGATCCTGTAAACCCGCACCAACTGTTGTATCTTTCACTAATGCCTAGTCCTTCTATCCACTCTCTACAAATTTATTGTATAGGGTTGCCTGGGCTTGGGTCTACTCATCCTTAGGAGGGAAGTGCCCGAACTGGGTCCCTACAATTGGCGCCGTCTGTGGGAAGGACTTGTGAATTAGCAAGTGCGATGGTTGGTGCAGAAAGATCAATAACAACACTTCTTCCAAGTTCAAAAAAAAAAAAAAAAAAAAAGAAGAGAAAAACAGCACAAACAATTGCAACGTACTCATTCAGAAGGCAATAATCACAAAGAAATGAAAGATGCAAGAAGTAAAAGAAACGAAATGGGATTACTTCTTTATTAAGTAAAGAAAAGTTACATTATACAACAAATACTTAGGCAGGCTTGTTCTAAAGCTAACTACAAAGGTAAATGCCTAGGCAAGTTTGTGCTGAAGCTAAAAGGAAAGAAAAGAAAAGAGAGGCCTAGGCAGGCTTGTTTTAAAGCCAAGCCAAGCTTGGAGGGAGAGGCGGAGACAGACCTATACAAAGGCCGTCTACAGCTCCCTAACCAGTATGGGCGGCGCTTTGAAAGAGAAGGAAGAAGAGGCCGCGGCGCCTGACGGTTCCATCTCAAGGTTCCTCCTTGATTTTCTCCCAGTCGCATTACGACCGGGCACTGGTGAATCACTACTAGCTTGGAGGGCCGGTAAATCCGCATGCGGAGGAGGGACGTTATGTTCCTTTCGAATCTCCCACCAAACTGCAAGGGGAGTCCTCTCTCTGGCTAGGTTGAAAAGAAAGAGGATCTTCGGCCTCTACTTATTCCGCCTCCATTGTGTTGTCTAGGATCGGGGTGGCATCCTCGGCTCCTGAAGGGGGCTCGGCTTTCTTAACCCCACCTTTTTCCAGGGCCACTCCATCCCCTCAGGCGCCAGTCGCTATTTTGGCAAGTGTTTATGAATACCCCTATTGAACTCAAGTGTTTGTGAAATTTGAAGAAAAGACTACCCCAAAATGCCTTATATAAAAGGCAAGAGCTGGTGAAATCCAGCCCGCATAGAATCCTAAGGGAAAATTACTGGAGGTATTAACTCCGCCCAATTTCCAAAGAGCTCACTAACCGCTGGATCCTCGTAAATCCGCAAGGATATTAATGAGGAGGCGCCTCGCGCACCTAAGCGTTAAGCGCGTTACTCGAATAGCCCAAAAGACGCCTCGTAATTGGAAGTGGTGCGCTGGACGAAGGAGCTAGACTGAAGAAGGGTCCTCCCTTGGCGGAGCAAGCTCAAAGCCGCTATCACTCTAAGGGCAGACCCCCCAACGCTGAAGATGAGCTCCCTCGCTCCAAGCACTAAAGAAGAACTAAGTACTAGATAGAACCAAGGTCTTGCATAGTCCTCGGACTCAAACCTATGGGGAAACTAGTTACTTCAGAAGACAAGTGTTAGACAGAACCAAGGTCTTGCATGGTCCTCGGACTCAAGCCTATGAGGAAACTAACTACTTAAAGAAGAACTAAATACTAGACAAAACTAAGGTCTTGCATAGTCCTCGGACTCAAACCTATAGGGAAACTAGCTACTTCAGATGACAAGTGTTAGACAGAACCAAGGCCTTGCATGGTCCTTGAACTCAAGCCTATGGGGAAACTAACTACTTAAAGAAGAACTAAGTACTAGATAGAACCAAGATCTTGCATAGTCCTCGGACTCAAACCTATGGGAAAACTAGCTACTTCAGAAGACAAATGTTAGACAGAACCAAGGCCTTACATGGTCCTCGGACTCAAGCTTATGAGGAAACTAACTACTTAAAGAAGAACTAAGTACTAGACAGGACCAAGATCTTGCATAGTCCTCGGATTCAAATCTATAGGGAAACTAGCTACTTCAGAAGACAAGTGTTAGACAGAACCAATGCCTTGCATGGTCCTCAGACTAAAGCCTATGGGGAAACTAACTACTTAAAGAAGAACTAAGTACTAGGCGGAACCAAGGTCTTGCATAGTCCTTGGACTCAAACCTATGGGGAAACTAGTTACTTCAGAAGACAAGTGTTAAATAGAACCAAGGCCTTACATGGTCCTCGGACTCAAGCCTATGGGGAAACTAACTACTTAAAGAAGAACTAAGTACTAGACAGAACCAAGGTCTTGCATAGTCCTCGGACTCAAACCTATAGGGAAATTGGCTACTTCAAAAGACAAGTGTTAGACAGAACCAAGACCTTGCATGGTCCTCGGACTTAAGCCTATGGGAAAACTAACTACTTTAAGAAGAACTAAGTACTAGACAGAACCAAGGCCTTGCATAGTCCTCGGACTCAAGCTTATGGGAAAACTAACTACTTTAAGAAGAACTAAGTACTAAACAGAACCAAGGCCTTGCATGGTTCTCGAACTCAAGTCTATGGGAAAACTAACCACTTCAAGAATCAAGTACCAGACAGAACTAAGGCCTTGCATGGTCCTCGGACTCAAGCTAATGGAGAAACCATTCCCTCACGAAAAACCAAGTGTCAGGCTGAACCAAGGTCTTGCATGGTCCTCGGCGTCAAACCTGTAGGGAAACTAGTTGCTTCAAGGGAATCCAAGTATTAGACAGAACTAAGGTCTTGCATGGTCCACAAACTCAAATCTATGGGGAAACTAGTCACTTCAAGAAGATCTAAGCACTAGACATAACTAGGGTCTTGTACTGTTTGCGGACCTAAACCTACCGCGAGGCTGACCACTTGGGTTCTAATAATGAGCACTGCAAAGGATAGTGACCTTTCCTACGATGAAATCTCTAGACCAAGCCTATGAGCATCACTTAAAGTATCAGTGTGGTCAGCTGAAACGCAATTAAAGCTAGGATTGTACAGGTAAAAGAAAAAAAATGATAATTCAAACAGGACGAATGAGAGAAAAATAAAATATGCACTTCAATGAATCTTTAAAGAGTCACACAAGGCAAATGTGCGAGTACAATGTTAAAAAAAAAAAAAAAAAAAAAAGACAAAACAAACAAGGCGAAGGCGCAATGAAGGATCATTCCTTCAGCTTCGCCTCAACTCCTCCCTTAGGGGACTGGGCAGAGGAGGTCTTGGGGTCCTAATAACCCTCGCTTGGGATCACAGCCTAGGGAGGGTCAGCTGGATGAGATATCTCCCCAACATGAGGGGTTTAGACATTAGCTAAGGGGTCCGCAGCCTCCCAAGGTACATCCGCAGTGGGACCCTTGCTTGTCTCCACGGCCCCAAGAGGATCAGCTTTCTTGGCGGGCTCGTCCGAAGTAGTAGCAGCCTGGGCATCCTCACCAGGAACAGCCCCAACTCCCTCAGTAGCTGCCTCGATCTCAGAGTTTGAAGGGGCAGCCTCGCGGATGGCAAGGGGATAATATACATTCTTCACCTTCCATAGGTCGGACGAGGCTTCAACATCAGCTTGTTTAAGGGTCTCACTCCAAACCTGGGAGCAATAAAGTCTGCATACCCCAGGCACTTGGGCTCTAAAGTTGTTTTCTGTCTCAGCTACCCCTGACTCATAAGCCTCCTGCGCGGCCTTGCCTTTGGAGGCCTCAACCTCGGCCCTGGCAGACTCAGCCTCTTCCTTGGCTTTTAGAGCCTCGTCCCTGGCAGACTCCACAGCGCCTCTAACCCCTTCTGCCTCAAGCACCCTCTTTTCCAGGGTCGTGATCTCCTCTTTGGCGACCCTCGGCTGATCTTCTACCTTAAGTAGGCATTCCGTTTGATCTAGGGCTAGCTTTTCAGTGGCAGCAAGGGCCGACTCGGCGATGTCTCGAGCCCTCTTCATCTCCTCTAACTGCTCCCTCGCCTTTGAAAGATCAGTCTTGGAGGCGTTGAGGGTTCGCACAGCGTCTAACAGCTTGTTACGCTTCGAGCCCGCGGCCTTGCTTTGGTTACTGGCTATGTCCTCCAACCTAAAGGTAGCCTGAATGGCCTGCCAATTGAAACTATCGCACAATAGATAAGGAGCCAAGAAACAGGAAGTCAAGAGAATCACAAGCGATCAGGAAACTTACCATGCCCAAGTATTGTTTGAGGCCGAGGAAGACTCCTTGCTCCTCAGAGCCTCTAGCTGGGCCATGTCCGCAGGGAGTAGTAAGGACCTCCCCAATGCGTCAGCCACGTGCGCACCCTCGTCCCCTCGAGGGTCCCTGAGGGAGGCATCATCCGTTAAGGGCTTCCCATGGAGCATGAGGGCAGGAGGCCAAGCCTGGGCCCCAGCTTGGATGGCGGCCTGTTTTTCCTGACCTTGGGGCCCTACCCTCAGCTGTTTCGATGGCTGCCGAGTGTCGCCATCACCTTGGGAAGGATCAGACTCTTCGCCCTCTCTAGGCCTCTTTCCTTTGTCCTTCCTCTACAGAGGACTGGTGGACTTGGACCCAGATGGCGAACTCTATTGGGGTGGGAAAGGAGGAAGCTTAGGAGGAGACTTCCCCGACTGCCTCTCAATTAGGGCCAGCAAGCTCGTCTGAGGTCACTTTTTGAAACTCATCTTCGACTGGGGAAAGGCTTTTTCGGATAAAAAGTCCGCTTCAACCAAGCTAGGATCACCCAAATCGCCAGAAGGGTCCTTGAGCTAATGGAACTGGTCGAACACATCAAACTCGTCCTCGGACGGACCTGAGTCAGCAACTTCCTCTTCCTTTAGCTCTCCCCCTTTAGCCTCGATGACTTGAGATGATGAAGAGGTACCCACCAACGGTACGCCCTCGGGAATGGGAGACCCTTTGGGGATCAGAAATCCGTGCTTGACTACGGTGATGTTATGCAGCCGAGGATCTTTAGCTCGGATCACCTGTTTCGGAGTCGAGAACGATTTTGAATCGGATCGTATCCTAGGATCTCGTGAGCGGCTCTAACTTGGTTGTCAGCTTATTCACAAAGATCTTTAACTTCAGTACGGTTTGTAAATCCTCCTTATTGACCAAGCCGAAGTGACGCTCAAAAGTGCGCGAATCTGCATAAAAGAAAGCAAGTTCCTGTCAAAAACCAAGCAAAGCGGAGCGCGAAAACACAAGAACTTAAACCCTCTCCTAGTCTGACTGCCCCACCTGGTGTACCCTCTACTGTTGGACAATGAAAGCCCTCGTGCCACTCTCCGGACACAATGAGGAAGTCCTTATTCAAACCCTTGCTAGACTCAGGGAGGCACTAAATAAGTCAGACCCTATCGTCCCTCGTCTTCATGTAAAAAGACTTCCCTTTCAAGCGCTGGAGGTTGTAGCACCAGTTTACATCATGGTGGGTTAACCCCAGCCCCATCTTCTCATTCAGGGCATCCACACAGCCTAAAATCCTAAATACATTGATGGCACACTGAGTGGGAGATAAGCCGAAGTGCCAAAGATAATCCCTCATCACTGGCCCCATGAGAATCCTTATACCACCCTCTAGAAAGGCGATTATAGGAATCCCCACCTCACCCTCTTTTCTCCTCGTACTCCACTCCCTTTCTCCATAGTACCTCAAACCCACTGTATCGAGGATCTTATAGTCAGTAACGAATTTTTCCATCGCCTCCTCAGACTCAACTAACTTCTTAAACCTACCCATCCTAAAGAACTAACGAAGGGCTTAGGGAAAATGAAGGAGAGAGAAAAAAGAATAAGAGAACAAGGAACTCAGGCGGAAAAGTATGAACCAGAGAGAGAAGAAGACTTACAGAAATGAGGAAAAGCTCATCAGGCAGGCTTTTTGTGCTAAAGGAAGTCGCAGGTACAGTTAGAGATGTGACCGAATTCTAGGTATGTGCGCAAGGTCTCTTGAATGCAAAAGTGAAGGGGCAAATCAGTTCGATTGGGTATTTATACCCCCAATTAAAAGTAACCGCATGGGCTTTCCCACCCGTTTAGTCAGAAGCATCCCTACCGTCCATTCATCATCACACCGTTGAACGTGGGGGACACAGAGCTGCCGAAATCTAATGAAGACGCGCTCCAAATACCGAAACGCCAGGAACGTCCCCTGGGCAGTTGAAAGGATTTTGACACTGACAAAAAGACAAGATTTGCCAGGCCAGGACAAGAACCCAAGGACATCAAAATTCTCCTCCCTGCCTGAGGAGCCGGGCAGCAGAATTTTGAGGGGCTATTGTGGGGCCCAAAGATTTGGCTACCCCAGCCCGCTCCATATCGAGCCTAAGGCCCATGCCGAGGACAGTACAAAATTCGAGGATGAGTGGGGGAGACCCAAATCATCAAGGAACTTCGCCGAGGATGACCATGTCCTCGGCCGGTTAACATTAAAGAAAGGAATCTGTCATCTACACATTAAATGTATGTAACTAACACTCTGACCACATTAATGAAGAATTGACCATTGAACAGTGATGCCTTGGTTACTTCAACTAACAGAAAGCCTGTGAAGGCGGCTGATGGGATAAGCCCTTAGAGACAGGTTCAGATTACCAACAAGTGGACGGCAGAGATCAACTGAATAAGACTATATAATAGAATGAATCCCCAAGGGTTGAGGGGTCCGGGTCTTTTCAGGGCGTTCAAGGACAACCTCTATATTCATTAGAAGTCAGGGAAGAGCTCCTCGGACTGGGCCGAGGATGAACTTTCCCTTAGAATACTTAGCCAAATTTCCCTCGATGTCCTGTAAACCCGCACCAACTGTTGTATCTTTCGCTAATGCCTAGTCCTTCTATCCACTATCTACAAATTTGTTGTATGGGGTTGCCTGGGCTTGGGTCCACTCATCCCCAGGAGGGAAGTGCCCGAACCGGGTCCCTACATATTTCTTTTGGGAAAAACGTAGATACAATTTCTTAAATGCTACTATAGCTTAGTTTCTTAATCAGATTCAATCACGTAGTTGCATTGACCAATGAACTACTTGGTTGAATTTATTCTCTTTATAGGAGGATAACATTGTTTATATTGCATTAGTCAATATAACTTGACAGACATCAACATGGCAATGAGCTAATGACTAATGGTAAATTTTGGTTTCTCAAGTTCAATAATATTATTGTTTATTTAAAGCATGCTTAGGTAACAAGATAAACAATTGAGGTATGATCACCAAAATCTAAATTGTCACCGAGCTTCCAAAATTAAGACTGTCACGTCATTTAGAGAACAAATTTCTGGCTTTCTCTTAGATGAACCCAAATCCTCCATACCTCTGCCAAATGAAAATGCTGGTTTTTTTGGTGAAGGTAGAAGTGTAGGTTCGTTGTTGAACATCAATATCACATCTGATATGGTAGGCCTATTAGCTGCATTTTCTTGGACGCAAAGGAGTGCTATGTTTATGTAACTCAAAAGGACATTCGCGGGAGGAGTATCTCCAAGGATTGGATCCATCAACTCCAACGACTTATTGCTTTTCCACAAATCCCATGCCTGAAGAAAATTTAGCACCAAAATTAAAAGCAATGCCATTCATGATGCTTTTTGCATAGTATACGTCACAAATAGGAAGAATTGCAAACTGAATTAAAGGAGCATTAGAAATGATCTTGGGTAAAATACCGAAAAGTAGCTACATAAGTTTAGAGGAAACTTAATTTAACACTGGTATAAAACTTTTAAATCAACATTACTGACTTAGAATATAATCCTTTGAAAGGTCAAGAGATGGTACAATTCACACACACGAACTCAAATGGTCAAACGCAAACACATTTTCTAAGCTTTTGTCAACTTAAAAGTAAGAGAGTCCATTACTCACATATCCAATAAGATTGATAGAGTCACTCTGATAGAAACCAGTATTCTTCTTGCCACTCAAGATCTCTAACAATAATACTCCAAAACTAAAGACATCAGATTTAATTGAGAAGAGGCCTTCCATGGCATATTCCGGGGACATATAGCCACTGTATTTCATTGTTAAACAAACTAGTTAGTAGCTTCATTGTGAACACTTTGTATTTATTACTGATATTCGCTATAGTGCATACATACTTATAGATTATACTTACTAAGTCCCCACTATTCGGTTGGTTGCCTGTGACCCATTCCCACAAAAAATTCTTGCCAATCCAAAATCTGATATTTTAGGATTCATGTCTTTATCCAGCAAGATGTTGCTGGCCTTCAAATCTCTGTGAATGATTTGTAACCTCGAATATTGATGGAGGTAAAGAAGCCCTTGAACAATCCCTTCAATGATGTGAGTTCGAGTCGCCCAATCTATTATCCCGTGTCTAATTGGATCTGTCTCAATACCACATACAGATAGTCAGATAGAAGACAGGAAAGAATTGGCAAGCATTATGTGTATGATACCCTAGTTACAACTAGATTTTGAACTATGAACAAGCATAATGTAAGCAGATGACTTTGAAAGTAATTAAGATTGTGTAAAACTACATACCGAAAAGGAAATAATCTAAGCTTTTATTGGGCAAATATTCATAGATCAAAATCTTTTCATCTCTTTCGATGCAGCAGCCAAGCAGTTTCACAAGATTCTTGTGTTGGAGTTTGGCTATAAGCATTGCCTCATTTTTTAGCTCTTCCCATCCTTGTCCAGATTTTCTCGAAAGTCTTTTTACTGCTACTAATTGTCCATTCAGCAAGGATCCCTGAAAATAATTCTTTTAACTTAGTTTTTGATTAAACCTTGAGAAGAATCCACATCAAACAATTATTATGTGTTGGATCCTAGTGTTGGAGGTATTAGGCTTACAATATAATTAGGCCTCGCCCATGTATACCTAATACCTCTAACACCTAGCATCAGCTTCGTGCAAGTATTAGGACTTCAACATTTGTGTTTAAGGTTAGATTGTGGAATATTATATATTACTTCAAAATTTCTCTTCTAAGATTAATGTGGTTAGTTATTGAAACTTACTTTGTAAACAGGTCCAAAACCACCCTCTCCAAGCTTATTTGAGGCACTGAAGTAATTAGTAGCTGTAGATACACTAGAAAAACTAAAGAGTGGAAGCTCAATTTCCTTATTTCTACCTTTCCCAGTCCTTTTCTTGTTGATTAGTCCTCGTTGTGCAGCCCTGTTGCTGAAATCAAATGATATCAAGTCCTCCCCTGCTTGATCAAGAAGATAGTCCCAATTAGTCCAACCTGTGTGGTCCTGTTTCTCAAATCAAATTGTAACAAGTCCTCCCCAACTTGATCATGAAGGTGGTGGTCCTGTTTCTCAAATAAAATTATAACAAGTGCTCCCCTACTAGATCATGAAGATGGTTGGTCTATTCTAATCCTAAAATGATTCATAAAAGCCGTCATCACTCAACTAATAACTAGGTTCCTGTCACGTGGTTGCAGAGGAATATATGCATCTGATTTCAAAAGTATTTAATTGTTTTGTTGAAATTCTTAAAGAGTATGGAGGCAGCGGGAAGTCAATCTTAGTTTTATTTTATTTTTAATTGTTTTTTAAGTTTTAGGGGCAATTTGGATCACAAGCTTTTTATAGAACTTGAGGGATTTCTCATGAAAGCTCACGAGAAGAAAAGATGGGGGTTCTCTCTAAAAGCTTTGGGTTTGTTCCTCTCTAACCTCACTAAAATCGTGCGTAAGTGGGTGTAACAGGTAGGGTTAGAATTCTAATCATAGTAGGATTCGGATTTCGTTTCTACGATTCGTACTCAAGCAAGCGTTAGGGTGGTCAATTAGTGGGCTTTCATGAGCTGCTTGAGCTCGCATATATTTACTTGCTTTTTAGTGAGCCTCTTTAGTCAGCAATACTTTGAACAACCACAGGTACATTAATTTATCAGGAGATTTACCAACACTCGTATTTGCTTGTTATGCTTTAAATTTATCTTTTAGATTAGAATTAGACTCCATTGTATATGCCTCATTATGTTAATGAAAGTAAGTTTCCTTCCAATGTTTTACTTCTCACGCAATTAGTTGATTGTATTCTCGAGTTTATTTTCTTCGCAACTATGAATACTTCGAAGTAGAATAGAGCATACTGACTTAGCCTTGAAAATGCTTGTTTTAAGTTCTTCACTTAGTCCTAGTTATCGTATTGAAAATAACTTAGCCCTCGAGGATAGAATGAATGATGCAGGAGACACAGGAAGATTATTATTTAGTATTATTTATGTTTGCAAGTCAATTGTATTTTTATGTTCTAGGTCCTATTAGTTTATTGGGCTATTAGTATTTTAATTTGGAAGAAAGGTTATTTTTATAATAAGGCAATTAGGGTTTCCTAGCTAATTAGAACTAGGGTTTAGCAATCCTTTATAAGCAACCTATTGTACTCCTTGAGGAGGTAGTTGATATTTTGATGAATGAAAAAAATGGTCGTTTGGTCTCTTTTGGTCTGGTGCTGACTCCAGGTCCACCCTAGGTGTTGACTCCTTGTAGTCTCCCCGCTTGGTGCTGACTCAAGACAAGGCTTAGGTGTTGACTCCTAGGTCATATCCCTTTATTTTATTGTTGTTTCAATTTTGTTCTGATTGTTTTGCGTCAATTTTGATATCAGAGCAAACACTGATCTGCTGAAGCATCACCGCAGGAAAGAACCAGAAAATATCACCCAAAAAAAAAAAAACCCATTACGACTGTGTCTTCCACCACTGTCTTTGTCATTTTTCTACTTAGTACCAAAAAGCTGTCCTATAGTTGTGTAACCGAACAAAAAACCCAATGTTCAAGCCAACTAGAAACCTCCATCCTAAACCCACAATCAAGTCCCCAAATTCTTGCAACTACAAAGACAAAGAAAGAAGAGAGATAAGAGCCCATTGCTGTCGTCGCACCACACGACCGCCAAAAACACCCATAATCAGATCTGGTTGAATTCTTTCATGAAGTTTGCTTCGCACGCCACCACCATCCCCTTTCTAGATGTTGCACCGACATCGCCCTCACTTGCCCAATGCTATCGTCACCGACGCAATCCCACCAACTGCCTCATTAGGTAATCGTAACCAAGCTTTTTGTTTAAAAAAAATCCAGTGCATTTGTCTCTCAAAATTCTAGCTGGCCCATTAGCCACTCAAACACAATTTTACCCGACCCAAATAAAGAACCCAACACAGCCCATTATAAATTTAGCTCAATCTAGACCAGCACCCAATTAAAAAAAAAAAAAAAGTCATCCTATTGGAAAACCCACAACCTGACCCTTTTAACAAGCCCCAAGCCCAGCTTATACAACACCCGTTTTCTTTTAAAAGTAGAGGACCCGGCCCCAACATAAAATTAAAAAAAATTCAGAACATTAGTTTCAACTTTCAATCTTTGTGTTTTGTGCTCCTAAGTCTGAGCTAAAAAAAATAAAAAAATAAATAAAAATAAAAAAATGACTTCTTTTCATAGAGTACTTAAGAAGCAGCTTAAGGAGGCTGGGAATAGACTTCTTAACTCTCCTTCCTCCATTGATGACCTCCTTACTCCCCTTGATGAAGTTGAAAATTTGTTAGCATATGTGGAGCAAGTACCAGCCAAATCAGTGCGAGGTGCACTTTTTCCCTCAATAAAGGCTTTGATCAATAAAAAACTTTTGAGATAGCCTGAAATGGATGTGAAGGTTTTAGTTGTATCTTGCATTATTGAGATTACAAGAATAACAGCACCAGATGCCCCATATAAGGATGAGCAAATGAAGGAAATATTTCAATTGATTGTGGCAGGATTTGAAACTATGTCTCATATGTCTACTCGCTCTTATAAGAAGGTGACTTCAATTCTTAATTCCATTGTAAAGGTCAAGTTATGCTTGGTGATGTTGGATCTTGAGTGTGATGCATTGGTTATTGAGATGTTTCAAAGTTTCTTAAAGATGACTAGGTCCAACCATCCACTTGTTGTACTTTCAGCCATGGAAACAATTATGAATCTGGTCATAAATGAAAGTGAAGACATTTTCTTGGATCTTTTCAGTTCACTTTTTGCTATTATAAGAAAGGAAAATCAGAATGTTTCACCTATTTCGTGGACATTGGGGAGCAAATAATCACTAGGATTAATGCCCAGCTAGAAAAGATAATGGCACCCACTCAAAAACTACCCAGCAAGCTTGAGGGTGCACATGATGTGAAAGTTTAAGTTGTTGAATGTGCTTCTAATCAACCCTCCACAATCCTTGAAGATCTACATCTTAGTGAAGTCGAAGAGGTTAAAACCATAGTGCTTCCTATTGTTCATAAGATTCTAGATGAGATTATGCTAATTCCACACATTGATTTTGTAATTCCAAATGAGCCTAATGTGGTGGAATTCAAGGTTTTTCTTTTCTCTATGCTCCCTAAGGTGATTCTAGACTTGAAGCAAGTGTTACTTGTCAGCATCCTAATCCTTCAATGCTTTAGAACTTGAGGTCGAGTTTTCTCCAACCAGAGGAAAATGATGTGAGAGACGCAAGAAGATTATTATTTAGTATTATTTATGTTTGCAAGTCAATTGTATTTTTATGTTTTAAGTCCTATTAGTTTATTGGGCTATTAATATTTTAATTTGGAAGCAAGGTTATTTTTGTAATAAGGCAATTAGGGTTTCCTAGCCAATTATAACTAGGGTTTAGCAATCCTTTATAAGCAACTTATTGTACTCCTTAAGGAGGTAGTTGATATTTTGATGAATGAAAAAAATGGCCGTTTGATCTCTTTTGGTCTAGTACTGACTCCAGGTCCACCCTAGGTGCTGACTCCTAGTAGTTTCCTCGCTTGGTGCTGACTCCAAGTAAGACTTAGGTGCTGACTCTTAGGTCATATCCATTTATTTTATTGTTGTTTCAATTTTGTTATGGTTGTCCTGTGTCAATGAAACGTAGCCTTGAAGTGCAAAATTTTCATCAAATAAACACACTTGTTGCAAGTACTACAAGTGATTCAATTTTGCACAAAATCCTAGTCTAGTGACACAGTTTGACTTGCGTAATTCTTTCAAAAAACTGGTCTAGTGACCAGTGGCGCTCCAGGATTTTTTTCTAAAGGGGTCAATAGTGTCTTAAGCTAGGATTTTGTTGTAGGGAGTAAAGCAATAAAATGATTATTATTATTTTTTTGTATATACAATTGTTATATTGCATACAATAATCTTAAATAGTATTTTAAATAGTATATAATACAACTATACTGTACAATAGTCTTAAAAAATTATTAATAGTTTAAAGATCGGTAAGAAAACAACAATTGAATGTATAAATAAATAAAAATAAATAACTAATCATAATATTTGTCAAATTAATAATAATTTATTATAATCATATGTAATATCAATTAAATAAAAATATATGATAAAGAATAATAGTAACACTCCTAAGAGTAGGTTTGGGAGTAAGGGTGATACTAAGGAAAAAAAATAGTAACTTATATAAGATTTTGCTTTTGAAATGTATGAATTTTTAACCACACACGTGGTCATTCTCTTGGAATTGAAGCAAGCACTAAAAGACTTTTTGGACTCAAAAAACTGTAGAACACTTATCAAACTACTTGATTAGACAAAAAGAAAACGTAAAAGGGAGAAAGGGAAAATGAGAAAAGAATCATAGATGTAAATACAAATAAGTTGGTTGTACAAGTGGTGTAATTTTTTGCTGATGAAGAAGAAAAATGTAGGAAAAAACAATTTCATTCTACCATCAACGGTAAAGTAAGCTAGAGTTCAGAGAGAATATTTATTTATTTATTAACAAATGAGCAATTTTAAGAGCAGTGTTACTGACACAACATTTACGCAATAATATTTATGTGGCAAGTTGTTAAATGTATGTAAAAAAGTAATGTCACTTATGAATTTAGATATAAAGCCAATGACAACTTGTCACTTAACCTTTATTGTAAAAATATTGTGAAAATATTGTGAAAATACCACTAAATTAATCATATTTCAAGTTTATTTCAATTGAGTTTAAATAAAATTTGGATCAGATTCAAGATTTTATTATAGGAGTTAAAATAGAAAAAATAAAAATAAAATAAAAATTATATATATATATATATATATATATTTGGGGCCAGGCCAGGGAGTTGATTTAAACCCCTGGCTGCCTGTAGAGCCGCCCCTGCTAGTGACAGTTTGACTCTCCCAATAAAAAATTAAATGGCTATACATCACAGCTTTTCTTGTTCATGTATCTTATTAGCAACTCTATACGTTTATAGAAGTTATATCAAAGAACCTTGGTAAAATAAAAAATGACTTGCGTAATATTACCTCTGAAGTTCGACCTTTTCCAAATGCAGTAGGGAATCATGAGCACCCCAAATACTACGGCAATGGCAACCACAACTATCACTACCACCTTCGTCTTTTGCGTGTTTTGCACCTCTTTTTCTATTGAATTTGCGATAGAAAAGAAAAAATATTTTAGCAATGCAACGAAACAGATGGGAAATTTTTTTTTTTTTTTAGCTTTGATGGCTCATCAAAGTCCGAATAAAAGAGAAATTAAGATTATAGGCCCATACCTTGCTCTGTACCAGACATTCGAATATATATATCCTGGCTATTAGCATCCTGCTTGTTAGCTGCCATCTGTTTAATATCAATTAGATCCCCAAACCACATGGCACAGGCACTACCTCCATTTTTAGTATCTGAGTTTGAATAAGCCGTACAGTTACAGTCGTTCAAACATTTGACTTTGCATTCCTCAAGATTCACACTTTCGTTCAACCAAGAATTCGTGGTATCTGGAATTTTGAGCACAGAAAATTGAACAAACCTAATTTTATCTTTATCCGGGCAGCTCAATTGCGTACTGCGTACACAACCCTTGGCCCACTCTTCTGGGTTCCATATTTGTAGTGATTTAGGCTTGAAGCCTTCTACACATTGACAGACAGGTGACTCACCCATGATACAATTTCCATAAGGACCACATAAATTATAAGTGTCACATTTGTCTTTTGGCAAGTTCAAGAACATGCTCCATTCTTTTTTTTTTTCAATCCACACATAGCGCTGATACTGTGATTGTGATTGTGATTGTGATTGTGATTGATTCAAAACTGCTCTTATGATTGTAGGCTCTTCAATCGTTTCGAACATGAAGTATACCTCGTCCTTGTTGGAGACAAACTTGAAGTTGTAAAGCAGGGTGTCCTGTAACTCCGCCATACCACTGAAAAAAAGGCCATTCCACGGGCCGGACCGGAAGAGCTTTTGGGGGCCTTTCATCATGACTAATTCTGGGTAACTATGGAGTTCAATCCCCCAACTCAGTTCTCCTGTGGAGGGGTCATCTGGACTCTTCCAAGCAGTTAGGCGCCTATCCAGACCAATCCTTAAGTCCCATCCAAGCTTCATCCCTGCTAGCCACGTATCAGAAGGATAGTCAAAGCTTTGCCACAAATAGTTTCCTTCATTCTCTTCTCTTAATACTAGATTTCCTGAATCTAAAAGCTGTAATATTGGATTCCTGGCCTCTTTTGTTGAATTTGCTGACCAAGCAACAGTCGAATTCTGGCCGAGAAGAACAAGACTACCTGAACTTTTTACCATCAACACGCTAGACGGTGTCTGTGATTGGAGTGTCCCGGTTTGCTACCCAAACAACCGTTGTACCTGGGATTTTGTTGTACCAAATTCCCAAGTAACGGTTTGTGGAATTACCTGGACTGAAGAACCCCAGGGCAAAGACACTATCTTTAGAGACCAAGGTTGTGTTCTCAATGTCCTTGAGGGGTTGGGATTGAGTAATGCTGTCAGCAGCATCCGAGAATACAAAATAGAAAAGAAGCAAACTGGAACTCAAAAGCACAGAATCAAAGATGTCCATTGCTTTCTGTTCTTGGAGCTCTTAATTAGCCAGTATGTAAAAGTTAGACCCATCATAACATACGTCATACATTGCCTCAACCAAGTGGTGTTCTGTCTAGCATTGACTCAAGCAAGGTCATGCATTGACTCAGTCACTTCAAAAATAACGGACTTGTTAGAAAATTTTTCATTTTTTTTTTGTGAACAAGAATTTCCTGCATGTTCCCTTTTGCAGATGTCGCATTTTTTTGTAGTTCGCCGTGGTCATGAGTACGACTTTTTCTGCACAAGGGTGTGAAAGGTCGACAAGGGAATGGACATGCATTGACTCAGTCACTTCAAAAATAACGGACTTGTTAGAAAATTTTTCATTTTTTTTTTGTGAACAAGAATTTCCTGCATGTTCCCTTTTGCAGATGTCGCATTTTTTTGTAGTTCGCCGTGGTCATGAGTACGACTTTTTCTGCACAAGGGTGTGAAAGGTCGACAAGGGAATGGAAAGGTGAGCACCAGGATTTGGAATTATGTCGTAGGATTACTTAGAGGCTGTTTGGTAAGGGTGTTTCCATGACTCAATTTTCTGTTTCCATAACTCAATTCTCAAAAATGGTGGGACCCATACAAAAAGCTTGTTTGCCTTCGTTATTTTTTGTTTCCATAACTCTGTTTTCAGTTTTCAATTCTCACATTTTTGAGTTATGAGTTGTGGAAACTGAAAACAACTTTTGGCTGTTTTCAGTTTCCAATTTTCAATTCTCAATGGCAATGTTGTAATATCACAATACATTGGGCCCCACTTGTCATAACTCACCCACAACTTTTTGAAAAATCTACTCTTTTTTTTTTTTTTTCCTTTCTTCTCTGGTTCCGTGTTCTTCCTCTCTTTTTTTTTTTTTTTTTTTTCCTTTCTGCTCTGGGTTCTTCTCTGGTTCGTGGTCTTCCACTTCTTTTTTTTTTTTTTTTTTTTTTTCTTTTCTGCTCTGGGTTCTTCTCTGGTTCGTGGTCTTCCTCTTCTTCTTCTTTTTTTTTTTTTTTTTTTTTTTTTTTTTCCTTTCTTCAGATCAGCTTGTCTTCTTCATTTTTTTTTCTTTTTCTTTTTTTCCTTTCTTCTTTCTTCAGTGAATTCGGTCCTAGTCCTGGGTTTCTTCTTTTTTTTTTTTTTTTTTTTTTTTTCCTTTCTTCAGATCAGCTTGTCTTCTTCATTTTTTTTCTTTTTCTTTTTTTCCTTTCTTCTTTCTTCAGTGGTTCGGTCTTCTCTGGGTTTGTTCGTGTTTTTTTTTTTTTTTTTTTTTTTTTTTTTTTTTTTTTTTCAGTACCCAGAAACCCGAATTCAGTGAAAAAAAAAAGAAAAAAAAAGAAAAAAAAAAAAAGAAAGCTGCACCAAGTGGCAGAGGTGGGGTCCATGAATAGTGTGAAAAAAATTGAGTTATTGAAATAAAGTAGTGGTGCCAAACAAGTAATAATTTAGAGTGATGAGTGATGAGTGATGAGTGATGGGTGATGAGTGATGAGTGATGAGTGATGGAAATTGAGTGACGGAAATTGAGTGAGCAAAAAAGAGTAGCCAAACAGGCCCTTACATTTCTTGATTTCTTTAAAAAAAAAAAAATAGTGACTTTATTTATTTATTTTTTTACCAAGAGATTTATAGCTCAACTTGCGTATTAAAGTATTTTTAAGAGAGACATACATGATTTTAATACACCTCGCAACTATAGAATTATTAAAAAATTAACATTTTATTTTATTAAAATGGTTAAAAAAAAAAAGGTGCGTTGTCACAGATTTAAATGGGAGCCAGATTTATTTCTTTTTTATGGGAGCTAGGCTAGTAGGAACTTATTTAGTGTGCAAATTGATCCAGGCCAATAGACACAGTACATTAATTGTGGAAAAAAAATCTTATATCCATCCTAGCTTCTCTATGATGGAATTTGTTCCAAGGCTCTCCAGAATATACTCTCTATCTAGTTTATCTCCTTATTGGTGTAGAATACTGTTTGCGTATCCCCTCTTAATTTAATTACCACCGAATTTTCCACCTATAATCTATATCTATATCATATCATATACTATATAATAAAAGTTGAACTTAGAAACAATGGTTGCATCAATTGATTTTACCAAATTGCAGATTTTTTTTTTTTAATTTTTAGATTTTTCAATAAATTCATTCACATAAGTTTTTAGATACAAACAAAAAGTTTTTGATCTTTATCAACTTCTTTGGATAAAATAACAATAAGTGTTCTAATGAAATTCTTTTTTTTTTTTAAATAAATTTTATAAGGTAACAATTTTACTAGCTTACGTTAGTATTTTTTTTTTGGATAAACTTTTATCCTACATCATCTATTTCCTAATAATAAGGTAACAAATTTAAAAGTATTATTTTTTCTTCTCAAAATTTTTTTCTTTTGGAATAAATAATAAAAAAAATTGCTAATATTTATTAACTTTAACGTAAACTAAAAAAAAAAATATATATATATATATATATCTAATAACTGTCTAATAACATTAACTATTTTTTTCGGATAAAGTAAAAAAAAAAAAAAAACTAATATTTAATTAACATAAACTTCTTAATTACGTAAACTCCTTTTTCTTTCTGTTCATATTAAGTTATCAACTTCTTCACAACTTAAAATTATCTAATATAAAAGTGGGGATATATATACGGTTTGGTATATTTTTCCCTTTTCTTACCGTACAGTTTCTTGATGTATTCTTTCCTTCTCATACTTACCTTACCTATGAAACTTGCATGTATGTATTTGTCTTCTTCTTTTTGTTTTTTCATAAAATTCCCTTCTTTAAATTTTTTTATTTTTATTTTTATTATCAAATTTGAATACGTTTTGTGTGCGGGTTGCCTTTTGTTTAAGTTATTTTTGTTAACTTTGATCTAATTTATATGCTTATTATGCTCTTCAAAATCAATTTGTATATCTTCCATGAAAACTAACATATTAATTTTAACAAAAATCTTATTCACCTTTTGAAAGATCTATTTTTCAATATTTGTAGATCCCACAGGTAGCCATGAGACCAAGATTTAATTAAGCATCCAAAACCATGATAAGGAACATCACTCTACAGAGAATGGAGATAGAAAATTGATTAAATATAAAGAAAGGTGATGTAAAAACAATGGATATTTAAGGTGATGTGAAATCTCCATGACTTCGTTGCCTCCCCCTTACTGTCAAAGTTAATTTAATTTTCATGTGAGTATCTTTACTTTAACTCTAATTCCAGATTTTTTTTTTTTTTAATGTTTAGAAATTAATATTGTTTGTAATTATTGAATTCATAGTTTCTTTGTGTCTATATATTTATGTGTGTTATTGTAAATTTTGCTCTCAATTTTTTTTTTTATTTTATAAATTTGGGTAGTTTTAATTTGTAAATTCAAGATGATTGCTTGGGATTAAAGTAAAAATATTAGGTCAATTTTAATCATTCATGCAATAGTAGGGTATTAGATGTTGATATTAATTTGACACTTTGAGATGCAAGTGCTTCATTATAATTAAATATAAATGTTATTATGTCGGTATGTTATAATTATTATTTGTTGTTCCTCACCCTACTTCACCTTAATTGTTATTTGAATAAGTAAAAGTTATGTCTTAGTCCGACTGGGTACGTATAGCACTTCTCTTTAATCATTAATTAGTGTTTCTCAATAAAATCATTCATGTTATGAGTTTATGACCAAAACTGTGCAAAACCTGGCCCATTTACTACTAAAAGATTTTAGAAATTTAAAACTTGCCATTATCTTTAAAATATTTTTACTAATTTTGTTATTAAATTTAAATATATTATCAATATATATTTTAAAATTTATATATAATTCTTTTATTAAGTTGTGCGTTGCATGGGCATAGTACTAGTATATCTAAAAGTTGGAGTGTAACATTTATTGTTGCTACACTCCAGTTTGGCCACATCAGTGTCTACATCATTTTTTTTTCTTTCCAATTTTCGTATAATTGTTTTTAACATTTTTTTTTAATATTTACACTTCTCTAACCTTTCTCCATTCCTTACATTTTCATCTCTCCACTACTTCTCCAACCTTTCTCCCTCCCTTATCTTTTCATCTCCCCACTACTCTCTATGTTAATATCATTCTTCCTCTTTCTCTTCATCTTCCTCTATTTTTGTCTTTTCTTATTCACACTCTCTTACTATAAATTTGTCACTATCTCTTCCATTCTATACATAGTTTCCCTCACAATAAAAAGGTTCTCTCTCTCTCTCTCACAAGTTTTTGGTGGATTTTTATTTTTATTTTTATTTTTCTTGCATCTCTGCTTTAGGTTGATAATTTTTTATATTTTTTAAAACTCTACTTTGGGTTAGTGCGATTTAGTTTAGTTTTTTAAATTGTTGTTGTTGTTGTTGTTGTTGTTTTTTTTTTTTTTTTTTTTTTTTATTTATTTATTGTTAAATGTTATCCTATTGTAACGGCCAAAATTTTTTTTTTTTTTAAAGGGTAAGGTTAGATATTTTTGGGACTACACGTGCCCCACCTATCCATTCACTATCCACTACTCATCTCACACTATCACTTCATCACTTGGCTGGCCATATCCTATATGTATGAGTTTTGTATTGGTGGAATTATTTGATGAGTGAGTTTATGGTTTGTGCTAACAGTGGCTATCTAAGGTTTATTTATGGTGGAAACTTAGGGGTTTTGAGTTATAAGATGTGATGGTGGGTAAATCTAATTTTTCCATTGTTATCAGGTTTATTTGGAGTTGGTTGAAGTTCTAAATTTCTTCTCTTGGAGGATATTTTGATTTTGCTTTCATGGGTCTCTTGATGATGTAGTGTAAATCTTATGGAAGCTAGTCATAATGTTGGAGATGATATTGAATGGGTTAACATTATAAATTGGAGTTTATGCCTTGTGAATTAATTTGTTAAGAAACTTTGGAAGTGGAATATATTACTGATGAGGTTAAATACTAGGCTTGCCTAATTAAGTGCTTATTTGGAAATTCCTAAATTAAATTGTAGTTAGATACAATTTCAAGATTTATGTTTATTGTGATAGGTTTGCTTGATATTGTTTAGGTTCTAGCTAATCTCCTTTAAAGTTTGGCGAATTAGGCTTTTGCGAGTTGTGAGGTAAGTAGCTTTTAATGGGATTTTTAGAAAAGAACCATATTGCATAAACATTGTTTTTGGGTCAAACACATTTTAGAAAATTATATATGGATATATGTTTTCCTAAAAGTGTTATATTGTGACCCTATTATATATTATTATATATGAAAAGTGCATCATATTTGATATTGCATTTGGAAAAATGCATGAATTGTTGACATGAAAAATATGAGCATCTTTGATTTAATCTTTGGTAATGACTTTCATGGATTTTATGGTATATTTGAAAATTTAAAGATGCTTATCTTGTCTTGTTGTTTGGGAAATTGATAGGAAATCATGTTGACAAAGAATGAATTTGAAAACCTTACAAACTTTATGGAAATTTTGATTGTTTAAGATTTTTCTGAAACTACCTAGATATAAATTACATATTTGAAAGTAACGTAACCTGTGAGCTTGATGTGGTTTTAACACCATGCCATGTGTGATTTCCTAGTAATCACTCGATTTGGTTTCCGTAATCTTTGTGACAACAGAATCAGATCTAAGTCAATGCTCTTTCACTTTGGATGATGTGTTCTTCCCTGTTGCCCATAGGGGGAAGAAGTTCCTTGATTGTGTGTGGGTGAGGTTGCTGTCCTTAGGGTCAAAAGACCACATGCAAAAGAGATCCTATTTGATGCGTTCTTCTTACTGCCCATGGAGGGAAAGACAAAACCTTGAGGGTATGGGTGAGGCTGTTGCCTATGGGGCCAAGAGACTACATATCAAAGAAGATAATATCATGCCAGTTGTGAATAGGTGGATCCCCTAACTGGTCTATATGGTAGTGTGGTATATTTGTGATAAATTAGTGTATGTTAGATTTTATGGCTTTGGAATTATATTGCTAGTGCTCACAAATTATAGTATATAGTTTCAAGGTATTTACTTTAAGAAACTTTGTATTTCATTATTCAATCATTCTTGTCATATTATTATTATTGAAAATGAAACTTGCATTTCCCCCACCTCCATTAATTATACTACTTACTGGACTCTGTCTCGTCCCTTTATTTTACAAACTTTTCAGAGTAGGCAACAATAATTTTGAGACAGCTTTTGGGTGTCTAGCAGTAGTTAGACTAACTACTGATGAAGACTAAACTTTTGTGATGAAGATTTTTAGATGATGTACATCATAGAGTAAACTTGACTTATTCTTTTGTATATTATAGTGGTTACGACTTTATTCCCACTGATGGGACAGGTTGATGATATATAATTATTTATTTAGACTTCCATTCTTTTATGGCCAATGGTGCTTGTAATTATTGCATAGAGGTCTGACTTACTTTAGGAGTATATTTAATGGAATTATTATGATAATTCTTTATAGTGGTACTTGATATGATTTATTTGGATTGAATTGTCAAAAAGGAAAAATCTACAGGTACTTTTGAGATGCTTTTCTCATGCTTTGGACCCTTTGGGGTTTGGGGTGTACCACCTATTGCGTTATAAAGAATTAAATATAGCATATAAAAATATAATATTATTCTATCACATAGCATGATTTGGATAATTTGGTATTATTGTAATTTGGTATTTATTCTATTACATAGCATGATTTTTTATAGTGCTCAATTTAGATGTTAAACTATGAGACTTTACTAATTTTTGTTTATATTTTAATCCTTTGTGGTGGAAAAAGTACTTTTAATAATTGTATTAGAAGTACTTTATAATGCCATTTATTTAAAGAAAAACAAAAGTTATCCAAACAAAAATAATCGGATGGGTGAAAAATTTTAGCTTTTGCAATTTATTATTATTATTATTATTATTCTTATTATTATTATTATTTTATAACAATGCATATATAGAAATTTAATTCTTAGATTTTGCTAATAATTGTTTATTTAATAATATGTTTTGGGTGGACAAAATTACAATTTCTACAAAGGAAATAACTTTAATAGATTATCAACAGCAAATTGTTTTCCTAATTGGTCCAATTAATCATTGTAATGTTTTATTAATGTTTTTAGTTACATTTTTCGGTATTTTGGATTGTAGAGAGAAAAAATAAAGTTTGAGAAAGTTTTTTTAAAACTAAAAGAATAATTTTCAAATTTTATATTCTTTTCAATGATTCACAAAATGTTATAAATAACTATGGGTGAGGAAGCCCAACGCCATATGTTGGGCCTGAGGCCCAGTTTGAATACAACTCCCTGTCCGAAGAGGTTAAAGGGATCAACGCTTTGCCATCCTGGTGAGAATGCAACCAATAAGGGACAAATGTTGTGTCCGAAGACAACCTGGCCAGTCTTAAGAGATTCCACTCATGAGATCTCCAGAGAACTTGATCAAATAGATATGCTGAAGATTCCTCTGTAAGGATTGAGCTTTGGGCATGCCTAACTGCGGGGATATCATGAGATATCTTACAAATAAAGCTGCCACCACCGCATTTAATGCACTGCAGCAACTTTCCTAGCCGCATTTATGTGGAGAAGACACGTGAACAGTGCAGCCTCAACCACTACCACTCACTACAGGTTAAAGCAAACTTCTGATGTGACTAGTACTCAAGTGGACGCTTAGATGGAGGACAAATGTGCAGTGAAGATGAGACGAAAGGTGTATATATAAAGGAAATAGGCCTCACGGAAGGGGGAGGAAAAAATTGTATTCACTAAGTTTTTAAATGTTAAGCCTCTTCGGACCAAAGAGATTTTTGTTAAACACTAGTCTGAATGCCTTCTAACCCGCTTGCTCGTATGAACCGTTGCTAAATCCATAACCAACCCAGTTGTTTAACCCATTCTCTACAAATTTATTGTTGGGAATTTGTTGGGCTCACAATACAGAAAGTTGGTGCCTGGCCCAACAAATTTCAACCCTACAATTGATGCCGTCTGTGGGAAACAGCTTGAGCAAAGGTGGAAGCAACACCTCAAAAGATGGCTGAACCAAGGCAACGACCAGCGGAATCCAGGTCACCTTAGTACACTGATCTCTTTCTTCATCTGGAACGGAGGCAGGATCGGGAGGGCAGCGTACATACTGCACGTGACGACCGAAATCAGTCATGTGGGGAGAGCCACATATCCCATGCAGAGAAAAACCAAAGCATGCAGAAAGAAATTGATAGGTTAAAGAGGGAGTTGTGCCATGCGAAGAGGAAGCGCAGCCGCTCGTACTCAAATGAAGATTCCGAGGGCGAACAAGATGTTGTCTACAAGCAAAAACATCGAACGCCAGTCAGCGAGTCCTTCACCTATGAGGAAATGCGCCATCATGGGGCGAACCCTCGGAACCCCTTACCTAGGGGCGAAGGGAACGACGCTATGAGTAAAGCCCTGGATCAGATCTCCAGATCTCCCTTTACATGCAACATCGAGAATGCTAGGCTTCCTCGACGTTTCCACCAGCCTACATTCACCATTTACAATGGCCGGACAGACCTAGTTGAACATGTGAGCCATTTCAGCCAGAGGATAGCCGTCCATTCCAAGGACGAAGCGCTGATGTGCAAGGTCTTCCCGTCCAGCTTGGGACCGATAGCCATGAGATGGTTTGATAGCCTCAAAGCAAACTCCATAAGTTCTTTCCAAGAGCTAACTCAGGCATTTGGTTCGCGTTTTGTCACATGCCGAAGGGTTCCGCAATCCATGGCTTCCCTGTTGTCCGTCAGTATGAAGGGGGTTGAGACTTTGAAGTCATATTCGGACAGGTTCTGGGAAACGTATAATGAGATGGAGGAGGATTGCGACTTGGTGGCTATCAGCTCTTTTAAGCTGGGCCTCCCCACTGAGCACCCCTTGAGAGCGTCCCTAACGCGCAAACTTGCCACCAGTATACGCCATTTGATGGATAGGATTGACAAGTACAAAAGGGTTGAAGAAGACCAACAGCAGAGTAAGGGAAATGATAAAGTTATCCCTCAAGAGGGGAGGGATTTCAGGTCGGACTGGCAGAATCACAGCAGGCCGAGGAAGGACTAGGTCGGACAAGGTGCAGCGAATTTTCAGACAGTTAATGCTGTTTTTCGTGAGCCAATACATCGGGTCCTTGATAAAATAAAAAACGAGCCATTCTTCAAGAGGCCGAACAAGATGGTAGGAAACCCTGAAAGGCGCAACCACAATCTCTACTGTCAATATCATCTTGACCATGGGCATACCACTAAAGACTGTAGGAGCCTGTGGGACCACTTGGATCAACTCGTCAGCGAAGGCAAGTTAAAGCATTTTTTACACCATTCATATGGTCAGGGAAACCAGGCAAGCACAGGATCTCGGAGAGATGGCCCCATAAAACCCCCCCTGGGCACGATCAATGTCATCTTTGCCGCACCAGGAAGGACGGGGTCTCGTCCATCCAGAATACTATCAGTTGCTCGATTGCCTTTGAAGAGTGTTAGTAGAGAGCCGAAGAGGCCTAAGAAGGAGTCTCAACTAGTCTTGGGATTTTCGAACGAGGACAAGGCAGGGACTATACAGCCGCATGATGATGCTCTGGTGGTTACTCTCAGAATAGGTGGATACGACGTGAAGAGGGTGATGGTAGACCAAGGCAGCGCCGCAGAAATAATGTACCCAGACCTATACAAGGGGCTGAACTTGTCTCCTGAAGACCTAACTCCGTATAGTTTCCCTTTAGTCAATTTTGATGGCAAAGTGATCATTCCGAAGGGCCAAATCAGGCTACCCGTGCAAACCGGACCTGAGACGGTGGAGGTAGATTTCATAGTGGTGGACGCCTACTCACCCTACACTGCTATTGTGGGCAGACCTTGGCTTCACACCCTCGGGGCCATATCTTCCACACTTCATCATAAGATTAAGTATCCGTCCGAAGGGATAGTCGAAGAGATCCGAGGAGACCAGTCTATGTCTAGGCAATGTTTAGTGGTAGCTATCGAGCACAGACCTCAGGCTGAGCCTTCGGACCGTAATAAAGAGAGTTTATAGCAATTAAAACCTCCGGTGCTGGACACCGAAACCTCGGCCGGAGAAGCAGAATGCGAAAGCTTGGCAAGGATAGTTGTTGATAACGACCCAGAGAGGTTTTTTCAAGTCGGGTCCATGCTGCCTCCTCAAGAGAAGGAAGAATTGATAGAATTCCTTAGGACCAACATTGATGTATTCGCATGGGACTCTGCAGAGGCCCCAGGAGTAAGCCCAGATCTTATTTGCCACCATTTAAACTTTAATCCCGCTGTTATCCCCAAGAAACAACCGCTCCGGCGTCCATCAAGGGAACACACCGAAGCGGTCAGGGAAGAAGTGATGAAACTCAAACAGGTAGGGGCTATTAAGGAAATTTTTTACCCTGAATGGCTGGCTAACACAGTGGTGGTAAAAAAGAAAAGCAGGAAACGGCGGGTGTGCGTGGACTTTACTGATCTTAATAGAGCTTGTTCGAAGGATCCGTTTCCCATGCCAAAGATAGATCAACTAGTTGATGCTACTGTTGGACACCCTCGGATGAGTTTCTTAGATGCATTCCAGGGTTACCACCAATACTACTGGCCATCGCCAATCAGGAGAAAACAGCATTTGTGACCCCTATTGGGAATTACCACTACAAAGTAATGCCGTTCGGCTTGAAAAACGCAGGGGCTACCTATCAGAGGATGATGACCAGAATGTTTGAGCCGCAATTGGGTAAAAGCATGGAAGTCTATATTGATGACATGGTGGTGAAAAGCAAGATTATAGCCGAGCACATTGGAGATCTCAGGGACGTCTTTGAGATTCTGAGGAGACACAGGTTACGCCTAAATGCATCCAAGTGTTCGTTTGGTGCTGGATCGGGCAAGTTCTTAGGATATATGGTCACTCACAGGGGAATCTAAGTAAACCCCGATCAGATAAAGGCCATCAACAACATGCGAGCCCCTCGGAACCCCAAGGAAATTCAAAAGCTGACAGGGATGACGGCTGCCCTTAATAGGTTCATTTCCAGATCAGCAGACAGATGTAGGCCTTTCTTCTCATTGATCAATAAGTGGAAGGGTTTCGAATGGACGGAGGAATGTGCTGTTGCGTTTCAGTAGCTTAAGGACTACCTGGCTCGACCACCGATCATGTCCAGTCCCGAACCAGATGAGGTCTTGTTTGCTTACATCGCCGTAGCTCCTAACGCCGTGAGCTTGGTGTTGATACGGACGGATTATGGGGTACAGAAACCAGTCTATTACGTGAGTAAGTCACTGCATGAAGCTGAAATTTGTTATTTGCCACTAGAGAAGGCCATCCTAGCTGTGGTGCTCGGTACGAAGAAGCTGCCTCACTATTTTCAAGCTCACACCGTCATAGTCCTCACCCAGCTTCCGCTCAGAGCAATACTCTGAAGCGCAGACTACACGGGAAGGATTGCCAAATAGGGGACAATCCTAGGGGCTTTTGATATCAAGTACATGCCTCGCACATCAGTGAAAGGCCAGGTCCTTGCGGACCTGGTCGCCGAATTCACAGATTCCCATTTAGAGGAAGTAACACAAGTCTTAGGTGTGGAAGGAAGGCACGTTGGTATGGTTTCTTCACAGAGCCCTTTGCCCTGGGAAGTGTACGTAGATGGCGCATCGAATCAGAGAGGCTCAGGAGTGGGGCTAGTGCTGATATCCCCTGAGAGAATTATCATCGAAAAAGCCTTAAGGCTGGACTTCTCAGCGACGAATAATGAGGCAAAATATGAGGCTCTACTGATGGGGATGAAGATGGTACAAAGGATGGGAGGAAAGTCCGTTGAGGTATTCTCGGACTCAAGGTTGATCGTCGGTCAAGTGCTGGGAGAATTCGAAGCGAAAGACAAGAGGATGCAGGGGTATTCAAGCCTGGTTAAGTCCCTGCAGTCAGAGTTTGAATATTTTAACCTGCAGCACATCCCTAGAAGTGGCAACACACATGCCGATTCTTTAGCTACCCTCGCCACCTCTTCGGCGCAGGAATTACCAAGGGTTATCCTCATTGAGGACATGCAGAAACCTACGGAATTAAGAAAAAAGGCATTCCAAATTCACTGCGTCGGAACCAATCCGTGCTGGATGGACCCCATCATCAAGTCTTTGAAGGACGATGTGTTGCCCGAAGAAAAAGGGGAAGCGGACAAAATACGGAGAAAAGCTACAAGGTTCTGGCTGTCCGAGGATCACAAACTGTACAAACGATCCTATTCAGGCCCATATTTGTTGTGCATGCACCTCGAAGCGGCTGAGTCACTATTAGAAGAATTGCATGAAGGGATCTGTGGGAGCCATACTGAAGGGAGATCCTTAGCTCATCGAGCCATTACTCAGGGTTATTGGTGGCCAAATATGCAAAGGGAGGCCCATGAATACGTTAAAAAGTGTGACCAGTGCTAGCGGTTTGCGCCGAGCATACATCAGCCGGGTGGTACCCTTAATCCACTATCCAGCCCATGGCCTTTCGCTCAATGGGGACTGGATATCGTAGGCCCATTCCCTAAAGCAGCAGGGAACAAGAAATACCTTCTGGTCGGACAGACTACTTCACCAAATGGGTCGAAGCCGAACCTTTAGCGAATATCAGGGATGTATATGTAAAGAAATTCATCTGGAAAAATATCGTCACTCGATTCAGGGTCCCTCATACCTTGATCTCGGACAATGGGCTTCAGTTTGATAGCAAAGCTTTCAGGGGTTATTGTAGCGAGCTGGGAATCACAAACAGATACTCCACCCCTGCTTACCCTCAGGGACATGGGCAGGCCGAAGCGGTTAATAAAGTCATAGTTAGCGGACTAAAGAAGAGGTTGGATGAAGCGAAAGGTAGGTGGGTAGAAGAATTATCCCACGTATTGTGGGCATACAGAACCATGCCTCGCAGGTCTACTGGAGAAACCCCCTTTTCAATGACCTACGGGGCTGAAGCTGTTATATCTCTGGAGACTGGATTCCCAACATACAGGACTAGCTCTTTTGATCCAAGCAACAACAATGGGCAACTGGAAAAGAGTTTGGATCTAATTGAAGAACGAAGGGAAAATGCAATGGTCCGACTGGCGCATTACCAGCAGAAACTAAAGCAGGGCTATGACGCCAATGTAAGGCTGAGACCCCTGGAGCCTGGTGATCTTGTCCTAAGGAAGGTAGTAGGTAATGCAAAGAATCCAGCTTGGGGAAAGCTGGGACCGAACTGGGAAGGACCGTATCGCATCACTTCGAGGGCTGGCGTTGGAGCATACTTCCTAGAAGACCTGGATAATCATGTAGTGCCCCGGCCATGGAATGTAAATAACCTCAAAAGGTACTACTATTAAAAGAATTCTTCCTTCAGTCATGATAACATTTTGTTATGCTAAATTTACAAGTGTTTAAACTTAAATCCAATCATGCCTATAGTCCTCGGACCAGATGATTTGGGTTAGTTAACACTCCCTAACGATTCTTATAAGTGTTTAAACTTAAATCCAATCATGCCTGTAGTCCTCGAACCAGATGATTTGGGTTAGTTAACATTCCCTAACGATTCTTATAAGTGGTTAAACTTAAATCCAATCATGCCTGTAGTCCTCGGACCAGATGATTTGGGTTAGTTAACACTCCCTAACGATTCTTACAAGTGTTTAAACTTAAATCCAATCATGCCTGTAGTCCTCGGACCAGATGATTTGGGTTAGTTAACACTCCTTTACGATCCTCAAGTGTTTAAACTTAAATCCAATCATGCCTGTAGTCCTCGGACCAGATGATTTGGGTTAGTTAACACTCCCTAACGATTCTTACAAGTGTTTAAACTTAAATCCAATCATGCCTGTAGTCCTCGGACCAAATGATTTGGGTTAGTTAACACTCCTTTACGATCCTCAAGTGTTTAAACTTAAATCCAATCATGCCCGTGGTCCTCAGACCAGATGATTTGGGTTAGTTGATACACGTTCACGTTAATTAGTCTAATCTGGTGTTTGGCGGAATATGCAAACTTAAGCTGAATTACGTCAACTGTTATTACCATGAGGCCTTGTTTAGCCATGTTTAAAAGATTACTGTGGTTTTGGTTGATTATTAGTTATCAAACTGTCATTGTTAGCCATAATGACACAATCTAACATATACCATAAAAGCAACAAGGAACAGAAAGTAAACTATTTCATTCATTAAAAAGGTAATTTCGTTACAAAATAGATGATAAAGGGTCCTAACTATTACACAATCTGAACATCCTAAGCCTTATTCTGAGGCACTGGATCAGTCTTTGGCAGATCGCCTGCATCTCCAGTCTGAAGAGGTGCTTGGCTCGTCTCAGTTGGGACTGGAAGATTCTGACCGGCCGAGGGAGCTTACGAAGCATCTGGCAGGTCGCATATGTCAGGGTCGTAGTAAACACTCCCAGGCTACCTCAGGGCAGACTCTGGGGGAACTCCGACCGCGTCAAGGCATTTGCCCCACGTTATCTCACAGTACTCCCTGCAGACCTTGGCAAACTCCTCGGTCAGCCTCGTCTGGGTCTCTTGCACCCCCAGCAAGTAAGCGGCCTTTTTCTCAGCCTCAACTACTTCCTTGGCCAGTTGAGCGTTCTACTCGGCCAACTTAGCAGAATCCTTGGCCTTCTCGAGCTCTGCCCGAAGATCTTTCACCAACACTCGCTCTGTCTCCAGGTTGAGCTCGGTGGTGTACAGCTTTTTGCACTGATCTTCAGCTTGATCCTGGGCGTTCCTAAGGCCCGCCTCCAGACTTTTTCTTTCTTTAGCCTCCTGCTTCAGCTGTTCGGACATCTGGAAGCACTCATCTTTGAGGCCGCCCATGGCCTTCTCGATATTTGAGCGGGCGCTGATCTCCGCTTGGACTTTGACGTGAGCCTTCTGGTTCCACTCCTCGGCCACGAAAATCTGCTGGGCGATCTGCACAACAGGCGAAAGTTTTTCTTTGTTACTTGTTGTTAAACAAAACAGAAGAGGATAAGAGAGTTAATTCATTTACCATGCCTAGATCCCTTTTTAGGGACAAGAAAAGCTCTTGCTGGCTGAAGCGCCTGTAGGACTCCATGTCCCTTGGGAGGAGCAAGGGCCGCTCCAAGGCCTCCGCAATGTAACCGGCTTTGCCTCCACAATAATTTCTGATGGAGGCATCATATGGGATGTCGGCCCCATCCAGCGTCACCTTTGGAGGCCATGTCTGAGCACCCCGGCAAACATCGGCGGCTGAGGGGTCTTCCCTACTTTTAGTAGATGAAGCCCTTTTGCCCCTGGTGTCATGGACCACTTTCTGTTGCTTGGTCCCCTTTTTGGGCGCAGCCTTAGTGCCCTCGGCCTCAATCGCAACCCTCTTCTTTTTCAGATCCGGCAGCGGCCTTAAGCTGGGATCCGAGGGAGCTTGAGGAGGAAGAGGAGGAAGATTCGCCGCTGGCTGGGATGGGCCAGTGCCTTTGGACACAGCCTTCGGCTTCCTAGTCTTCATCAACTCTGATAGACTCTGCATGTCTTCGTCCGAAGAGTACGCCGACACGATTAACCTCTTTGGAAGGACAGCTGATTGCCTATCTGTCTTCTCGTCAACGTCTATAATTTGAATCTCCTCTGAAGCCTCACCCTCAAATTTGAACTGGTCGATCTGCTCGTCGAGGGAAGGTGTAGAAGAAGCAACTCTTTCTTCCTCCGCTACTGGTTCAAGGGGAACTTGTTGAACGGGCTGAACAAGCAGTGGTATACCATAAGGATTGGGATGTGGCACCAAGGCGAGGTCGAAAGGAGCTAAGAAATTCTTCTGAGCAACGTCAATGCGGTTGATGCGGCGATCCCCGAGCGTTATTGTGTTGCTGATTGGCTGAAATTCCGACTTTGGGGTATAGCCGAGGATGAGGTAAGCGGCCCTAAGCTGTCCGTCTTCGCTTACAAAGATTTCTGATCGAAGAAGATAGTTGAGAGCTGTTGTACCTGTGAGACTCAGCCGAGGAGCGACGTGGTTTTTATCTGTAAACATTACAATAGAACTATCAGAATAGATTGAAATGTGACAAAGGGAAGTCCGATTAGCTAAAAGCAAAAAGTGTTACAAAATCTCAATGGGGGATATCCCACCTGGCTCTCCTGGTTGGGTTGGACAATGAAACCCGTCATGCCATGCGCCCGAGACGATCAGATAATCGTCTTTCATCCCTTTATTAGACTTGGGGAGACAAGAGATGAGTCTGACGACATCGGACCGGGACCTTAGATAGTATCCTGCCCCTTCTTTGGTACGGCACTCATACATGTGTACCACATCGTGCCAAGTAAGTCTCAATCCTAACTGACGGTTTAGGTCGTCAATTGCTCCTAAAATCCTAAATGTGTTAGGGGCGCACTGATCAGGGCTAAGTCTATGGGCGATAAGGTAACTTCTGGTGACTAGACCCATAGGGATGGTCATCCCTCCCTCCAGGAAAGCGATAATGGGGATTATAACCTCGCCCACTTCTCGGTCTAGCAATAACCCCTCCGCAGGGCAATACCTCAGGTCCACATCCCGAGGAATGCGATACGTTGCCCTAAACTTCTCTATCTCTGAGGGACTATCCACTAAGTATTTAAATCTACCCATTGTCAGTTAGGTTAAATGGGAAGGGGAAAATGCGAAATTGACTGGGAAAGGCTACCAAAGGCTGAAAAGGCAATCCGAATAGATTTTGAAAATCTCGAGCAAAGAACTTACACAGAATTGAACTGGAGGATGTCCTTTAGCCTTGCGGGAAAATCGTAGTGGATCCTTGGACGAGTCGAAGTAGATGACAGAAAAGGCTTTGGAATTCTGAATGCTTGAGTTCGCTGGAGAGTCTGAAATTTGCAAAGTGAGAAAATAACCCCCTCTGGGGCTTTATATAGAGGGAGGCAAAGGGGTGGGATTTATCCCGCCCGAAATTTTGGGGAAAATCTCGTCCGTTGGTTTTGCGACGTGCCATTAGATCTCATGGACAAGACGCCGCCTGGAGCAATTAATGAAGCCTCGAAAACGACGCAACAGCAGCGGTAATAAAAAAGGCGCCTAGATTCACGTGCATACACACGTGCGGAGTCAGAAATTCAGTTCTTTCATTTGGTAAAAGGTCAAAACCCCACTTTTTCTCTTCGGATGAGAGGGAAAAATTAGAATTTTGAGGGGCTATTGTGGGTGAGGAAGCCCAACGCCATATGTTGGGCTTGAGGCCCAGTTTGAATACAACTCCCTGTCCAAAGAGGTTAAAGGGATCAACGCTTTACCATCCTGGTGAGAATGCAACCAATAAGGGACAAATATTGTGTCCGAAGACAACCTAGCCAGTCCGAAGAGATTCCACTCATCAGATCTCCAGAGAACTTGATCAAGTAGATATGCTGAAGATTCCTCTGTAAGGATTGAGCTTTGGGCATGCCTAACTGCGGGGATATCATGAGATATCTTACAAATAAAGCTGCCACCACCGCATTTAATGCACTGCAGCAACTTTCCTGGCCGCATTTATGTGGAGAAGACACCTGAACAGTGCAGCCTCAACCACTACCACTCACTGCAGGTTAAAGCAAACTTCTGATGTGACTAGTACTCAAGTGGATGCTTAGATGGAGGACAAGTGTGCAGTGAAGATGAGGCGAAAGGTGTATATATAAAGGAAACAGGCCTCACAGAAGGGGGAGGAAAAAATTGTATTCATTAAGTTTTTAAATGTTAAGCCTCTTCGGACCAAAGAGATTTTTGTTAAACACTAGTCTGAATGCCTTCTAACCCGCTTGCTCGTATGAACCGTTGCTAAATCCATAACCAGCCCAGTTGTTTAATCCATTCCCTACAAATTTATTGTTGAAAATTTGTTGGGCTCACAATACAGAAAGTTGGTGCCTGGCCCAACAAATTTCAACCCTACAATAACTTTTATTAAAAAACTCATATTTTCGTTAACTTGCTTTTTGAATTTTTACGAAAATTGTATTATTTTTATTTTGGTACAACAAAATTTATATTTATAATTTATGATTGTTCCTGTATTACATTTATGGTTGTTCCTATAACAATAAAAATATGATTACGAAATAAAATACTCTTTATTAAATTATTTTAAATTGTAAAAAAAATTAATTAAACCACCATAAAAATAATTATCACGTCCAACGCGCAGGTTCACGACTAATGGTAATTAAGCTAGAGACTAATCAACTAAAGCGTCAATATTGTGTAGTACTAGTGAAGACTTTGATCAACAATAAGCATATAAGAAAAGTATGGTAATTTATTTCTAGTTCTAAACATCATTGCTTCCTCTGATCTAATACTAATAGGATTAATAAAAAGCCGCCATATTTCAGTGGATAACTGATTTCTGTCATATGGTAGCAGACGAATTTTTATGCGTTTAATTTCAGAAGCTTTTGTTTGTTTTGCTGAAATCCTGGAAATTTTTATCCAAGAGAAAATCTAGGATGTTATTTCAGGAGAGAGGTTTATTTCCTTTCTAGCAGGACAAATTTCAAAGTTCGGTTTAAATAAACAATCAAAGAGGAAATGTAAGAAAGTTTAGACAGTTCTATATTTTAATCAAATATAACTAAGGTTCTAAACAAGCAATTTAGACCCTAGTGAAATTCTGTGGGATGATTTAAAAATAGTGAACTGGACGGTAAATTTGGCAGATGATAGGAGTTACTAAAAATATATAAATAAGTCAATTTGCAAGTAGGATCTTCTTAACTACAAAAGCAATAGTGGCAATTATACGTACAATGTCCTAACACTTTGAGAAGTTTGGGGGAGCATGTCCCCAAACCTTCCATGTGATTTCTCCCTTGATCATGGTTTTCATGCTTGTAGTCTTGTACTAAACACATTGATGTTGACTTTCATTTTGTCAGTGAAAAAAAGTTGTTCTAAATAATTTGGAAGTTTAAATTCATTCTAGCACTGATCAACTGTCTGATACTTTTACCAAGGGCTTATCTTCTCAACCTTTTATTCAATTAAAGAACCAACTGATGCTTACTTATATGCTCATTAGTTTGAGGGGAGATGTCAACATTACTGATGACACTCGCACCGCTAAGCCAGTCGACACTCACCACTCAGTCAAGATTGTAGCAGTTGCAGGGTTAAGATATCCAGGGTTACAGTAGGCTGCTATTAGTTGCATTGGTCAGTTAAGATATAACTGTTTATCTTCTCAACCTTTTATTCACTTGCATGATATGTCCAACAATTATTTCTTACTAGTCACGGATCCCTCATGTTGCGTGTGATAATATTTTTAGAACGGTCTTATTAAATTTATTTTTTCAATTTGGACTAATTTAATTTTTTTCAGGAATTCAAAAGGTTGAAAAAATATTAATTTTTTAATAAAAATTATTTATAACACTTTGTGTATCATTAAAAAGTAACTAAAATTTGAAAATTATTTTTTAGTTTTAAAAAAACTTTCAAACCCAATTTTTTTCTATTGTACAATCAAAAAGACCAAGAAACGTATCAAAAAAATTTATAAAATTCAACAAAACTACAATTCAAATAAAAGGGAAAGGGAAAAATAAAACTCACATCAAAGTCAAACTCATTCTCCCGAATATTGAAAACATTTCAAATGTATTGTGATTAAGCCAAATATTCAATGCACAATCAAACTCAAAAAATTTACCCTATTATACTTAATGACTGTAATCAAGCCAAATATTGTGTTAATACTGTCATAATCTAATCTAACATCTAATCCAACATGAGAAAAATGGATAGATAAATAAATAATTTGAAACTCGAAATAGAATTTGTTTTCTTAAAAATCTCAAAACATACACTAATGAGATAAGGAAGATGAGCAATAAAAAATATTCGTAAATGCTTAAAAACAATTACTCACACATCTAAAAACATCATATAATAAAGATATAACAATTTGGTGCTAATTTGTTAAACAATATATTTACAAATAGTGAAACTTTTTTTCATCATATTGTCCAAACTATCATGCTATTTTCCAAATAATATAATTTTCCCCCAAATCTGGTCAACAACATTAAAAGTATTTAGTGTTGAAAAAAAAAGATAAAATAAATACTTGTATCAAGGAACACATATGAGTTAGCCAATAATAAGACAATGGGTGTACAAACTTCATAAAAAAAAAAAATCCAACAAAAAATGAAAAGAAAAATGAGAGAGAGATAACCTTTTTGTGTGGGAAAATAAAATATGCATAAAATGGAAGAGAGTGATAAATTTATAGTAAGAGGATCAGAATAAGAAGAGACAAAATAAAGGAAGATAAATGGGCAAAATTATATGTAAAGTTAAAACCGTCTAAGAGGGATATGTATAGACAATACTTAGTTATAACATTAAAATTAAAGTAGATAAATATGTAAAGTTAAAACTGTCTTAGACGAATTTGTAAAGCCAGTGTATTTATATATTTAATAATGTCAAAAAAATTAAAAGTAAAAAATAAATATGAAAAAAATAATGATATGGGAATGACGTGGAGGATGAGGTGGCTTAATAGGAGAGTAGTAATAATAAATGCTACGTTTCAGCTTTTAAATATATATAGATATGCTATGTAACTATAAACCCATCCCCAATTGACTAATTATTTATCATGTTGTGGGGCCTTTCTTGTATTGTTGGGCCTCAACCCCTTCTACTACACTATGGCCCGTTAGTCTGAGGTAAGAGAGTTGGGATTGGCCTTGCTAAGACTATGCTTTAGGCCAACTTGTGCGCAAGTTAGGCTCACCCGATGCAGATGGGTCTTAACGTGAGTGCTGAGAGGTGGACGCAAGGTATGGTCACAGTAGGAGTGACTATTACAAATATTACGGTAGAAATATACTACAGTGGGATAACTATAATAATAAAAAGTGCTAAATAAGGCTAACACCTTGAATAAAGTTAACAGAGTTATAGCAGAATAACACAACAAGCAGAAATAACATTATAGCGGAAAAGGAAAATAACGTAGTAACTTCTTGTCAAACAGTAGGGAATCGTCCCAATAAGCATAATGAAAACGACTCGTCTGCTGGATTGTGGTCGAAACTGTTTAGTAGGAGCAAACCCAAGAAAGGAACCAATCTCCAAAACGGGTAACCTCAACAGATGCTTCTGCCATTGAAGTTACTCATTCTAGAGAAAAGGCCTAAGTGGTTTGAGTTTCGATTTACAACCTTTAGAGAGTGGGAATGTCGAGAGGGATAGAAAATGTGGTCTATTGATGCATGCCTCTATTCCTACCGCATTACTTTGATTTTCTTTTACTTAATCTTTTATTTTTTATTTTTTTTATCTTTCCTTTTTTCTCTCCTTGTTTTTCTTCTCCCTCTTCTTCTTTTTCTTACTGTTCATGGCTACCCCCTTTTATATCGTCCGCCATTATAGAATTTATATATTTTGTCCCTCAATTGTTTTTGGCTTCTTGTGAGCATCTCTCCAAGATTGCCTACTAACTTGCTAATTGTCACGCCCCAAACCCGATACTCGGATTTGTGACCATGATCGGCATGCTAATACCAAGCCTAAGCTTGACATTAACACGAACCAACTTAAACTTTTACAAAACTTTCACAAAAGCTTCCCTCTTTCTTAACATCTTTGTTTCTTTACTTAAATGGTATAATTTTCCTGTGACATTCAGAGCATCTATACTGAACTCAAAGAATAACATAATCCACCAGTTTTTCAAATTTCATACTTTCACATAATACATCTCTTAATACCTTAAGGTACAACTTTTATTAGATCCTAAAATTCAATATACTGCAAAACTAAACATCAAATACTACTTTAGGATCTATACATATAAACTAAAATCAGCTCCTTCCAAAACTCGACTAAGGCTCCCTCTGCTCCAAAATAAACCTGCTAACTGAAAGAGTGGAAGGGGTGAGCTACACAGCTCAGTAAAGGTAAGATATATGAGAATTTAATAAGGATGCATGTAAATCAATTTATTTCATTTTATCAACGTTCGGATAGGAGAACATCATTTCATGCATAGTATTTTATACTATTTATAATAATAGCTTATAAGCTTTTCGTAGGAAAATAGTTGTTCTCCCTTTCCTTATCAGAATAATTTTATCGAAACCCTTCGGATTGAATTTCTTTCATTTCTTACAAAGTCACCGTATATATTTTCATTACAAAATAATCATTTAACTTAATTTGTATAATCGGTAACTTTGTCTTAAACTGGAAGCATCTTAATTAATAATAAAACTTTCCTTTATAAACTTCTTCTTATAAAATATTATAACTTTCATAATCATAAAACTTAACGTTTCATAAAGAAAAACTGATATCAGATAACTTCTTAACATAACTTGTACTTTCATAATAAACGTTATCTTTATAGCATAACAGAACTTCAGAAACTTTTATCTTTAATGAACAGCTTTCTTTTCATCAGAAACTTCTTATTTTCATGAGAGCTTTTAATTTTTCATAATGCATTTAAACAAAATAATTCTCTCATGCTTAATAACATAATATAGCTGTTCATACATAACTTATTGGTTAGTCCATATCTGATAAGTCTGTACTTATTTGGGAGGCTTCTAGCACCACAGTGCTAGGCATCCAGCATTCCCCACAATGCCAGGTATTCCCGGGATTATATCATAATACATATCTTCCAACCATGGGGGTAGGTTGGCTTCCCCCAAGTTGGTCGTAACCAACAAGGGCGGGTACAGCAGAGCCAGTCCCACTTAATGGCCAATCATATAATGTTTTCCATGGAAAGCCAGTAATTAACCCCTACTGGCAGAGTTCAGATCACCAGAGAACATAACCCGAAAACGTTTCATACTTATACATCATACTGAATTTTCTTATTTTGCATAACGTTTCGTAATAAAAGCATTTCCATTGTTTTCTTCATCATGTTCGTGGAATTAATAATAGCATTAATATGCTTAGATCATATACATAAGTTTTTCGAAAAAGCTCACGAACACATCTTTGTCTAATAATGCTTACATGCCATATCTCTAATCAAAAACATTTTAATGCATAATATACTTTAAAATAACCTCATGACTTACCAAATGCCCATATAACTTATCCCTTACCTGAAAGCAGAGGAACCGAGAGCCTAAAGTCGAAGGAGCTTAGACCTGACGGCTGGTAACACCTAAACCAAAATCAAGGCTTGTTACTATCCATTATTCCTTAACATAAACTTACACACTCATCTCAAAGCCTATCTCTTAGAATCAGGGAGATCCTAATTCCCACCTCAACGAGGTTCCCACAAACATATTATGCACACATCGACAAATAACGTACCAACCTAAAGAAATGCCATCACTCTCATATTTGTATGATATCCCCATAGGAGCCAACTTCATTTCAAAATGTACTTTGAGCTTAGGGCCATAATGCATGCATAAATATACACTGGTTTAAGCATTGCCACGTAACCATAAACACACATAAGGCAACATACGTATGCTGAACAAAACAGCTTCATAAATACAACCGTTGAATGGTTTAGAACCCCTTCTTTGAGTACTAAAACCTTGAACCAAGTTATACAAAAATTACTCTATGATCTAGACATATCATATGATGAGCATAATAAATTATAGCTCAAAACATTCACCCTAGCTTGAGAATTAAATCCTCAAAGCTGGGCATGTCCATTACTGTTCACTGTTTTATTCCAGCAGCGTATGCCTAATTTGTAAAATACAAATGAGCTATCTAAACACATCCAATTATCATGAAATTTTACAGAGCAATTCCCCTGTATGTCCAGTATATACCATAAAAATTTCGGAATCAAATCATAAATCCATGATTTATTAAAAATCATACAATAAAACATATTCAAATCTGTCCTGGCAGAAACTCATGCAACTTAGAAATTACACCATTATTCTTCTACTCATCCAAATACTGTGAAACCACTTCCATAACAACCCTACATGTCTTAGCTTTCATATAAAATAACCCTAGCATCTAAATTCACTATATACAATTTCATACATAATTTATCATGCATGAACACAGAATCTGTCACAGTGACAGCTTCAGCACATGTTCTTTCTAAAATCATCAACAAATAGCAATTAGCCTTCATTTCATTTGGGTATTTTTATACCTATACAATACATATAAAAATACCCTAATAAGCATCCAATAGACCATAACACCATCAACTTTCAAATTACTAAAATAGAATCACAAGTTTAGCTTCTAAAATCAGAACAGAGGATACATAATTGAAACTCAAGCAAATCATCACACCATTAAAATACCCAAACAGAAAATAACCATATATACTTACCCAAAATTGAAGCTAAACTTTAGTAAGAGTTTGATTTCCTTCAATAAGAGAGATAGCTATGATTTTTGGTGAGAAAGGGAGAGCTATTTGGGGGATGGTGTTGCCGTGTGAGAGGGGAAGAAGAAGGAAACAAGAATAAAGAAGGAGTAGAGAAAGAGGGCTGAACTTCTGATCTGATGCAGCCAAGAAAATCAGAAAAGTGAGAAGACTTTTGGGGCACAAAAGGAGATAAGAGATGTGAATAATTGGGGTGGGATACGTGGGATGCTAGGAAGAAAATATCTCACCCCCCCTTTTTCCAACTTTTGACAATTCTTGCATTCACACTCACTTTTCCACAAAAATAATTCTTGCATATACATACTTACATATATATATATATATATATATATATATATATCTCATAACTCAACTACTTAATATAGTTTTGCACATACTTAGTATATACTTATAATACAAATAGCTATTAAATTATTTATGATCTTTACCATTCTTATTCGAAGATATTATAAAATAATATACTTATTAAATACTCTTTTATTAATTTAGAAAGTAAGTGATTAAAATAATAATTAACCACTTGAACATATAGATTAATTATAAAATTGGGTCGGGGTGTTACACTAATTGTCCAACCATTACCTCTGCCCAGAGTGTGTTGGTTGCATCAATCTCCATTTCCAGACAAAATTACTTGTCTTGTTTCTTACCTTTCTCTGTTTCTGTTTTACTTCAATGGATAAGGATTAAGCTACCTTACCACCTACCTCTATGGCATGCATCAAGTGGTCCTTGCCCACACTTACCTCTTTTGGGTGAAATGCCATCCCAGTAAAACATTCCCCCAAAGAGGCTTAGGTGGGAACCCCATTATAGAGCCCCCTTTCTCCCCACCACCAAACCACACCCTCTGAATACCTTGACTCATGGCCCACCTCCCATGTATTGGTTTGGTACAAGTAGGTGGTGCCCTAGTCCTTTTTGTGAGTTCCACTCCATCTATGTTTGACTTCTTCTGCCCTTCACACCACTTTTGCTGCTCTTGCATTGTCTCGTTCTACTGTGTGTACTGATTTGTGCCTTTATGGCATGAAAGATGTGTGGGCTTTTGGGCTTATGTTTTCTTCCTTTTATCCCTTACTGGGCTCAGTATTGTCCAGGCAAAGGCCTTTGTCTCCATAACCTGCTAGGCCCACGTTTTTTTCTCTCTTCTTCATGGTCATGGGCCTTTTTTTAATCCTGCCATATTGCTTAATTATGTTTGCTACCTCTCTATTTAGGCCTCCCTGACTGCCTTGACTTACTTTTACTTCTCATTACCCCCATGGGCTTGCTGGCTAGTAATCTTGCCGTGTCGGCCCGTTGACCCATTAACTCTTTCCTTTGGGCTTCCTCAGCCTAAATACTACATCTTTACCTTTTATCACCCTTACGGGTTTGTTGGCCATCATTTCTGTCATGTCAGCCCATTAAGTTTACCACTTTATTCCTTGGGCTTCCTTGGCCTATTTACTTCTTCATTACCTCTTATTGCTCCCATGGGTTTATTGCCTTATTCACTGGGCTTCCTCGGCTCATTTACTATATTTTTATCTCTTATCCCTCTCATGGGCTTGTTGACCACTATTCTTGCCATGTTATCCTATTGAGTTTATTCTTTTATTCCCTGGGCTTCCTCGGCCCATTTACTTCTTCTTTAGCTCTTATTGCTCCCATGGGTTTACTGCCATGAACAGGCTTATCTCTTTGAGTTTCCTAATTTAGCAGTTATTTTGAAACACAACCTCCGCTTCATTTAATACGACACTTATTTTGATGGTTAGCCCGTCGCTTCCTTTCATAGCGTTTTTATTTGTCTCAACCTTTTCACTTTTCTTTTCTCACGCTTTCCTCAACTCTCTCACAATCTTTCTTTTTTCTCTTATTCCCTTCATCGTCTCATCTTCCCAAAATTTCTTTGCCCATTACCTTTATCACTAAATTCGTCTACCATGTCACCAACAAAGGGTGAGAGTTTTTCCTGCCGTAAAGGGAAATAGGTTGCCACCGATGATCTGCCCGTTGGGGCCGTGGGTGGAGAGGTTCCCCATTCCGAATCGGACCATTCTGAAAAGGAGGACATAGGTCGCGATCTGGGTAGTGAGTGTCCTCCTCTCATTGACCTATGGCATGATACTCACATCCACTTCTCAATGGTATCTGGTGACTACTCGCCTTCTTTGCCAGGCCATGTGTGGCTTTCCCTTGATCACCGTGATTCCGACGTTTCTTAGGCTCCTTGGCTTCCTTTATTCCCGACCTCGACATCTGCCAAGGAACCGCATTACCCGTGCCCATGTTCTTTGAGTTTGGGTCAAGTACATCATTTGGTTGGAAGGAGTGGGTAGACATGGAGTTGTCTAATATGGGTTTTATGAAGGCACTTCAGCAGGCAAACATGTTAAAGGCTATAGTTTCCTTTTAGTGTTTGTCCAACTATCACGACCTGTTCAATCTTCGCCACTTGATTCGTCAGTGGTGTAACGCCACCCATACTTTATTTCTCTTTTGCGGCAAGATCACCATAACCTTAGAGGACGTGGCCAATCAATTGCTTCTACTCATCCTTGGTGACACGGACCCTAACGACATTGAGCTTTCTATCAAGGAGGAGGCAGTGGAGGCCGAGTTAAAGAAGGGAGTGAGTGGGAACACGAAGCTATCCCATTAGGTTGGGGCTTTCTCAAAGGCTTCCACCACTGTTCGCCATGCTGCCTTTGTTACGTTTTGGCTTTGTAAGTTCATTTTTGGTCTGCATCCACACTATGCTATAAAGTCCTTTTATTTTTGGTTAGCCTTAAAGATTTTTGCTAGAGTGAGTCTGCCATTTTCCCCTATGTTCTTGGGTCATTTATATGTTTAGTTGGACATCTTGCAGAGTGATGAGAGGCAGGCAGGCTCTTGCCATATAATTACTTCTTTTGCCCATAGCACCATATTGCAGCATCTTCTTTGGGAACGTTATGCTAGGCATTTGGCCAAGTGTAAGCTAGTCCACCATGCTAATGAGAACTACCAGTCTTGCCCCAAGGTAATTACTAATTTCTGTAGTCGCTTTGTTATTGAGTTTCCTTTGGCATATCATTGGGTTAGGTTGAAGCCATTTGGGCATCTTGTTGTGGATTTTTTTGATAAGAAGGTGAGTTTTTCATAGAGGGCTTATAGGAACCTATGTAATGGGTTCACTTGTGCTGATTCGGTAATGGGCCCTTTCATGGCCACTGCTGGGACAACTACCCCTTTGACAGCCTTTAATGAGAGGGAGATTACTTACTTGGCAGCCACCAATACTGGGTGGTTTCCTTACCTAGCTAATGAGGGCATCCAGTATGTGCACTATTTTGTCCATAGAGTGAGGAGACAGTTTGGGCTTGATTAGGACATACTTGATGATTTCACTATAATCTTGGATACTACTACTTCAGTTTACCATTTCTTGCATCCCAGTGCTTTTGAGTTTTGGAGCAAGCTTTTTATAGCAGTCACCATTACGAGTTTCTAGAGGGAGGGTCTTTGTACTACCCTAATGCATGGTTATTGGCAGGCGATGATGATTTCTTTTAGCCAGGAGTTGTTGGGTGGCCATGGGTCCTCTCTCATTCCCCCTACGGGTCTACATGCCACTATCTCCACAAACCCGTGGTTGTTGCTTCCTACCAAATCCATGGTCGCATATGCTAGAAAGTAGAGTAGGACAACCATATTTGAGTGGCAAGAGAAGGAGTAGGGGTGGTATTTGTATGCTGATGAGTTCACTCTTGGTTGGGAAAAGAAGGTGAAGGTGGTGAACCTTCCTGCACCAACAAAGAAAGGCTTAGTGTCTTAAAACGTTAAGCTTAAGTCTGCCAAGAAGGGTGATGCCTCCTTTGAGACTTGTTCTCACATTGTCTCGTATAAGGAAGGCCTTACCCCTATTGGCAACATTGTCCTTGAGAGCTCTCCTCCTCCTTCTACCAGGACCTGTTCTAGCAGGTGTTTTACTGCAACTAGATCTAGGTCTCCTACACCGCAGCCATCTATGGATGCTCCTCCTTCCAACAGGACCCATGGCAGCAAGAGGAAGGCATCTCCTCCAGCCTCGTTTGCCACAATCAAGAGGATAGTATGTTATCTCTGAATTTTGCTTCTTCCTTACTTTAGTTAGTTATTGGGCTTTCTTGCGGCTAACTTTGCGCACGTGTTTTCCCTTCATTTTACAGCCTAAGTACAAAGAGAATACTTCTACCACTCACCCTATATTACTTGATGAGCCCGAGGCTGAGGTACATTTCTTTCCCCTTTTTACTTTTTCTTATTTGTGCATGCATCCCTATTTCTTTTTTATATCATCATTTTTTTTTTTTTGGGTGTGCCTGTTCACCCATTTTCTTGCTTCGATATACTTCCTTTAGGTCGATCCCGTGCCCATTTCTGTTTACCATCCTATGAGCGAAGAGGCTCTAGTTCCTTCACCTGAGCCTGTTTCTCTTGAAGAGGGCACCCCAGCTGAGGGGGTTTTCATTAGGGAGTCTGCCTTTGTTTCTACTAAGATTCCCACTCCTCAAAAAGGAGCCATTCCTGTAGGGGTATCTAAGACCGAGAGCATTTCTCTTGCTACTCTTCCGCCTGTTATTTCTGTTAGCAATCCCTTTGCTACCCTTTCACAGGCCATAAAGGATGGGTCTTCTCTAGTTGTCACCCTATCCTTTATTCCCAGTTTTGCCACCCAGGGGCTTGACATAGACTTATCCTTCAACGAGGGGTCCGAGGAGGTCCTTGAGGATTCTGATGACCAGCCGGTTGTGAGGACATGGGTTTCTAACTCTGATGATGCCATTGATGATGAGTGAAGGATCGAGGCCATAGGTATGTATCCTTCATTCCTGCTATGTCTTCTTTTTCTTCTCTTCCTGTCATTTCTTCATGTATTCCCTTATTTATTCTGCATGTTGCACTTGTCACGCAGTCACAGACATGCTTAAGGAGTCTAAGGCTGCAATAGCTCCTGTGTTGCCCATGGCCCCTATTTCTATGGTACCCACAACCCTCATCCCCACTAGTCTTGGTAACCTCCCTGCCCTTGTACCCTCCCTGCCCCTTCCTCACTTAGGGCTTATACCGTGCTTAAACTTTCTTTCCGATCCATCACTTGCTAAGTAGGCTTCAAGCATTCAGTTTGAGATTGGTAGTAGTTCTGCTACCGTTTTTTATCCCAGGTCATTGCCTTCTTTGCTCGTTTGAAGTAGGTAGAGACTAATAACCTTGACTCGATAGACTTTTGGGGTGCTGGGTCTCCCTATGTGGACATTTATAGGTGTCGAATACCTGAGGAATGCGTTGTGTGCTTAAAGGCAGTTTACAGCAGCTGTGGAGATTTTATGCAAGGATTCCTTCTTGGTCGCTCTGCTAGGGAGCACTTCCTTAAGCTACTGGGGTGTGTGATGAACGACATTGAGCATAACTTCATTAACACAGTTTTTGTTGAGAGGATCTTGCAGTGAAGGGCTGCAGTCCAAGAGTTGATTCATGTCAGGTTTGCCATGGAGTTTCTCTTGGAGCATTTATGGGAGATTGCCCCCGAGCCCTCTTTATGAGGAAGATCCAGCCTACTATTGATACCATTGATGTCCGCATCGAGAATCTGAAGAAGGAGGTGGTGGACTTAGAGGTCGTCATGAGCGTCTCCTTTCTGGTGTTACTAGCCCTAGCCGCTTCGAAGACCAAACTCTTATCTCAGGCCTTTGATCATTCAGTCGTTTGTCACTTATGGTGTAGCTTTGTCATTGTTTTTATTTTGTGTTTATTTCTTTCCTTCTTTCCCTTCGTGGTACACTTTATTTCTCCAACACTTATGACTTATTTGATAAGTCCAGTATGACATATAAATTTTGGCTTATATCTTATTATGCTACATCTGCTGCAGTTATTATTATACTTTATGATACAATATGTTTTTGCTAACACCTCTTGTATGATCTTCATTACTTTTTGCTTCTCTCTTTTTTTCTTTTTTTTCTTTTTTTTCTTTTTTCTTTTTCTTTTTTTTTTTTTTTTTTTTTTTTTTTTTTTTTTTGTCTTTGAACATGATTACAAGTAAAATAAACT